>CM024592.1:5986153-7186153 GCA_014182565.1 Eucalyptus marginata
TATATTTCCCACTTAATCAATCTGGGGCCCTCATCATCCAACGGTTGCCACAAACTAGCTAGACACATGTACCAAATTACATATTATAACCGTTGGTAATTTGTTTTTATAAAACAAATGAATAGGTGTCTTGTCCCACATCGAAAAGATGTGAGTGCTCACGAACCGAGATTTAGCTAACCGATAATCATTATTTTTATTTATTGAAAATTTGGATTTATTTCTATAAAATTAACCATAAAGTATTGATTGAAAACAAACATGTTAAGCTCTAAAAGTTACGGTTATTTTTTATTTTTTATTTATTTAATTTCAAATTTTTTATATCTTTCAACGTAACCTCGATGTATTTGTTCATTTTGCAACATTTAGAAAGGTTGCGCTGTTTGTTCTTTGAAACCTTTTGAAGAGTTGCTTTCTATTCAAAAGACAAAGATAAAACATTGTTTTGAGATCAAACAATTATCTTCTTCCATTTTTTGTCTTCTTTCGAAAGATTATACGTACCATTGTTCCACCCTGTTTCCCTAGCGCAGAAATCTTTTAAATTGTTATCTGATTTTCCATTTGAGATTTTGTTTGTATCCAGAGAAATTTTGTCGCACCAATTCAAGAACTTTGTGGGATAAATAAATCTTTAAAGAAAATAATATCACGCTTGAAATTGGACTTGATTACTCTAAAGATCCAACTTCATTGTTTCATCCAATTGAAATATATTTTCCCAACAATAACTTCTCATCTCTTGATAAGTATTTGATATAAATTAATGAGAAATGATTGGGTGATCGTTTTTAATTTAATATAAAAATAATAGTTTATTGTGGATTACACAAAATTAAATAATAAATAATTATAAATTGTTGTAAGATCTATTCCTTTAAGAATTTGTAGCCCACAACAAGTTGATATTTTCATAATAATTCAAAGACTATTATGCTATCAAAGCCCACGATTAATCTCAGCAATAGAAGTTTTAATTACTCTATGCTCTCCACGCACTCTATTAATTCCACCCCAAACACTTGCCATCTTCCCCGTGCATTGCTAAGACTCTCTCTCTCTCTCTCTCTCTCTCTCTCTGCCATTTTCCTCTGTTTGCTTGTGAAACACCAAGTTCTCGTCCTTTATATTCTTCAGGAAATCTTCAGGAAACCGCTCTGAAAAAGACACGCAAGAAACCCCCGAAGCTGCAAGAATCTTGTCTTCTCTGCAGAAATGGCCGATCAACAGATCAGTCGACAAAACCAAGGTCAAGCAGTCCCTGTCTTAGTCGAACCTCGAAGCCAGGATTCGGACAGACCATCGAACCACAACCTCCCGAACTTTCTCTTGTCAGTGAGGCTCACGTACGTGAAGCTCGACTATCACCACCTCATCTCTAGCGCAAAGTATTTACTCCTCGTGCCACTCATCGGCATCTCCTCGGCCCACCTCTCGGCCCTCACAGCCCGAGACCTGGCCCAGCTCTGGAGCCAACTCAGGTTCGATCTCATCGCCACCGTGCTCTGCCTGACCGTCATGGTGTTTCTGGTCACTCTCTACTTCATGACCCGACCCAGAAAAGTCTACCTCGTGGACTTCGCTTGCTACAAGCCCGACCTGACCCAGATATGCGCCCTCGAGACCCTCATGGAGCGATCGGGGCTCACAACCGCCTTCACCAAGGAGAACCTCGCTTTCCAACGGCGGATCCTTTGAGTGGTGCGGGCTGGGGCAGCGGACGTACCTGCCTGAGGCCGTGCTCCGGGTCACACCGAACTTGTGCATGGCAGAAGAGCGAGTGGAGGCTGAGGCCGTCATGTTCGGGACCATCGATCAGCTGCTGGCCAAGACCGGTGTTCAAGGCTACGGACATAGGAATCCTAGTTGTGAGCAGCAGGTTATTCAACCTGATGCCGATGCTGTAGGCGATGATTATGAACCACTACAAGTTTAGAGGGGAATGTGAGCTACAATCTTGTTGGGATGGGCGTCAACACTTACATTTTTGCTTAACATTCAATTTTAAATTACATTGAAAATTAGAGATTGAAATTTGCTACGTAGGGCCGGGGCCTTTCTTTTTCTCTCCTTCTTGGCCCGGCCCTCACCCCACGTCGTTCTCTCTCCCCCTCGCACGAATAGAAGCGACAAAGCAGAAGAAGGATCTGCAACGAGAGGGCAGCAGCTACGATTTCAGAAAAAGGGGAAGCGATGACACACGACTGTAGCGTGGCAGCACCTGCGGTTGACAAAACCCAAGAGCACCTGCTGCTATCTTAACCGAAAATGCCACCAACTTGCCCCCAAGAACCAAAATCGCTGCAGGCGCATACATGGGCTGGGGGAGTAGGCTGATCAACGACAGTTTGTGAGCTGGAGATGGAAGGGAAAGGGGGTTGATGTGAGAGGAAAGGAACCAGCGTCGGGCTCGCTTCCTTGCCGCCGTCGCCGAGCTTGGTAGTGCCTCTTCGCCCGAGCGCGCAAACACACTCTGTTGTGCCCTGTTTTAGGCACGCCGGGCCGGATCCTTCAGTTCTCCAGTTCCCGCGAGTCCCAACCCAACTACGTTGTGCTTTGCTGCTGGACGCTCCTTTTTAGTCCTTTGCCGTTTGTCTTGGTCCTCGCCTGAGGCCCTGGCTTGTTCGTTCCTCAGATGGTGCACGCCACCTGCTTGACAAAATGCCTCCATTAGATGCCCGTTCGTGTTCTTCATTTATGGCCAAGAATTGCTGTCTTTCATTCATGCCGATACTGAGTGCAAATGAGTTGTCCCTGCGCAGAAGCTGAGTCTCGCTTGTTCATTGTCTGCGCATTTTGGTCTGAGTTTGAGTCTCGGATATCTCTACGTTCTCCTCACTTCGTGCCCACCACTTGCTCGACGAAATGCTTAAACCAAGCTCGCGTAAACTTGTCTCTGTGCTTTGCACCCGAGCTGAGTGCCACGTGTTCATGATAATGTCTAAACGAAGCTACGTTCTTGTTCGAGGTAACTCTTTTGAATCAAAACATCTGGATTTTTTTTTTTTTTTCATAAAATCATAACTTTCGGCTTCAGTGCATTCAGTTTGCGTTTGTTTTCCTAAGATTTTTTTTTTTTTTTTTGGTCGTTTGAAGATCGAACGTGTTAGTTTGTAAATCTGCGAGCGTTCTCCGTTTACAGGGAAAAGAGAGTGCTCGTGGCCATGAGTTGTGAGTAATGGGCTTGGTGGGGTCTATAGACATTTAAGTATTGGGTTGGTTTGGGCTCAAACAGAATCTGGGTCTAAGTTTTAGACATACGGGGTAGTTAAGTCGAATTGGGCTCTTGTTAGAGCCTAGTTCGACCGAAGATTCAAGAAGGGTGCCAGGGTGGTGGGCCCTAATCAGCGAGCCCGGGTCGGGTACAAGCCGATCGGGCTTTATGGCCCGACGTCCATGCTACTTTTGTAATATTTATTCTTATTTTTTAAAAATTATAATAAATTTTTTTATCAAAAAATAGAAAAAAAAACATAAAAAGGTATAAAATTCCAACAAAAAGTTCATTATTTTTTAAAATTAGGATAAAGCTTTAAAAATAGATTTTATGTAGTTTTCTTTTAAGAAATGTGCGAAAAACTTTAATCAATTTTTTTTTTTTTGCCCAAAGATTGATAAACTCTCGAGACTTTACAATAGGATTTGGGATGTTCTTAAAGACAAATGATATATTGTTGTTTGTGCATCTCTATTTCGATTATTACTTGATTGTGCACTTTTAATACGTTGATTGTTGTCTCCCTTATGTCTGAATGGTAATAGAATCTTAGGACTCATAATTAGCGAGAAAGTTGCCTGAATATTTTGGTTGGCGATTAAACAAGATTAAGTATTGAAAGGATACTAGTTGGATAATTAGTATAATCATGTGCTCGACTCAATCATAATTCTTTCGTTACTTTATTTAGATATATAATTGACCTATCACAAATTGATTAGTGGCAATTTTTAAATGAAAATGATTTACATGTTAAATGACTTGAACCTTAAGTTTTCAAATTCGTATGGACTTGAGAGAATTTGAGCTAAGTTTAGGCTTTATAATCCATTAATCAAATCCTAAGTAAGGATAGACAATAGGTTGTATCGCTAGATTGATTTCTATCAACCTTATTAATCGATGCTTAGTTTTATGAGGTGGATGGGTGATTGAGTCACTTATTGACATCAAATTACCAAACTGAATAATAACTTCTCGATTGTTAATTAATTGTGTGAGCTTGCTAATGCCTTGAGTTGAACGATTGCATGATTGAATGCATGAATGAGAGAGGCATTAGAGAACTTCAACGGTGACGAGAAGTCTAGGAGGTGGCGATCGATGGTGAGTAGAATTAGGCTCATTAGCTTACCTTAGCTTTGATTAGTTAATGAACTTAAGGGTTAGGTTAACCCTTAAGAACATAATAAACCCTAAGAAAAATTGCATGAATGCTTAGCGACATTAATACCTTTAGGACTCATAATTGTTAAAAAGCCATTTGATTACTTAGATGAATATTACACTAAGTTGATCGCGAAGGGAGGGCGGGAGGGCGAGAAAGAGAGAGAGAGGGGGAGGGGGATGAGGGGCCCCGGGAGGGGGTGGGGGGCGCGGTGCGGAGGAGGAGAAGGAGGGTGGGAGATTAGGTTTTTGTGTTTGCTTTTAGATTAGTCCATATGAGGGTGATGTTTATCCAATTAAGGATGGAGGGGGAGAGAGAGGCAGAGAGAAAACGGTGGAGGGGGAGATTAGGTTTTTGTGTGTGCTTTTGTATTAGTCTAAATGAGGGTGATGTTCATCCAATTAAGAATGGAGAAAAATTGGCCCTCAGTGGAGACAAACCTAACTATATTATGAAAATTGCAAGTCATTTAGAGATTCATGGTCTATTTTCTTTGATTACAATCGATATAAGTACAAACTTGATAAGTAAAAGAGTCAATTGAGTGGACTATATGCTAGACTTCGCTAGCTATTGCTATAGGACAAAGTTTGGGAAAATTATCAAAAATACCTTGAACCTATTGTATAACAATTAATTCAGTCAAAAACTTTTTTATTGTATCAATTTAGTTTTAAACTTTTCAATGATTTATCAATGTAGTCATTTCGGTCAATTTGGTTGGAAATCGATGTGAACACAATATCTTATGTGATATTGTCAGTGTTGATATAGACAATTTTTTGTAATTTTTTTTATTTGTTGGAATTTCTATTCTTTTTCTTCAATTCTTTTTTCATTTCTTTTCTTTTTTTTTTTTTTCCAATTTTGGGCTGGCATACGAAACAAAAATTAAAAATTTATGAAAATTGTTCACGTTAGTGCCAATCATGCCTACAACTTTTCTTCTTCTTTTTGAGTTTAAAGTGCATGATAATCTTATCCTAGGATTTCTTCGTCTTTTCAAGAACATTTGGAGTTCTTAAATCAACAACGCCATATCCTCATTATCATTATTGTTGTCGTTGGAGGATGATTCTTCAATATATATTTATATATGAAAAGTGTTAACTATATATGCAATGGTCTTTTACCTTTGGATCACGGCTCGTTGTTTGATTAATTTTATAAGGCACGAGAATTCTAATAGGCTTGTCCAATGTCAAAAGTTGAGAATTCTAATTTTATATAGCACGAGAACATTTTTAGGTAGAATTGGGAATTGAAAAATCAGATCGATGGGAATGGTCCGATTCTTAGTTCCATATTTCAAGGAACCTGGGATTTGAGGTTCAGTTCTTGGGAGAGCCGGAGTGGGAACTTACAAAACCCTAAAATAGAAATTGTCCTATACAATTTGGCTTTCTCTTTCTACAAAAGCCCTAATCTTCCTCTCCAAGAGTAACTCCTTGGCTGTCTTCCTCTCTAAGAAAAATTCTTCCTCTTGAAAGTCCAAACACCGCTCTTCGTTGTTGTCACCACCGCCGGCCGTGGGAAGGCGCAAGCGACAAGCTCTCACATGGTTCTATTCATACTTGAGTGGGCCCTCACGACGTGGAGGGAAGAGAACGAAAGTGGTCACTGTAGCATTAGTAGTCAGGCCTTCTGCCCTCACGACTTCAGCATCGTCGACTTAGTGATCGATTCGGAGAAATATCCATCGTGGAAGTTTAATTGAATTTTTGGTTTAAGCAACTCTCCGTCCACCGCTTCATCTTGGGGACATTAGCTTTCTCATCGGTCCACGTTTTTTACGAATTGTCAGAATGTCGGAGTCTCTTTTTTTTTTCTCAGTTAGTGGGGCTAGAGGTTAGGTTAGGGCTTCTTTGCCGTGTGGGGATATTCTTGTGGCTGGGAGCCATGTCGCTTTCTCATTTTGTGCTTGATATTCTTGTGGCTGGGAGCCATGTCGATTCTCATTTTGTGCTTTCTCCGCTCAAGGCTTTGTCTTTTTTCGATTTATGGCAATTGGATGTGTTTTTTTTTTCCCGAATCTAGGTCATCGTAATTTTGTGGACCTTCCAATAATTAGCTTACAATTCTTGTTATTGAGTGACATTATCTTCTGGTAGTTGATGCTCTTCTGCTTCTACCCTATTGTTGCTATCTTAAGCAATTTCAATGGGGATGGTACATATGCATCGTTCAACAACATAATCACTGAGTTCTGACTAATACCAAATCGGACTACCGATGTGATACATGCGCCGACCAATACCGATCGTAAGTAATAATAACGCACTTGCCCATACGTTGCATGTCAAACTGTTGATGGCGTGGCTTTACGCTGATCAAACCCGCCATGTAACCATTCAATGCCTCCCAACCAATAGAAGAGAAAAATTTATTCAATGCCCACACTCATCTAACCAATTATTGGTCCATTGGAATAGTTGCATCTCGCTCTCTCTCTCAAATACACTCTGCTTTTGTATGAGAGTTTACTATGAAATTCAAAGATGTTAATAGGTGCCCCAAGGCATGTGCTAACGATCTTTTATTGTACTTTTGAAATGCACATC
This sequence comes from Eucalyptus marginata, assembly GCA_014182565.1. Taxonomy (NCBI): domain Eukaryota; kingdom Viridiplantae; phylum Streptophyta; class Magnoliopsida; order Myrtales; family Myrtaceae; genus Eucalyptus; species Eucalyptus marginata. The sequence continues at coordinate 5,993,103 of CM024592.1, forward strand.
TTTTTATAATCAAAGTAGGTGATGTCTTGATATGTGACCCTTTCAGATTTTCAGAATGCATGGATATGCATTTTTATCAGTTGTAATAGTCTTAACTGGTGCACTTAAAGAACTTGTTGACAAAACCCTATTGAAGATTTTTTTATGGGACTATTAAATTTAATATGTAGTGGATACGGTTATGATATAAAGTTAATTTCGTGCTATACTTTAATAAATATTCAGTTTCAAGTTGGTATATTCGACTTAGAGGTTTCGAATTGGATTTCTTGAGCAACCTTTTTACCCACCTATGAGCTTCATTCTACATATACAACACATCCATTATTAAATCGATTTTCTCATGAAAAGAAGTATTTTTAGATATCCGTACACTCTAACGTGGATGTGATTGCCTAGAAATTTTTTGGAAACATAGTCAAAGGAAGCTTGTGACAAGGAACTTGACAAGATTTATGTGAGAGTTTTCAAGAAGATATTGAGATGTGACAAATATTTTATAATAGGAATTTACATGTAGTTTTGATATCTTCTTTGTGTTGATTATGTTTAGGGACTTTTTTTTAATAGGAAAAAGGGATATTGATTTGCTGCTATTTTGAATTAGGGATTCGATATTTTGTCCTTTTTAGTAGTTACGCTTTACTCTACTATAAAAAGTGCTACGTATCAAGAATGGACTCATCATCATTAATCAGTATACATTCGAGAGACAACTTTTTCTCATGTTTGCAAATTTAATTTTCTTCTAAATTATTATTTACCACATTTTCACCGCATCATAATTCTTCTCGTCGTGTTTTGATAGCAAGTACATGAGTACTCAATAATTTCGGGACGTACATAGGTTTTCACCCCACTCCACATTTTAGGGTCCTCCTGGAATGGGGACAGATCGCAGCCTCATCCATAGATAGAGTTCTCAATCCGATTTCCCACATCTTCTTTCACTCATTTCTCGGTTTCCTTCTCCATACAAATTGTTTCTCGACAACACTTTAACTACGGAGCTCGCTTTGTATATATTCGAATCTACATCATCAAATCGATTCCTTCGCAAGATGAAATATCAAGATATAAAACCATTTTTCATTTTATCATCTAATAACTAAAACTTTTGAAGTAGATGATTATTCTTATAATCTCAATCGTATGCTTTCCACCTAATCAACACGTGGCACTCGTCATTCAACGATTGCCAAAGACTAGTTGGACATGTGTACCAACTTTTCATCTCTTAACAAGTGTTTGACCTAAATTTATTTAAGGGAAAATTCCAAATAACGACTTAAAGTGAATGCGTTTTCTCAATAGTTGATCTATAGTGGACCTCATGTCAAATAAAGACATGAAGCGGTCAACTTAGTCTCAATTAAAGGTCAGAAGTACAAATTTAGTTTCAAATAAGGATTGGAGCTCTTTGACCAATCAAATCTTATATAATGCGAGGGGTATCTTTGTCTGGGGATTTTTGTGTTTTCTTTCATTTTTCTTCTTTTCTCTCCTTTTCTTTTCTTTCCTCATTTTCTTTTATCTTCCTCATTCTTTCTTGGTTGTGCATCACCTCCGTCTTAATTTGTAATTGCTAAATGGTTGATACATAAGCAGAGATTCGATGAGTAGAAATTTATAAAACACACTAAGCACCAAAAACATAGAAATTACAAACACTCAAACCCCAAGTGAAAAAAAAAAAAATCTCAATATCTCTCTCATCTCCATGAACAAGTTGCTATCACCTTCAGTTGGTCTTCAATTTATAGTTTCTTAGGAATGCTTTGATGGGTTTGGGTTATATGATTCATGACATTCATAGATGCAATTGGCACTAAGGTGGAATATGTGGCTTCTCGAGAGGGTGCAATTGTGTAACACACGCCTATTGTCTACTCACATAATGAATCAACACACACCAACTTGTAATGTGATCAAAATCATCAGAAATCCCATAAATTGAGAATTATGAACATGAGTAAATAAGGCAATTGTTGATATTTAGGGGTGACTTATAAGTTATCAAAATCATTAGAAATCTCATAAATTGAGAATTATGAACATGAGTAAATAAAGCAATTGTTGATATTTAGGGGTGATTTATCTCACCTTAAGTTGAGATCATATAGAGCTAATCAAGGGACGAAACTCATATTTTATTAAACTAGAACATAAAAACTTTGACCTCAAGTGTTTTAGTTCAACACTCTCTCATTTCTTTCAAAAGCTCACTCTTTTCTTGGCTTGGGACCAACCCTCCAACACTAGAAAAAGGTGTTGCCTCTTGTCTTCAGACTTCTTCCCCTGCCTGCCAATAGGGTATTTTTCGCCTAAGGGACGGGCGTTTAGAGGTCTTTCCAACCTCCATTTGAGACATGCAACCTATGGTTGGAAATATCTTTGAGTGCACTTTCACTCTTTAGTTGAAGATTTTAGCTAGTTCTGGCAAGGAGTTTATGAAGATTGCATTTTCTCTCAATGGGTCTGTCTAAAATTTTTGGATTGACATAAGTTTTTTGAGTGGTTTGTGGAGGTTGTGGAGAACTCTCTAAGTTGCCTCTTGTCTTCAACTCTTTATACTTCGGAAGAGCGCGCTTCATGGAATGTATCTGCTAAATCAAGCTAGCTTTTGGTCAATCATTGCCCACACAAAAAGGTTGTCAATTGAGCCGTTTCACCAACTCTCTATTAGATTTTCAAATTTGTATTGTTGCTAAATTGGCTATTTTAGATTAAATTTCCATGCTCTCTTCTCAGATTATCCATGGCTAATTATTTTCTATTTGCACAAAAAGTGGTCTTCTTTCATCTCACCCAAAGATTGGGCTAATAGGGTAGTTGAGTAGGATACGATGGGGCTACACAATTACTTACTCAGTAGCTTTGAATTATGGCCAAATTGTGGACTAACTTTTGTCAATTGGTTCAAGTGCTTTAATCCATCAATTTTGTTGGAGTTTTTGATCAATTGAAAAGTCTATGTATATTATTTTAAGCCATTACCAAATTTGCAATTTTCTTCCATTAATTTTGCAAGAAAATCCATCAAAGTAGGCCATTTTCTTGTTAGAGAATGCCAAATATGATTTCATTTAGTCCTTTTGGCTTGATTTAATCAATCTAACCTGGCCCCCATTCAGTTTCAAACTAATCGGGGGTCAAAGGATAAAAATGATGATTTAAGAGCTTAGGCAAATTTTGTTAAATTTGTGAATTGGTCCTGCAACTTTTGAAAATTGTATTTTGGCCTCAACTCGCTGTTACACTTGAAATTCAACCCCCCAAAGGCTTGGCTAGTCACCCTCAAATCCTTGGTCCCAATTGTCTTTCTGTGGAAAGTAGGTTTAAGAAAACTAATTCCATTTAAAAGTTTGTTGCGACTTGCCTTCGGGGGACTACCTTTGGGGGAGTAGATTTAGAGATATTTGTAAAGCGTGAGCTTTTCGAAGTCCATACCAACATTGGTTCTCCTAATCTATATGTTCAAAAGGAGTCACCATTAGCCATTGTTGAGGATTGGCTAAAAACCCTAATCAAGACAAGGAAGTGTCATCTTAATACACGCGCAACCAAAGATTTCAAAATCGAAGACTTGATTACCTTAGCTATTTAACTAGAGCTCTTTCGATAACTAAAATTGATTATTTGCTAACTAAATTATTAGGGCAGCCCATTGAAGATTTTAAGATTCATCCTAACCATTCCAAGAAAATAACAATTGATATATTGAAATTGCATAATCAAGTACAATCGAATTGAAAAGTGCAAGCACCAACCTATCATCATCTGTAAAATGAAAAAGACATCATGTTGACATGTAAGTTTTAGCAACCCGTTTAGTCATTTATTGTATTAAAAAATCAGGGACTAATTTTAATCCCCACAAAAAAAAATAATTAATTGCATAGCATATAATTTCATATGCATTTATTTATTATTATTGCATTTGCATTGGGTTGGTGACGAATGGGTTCGGTGGTGGTTTTGAGCTTTAAATTGTGCCAATGGCCCAGCGTGAAACGAGTAAATTGGCCCAAGCCCCTTTTTTTAATAATCGAAAATTATCTTGTGAAAAATAAAGATTTGAAATTTTTCGGGGATATGTTGGGGATTTTTTTTAATATCTTCGGATAGGGAGAGTGTGACAAAAATATCGTGAGCTCAACTTTGTAGGATTTGAAATTTCAGAAAAATCATTTCACAATCCTGAATCGTATTAAAAACAAATATAGCGTTTGGAAAAGAAATTTTCGTGGATATTGATTTGAAAAATTAAAACCCTAATCCTTGGCCTATAAAACGATTGTTCACATAGGGTTTTGGGGGCTTTTCTCGAGTTTTAGGTAAAAAAATCAACACAAAAGAAGAAGAAAAGCTTTCCTTGGGGTTTTCTTCGTTCATTCTTTCAGCACAAGACAAAAAAGAAAAAAGAAAAAAAAGCTTGAGAAGGAAAAGTCAACAAAAAGCAAAAGGAAAAGAGAGAGTGGACATGTGACAAGGAGAGGGAAAGCAGAATAGAGAGAAGTGACGTGAGAGACGTGAGGTGAGAGGGAAGAAAAAGGAAAAAACAGAGAAAAACAGAAGTACTGTTCTTCTTCTCGGCCGAGTCCCTCGCTCGCCGCTTCGCCGCTGCTGACGCCTTGCCTGCAGCCCGCGCCGGCCTATGACGCTCGCCACTGCTGTCCTTACCGTGCTCTACCTGCAGCCCGTTCGCCATCGCTACTCCCCTTTTGCCTCACCTATCATGTCTCCACCCATCGCCTCTGCTCGACCCAGCGCTACCTGCTGCGTTGTCGTCACGACCCACCTCTGCCAGCCTAGCACCCGAGCTCCCCTGCTGCTGCAACCTATGCTTCCGGCACTGCTCCTACTCCGCTTGACCTGCAGCCGAGTTTCCATCGTCACCGTCAGTAGCTGCTTGACTCCTCACGACAACCCGACACCCACCACTGCTGCAAATCGCAACGCCAGGACCGGTCACCAAGCTCCCTTGTTGCCGAGCCACCGCACACCCAAGCGACGCCAGGACCAATCACCGAGCTCCCCTCCGCCTGAGTTTGCCTAGCTCCGCCAGCTACCGCCCTTTTCTGAGTTGCTCTACCCCCTTTGCCTACTAGTCGCTGCTGCCGCCGGTCCTCACCAGAGCTCCGGCGACCTACCATCACAATTGTCTTTCCTTTAGCGCTGTTACGCCAAGGATCCCATTGTTCATTAATTCGGATTTAGGAAAAATCCCAATTAACAAGTAACAAGGCCCTCATATCAATTATTGAGGCTCACAATACAATTTAAAGGGGGTAAAGAGGTTGAACGAGAAACTATGAAGGACTTTTGTCGATTATAACAAATTAAACTTCACCAGTATTGGAAATAGTTTGACATAACCAGGAATGGTGATTATGAATAGATACATTACAAGGAGTAGTTATGATAATAAAGAGATAAATGATAGCACATTAAAATTTATTTTCCCTCTTTTCACTTCTGCCCCCATCCCCTTCCCCCTTTTCCCCCTTCCCCCAAAACCAATCTCTCTCTCTCTCTCTCTCTCTCTCTCTCTTCCTTAGGTTGGGGCTCACTGGCCTCCGGTTGGGGCTCACAACATTGAGCCTCAAGCTGCAAGCTTAGATCCAACAACGATTGTGGCGGTCGCATCAACCATAAAGCTCCTTTGCCTCGTTGATAGAGGGAGTGACGGCCAAAAAAGATGTGCTATCTATCGAAAACGACTCGTGAGGCTGAATGGCATGACAATTGGAGAGATGTGACTGCAAGTTGGCAATAGAGATGGAGTGCAATGAATAAGGCAGATGGGAATTAATGTTCATGTTTAGAATTTTCGACGTGAATTCTGGAAAACAAATGAGTGGTTCTAATAATTTTTAAGTGTAAAGGATTTCAACCCAATATGAACGGAGTTAAATGCCTGTATAATTTGGTATCAGTCACATTCACAAAGGCGGAGAGTACACAAAATGCTCATCAAGTTTATTTTTTTCTTTTTTTTTCAACAAATGCTCATCAAGTTGACATACAAACTTTTATGAGTAGTATGATGACAGGTTTGGCATAAGAGGAGCCATCAAATTTTGACCATAAATATATATATATATATATATATATATATATATATATAAATCCAAATATATCCTAAAACTGTTTTGTCTGAACTTTGGGACATAACATACTTAGGGTATTCTTTCCTAAATGCGAAAGAAAAAACTACACTAAAAGATTAGATGGCCCTTCAAGTGAAGAGTGTAGACTCCACCGCACCTTATTTGAGGAATTAATAAGTTGGTACAGTAGCTGTCCGCGCCTGTGAAAGTTGAGGGATTGGTGAAACATCCACTGCAAGATTAACTTATGTTTTGCACAGTATTTCTCAACTGGGAGTACAAGATGAGTTTAATGCCAACATAATTTGGTATCAGTCACATTCATAAAGGGGGAGAGTGCACAAAATGCTCATCAAGTTTTTCTTTTTTCAAAAAATGCTTATGAAGTTGGCATACAAACTTTTATGAGTTGTACGATAAGAGGCTTGGCACAGGATGAGCCATCAAATTTGATGATACAAATAAATGCAGCATATATGTACATATACATATATATTATATACATACACTCCCTCCTTTTTCTTTCTCCCGCTCTAAGAATTCAAGGTTTTCGCACTTAAAACAAGAATATAAATCGATGTGGGCATGTCTAAACAAATTTATTTATATTCATTATCTCCCATTAGTCCGATTCTCTGATTCCTTACCTCTTTATGTGGAAATCAAACCTATCTACTTTCCTTTTTACTTGACACCACTTAAATCGATTCAATCCAATCTGTACCGGCATTTCTAAGCTAAACCAATATGTTGATTGTTCCAAAGTTGGAACCACTAAAGCAAAAAGAAGTGCTTATCTATCACCTTCTAAAGTTGAGATAAATGCGTAGCCAGTCCACGACATTTTGCCATTGATTGATCTAGTTATTAACATCTTATTTTGATTAATTGAGTCCTTAATGTTTGAAAAATGCTGCAATCAACTCATGAATTTTCTATTAACGGGCTTTGCGAGTCTTAAATGCTAGAAATCCTTTATGTCTCTCACATGGCCTTTCTCTAATGTTGCCTAGCCATGGACTGTAGAATTATACGTTGTTTTCAACGTTGGAAATCTAGTATGAGACTTGATTGAACATCTTTTTGCAAAATATTAAAGGCTCAATCCATCAAAATAATATTTAGGCATGAATTGACCAATGGCCAAAAGTTAAGAGCCCATTCTATACTTTTCCTTAGAGGAGCATGATTTTACGATACGACTAGGAATTGGATATTGGACTAATGAGAACTGGTCTAGTTTCGGATTCTAAGGAGATTTGGTCCAATTACTAGTTTCTCAGGAATATGGGAGAGCTTAACCAAGAACCTAACATGGTCTAACAAACTGTATCCTTAGGGTTTGTCTTTTTGCAAAAAACATTTTCTCGAAAAACATTCGCCTCATTTTTCAGTAATTAATTCAATTAAAAAAAATGAATCAACGAAAAATATTATTTTATTAAAGCTTAAATTTTAAAAAATAATTTTCTCTTTGAAAGAATCAAAAAATATTTTCTAAAATATAACTAGTTATTGGCATTTGAACTCAAAATTCTATGTTTGGACACAAAACTCCTAACGTTGGTTATCGGGTCTAGGCATTCAAAATCAAGTTTCTTGTGGACGGGCATGGGCCCTCAACACCCACATTCAATTCTAGCTAGGCTAGGCTTGAACCCCCTGATGCCCATACCTCATGCTCTAGTACCCGAACTTGGGTTTATAAAGGTTGCATTCATGTCTCCAACACTCGAGTTCTAGTCCCGAACCTTAGGCTCGGGTCCACAGGAATGTTTATTGTCATATTTATTTTTTTAATACAAATTGAATTTTAAATTATTTTATTTTTAAATAATCGAAAAATTATTATTATTTTTTAAATTCTTTTCTTTTCTTTCTTCTTTCTTTTTTTCTTTTCTTTTTTCTTTATTTTCCTTCCTCCTTCTTCCGGTGTCGGTCATGTGCCTCGATGACGGCCAGCAGCCTAACGATTGGCCAAGATGCGACCAGTGAGCTCGAGGCTCGATCAATTCAAGATAGCCCAAGCTTTGCCAAGACCAGCAAGCTCGCGCCTCACCAAATCCAGGTGAGTTCAACCTTTGCCGAGGTGGGCGAGCTTGTGGATCGATTGATCATGGCAAGCTCGCAACTTGCCGATCCAAGCAATGTCACACCTCGACCTCACCTCAACCTCACACACCTTGTAACATGGCCCTCGAACTCGTACCTTGACCTAGCTCTCGAGCTTGAGGTCTCTTGAGCTTGCCTTAACCTCGAGCTTTGACCTCGAGCTCGGGCCTCGCCATATTCAACGAGCTCGAGCTCGCCTATGGCCATCGCCAACCAATCGCAGTGGAGCAAGGAGGAAAAGAAAATAAAATAAAATAAAATAATTAGAAATTAAACTTTTTTAAAATATAAAAATTATTTAAAATTTTAAAAAAATTGGTTGAGATGAAGTCATGAGATTGAAATCATGTTCCGATAAGATCCAAACATTAGAAAATATTTTTGATCATACATTACCAAACAAAAAAAAAAATTAACCATTTTCTTGGAAAATGTTTTGGAAATTTTCATTTATCATTGAATTTTCCCCAAAATAAACACACCTAGTATATATTCAGGTATAAGCACATCTTGGTAAAATCAAAATAAAAAGGAACTCCAAATCGTAGTGGTGGAAGGTGATCTATCCTACAAGACTAAAAAATAAGTGGTAAGCTAAACAATTGGTGGTGAGCCAAAACTTATTAAGTGAAATCTCTGAGTCTAAGGTAGGAGATTATCATATTACTCAACCTAGTATATATACAAACAACATGAGTCAAAGGCAATAACCATGCATGACAAATGCATAAGCAAGTGTTTTTTTTTTTTTTTTCTAGATCATGACATGCCAATGAAAACCATTAAAAATATGCAAGTTCATTCACTCAAAAACAAGCAAATGACATATTATTTTATGATACACCGGCATCACCTAGTAGCTCACATTTATACATAGGGAATGTGTATTCCCCACTGGTCATGAAGCTCACTAGTATACATAAACAAGTTCATATTTGTCATGAAGCTCACCAACATACGCAGATGAGTTCATATTGATCATGAAGATATATAATATATATATATAGATGAGTTCATACTTATAATTGGCTAGGACCCATCTCTACTTATGAGGCATTTTGAACACTCCTAGAGCATCCCTCTGCTCCCGTTCGGTGTGCAATTTGGTTCATTTCTACTCCCTTCGCCATCTCAAAAGTTTGCCATGAGCCACTTCTTGTTCGAGCCTTCTGGCCTCGACGATCACTCCCTTCCCTACTTAGACTTGGTCATTATAGGCCTATCAGCTTTAGTCTGGTTCATCCCCAAACCACACACCTACTAAAGAAGGTCCCACTTTGGCATCCCTCGATTGTCTTATATAATCGGCAATGTGACATTGGCAACTCATAGTATTGACAACATGAACATCGACAACTCAAATAATCGGCAAAGGAAACATCAGTAACACTTAGCTAGTAAATTGGTAGCTTAGTTGAATTACAAAGATATCACTTTAAGGTTTGATATTCGTTGTTTTCACGTTCCTATCACTAAAAGATTGCCGTCACATCTTAGAAAAACAATCGAAGACCCCCTAAGAAATCTATCAAACACATCTTAGACATGTAACAAAATTAATGATCCAATTCAAGTGAATACAAAAATCTCACATACCATTATTGTAGCTTAACTACACTTGACAACAAAAGCCAATTACATCCTAACAATCAACAATCATCCAAGTTAAGAGTACTAAGTAGATCAATCTAACTTAGCCTTTAGATTTTTCACTTACCTCAAATAGAAGGTTGGAATAAAATCAAAGCTTTCATCACCCTCAAAGCAAAATAATCAAGAACAAAGATTAACATCTCTCAACCTTTTAAAAGATAATAAAACCCAAAGTTTCACCTTGTAAGCTCTTGAAAAATGGAATTTTGAAGATTTGACAACAAAAGAATAAAATCTTTCATTTCACATGAAAGATAGGAACATGAAAATATAAAAGGAAGATCTCTTTTTCTTTCTTTGCAAAAATAAGTTGTAATTCTTATTTAAAGTTGAAGACATATGGGGACTTATTTATAGGCCAAGGGAGGTTAGAACTAGTAACTTAAGTTAACAAAAATGATGAATTAAGGTTAAAAAAAAATATGCTAGGTGGAAATGCAAGAGAGGTGGTCAAGTTAGAAAACCAGAAGTGACATAATCATATCATCCAATGTGGATAAACCAAGTAATAATGATCTTAAGTAAAAAAAAGCTAGGTGTAAAGAGAGGAATGATGCTTTACTCCAAAGGATACAAGTGGCCTCAAGAGTGGCTTAATAAAAGTAGCCAAAATGAGATATTTTGATTGAAATGTGAGAGAACTCCTTGTTGTCCAAGTAAAAGAAATGAGTAATTGAGAGCATTAACGGGCTAAAGTTGAAAGAGATGATGTAATGCATGATATCAAGGTTAAACTAAGTTCAATGTCACAAACTAAGGATGTGGGGCTTAAAATACCAAGTGGAAATATGAAGAAAAAGTATATAAATTAAAAATGGACAAATGGCTCACCTGTATGGTTTCCAAATTAGATATTTTGGTTAAGTTATTAAAGAATCTTGAAAATCAATACATAAATAAGGAAATCAATGTCCATTTCAAGCATGGATAAATTAGAAAAATATTTTGAACCTTAATAAAAACATTAGTGAAAAATAACGGACGCCAAGAAAATCTCAATTTGGTAAATTTAAAATTGAATATTGTCAAAACTGCAATTTGAGGACTACAACTAATATGGTGGTAAATTAATTATTGCCACTCAACATCGTTGATATACATGTCAACACCTATCAATTTAATCTCAAAAAATAGCACTTTAGTGACTACAACCTTGGAAAATCATCCTAAATACTATTACCGAAAGTCGAAAATTATGGACGGCACATATGCATTTTTATCATTTGCAATAGTCTTAATTGGTGCACTTAAAGAACTTGTTGACTAAACCTATTAAGATTTTTTTATGGGACTATTAAAATATAATTTTAATATGTAGCATATACGATTGCAATATAAAGATAATTTCATGCCATACTTTAATAAATACTAAGTGTCAAGTTGGTATATCCAACTTACGCTGTGTTTGGCAATCTGGATAAAATTCAGAATATGATAAAATTATCCTATCCTATGTTTGATGTCTATTTAAGATAGGATAAATGGAGATATCGGGGATATAGACTAGATAAAATTATGCATTGGGGGAAGTGAAATAAAGATAGATAGGATTTCTAGTATCTATAATGGGGAAGTTATTTTTCTTGAATGATAGATTATTTAAATTAACAAAATTAAAATTATATCTCAATATAAACAATATTTAAATTCTAACATAAGAAATTCAAAATAACAAAAAATAACAATTTAGTTATTTTAATTTAATCTTATTTTCATTTGTATATATTCGAAATTAATTATATTTAAAAAAATTATTTCAATATATATAAATATATTTATATTTATTATATTTTAGGTATTTTAGTATTTTACATATATTAGTAAAAATTACTATTTAATAAAATTTTATTAGAGAACAATGGGAGGGGAAAAATAAAAAATAAAATAATTAAAAAGAGAGGAAAATAAAATAAAGTAAGCAAGCGTGTCACAAGAGATAGTTATTTTTCTTGATGGATGAGTTTTTTTAAATTAACAAAATTAAAATTATATCTCAATATAAATTTTGGATGCCTTAAGCTCCACTAGTTCTCTTGTGTCTTATGTGCTAGGCCAAGTTGCTTGCAAGGCTTTGCTTAGTTGACTAAGCGTCGGGCTTTCAGATCTTAGCACCACCAACCTAAACTCTTTTCTTCGACACCTAGTTTAGCAATTAAGTCTCGTTTGAGTTTGTTTTTAGCCACTCTATTTATCCTCATGACATCAAGCTCCCTCTCCTTTCCCTTGCCCTTGTTGTCACAGCATTCTAATAACTTAAAGTTCCCCACTCATGCTCTCGTCAAGTGAAGCCCATAGCAAAAAAATTAACAATTTAGTTATCTTAATTTAATATTTTTTATATATTCAATTTAATTTAATTTTATATAATAATTTCAATATATAAATATAGATATATTTATTATATATTTTAGGTATTTCAGTATTTGGTTATATTAGTACAATCTACTATTTAACAAAATTTTATTAGAGAATGATGGGAGGGGAAAAATAAAAAGAAATTAATTAATAAAAGAGAAGAAAATAGAATAAAAAACCAAATAAAATAAATTAAGTAAGAGTATCGCAAGAGATTTTTACCATCTTATTTTATAAAAAATTTTGGTTCATTTTTACTAATGTGTCATTTATACCAAATAATGTACATGATATGATATGAATATATTCAACTTTATTACTGCAATCACCAAACAGTAGATATGATTTATCAAAATCCCATAGATTTCATATTTTATCTTATTAAGTTCTTTCATGATTAGAAATTTGGACAACCAAACGTAGCTTTAAAGGTTTTGAATTGGATTTCTTGGGTTTCCTCTTTAATCATCTATGAGTTTCATTCTTTAATACAGCTTAACACCTTCATCATTAAATTGATTTTCTCATGAAAAGAAGCGTTTTTAGATATCAATATATTATGATGCGGATGCGACTGCGTAGGAATTTTCTATAACGTTCAGATAAGTCAAAACGTGGTCAAAGAGCCAGGAACAAGAGATTTGATGATGATTTACGCCAGAATTTTCAAGAAGATATCAAGATGCAATGGATATTTTATAATAGGAATTTATATATAGTTTTGATATCTTCTTTGTCTAGATTTAGTTTTTAAAAAAGGGATATTGATTTGCTGCTAATTTGAAATAGAGATTCAATATTTTCTCCTTCCCTCGTCTTTGAAAATTTAGTTTTCTTCTAAGTTAGTATTTACCACATTTTCACCATATCATATTTTTATTGTCGTATTTTGATAGTAAGTACACAACAATTTCGGGAGGCACATGCTCTATGAGGGTGATCGATTCCCGGTCCGGTCCGGTCCATTGGAACCAGCCACTTAACAAATGAAAATTAAAAAATTAATTTTTTTGGAGTTATTACAATTTTAGCATTATTGCTATTGATAAGAAATTAAAAAATATATTTTTTTAAAAGTGTCGGTTCGGTTCCCCCTCGAACTAGGAACCGGCCCAAAAATTGTTGGATCTATTTTTATGGAACCAGGAAACCCCAGGAATCAGCCCAAACCGGCCGATCCAATCCGATTTGAGTGATCCGATATGCTTACCGCTATCCTCTACACTGTCGCTCTTCACGCACTCTTTAAATCCACCCCAAACACTGCCCCGTCTTCCCCGTGCATTTGCTAAGACTATCTCTCTTTGCCATTTCCCTCCGTGTGGTCTTGGAACTCCAAGTTCCGGTCCTTCATTATTTTTTCAGTAAACCACACTGAAGAAGACACAAGAAACCTCCGAAGCTACAAAAATCTTGTCTTTTCTGCAGAAATAGCTGAGCGGCAAGAACAGATAAGTATACAAAACCCAGCCCAAACAGTCCCCCTCTCAGTCGAACCTCGAAGCCATGACTTGGACAGACCATCGAACCACAACCTCCCAAACTTCCTCATGTCAGTGAGGGGCTCAAGTACGTGAAGCTCGGCTTCCACTACCTCATCTCCTACACCATGTATTTACTCCTCGTGCCAGTCCTTTGAATCTCCTTGGCCCACCTCTCGATCCTTATGGCCCCAGACCTGGCCCAACTGTGGGAACAACTCAGGTTCAACCTCGTCACCATCGTAATCTTTTCGACCCTCGTCACCATCGTAATCTAATCTTTTCGACCCTTGTCACCATCATAATCTTTTCGACCCTCGTCATATTTCTGGTCACTCTCAACTTCATGAACCAGCCCAGAAAAGGTCTACCTTGTCGACTTCGCCTGCTACAGGCCCGACCCAGCCCAGATATGTACCAGCGAGACCTTCATGGAGCGGTTGGAGCTCACGACCGCCTTCACCAAGGAGAGCCTTGCTTTCCAACGGCAGATCCTCAAGAAGTCCGGGCTCAGGCAGAGGACACACGTGCCTGAGGCCGTGCTCCAGGTCCCACCGAACCATTGCACAAGAGACATACGAATTAAAGAAATACATGGATTCAAGAGATACATGAACTAAAGAGACGTATCTCATTTTGCTAATTTTCATTGATCCATTAACGCACTATAATTACAACACAAAGAAGAATCCATCCACAGGAACCTATAATAAATCTAGGCTTGTTGTCCAAACCAACGAGCGCTTGTTCGAGGACAAATTAGAGTTTAGGCATTGAGGATGAGTGAGCGGAGGGCGATGAGCTAATGGCTTACACCTCGGAGCTTTGTCTTCCACCATTGCCATGCTTGACCACGAGCACAATATCTAGGTCTCAAATCAAGCATTTGCGTCAAATCTTAGATTGCTTGCGCTTGATCAAGGGCTCAAATCGATCTCCATCTGATGACGAAGGTGTTGGAGTTGCGGTCAAGGACAGTGGTGAACGAGCTTGAGGGGGTGAATGGGCAGTTTTTTTTTTTTTTTTGGTCGATCTCAATGGGCAGTTTGGCGGGGAGAGAATAAGGGACTTTAGAGGAGGAGAGAGTAAGATGGAGGTGTGAGGAATTACGATGAAAAAAAAAAAGGAAAGAAAGAAAGAAAACAAAAAGAGAAGGAGAAAAAATAAGAAATTTTTAAAATACCAGGACAAAAATACATCTGACTATATATAAGATTTGACCTTTATAAGTACGTATCTATATTTGAGATTAAATAGGTCACTTTATATTCTTATATGAGATAAAGTGCACCATATGACCTCTTTTAAGAAAATGACTCACTTTAAGTCCTTATATGCAATTTTCTCCTAATCTTAGCAATAACCATATAATAACTCCTCTACGCTCTCCACGCACTCTATAAATCCACCCCAAACACTCCCCAATGTTCCTCATGCATTGCTAAGACGACCCCTCTCTCTCTCTCTCTCTCTGCCATTTCCCCCCGTTTGCTTTTGGAACTCCAAGTTCTCGTCCTTTGTTATTCTTAGGAAACGCCTCTGAAGAAGAGGCACAAGAAACCTCCGAAGCTGCAAAAATCTTGGTTTTTGTGCAGAAATGGCTGCAGAAATGGCCGAGCAACAAGAACAGATAAGTCTGCAAAACCTAAGCCAAGCTTTCCCTATCTCAGTCGAACCTCAAAGCCAAGACTCGGACATACCATCGAACCCCAACCTCCCAAGCTTCCTGTCGTCAGTGAGGCTCAAGTACGTGAAGCTCGGCTACCACTACCTCATCTCCAACGCCATGTATTTACTGCTCGTGCCACTCCTCGGCATCTCCTCAGCCCACATCTTGACCCTCACGGCCCGAGACCTGGCCCAACTCTTGGACCAACTGAGGTTCAACCTCGTCACCGTCGTCCTCTTCCCTGCCGTCACGGTGTTTCTGGTAACTCTCTACTTCATGACCCGACCAAGCAAGGTCTACCTTGTTGACTTCGCTTGTTACAAGCCCAATCCGGCCCAGATATGCACCGGCGAGACCTTCATGGAGATCTCGGAGCTCACGACCGCCTTCACCGAGGAGAACCTTGCTTTCCAGCAGAAGATATTTGAGAAGTCTGGGCTCGGGCAGCGGACTTACTTGCCCGAGGCTGTGCTCCAGGTCCCACCAAACCTGTGCATGGAAGAAGCACGGGCAGAGGCTGAGGCCGTGATGTTCGGGGCCATCGACCAGCTGCTGCCCAAGACCGGGGTCAAGGCTAAGGACATAGGGATCCTCGTTGTGAACTGTAGCTTGTTCAACCCGACACCGTCCCTGTCGTCAATGATCGTGAATCACTACAAGCTCAGAGGGAACGTGTTGAGCTACAATCTTGGTGGGATGGGTTGCAGCGCTGGGTTGATTTCTATCGACCTTGCTAAGCAATTGCTACAGGTTTGGCTTCTTCTCTCCCCTCTCTTCTTCTATTCTTCAAAGTATAAGTTTGATAATAGGAACTTTTTATGAATAACACCCTCAATGATATCGAAGCAAACAAAGAATGAAAACTTCCATTGACCAATGAAATGCTAAACATAAGTTGGGTAGTAGGAATTTTTTTCTTAGGTTCACTAGAAAATAGCATCCATTTTGGCTACGTTTGGTAATTAAGATACAATTTAAGATATGATAAAATTTATTATATCCTACGTTTGATACATAAGATAAAAGCCGGATATAAGGGAAAAATAGATTGGATAAAACTATCCTATGGGAGAGGTGGGATAAATGTAGATAGGATTTGTAACATCCATAACAGGAAAGTTATTTTTCTTGAATAACAAATTTCTTAAATTAACAAAATTAAAATTATATTTCAATATAAATAATATTTGAATTCTAATATAATAAATTCAGAATAAAAAATAACAATTTAGTTATTTTCATTTAATCTTATTTATATTTATATATTCAAATTAATTCTATTTCACAACATAAATTAAATATATAAATATAAAATCTATTTATATTATTACATATTTTAGGTATTTTATTATTTTAGGTATGTTTGTACAATTTACTATTTAACAAAATTTCATTAGAGAATGATGGAAGGGGAAGAAAGAAATAAAAAATAAATCAATTAAAAAAGAGAGGAAAATAAAATAAGAAAAAAAATAAAAATAAAGTAGGCAAGAGTGTTGTGAGAGATTTTTACCATCTCTACTTGTAAATTTTTTTGTTCATTTAAACTAATATGTTGTTTATACCAAACAACATACATGATATAATAAAATATATTCGACTTTATTACTTCGATCATCAAACAATGGATTGATATGACAAAATTTTTGGATTTCATATCTTATACTATCTAGTCTCATCCTCTTTAGAAATCTGAACGATCAAACATAGTCTTTATGTTGATAATGTGTCATGTGATTTAAAAGGAAAATGCTTAGCTAGCCATATTGTTAGGCTTGGAAAACGGACGGCCAATCCTGAGCCACACATTTTAAATGAGAGAGAGGGAGAACTATGTCTTACTTGGAATTTCCATGTATTGTGTTTGAGAAAGGAAATTTTTGTGGACATCCTTTGATTGTTACACCGTGAGACGGTGATGCTAGCACCATTCAATTTAAAAATATATCATAAAATTAGAATCATTACAAAAAAAAAAAAAAAGGAGATGATTAAGTGATAGTTTTTAATCTAATGTGAAAATAACATAATGTTCTAAACCACAAAAATCCATTCAACAAATAATTATAAATTATTTTGGGATCAAATCCTTTAAAATTTTATGGCTCAAAACAAATTATTATTTACATAGTAGCCCCAAGACTGTTGTGTTAATAAAGTCATAAAATAAAAAAATAAAAAAACAACTTTATTTAGGTTGTGTCGACAGTAAAATTTTAGGTAATTACTTTCCTTAGTTTACGCTTTGGTTGGTAGAGAAGTAGGAGCTAGTGAGTGGTTTGAACTCGGAACCCTCGAAACCTAGATGTTGTTGAACAAAATGATCCACTGATAAGTCAACCCAAGATTTATTATACCACAAAATATAGCTAGATTTGAAATCATTTATGAATTCGATATATGACAACGAAATTGAACAATTTAAGCTTTGTACATTCTCAATTTACTATATGCTTTATCTACTAGGTACTCAAAATTTTTTCTTACTAGGGAGATTCAATTTATGTCTCAACAAAATTAAAGTTCAGCCAATGTTATTACTTCTCTTATGGGTTAATCACTAGGTACATCAAAACTCTTATGCCCTAGTGGTGAGCATCGAGAGCGTCACCCTCAACTGGTATCTCGGCAATGACCGGTCGATGCTCATCTCAAACTGTCTCTTCCGAATGGGTGGGGCAGCCATCCTCCTCTCCAATCGATCCTCCGACCGCCGCCGCTCTAAGTACCAGCTCATCCACACCGTGCGCACCCACAAAGGCTCGGATGACAAAAGCTATGGTTGCTTGTTCCAGCGAGAGGACAAGAAGAAGAAGATCGGCTTGTCGGTATCCATGGACTTGGCGGCGGTCATGAAGGAAGCCATAAAGACCAACATCACGGCCCTTGGCCCGGCAGTGCTCCCAATGTCAGAACAGCTCTGGTTCTTCATGACCTTGGTCGCAAGGAAGGTGTTCAAGATGAAGATTAGGCCATACATTCCCGACTTCAAGTTGGCCTTTAAGCATTTTTGCATCCACGTTGGAGGCCGACCTGTTCTTGATGAGATGGAGAAGAGTCTCGACCTCACCAAGTGGCACATGGAGCCATCACGAATGACTCTATACCGATTCGGGAACACCTCGAGTAGCTCAGTGTGGTATGAAATGGCCTATTTGGAGGCCAAAGGAAGGATTAAGAAAGGTGATAGGACATGGCAAATCGCATTCGGGGCCGGATTCAAGTGCAACAGCGCAATTTGGCAGGCATTGAGGACCGTCGACCCGGCGAAGGAGAACAACCCATGGATGGACGATATTCACGAGTTCCCCGTCTATGTTCCATAAGCGTTGTCCATCGATCTAATGCGAAATAAGCGCTTCGGTTGGGATTTTGCCAATATAGGCAAAGTTGATTCTGAAGGATACGCAAATCCTTAATTATTATGTTGCCTTGTGCACATAAGCAAGCATCATTCCAAATCTTATGGTTACGTGGGTATTTAAATATGTCGATAATTTTCTGATACTCGTGGTTATCTAAATATTTGAATATGTCAAGTATTTGCGATTATCCAAGTGCTTCCTCTCTAAGCCCTGTCACTTGTGTAAGTGCATGTTTACACAAATTTTCAAATACTTATGATTATCTAGGTATTTAAATGTTTTATGTATTTGTGATAATCTAGATGTTGATATTTGAATTTTAGTCGACAAGTTAAGCATTGCTTTAAAGAAAAAAAGAAAAAAAAAAGGAAAAAAAAGGTTAATTGGTCTTTTACCCTATCGGTGACCAACCTGGTGTGATACGTGACTTGATTGTCTCGCATCGTTCAACATGTTACGTCCAATCATCGAGTTCTGATCGGTACCGATGCGGTTGGAGCGCCTGCTGTCCCTCTCGCAAGAAATTATTATGCATCGGCTCTCACGCTCCATGTTAAATTGGTGACGACGTGACTATACCTTATCAAACCCGCTGTTTCCCCAGTTGAGTAAACGATTCAATGCCTCCCGAACCGAAAAAAGGCATCCATTCAATGCACACGCTCATCTAAGGAATTAATTGTCCTATGAATTAGATGCTGCTCGCTCTCTCTCAAATATACTCTGCTTTTGCATGACATTTTACTATGAAATTGGAAAATGTTAATAAGGTTCCCCAAAGCAATTGCTAACGATCTATAATTGTACTTTTGAATTGTACATTTTTTATATTTGAAGTAGGTGATTTCTGGAAATGTTCACCATGTCAAATTTTAAAAATGAACGGATACGCTTTTTTATTATTTGCAGTACTCTTAACTAGTGCACCTAAAGAACTTGTTGACAAAACCTATTATGCATTTTTATGGGACTATTAAAATATAACTTAATATTTAGTGGATATGGTCATAATTAGAATTAATTTTGTACCATACTTTTTTGACTAAAATTTGTACCATACTTTACTAAATACTAAGTTTCAAGTTGGTACATCTGACTTAGAGGTTTCAAATTTAAATTCTTGGGTATCGTTATTACCCACCTATGAGCTTCATTCTTTATATACACCTTAACACCTTCATCATTGAATCGATTTCCTCATGATAAGAAGCATTTTTAGATATCAATATATTTTGATGTGGATCTGAGAAATTTTCCGGAACGTTCAAATAAGTTTAACATAGTCAATGAGCTCGAGACAAGCGATTCAATGAAGATTTATGTGATTTTTAAACAAGATATCGAGATGTGATTATTTTTCAACATAGTAGAAATTCATATATAGTTTTATATCTTCTCTGTCTTGATTATTTAGTTTAGGTTTTTTTTTAAAGGGATATTGATTTGCTGTATTTTGAATTAGGGATTCGATATTTTGTCCTACGCTTTTTTCTACTATAAATAAGTGCTATGTATTGCGAATAGATAGCTTCTTCATCTAATCGGTATACATTAGAGAGAGAACATTTTTTCTTGTGTTTGGAGATTCAGTTTTCTCTAAATTAGTATTAACCACATTTTCACCGCACCGTGTACTTCTCATCGTATTGTGATAGCAAGTACGCAAGTACACAACAATTTCATGACGTACATAGGTTTTCAACCCATGGCAATGGCAGCCACTCCACATTTAAGGTCCTCCTTTCTTTCACCCATTTCGTTCTTTCATGTAGATTGTTTCTCAACAACTTTTTATCTGCGGAGCTCGCTTTGCATATATCAATTTCATCATTATCTTGGTCCCCTCAAACCCACATGCATATCCCATTTCAAATCTATGTCATCAAATCGATTCCCTCTCGAGAGGAAACATGAAGGTCATCATATGATAACTCATACTTTGGGAGTAGATTATTATTCTTATAATCCCAAAACGTGTACTTTCCACTTAATCTATGTGAGGCCCTCATCATCCAATGATTGCCACGAACTAGTTCGACATGTGTAACACTCAACAGGTGTTTGACCTAAATTAATCTTAGAGAAAATTCTAAATAAAAGCTTAAACAAAACCGTTTTTTCAAAAGATGGTTTATAGTGGACCTCAAGGGCCAACTTAGTTTCAAATAAGGATTTAAGCTCATCGACTGATCAAATCTTATATAATGCCAGGGGTATTTTTGTTGATGGTTATATTTTAAAATTTTCTTTCATTTTTTCTTCTTCTCTCTTTTTCTTTTTAAATTCTTTTCTTTTCTTTCTTTTCTTTCTTTTCTTTCTTTCATCTTCCTCACACCTCCTTCTTGGCCCTACATCACGTCCATCTTTAAGTGGAGATCGAACGATTGAAAATTTATATAACCTTCTAATCACCAAAGACACTGAAATTACAAACACTCAAAACCCGAGTAAAAAAATTCTCAATCTCTGTCTCATCTCCACAAACCAGCTGCTATCACCTTCAACCACTCTTCAATTTATAGTTTCTTAGGGATGCTTTGATGGTTTGCGTTATCCGATTCATGACATTCATAGATGCAGTTTGCATTAAGGTGGAATATGTGGTTTCTTGAGAGGGTCCCAATTGTGCTACGCATGCTTGTTGTCTACTCATAGAACGAATCAACACACATCAAACTTGTAATGTGATCAAAATCATCAAAAACCCCATAAATCTAGAATTATAAACATGAATAAATAACGCAATTGTTGATATTTAGAGGTGATTTATCAATTTTTGAAAAGAATCAAGATGGAGAAATGGCGGAAATAACAATTCTGGTGGCAGAGGAGTGGGAGAGGAGGATGAAGCTGAAGGTTGAAGAAGGAGGTGTAAATGATTGAAGGGAATGAAGATGAAAATCCAGCCACAAAAATCTCAAATAAATGTAGTCTCGTTGATGAGATTGACGAGAGCTTGCTCATCGACGAATCTGAGTTTGAAGGGATCGAAGAGAAAAATCCAACCACGAAAACCTCTAATAAATCTAATCTCATTGTCGAGACCAAGGAGAGCTTGCTCAAGGACGAATATAAGTTTAATCATTGAGGACGACGAGCTAATGGCTTACACCTTTGAGCTTCATCTTTCACCGCTGCCATGCTTGACCATGAGCATGAGATCAAGGTCTCAAATTAGGCACGAGCGTTAGATCTCAGATTACTCATGCTTGATCTAGGGTTATGATCAGTTTGAAGGGATTGAAGTGTTGGAATATAATAGACAAAAGATCTCTTCAAGTGCCATAACTTGACATAAATGGACACTTAAGTGTCATAACTTACGACAGTAACAGTTAAGTGCCACATTCGAAGAAAATGTATCACTTAAGTGCCACTCTGGCCAAAATGCTGACGTGAGTAAGTTTCAACGAAATAAGTGCAAAACGACACTATTTTGCACGTTGATGTGGCCAAATAATACAAAAACGGCGTTATTTTGGTACCGACGTGGTAAAAAATAATATAAAATTTAATTAAATTTATTTAAAATGAAAATTGCAAGTCATTTAGAGATTCATAGTCTATTTCCTTTTATTACAATCGATATAAGTACAAACTCGATAAGTAAGAGTCAATGAAGTGGACTATATGCTAGACTTCGCTAGCTATTGCTGTAGGACAAAGTTTGAGAAAATTACCAAAAATACCTTGAACCTATTGTATGACAGTCAATTCAGTCCTAAACTTTTTGATTGTGTCAATTTAGTTTTAAACTTTTTGAAGATTTATCGATGTAGTCATTTCGGTCAATTTGGTTGGAAATCACTGATATGAACGCAACATCTTACATGATATTGTCGGTGTCGATATAGACAATTTTTTTGTTATTTTTATTTATTTATTTGAATTCTATTCGTTTCTATTCTTTTTCTTCAATTCTTTTTTCATTTCTTTCTTTCTTATGTTTTTTTCCCAATTTTGGGTTGGCATACGAAACAAAAATTAAAAATATATGAAAATTGTCCACGTTAGTGCCAATTGTGCCATGTAAGACGGTTGGCCTACAACTTTTCTTCTTCTTTTTGAGTTTCAGGTGCACGATAATCTTATCCTAGGATTTCTTCTTCTTTTCAAGAGCATTTGGAGTTCTTAAATTAACAACGCTATATCCTCATTATCATTATTGTTGTCATTGGAGGATGATTTTTCAATATATATATATATATGAAAAGTGTTAACTATATTTGCAATGGCCTTTTGCCTTTGGATGATGGGTCGTTGTTTGATTAATTTTATAAGGCACGAGAATCCTAATAGGCTTGTCCAATGTCAAAGGTTGAGAATTCTAATTTTATAATGAATGAGAACATTTTTAGGTAGAATTGGGAATTGAAGAATTAGATCGATGGGAATGGTCCGGTTCTTAGTTCCATATTTCGAGGAACCTGGGATATGAGGTTCGGTTCTTGGGAGAGCCGATCGGGAACTTAAAAACTCTTAAATAGAAATTGTCTTATACAATTTGACTTTCTCTTTCTACAAAAGCCCTAATCTTCCTCTCCAAGAAAATTTCTTCCTCTTGAAAGTCCAGACACCGCTCTTCGTTGCTGTCACCGCCGCCGGCCGTGGGAAGGCACAAGCAACGAGCTCTCACACGGTTCTATTCATACTTGAGTGGGCCCTCACGACGTGGAGGGAAGAGAACGAAAGTGGTCGATGTAGCATTAGTTGTCAGGCCTTCTGCCCTCACGACTTCAACATCGTCGACTTAGGGATCGATTCGGAGAAATATCCGTCGTGGAGGTTTGATTGAATTTTTGGTTTAAGCAACTCTCCGTCCGCCGCTTCATCTTGGGGACATTAGCTTTCTCATCAGTCCACGTGTTCGACGAATTGTCAGAATGTCGGAGTCTCCATTTTTTTTCTCGGTTAGTGGGGCCAAAGGTTAGGTTAGGGCTTCTTTGCCATGTGGGGAGATTCTTGTGGCTGGGAGCCATGTCGCTTTCTCATTTTGTGCTTTCTCCGCTCAAGGCTTTGTCTTTTTTTCGATTTATAGCAATTGGATGTGTATTTTTTATTTTATTTTTGTATTTTTTTTCCGAATCTAGGTCATTGTAATTTTGTGGACGTTCCAATAATTAGCCTACAATTCTTGTTATTGAGTGACATTATCATCCGATAGTTGATGCTCTTCTGCTTCCACTCTATTGTTGCTATCTCAAGCAATTTCAATGGGGATGGTACAGATGCATCGTTCAACAACATAATCTCTGAATTCTGACTAATACCGAATCGGACTACCGATGTGATATAAGCGCCGACCAATACCGATCTTAAGTAATAATAACGCACTTGCCCGTGCGTTGCATGTCAAACCGGTGATGGCATGGCTTTACGCTGATCCAACCCATCATGTAACCATTCAATGCCTCCCAACCAAAAGAAGAAAAAATGTATTCAATGCCCACACTCATCTAACCAATTAATGGTCCGCTGGGGTAGTTGCATCTCACTCTCTCTCAAATTCACTCTGCTTTTGTATGAGAGTTTACTATTAAATTCAAAGATGTTAATAGGTGGCCCAAGGCATGTGCTAACGATCTTTTATTGTACTTTTGAAATGTACAACTTTTTATAATCAAAGTAGATGATTTCTTGAGATGTGACACTTTCAGAATTTTAGAATGCGTGGATATGCATTTTTATCTGTTGTAATAGTCTTAACTGGTGCACTTAAAAAACTTGTTGACAAAACCCTATTGAAGATTTTTATGGGACTATTAAATTTAATATGTAGTGGATATGGTTATGATATAAAGTTAATTTTGTACTTTAATAAATATTTAGTTTCAAGTTGGTATATTCAACTTAGAGGTTTCGAATTGGATTTCTTGGGCACCCTTTTTACCCACCTATGAGCTTCATTCTTTATATACAACACATCCATCATTAAATCGATTTTCTCATGAAAAGAAGTATTTTTAGATATCCGTACACTCTAACATGGATGCGATTGCCTAGAAATTTTTTGGAAACATAGTCAAAGGAAGCTTGGGACGAGGAACTTGACAAGATTTATGTGAGAGTTTTCAAGAAGATATCAAGACGTGATAAATATTTTATAATAGGAATTTGCATATAGTTTGATATCTTCTTTGTGTTGATTACGTTTAGGGACTTTTTTTTTTTTATAGGAAAAAGGGATATTGATTTGCTGCTATTTTGAATTAGGGATTCGATATTTTGTCCTTTTTAGGAGTTACGCTTTACTCTACTATAAAAAGTGCTACGTATCAAGAATGGACTCATAATCATTAATCAGTATACATTCGAGAGACAACTTTTTCTCGTGTTTGCAAATTTAGTTTTCTTCTAAATTATTATTTACCACATTTCACCGCATCATAATTCTTCTCGTCGTGTTTTGATAGCAAGTACATGAGTACTCAATAATTTCGGGACGTACATAGGTTTTCACCCCACTCCACATTTTAGGGTCCTCCTGGTATGGGGACAGATCGCAGCCTCATCCATAGATAGAGTTCTCAATCCGATTTCCCACATCTTCTTTCACTCATTTCTCGGTTTCCTTCTCCATACAAATTGGTTCTCGACAACACTTCAAGTACGGAACTCGCTTTGTATATATTCAAATCTACATCATCAAATCGATTCGTTCGCAAGATGAAATATGAAGATATAAAACCATTTTTCATTTTATCATCTGATAACTAAAACATTTGAAGCAGATTATTATTCTTATAATCTCAATCGTATGCTTTCCACCTAATCAACATGTGGCACTCGTCATCCAACGATTGCCAAACACTAGTTGGACATGTGTACCAACTTTTCATCTCTTAACAAGTGTTTCACCTAAATTTATTTAAGGGAAAATTCCAAATAACGACTTAAAGTGAATGCATTTTCTCAATAGTTGGTCTATAGTGGACCTCATGTCAAATAAAGACATGAAGCGGTCAACTTAATCTCAATTAAAGGTCAGAAGTATAAATTTAGTTTCAAATAAGGATTGGAGCTCTTTGACCAATCAAATCTTATACAATGCGAGGGGTATTTTTGTGCGGGGATTTTTGTGTTTTCTTTCATTTTTCTTCTTTTCTCTCCTTTTCTTTTTATATTCTTTTCTTTTCTTTCCTCATTTTCTTTCATCTTCCTCATTCCTTCTTTGCTCCACATCACCTCCATCTTAATATGTGATCGCTAAATGGTTGATACATAAGCAGAGATCCGATGAGTAAAAATTTATAAAACACACTGAAAACCAAAAACATAGAAATTACAAACGCTCAAACCCCGAGTGAAAAAAAAAAATTCTCAATATCTCTCTCATCTCCACAAACCAGCTGATATCACCTTCGGTCGGTCTTCAATTTATAGTTTCTTTGGAATGCTTTGATGGTTTTGGGTTATATGATTCATGACATTCATAGATGCAGCTGGCACTAAGGTGGAATATGTGGCTTCTGAGAGGGTGCAATTGTGTAATGCACACCTATTGTCTACTCACAGAACGAATCAACACACACCAGCTTGTAATGTGATCCAAATCATCAGAAATCCCATAAATTGAGAATTATGAACACGAGTAAATAAGGCAATTGTTGATATTTAGGGGTGATTTATCAGTTTTTGAAAAGCATCAGGCTGGATAAATGGCATAATTAGCAATTTTAGTGGCAGAGGAGTAGGAGAGAAGGACGCAGCTGATGGTTGAAGAAGGAGGTTTAAATGATTGAAGGGAATGAACATAATGATTGGGCCACAAAAACCCCTAATAAATCCAGTATCATTGACGAGACTGACTAGAGCTTGCTCAAGGACGAATATGAGTTCGAAGGTATAGAAGAGAACAATTCGGCCACAAAAACCTCTAATAAATCTAGTCTCATTGTCGAGACCGAGGAGAGCTTGCTCAAGGACGAATCTAAATTCGAGCATTGAGGACGACAACGAGGAGGACAATGAGCTAATGGCTTACACCTCCAAGCTTCGTCTTCCACCGCCACTATGCTCGACCATAAACACGAGATCTAGGTCTCAATTTGAGCACGAGCGTCAGGTCTCCGATCACTCATACTCAATCTAGGGTAATGATCAGTTTGAAGAGATCAAAGTGTTAGAAAATAACGTATTGGAAAAAAAAAAAGAAGAAGGAAACATTGTTTGTTGTAACCAGAAAAATAATAACTTAGAGAAGATAACTTCAATGCAAACCCGATAGAGACTAGCAAAATTACTATAAAATTGTAACAAAATAGAATAGAAGGTGAGGTATGGCTAATCGAATCAACTTAAGGCGATTAGTTCCTACGAACGGTTCTAAATAACTTCACGAACTATGCCTCCCAAGATAAAACATCTCAACCCCGTTTGAATTATCACTATACAAACAACACTCTATTGAACACTTCTAGAAATCGGTACACTTAGAGAAAATTAAAGTGAAGAGATAAGAGTTTTGTTAATGTATGAATGAAGAATAGTTCAAATCAATTTATAGAGTTTGAAAAGTCATTTACTGAAGAAATATATGAATTCAAGAGATATATGAATTGATGAGATACATGAACTCAAGAAATGTACGAATTAAAGAAATACATGGGCTCAAGAGATACATGAACTGAGGAGACGCATCTCATTTTGCTTACTTTCATTGATCCATTAGCACACCACAATTACAACATGAAGAGAAGAATCTGTCCACAAGAACCTCTAATAAATCTAGTCTCATTGTCCAGACCGATGAGAGCTTGTTCGAGGTCAAATTAAAGTTCAAGCATTGAGGATGACAGAGGGGAGGGCAACGAGCTAATGGCTTACACCTCCGAGCTTCGTCTTCCACTGTCGCCATGCTTGACCAGAAGCACGAGATCTAGGTCTCAAATCAAGCATGTGTCAAATCTTGGATTGCTCGTGCTTGATCTAGGGCTCAAATCGACCTTCATCTGATGACGAAGGCACTGGAGTTGTAGTCAAGGACAATGGCGAATGAGGTTGAGGGCATCAATGTGGAGGTTGGCGGGGAGATGGTAAGGGACTTTGGAGGAGGAAAGAGTGAGATGGAGGCATGAGGAAGACGATGAAGAAAACGAGGGAAAGAAAGAAAAGAAAACAAGAAGAGAGAAAAAAAAAGATTTTTAAAAATACCTAGATGGAAAATACCCCCGAGCATATATAAGATCTGACCTCTATAGTCTCATATTTTTATTTGAGATTAATTATGTCACTTTATACCTTTATATAAAAAAAACTTCACCATATGACATCTTTTGAAAAAATGACTCACTTTAAATCCTTATATGAAATCTTCTCCTTATCTTAGCAATAGGCATATAATAACTCCTCTATGCTCTTCACGCTCTCTCTATAAATCCACCTTAAACACTCCCCAATGTTCCTCGTGCATTGCTAAGACTCTCTCTCTCTCTCTCTCTCTCTCTGCTATTTCCCTCCGTTTGCTTTTGGAACTCCAAGCTCTCGTCCTTTGTTATTCTTCAGGAAACCCCTCTGAAGAAACGCACAAAAAACCTCCGAAGCTGCAAAAATCTTGTCTTTTCTGCAGAAATGGCCGAGCAACAAGAGCAGATAAGTCTACAAAACCCAGATCAAACAGTCCCCGTCTCAGTCGAACCTCGAAGCCGAGACTCGTACAGACCATCGAACCACAACGTCCCAAACTTCCCCTCGTCAGTGAGGCCCAAGTACGTGAAGCTCGGCTACCACTACCTCATCTCCTCCGCCATGTACTTACTCTTCGTGCCGGTCCTTGGCAATTCCATGGCCCACCTCTCGACCCTCAAGGCCCGAGACCTGGCCCAACTCTGGGACCAACTCAGGTTCAACCTCGTCACCGTCGTAATCTTCTCGACCCTCGTCATGTTTCTGGTCACTCTCTACTTCATGACCCAGCCCAGAAAAGTCTACCTTGTCGACTTCGCCTGCTACAAGCCCAAGCCAGCCCAGATATGCACCAGCGAGACCTTCATGGAGCGGTCGGAGCTCACGACCGCCTTCACCAAGGAGAACCTCGCTTTACAGCGGCAGATCCTCAAGAAGTCCGGGCTTGGGCAGCAGACATACGTGCCCGAGGCCGTGCTCCAGGTCCCACCGAACCAGTGCGAGGCAGAAGCACGGGCAGAGGCTGAGGCCCTGATGTTCGGGGCCGTCGACCAGCTGCTGACCAAGACCAGGGTCGAGGCTAAGGACATAGGGGTCCTCATCGTGAACTGTAGCCTGTTCAACCCAGCACCGTCCCTGTCAGCGACTATCGTGAACTACTACAAGCTCAGAGAGAATGTGTTAAGCTACAATCTTAGTGGGATGGGCTGCAGCGCTGGATTGATTTCTATAGACCTTGCTAAACAGTTATTACAGATTTGATTTCTTTATTGAGATGTGTGCTTTGGAAGTTCTAAAACTTATAACGAAAGTATAATTGAGTCGTAAAACTTATGAAAATAGTAATTAAGTCTTAAAATTTGTTAAATTTGTAAGATCAAGTCATTTTTTAAACCCCATCCATTTAAATTAACGGAAAATGCTAGCATGATTTTTATATATTTTCTCTCTCACTCGTGGTGATGACATGACCAAAACATGGAACCAAGGTTAAAACGATGTCGTTTCAGATTAAATTCTAATTTTTTAAACCAAGATCTTAATTAAAAAAATAAAAGTTATTTTTAAAAACACAAAAGAGGAGCCAAGGGCCTGTTGTCAGAAAGGGCCTAGCGGGGGCTTGGCGAGGACTAGCGACCCTCTACCTAGATTTGGGCGAGGGTCGCCAACCTCGCCTAGCTATGGTGGCCCTTGGCAAAGGTTGGGCCAGACCTTTTCGACAATGGACGTGGCGGTGGCAAGATCTTACCGCCCTTGCCTTTGGCTTTCATTTGTGAGTTTTTCTCAATGCTTTTATTTTATTTTTTTGTAATTAATATTTGGGTTAAGAAATTAGAATTTTTAATCCATCTCATTGTCATTTTAGGAGAAAATATTTATATAAAAAAGCCACGTCATAGTTTAAATGGATGGAGTCAACGGAAGGACTCAATTGTATTAATTTGATAATTTTTAGGACTTGATTGCACATTTTATAAGTTTTAGGACATAATTGTCATTTTGTGACAAGTTCTAGAAGTTCTGGTGGACATATCCCTTCTTTTTTTTTCTCTCTTCTTCTATTCTTCAAAGTATATGTTTAATAATAGAAACTTTTTTATGAATGACACCCTTAGTGTTATCCAAGAAAACAAGGAATGAAAACTTGGATCGACAAACGAAATGCCAAATATAAGTTGGGTGATAAGAATTTTATTAGGTTCCCTAGTGAATAGCAGGCCATTTTATGTAGATAGTGTGTCATGTAATTTAAAAGCATTTCATAAAAATTAGAATCATGACAAAAGGAAAAAAAAAAAAAAAAACTTATTTAGGATGTGCCGACATTAAAACTTCAGGTATATTCTTTCCTTATTTTGTGCTTTGGTTGGCTGGGAAGTGGGAGTTAGTGAGTGGTTAAAACTCGGAACCCTTGAAACCTAGATGACGTCAAAAATAAAAATAAAAATGATCCATTGATAAGTCAATCCAATATTCATTATGCCATAGAATATAGCTAGAGTTGAAATATGACTTTTCACAATTATGAATTTGATATATGACAGTGGAATTGAATGGAAGCTTTGTATATTCTCAAGTTATCTACTAGGTACAAAAGTTTCTTGGTTTTCTTACTAGGGAAATTAAATTTTGGTCTTGTGAAAATGAAACTTCCAGTCTAATCTTATTACTTCTCTTATGAATCAATCGCCAGGTACACCGTAACTTTTATGCCCTAGTGGTGAGCATCGAGAGCCTCACCCTCAACTGGTACTTTGGCAATGACCGGTCGATGCTCATCTCGAACTGCCTCTTCCGGATGGGCGGTGCAGCAATCCTCCTCTCCAACAGGTCCTCCGACCGCCGCCACTCCAAGTACCAACTCAAACACACCGTGCGCACCCACAAAGGCTCGGATGACAAGAACTACAACTGCGTGTTCCAGCGAGAGGACGAGAAGAAGAAGATCTGTGTGTCGCTCTCCAAGGACTTGATGACCGTTGCTGGGGAAGCCCTGAAGACCAACATCACGACCCTTGGCCCGTTAGTGCTCCCAATATCAGAACAGCTCTTGTTCTTCATGAACTTGGTCGTGAGGAAGGTGTTCAAGATGAAGATTAGGCCGTACACTCCCGACTTCAAGCTGGTCTTCGAGCATTTTTGCGTCCACGCTGGAGGCCGAGCTGTTCTCAACGAGATAAAGAAGAACCTCGAGCTCACCGAGGGGCACATGGAGCCATCACGAATGACTCTATACCGATTCGGGAACACGTCAAGTAGCTCAGTGTGGTATGAATTGGCCTATTTGGAGGGCAAAGGAAGGATTAGGAAAGGCGATAGGACATGGCAAATCGCTTTGGGGTCCGGATTCAAGTGCAACAGCGCAGTTTGGCAGGCGTTGAGGACCATCGACCCCGCAAAGGAGAAGAACCCATGGATGGACAATATTCACGAGTTCCCTGTCTATGTTCCATAAGTGGTATCCTTCAGATCAATTGCCAAATAAGCGCTTCGGTTGGGGTTTTGCCAATATAGGCGAGGTTGATTCCCATACGCAAATCCTTAATTATACTTTTGCCTCGTATTCATAAGCAAGCATTATTCCAAATCTACTAAAGAATAAACTTTTCTTTGCCTGGAATCGATTCCTAAAAGAAATGTGCATGCAGCTCTGTAATTGTCTATATTACTGGTCAAATCAGGTTTTTAATAGCTAGATTATTTGAAGATGCTATTGTGTAGTTCACTATATTACTTCGAACTTTATATTTCATAAAGGCTTTTAGATGTTATTACCTCTCAAACGGGAAAATGATCAAAAAAGTCATAAATCTATTATACTTGTGCTAATTTAGTCCATCCAACAAATTTTGATGAAAAATTGCTGACATAGATATCGATTATTATTGGCAAAATTTTAAATGCAAACGAATGTGTCAAATAAATAATATAATTCCCATAAAGATTGGTGATTAATAAATCAATTAAATATTAAAAATGGACTAATATTAAAATTTATCTAACAGATCAAAATAGAATTGAGAATAAATTAAAATTGACAATCTTAAAAGCAAAATTTCATAACTAAATGTAGTAAATCAATCAAATAAATATATTAGAGTAGATATGGATTTTAGATTATTACGCATACAAGAATGATATCAAACATGTGATAGCGGAATTTCCTAATCTATTTACTATTCTATCTCTAGGTATAGTAAACTTACTTAGTTAACCAATCTACCATATCTTTATGTGAATTTGGATAAACATAAGTGCATTAAAATATGTTAACATTCCCGGTTTACAATGACTCTTTTGGATCACATTATCGTTGAAAGCTATACAAATAATATGGTATATATCTATCTACATTTGATTCATCGTTATATATTATAAAGAGTAATTGCATATTATTACTTTTCAATCTCAAATATGCGCATTAGATCATCAAATAGTGGTCAGTCACTTAAAAGTATTAAGCCAAATAATATATAAGTCACGTGAATGAAATCACTTGCAAAACATAAAAATTATGAAATTCATATCATCATGATCAGGCTACATTATAGCTCTGACAAAAAAAAAATTAGAACATAATAGAAGAATAAATAAAAATATAAATTAAACTCAACATTTGAATCATAAAATAAAAATTCTGTCACCACTTTTATCTTGACTTCAAAATACTTGAAAAACTCCCAAAACAATACAAAAAAGATCTAAAAATAAAAACCAAAATGCCTCTCCAAGCTCTTAATGTTACCCTATTTATAGGATAGATCCAAGACTCCTATCACAGCGCAATTGCTTTTTTTCGCAATAAATTAGGGAATAAATCATAAAATCCCTAATTTGGCATCTACTTTCCAATGCTTCTAATTTGAATTCCTGAATCACAAAATTCTTCCTTTCCATCTTTCTCATATTTTTTCCTTATTTTCTCCGTGCCTCATTATTTTGCATAAATAAGGAAAATTTGAGTAAATAAAAGAGAATCTAAATATTTTCTCACAAATATTACATTATTTCTTGTTCCCAAGTTTAAAGAAGTGGATTTTTTAACTTTTTATTTTTGTTACAAATCTATTCTTTGATCACTATTCTATTTTGGAGAATAAAAAATTAGCTAACGCTATCAAACGTATTTTTATTCTTTTTCTGTTCTTGAGAACAAAAATTAGAAAATTAGAAAAACAAGATAGTTACCAAATAAGCCGGAAGTGGTGGCTCGGAAAAAAGAAAAAGGTAGCTCTTTTTTTTTTTCTTTTTGTCTTTTTACTAGTAAGGGTTTTGCGGAGGGAAAAAAAAAAAAAGAGGGTGTTTTATTCCAGAAAAGGAAAAACACGTTCACGGAAGGGGGCGACGTAGAGGAGAAGAACAATGCCCCGGCGAATTTTCTCGAGAAAATTCTCTGGTCATTGGGGTTTATAGTTCTCTCCCTCCTTCCTCTGTCATGGCAACTTCATAAGCCTCGATCATAGCTAAAGAGTACGGGTTCTGTCTTGTTCTCTCAGATTCGTCTTTCGGGAACTTTGGGACCATTCGAGCAAAAGAACTCTGAGACGCTCAACACACCGAGTTCGCAGAAAGCTTGAGATCTTCACGACTGCTACTGTGCGCCCTCTCTCGCTGCTGATAGTCACTTCATCATCGCGCAAGAGATACTCGGTTTCGCTCTATTATTTGGTCATGAAGTTCGACAAGTCCTGTTCTTGGCCGAAACTTCATTATCAACACTCATAATCGCCCGTGAAGAGTTCCACGACATTTCTTTGCTCGATCATCGGTTGTGATTTGAAGTCCATTTTTGTCGAGGTACGAACACATCGGTCTGTCTCAGTTTATGAATGAAAGAATAGAGACTTCGAACTTGAGTTTCTGATTGAACAGAAAAATCCAGTCAGTTTTGATGGCTGCTCAGCGATCTCGTTGTGTTAATGCTTTTCTTCAGGCAACCAGCCGCTTCAATTATAAGATACATTTCATCATTTGTTGAGACAGAATCTGAATCTCTTCCTTCTTGTCTTGTTTTGCCTTACCCTTTGAAATGTCCTCGAATGTTAATCTCCCCACTCATCTGCAACAGTTTGTCTATCACGTCTCTTATGGTCTGCTTCTTGTTGTGGTCGTGGTTGCTAGCATTGGTTTTGAATGGATAATGATGGAGATGGACGTCGATGGACGGTTGTCCGGTGACCAGAAGTAGCCTGTGATGGAGGTCCGGTCATGCACATATTTTGATTCACTATGAAGTGTGGCGTTCATGTCGTAGTGTTTCAGGTTTGAACTTTCATTAAAGTTTCGTGCGCCCTCGGTAAAAGATGATGGAGGGAGCGTGAAAGAAGAAAATGATAAAAGGCTTGAGCGAGACTTCAGTAAATGTGGGCTAGTTATGGGTTTTGGTAGATGTGGGCTTGAATTCGGCTTGTTAGGTTCGAGCTTAGCTCTATTTATAATTGAGCATCGCAACCTACTTGATTAAAAAAGGTATTTGTTCATGAGTTGGTCTGAATTGACGTCTTAAAAGATGGGTCGAACACATCATCTAATGATAATCCGACTCAGTTCATCTTATAAACACGATCTCTTCCAAGACTATGCCTCGTATGACAAGGGATTGTTTTTAAGTTCTTTTAGCAACAATATTATTAGGAGTCACCACTAGCCATTATTAAAGGGTCAGCTAGAACCACACTGAGATATGGGAGGTCAATTCTTTTTTATATAACTAGAGATTCTAAGTTCGAGGATTTGCTTATGCTAATATTTCTATTAGTGCATTAGTACAAATTGGTTATTTTCTTAAGTGATCATGCAATCTTGATTTACCATTTTTAGCCAAAAAAACTGTTAAATTTCCATGCAAATATTTTTGTAATTGGGTTCATTTGAAGGTCCACGGTAATTCTAATTCTAACCTGGAAAGAAAAATTAAAAGACTCAATGAATTAAAAGACAAGCAAAAGAAAAAAACCCACAACTTGTCAAGTGTTGCGAAAAATGAAAACCCAATGCAACGTGAGGCAAAATATAAACATGTCTTTGTTAATGAGCCTTGAGACATAAGCCCTTGAAAGCTTGCTAGTGAAAACTAAGGCCAACCTAATTCTATTTAATTGATTAGAACTAGGTCTAAGCCATTTATGTAAAAATGAGGATAAGTCTATTATGTTTGAGAATTGAATTTGCAATTAAAAATAAATCCTAAAAGTGATTAACTAATGCTAAACTTAACTATTACAAATTGAGACCAGAACGGATATCGGTCTTTTGCCACTGTTTTCATGGTTATCGACCACCTCCTCCATGGATTGCCTCGCATAGTCACCACTGGTGGTGTCCATTTCCATATAACCCATTCATCCATTCGCATAACATGCACTCAAATCAAGTAGATTAGCAACATTCACACATCAAACAAAAAATGGCCTCGGGATCAGCCTTTGCTTTTCTTGCATTTTGACTACCCCCAACCTCTTAATGACGAGGCTTCATTAATTAATGATGAATGATGATTGGCCACCATTTGTATTCGCATAATGATGTCAATATTAATTAACCGGTTCTAATCAATTCCCAACAGGCTAGCCATCGAGTATGCATCGCACATATACATTCATCTTTTGTAACCATATGCATAAGCATCAAATTAAGCATGCACTTAGGTCGTTTGATTTTAATTCGTAATCAATCACACAAGAGGAAGTGAACCAAGTAGGGTCACTTATTCATTTATATCCTAAATTAAGACTGATTATGTTTTAACTAAGTTAATCTATCAAATGAGGTCCAATTGGGATGGTTCAGGAATCACTGTAAATCTTAGGATGTGTAATTCAAAACTTGTCTAGACTACTTGACCTAGTTCTCACCTGAAAAACCCGAATTTTAGCAAAATAACCTAGCAATCCAAATTCCCTCACGAGAGACTGTCGAGATATTTTAAACTATTTTCTACTTCATAATTTGATAACTCAAACTTTCGGAGCAAACCACTATTGAAGTAATCGCAAATTATATATTTCCCACTTAATCAACGTGGGGCCCTCATCATCCAACGGTTGCTACAAACTAGGTGGACACATGTACCAAACTACATAATATAACTTCTCATCTCTTGAAAGTATTTGACCTAAATTAATCAGAAATGATTAGGGGACGGTTTTTAATTTACAATAACAGATAATTATAAATTATTGTGGATTCACTTCTTTAAGAATTTACTATTCACAACAAGATATTATTTTTATGGTAATCCAGAGATCGTTAAACTAGCAAAACCTTAAATTAATCCTAGCAATATGCGTATTAATGACTCCTTTATGCTCTCCACGCACTCTCTTTAAATCCACCCCAAACACTCGCCGATCTTCCCCATGCGTTGCTAAGATCTATCCTTCTCTCTCTTTGCCAATTCCCTTCGTTTGCTTTTGAAACACCAAGCTCTCGTCCTTCGTTACTCTTTAGGAAACTCCTCTGAAGAAGACACAAAAGAAACCCCCGAAGCTGCAACAATCTTGTCTTTTCTGCAGAAATGGCCGATCAATAGATCGGTCGACAAAACCGAGATCAAACAGTCCTCGTCTTAGTCGAACCTCGAAGCCAAGATTCGGACAGACCATCGAACCACAACCTCCCAAACTTCCTCTTGTGGGTGCAGCTCAAGTACGTGAAGCTCGGCTATCACTACCTCATCTCCAACGCCATGTATTTACTCCTCGTGCCACTCATCGGCATCTCCTTTTCCGACCTCTCAGCCCTCACAGCCTGGGACCTGGCCCAGCTCTGGGACCAACTCAGGTTCAATCTCATCGCCACCGTGCTCTGCTCGACGCTCGTGGTGTTTCTGGTCACTCTCTACTTCATGACCCCACCCAGAAAAGTCTGCCTCGTCGACTTCGCCTGCTACAAGCCCGGCCCGGCCCAGATATGCAACCTCGAGACCTTCATCGAGCAGTCGGAGTTCACAACCGCCTTCACCGAGGAGAATCTCGCTTTCCAGCGGCGAATCCTCGAGCGGTCCGGGCTTGGGCAGCGGACATACCTTCCCGAGGCCCTGCTTCGGGTCCCACCAACCCCGTGCATGGCAGAAGCACGGGCGGAGGCTGAGGCAGTCATGTTCGGGGCCATCGCCCAGCTGCTGGCCAAGACTGGGGTCAAGGCCAAGGACGTAGCGATCCTCGTTGTGAACTGCAGTTTGTTCAACCCGATGCCCTCACTGTCAGCGATGATCGTGAACCACTACAAGCTTCGAGGGAATTTGTCAAGCTACAATCTTGGTGGGATGGGTTGCAACGCTGGATCGATTTCTATCGACTTTGCTAGATTTGGCTTATTTTTTTTTCTCTTTTTCTATTCTTCAAAGTACAAGTTTGATAATTAGAACCTTCTATGAACAACACCCTTTGCCGTGTTGATGCACTTATGATTCTGCGGCTCTTACTAGGCTTAGGTTTAACCCAAACAAATGCCATATCCTTTTTCTTTGGGTTGCTTGAAGATGAAAACTCCTTATATTCTTCTTTACCCAAAAAAAAAACTCCTTAAATTGGATCACACACCTTTATCCATGGGCACCCTTCCCATTAGATACCTCGGTGTCTCACTTGTTACATGAAGGCTCATGCATGTGGATAGTAGGGGTGAGCATCAGTCCAGGGTGACCCCGGACCGACCCTGACAGCCCAACTCGCTAGTCCCAAAATCCGGTTCCCAAGGAAATTGGGTCAGTCCTTAGTCCTAGAATTCCAAGACTAGTACTATGCGGGTCGGTCCTCGGTCCTGAGAGTTCCGAGTCGGTTCAATCTGGACCAACCCCGAATATATATATTTAATATATTATATATAATTTTTTTATATAGAGAAAATCTTAAAATAAACGGCGTCAACGGTATTAAAC
The DNA here is from genome assembly GCA_014182565.1 of Eucalyptus marginata. Classification (NCBI taxonomy): domain Eukaryota; kingdom Viridiplantae; phylum Streptophyta; class Magnoliopsida; order Myrtales; family Myrtaceae; genus Eucalyptus; species Eucalyptus marginata. The sequence continues at coordinate 6,030,857 of CM024592.1, forward strand.
AACTATTTAGTAAAAAGTTCAAGTAATTTTACATTATTCTTTAATAACTTAGATTTTTAATGTCTTTTACGAATCAATAGTCATAATTTATAAAAGCGGAAAATGTTTTTGTAAGGAGTCCTCACGACGTCCAAAAAGGTATAAACAACTCCTTATGACATCCTCCTTTAGTATTCGTTCTCTTTTGTCTTATTTGTTCTCTTAGTCTTCAATTTGCCAAAATCGAAAGAAACAACTTCTCCGCTCGCCACTCGACACTCATCTCGCTCGCTTTGGGTCACTTGTGCCGCTCACCACTTGATGCTCGCTTGGCTTGTTACTCCCTGCTCGACATTCGATGCTCATTCTATTCGACGCTCACCCCACTTTACCCTCACCACTTGCCTTTCTTACCTGACCTCGCTCATCATTGAACCCATTGGGTCGGTACTGTCCTCAGTTGCCCTTTCAAGGAGTACAAAAGAAGAAATAAAAAATTATTGGTTAGTCCTAGGTTGACCTTGAAACCGGACCGAACCCATTGGGTCAGTCCGGTCCTTAATTGCTTTTTTAAAGAGTACAAAAAATGAAATAAAAAATTATCAGTTGGTCCCGGGTTGACCCTGGAACCGGACTAAACCCATAGGGTTGGTCCGGTCCTCGGTCCCAAGCTCAATAGGGTCGGTCCTCAGTCCCAAAAATTGAGGACAAGCACTGTGCAAACTGGTCCTAGGGTTAGGGGGTGGACCGACCCAACCCAGACCATGCTCACCCTTAGTGAATAGTAGGTCCTAACGGAAAAGATATTCCAAAAAATAGATGGACGGGGCAAGAATCTTATCAGCTATGCAAGAAGACTTCAATTAGCCTAATTGGTACTTTTATCTATTTGCAATTATTGGATGCAAATGTCTCTCCTCCCAAAGCAAACTATCTACAAGATTGAAAAGAAAATTAGGCAATTCTTATGGGTAGGAAATGCTAAAACGCATGAATCCCACAAAGTTGCATGGAATGTAGTATGCTCACCAAAAAAGGAGGGAGGACTAGTATAGCTTGATTTGAAACTCTAGAATAGAGTGTTGATGGGTTGCATGCTTTGGAGCCTCATCAACCTTCTATCCACTTCCTTGTGGAGTTTGGGTTCATCATATTATATGTAGAGGTACTCCTATTATGCAACTCAACATAAAGGGCAATATGGCTTGGAGTTGGCGATATATTATCAAACTAAGACTTACCTTGACACATATTATATTTAGTCAAACTATTGTTGCAAAGAGATATACAAGGAATTTAGACAATAGGAGCGGCCGTGGACTAGTATCAATTAATTTGGATTGGCAATATTAGCAAGCATAATATTATCAACTAGATTCTTTGTAGAGATAGACTATTGACAACAATAGCCATATCATAGTAGTTGTCTTCAATAGATACTAAGTGTAATTTTTGTATGATTGGTATAGAAGATAGAAATCACTTATTCTTTGAGCGCACTTGGACAAGTAGTGTATAGCATAGTATTTTGGCACAAAATGAAATTTGGCATTAGGTAAGAGGATGGAACTTAGAACTTCAATGGATGATTAGGCCACCAAGAGCAAAAGCTTGGTGGTGAGACTCCTTAAGTTGTCTTTCTTAGTGACAATCTATTGCATTTGGATATAATGCAACCATAGACAGTTTCAAAACAAGTCGATTGAGCCTCATCTTCTATTGCTTAAGATTCAAAAGGTTGTAAGAGGTAAGGTATCACCTTACCAAAAGCGTAGGCCTTCCTAGATAAATATTTAATTGGCTACTATATGGAGGCTTCCTTCCTTCATCTTCTCACATAATTAGTCTCTTTGAAATGCTAGGGGATTCCCCTAAGCTTTTGTACCTCATCTAATTAATGATTTTCACATATTTACACAGAAAAAGGTTTTAATATATAGAAAAAATACGATAGCTCCAAAGATTAGACAAGGCTTATAGAACTGCTAAATCGGAGTTTAATGAACAAGTTACGCTACTTGTCTATGTCTCTAAGTGATCAAAATCGCTTGTGTGACTTCTAAACCAAATCATGAACTGGAAAAATTAAATTAAATTAAAAGGTTCAACAGGCATTAAGATCAGGACATGTTATAGGTTTCTTGCTAGTTGATATGCGTAGATAAATTTAGTGAGAATTCTTGAGCACTTCGCCCTTTCCAAAAAAAAAAAAAAAAAAAAAAAGCTAGATAGTTTAAGTGAGAAAATAATCTTGGGGAATTTTATAAGGTATGAGTGCCTTACTCAGGTCTTCAAACCCTCTTAATTAAGTGTTTGTCTCTACTAGATAATGCCCAGAATCGTTCGCTAAGTTGGTGACGGTATTGATTAATGCCTCCAATCGAAAAAAATACAGTATTATATTTCCTAGTTGATAAAACTTGCATGTCAATACACATCATGTGTGATGTACACATTCACATGTCAAAAGTAAAACACAAAGTTAATTTTCATGGATAACGTAGAAGTTAGGATTAATACCATGAATAACCTCAAACTAATATGTCTGTGACAAATTTACCCTATATTAAGTTTTGGGTCGCCGAAAGCCCCAAACTGATATATCTATCATAAAAAATCTCAAAATAATACACTTGTGATTATCCCAAACCGATATGGATTTTCATGTGAATTGAGTTATTATCACATATTATCTAACTCAACATTTAATGGTAAAATTTTTACGGAAGCTAACAAAGGATAAATATGTCGCTAGCGTACCAATCTGGAGTTTCTATCAATCCAAAAATTATCACAAATACACCAATTTAAAGTTTTTGTAGTATTAACCCTAAAAGTTATTAGTTTGCCTCAGAGAATCAGCAATGTATCAAATGTATGAATTTCTTTGGACACAAACTATCCTTAGCTCGTAGGTGGATTAATAATCCCCACAAATATAAGCAAACTACCCACTTCCACATGTATCAATTAAGGTTTCATCCATAGGATGATAGGCATGGTCCACAAGTTTAATATGAGAGGAAGACAATCCTATTCGGATTAGGATTCGCTATATTCCAAACCAACAGTCAATTACTCAAGTCAAATAAAAGGTTATCATGATGCTGATGATAGAAAACTTTAGGAGTTTTCGTGTGAATGCAAAACGGACGATGACTGGTACAGCTTGATGTTGACCTTGTAGCACGTGATGAATGATCATTGCCGCACGGGTTTGTATAACAACTCCGTATGCCCAACTTGTGGAAAACAACATCTCCAAAGTCCATGAATGTCCGCTTCTGTCAATGAGCAATCAAGCTCATGGAATCAACTGAACATTGCAAAAGTTGTTGGAGATAGAGAACGCGAGAGCAAAACGTGAACTACATAAATCAATGCAGAATAATAAGGAGATAGAGTGCAAGTAACTTTGGTCGTCGACGTATCTCCAAACGCACCCTTCACGCAATGGGGGATTGGTGCATCCTATTTGTCCTCGCCGAAATGAATCGTGTTGCGTATGGCAGAGCTCTTGCTCTCACTCGTTCTTTTCTACAACTTTTAAGTGGGTCAAGGCTTCTCTGTTATGCAATGTTCCTTAGGCCAAAAACTAAACGTTGCCCCCTATCGGATCTCTCCAAAGATAATACAATCAAGCAAAATTGGAAGGATTCATACTTCATTTTGACCCCAAAAATTGATAAAGCTTAATAATTAGAATCATGAAAAGGTGGTTGCTTTACACAAACCAAATCTACATAGAACGCTAATAAAAAAAAAACAATCACGGACTATTTAAGAAAACACTCAAACATTTCTAGATCCCTATGTGTGGCAAGCCCATCATTGTGCACTTCCCTGTATATATAAGTTTAAGCGAGAAACCCATTGTCTTAGCCCATGATAAACCTTGCCCCTCCTGGACATCATAGACATTAATTTTCAAGTTTTTCTTGGCGGTGCTTGTTTTATGTTTTTTTTCCACCAGTTGTCCTGTCAGAGTTAGGAGAATGCACTACTTGCTGTTGATGATCGTGTATTCCCATATGGTCATGCTTTGTCTTAGCTAGCAGATTTTGCGAGCTTGTGTGCTTAAGGTAAAGTTCCAAGTTCAGTTCAACCGTACAAGTTAGTTAAGTAACCACTAATATCTGCCTACAGGCCATCTGCATCAGCCGAAGACTTTAAGCGTCATAAAAGACCCTAACCTGGTGATTTAAATATGGTGACAGCAGTTTGCTCGATAACCTTTCCTATATCACATGGTGGAATGCAAACACGAAGAGAAAAAAGGGACGATCGGACTCCATTTCAAACACTTGCAGCCTCAGCTACAGAGATTTCTCAGCGTGTTCCTACTTCCTAGTATTAGAATCTACTCTGGTCCGAAGGACGTTTGGATCTTCCTCGAGTTCTCTTCTCAGCTATGGTTCACATAAAAGATTCAAACCCACCACTGACAACATTCTCTTCCATACTCTCGAAACCTCATATTGCATCTCCAAGTCTACAACCGTATCGCCATAATAGGTTCATTTATCGCAGATAGCAATGCTTAGTTTAAGGATCCCTCGGTACAGTATTCAATAATCAAGGAAAAAGAGTCTTACATTGTCCGGTATTTATCAAACCAGGGAAAAAAATGGAAACAATAGCTCCAACTTCGTGCGCAAACTTTGCAATCAGGACAGATACCTTATCACGATCTCTACTGAGCATTGTCAGCAGCTCAAAGCCAAGCAGGAGATTGCAGAACCAGCCGCAGGCTCAACTGCATACCAATCTGAAGCAGGATGATCCAAAATCTGAAAAAGGAACTACTTGACCGCTACCCCGTTGTTGAAACTCTGATAATCATCATAATCCAGAATTACCGCTTAACACAATTTACTCACATGGAAAATGAGTACTCCTCAGGGTACGTTCATGACTTGAATAGACTGCAACATGTCGGAAACAGCAATGACAAGATCACCCGATTTGATCATCCCCCTGGCCTTGAGAAGAGAGAATGTTTTATTGAGGTTGCTTTCCATGTCGTCAGAGAAGCTTAATCTGAACGGTATCAGACCCCACTGAAGGTTCAGACGCCTCCTCACTGATGTTGTAGTTGTGAAAGCAAAAATTGGGCAGTCAGGTCGGCATCGCGAGAGGAGAGATGCCATGTGACCGGATTTTGTGTAGACAAAAAGTGCATCCACCCCCAAATTGTTAGCTGCAACATCAAATAATAAAATATATTAGACATGAAGAACCAGAAAAGCATCTCTTTGCAACTGCGGAAAAGACATAGGTATAGTTTCAAGGGTCACAACACCACAATTGTCAACTATGTCCCAGAACAAAACAGATAATGGCACAACAGAATTTGTGACAACATGAAGTATCACTAAAGAATGCCAAAAGAGTAATGCAACAAATTAGACCAACATCTGATGACATGGAACAGTTATCCCCTCCAAGTTATATTTGGGCAGAGTTTTCACTTAAGCTTCATGGGAATTTCAGCAATCAGAAGCAAAGCAGAGTTATAAATGTCCTATCTTTCATTGGAGAACAGCAATGACATTTGATATTAATTTAAGACACGAAGAATAATTATATGCCATAAACACAACATCTGCCAAAAGTCTGCTGTCATGGATGTCTCTTTGGAGTCAAGTCCTACAGCCTTCACTTTTTTTTCTAGAATGTATGCCCTCATTTGCCAAGCTTTGAAAGTAATTGTAAAGAAGAGCTAAGCCACAATTACTCACCCATCTTGGCAGCAGAAATGCATATCTCTTCTGAAATGTTGTCTGCAAATGAAGATCCTATATGTGGAAGTTCCATAGCTTCATGGCGTTTCTCTTCCCTCCACCACTTCTCTATTCTCACACTGACACTCCTCAAGACTGTCAATGCCTTCTCTGGGTACTGACCCATGGCTGACTCACCAGAGAGCATCAGAGCATCGGCTCTCTGTCTAACTGCTTCTGAAACATCGGCAACTTCGGCTCTAGTTGGTGTAGGGTACTCAATCATAGATTCAAGCAATTGAGAAGCAACAATAACTGGTCTATTAAGCTGCCTGCAGACCTGAACAATTTTTTGTTGAGCTGACGGGACCTGCTCAAGTGGTATCTGAGCACCCAAATCGCCTCTGGCAACCATAGCTCCATCTGATGCTAGAATGATCTCTTCTAAGTTCTTCAATGAGTCAATACTCTCTATCTTTGCAATGACAGAAATGTCCCTGCATATTTGAGTGAACAAGACACACAATGGCCCTTCACAATACAAATTACATAAAACTAATACACTATAAATGAGTGGCAAGGTACATGTTCTTACGCATCACGAGAGCGAGCAGCAATGTAACTCTTAAGATGAGTTATAACATCAGCAGACTTGACAAATGATATTGCAATAAAATCAACACCCTCGGCGATCCCAAAATCAATGTCCAGCCAGTCCTAAACACAAGTTCAACATAGGTTCATAAAAAAAAAAGGGTCAACATTTTGTTTGGCATAAATATTTGGATGGTAACTTATTCTTTTTCAGTTTTCAACATTATAAGTCAGCATGTAACAAATACATAAAGACAGAGGTAAACCTTTGAAGAAATTGTCGGAAGCATTGCATTACGTTCCCGAACTAGACTACCATTTCTCCAAAAAGTCAAATTAGCACGCGGAAGCAAAAGTCCAGGATCAGTACATTGGCATTTAACATCTGGACCAATTTTCTCAATCACTTCAAACCTCACCATTCCACCATCCACAAGGAGTTCATCCCCAACCTTCACATCTGGGAATTTCAGCAGATTGACAAAACAAAAATACAGTAAGCAGTGCACGATCTCGTAGAAATAACTACTGTTTCTTTAATTAACGAGATTTTTTATAAGTCATTACCTTCAGCAAAACCATCATAATTCACAATGATGGTTCGTTCAGGGAGAGTGGAATCAAAAGCCCTCACACTATAAGTCCATATTTCACCATCCTGACAAAAGCACAATCAGTTAAAGAAAATTCTCTTTACAAGCAATCCCATCTGCCACAAAAACTGCAACAGGAAAAGATTATAACGGTTCTCTGCAGAACTATTTCAATCCAACTGTTATCTCATGGGATCACATTTCAAGTTTAATTCTTTCCTCTAGGTATACAAGCAATCACTTACATCCAGGCAGAATCTCTTGCACTAGCCACTGTAAAAGGTCTAATTGTGCACCACTACATAAAAGATGCAATTTTGACCGGCTTGAAGGGCACAGAAAACACAGTAGTGCCACAGTTTGGATTAATATATCAGAAGATAACTGCTCTTGGCCATGTTATTGGTTAGACTGCTTTCTAGTTTGGCTTTTTCCTTTCGATATTTATCTCAGTTGTCCTGTTTTTTCCATATCCTTCCTCTACTACTTCGTAATGTATACTTTCTGTGTGAGTATTTAACTCGGTTCTATTTCAATAAAGTGATCTTCATTACCCCCAAAAAGCCCTGTACACAGGATAAGCAGCTTGCCCAAGGCGAAAGATAAGAACTATCAATCAAAAAAGAGACCATCGTTCGCCATAAAATTTCATTCCACAAATACGAGCAGTTAACATTGAAAGAACAACGGAACCTAACATAAGAAAGCAAAAACAACCACATTGTTCCTACAAAGCACGCACCCAAGACAAGCACAAAAGCACACATAAGCAAAACTCAGTTTCCTAGTCAGTCTGTACTAAATCCTATTAAATGAAAAAGAAAAACAAAAATCCCTAGCATTGAATCAGCACCAATGCAATTTCAAGTATGATGAGCACAAATTGGGTGTAAATTACGATAGAGGACGGCGTAGCTCCTGTCTTGCCCTTGACTCGGCATTTAATTGGAGAAATGTTATCTATCATCAGATAGCTATCGAGTGTCGTGCATTAATTGGTAGGGTTTCATGATTGAATGATAAATCAAGCATAAGCTATAATAACCAGTTCCAGTTCACTTAGATACATTGGTAAAGGCCTTTGCATCATGCAATTTAATATTCCTCACAGATTTTTTTGCAATTGAGTTGCACTATACGGAGAACAATGAAAATTAACAAAAACAGAAACGTAGTTTTCATGAAGTCCCTTCCTTTTCTCCTGGAACCCGAGGTATCACAATCTTCCACGAATGCAAATTCGGTCGGAACGAAAGAACAAACCAACCTCGGCTTTCGCAGAAGCAGCCCCGCCGAGATCGCCCATGTGTATCTCGCTCCCTTCCGTGTCCATCATTATGGCGACGGCGTAGCCCTTCTCCTCGTTGAGCCGCCGGACCAGCTCGATGACGCGGCGGTGCCACTCCCGCGTGCCGTGGCACATGTTGATCCGCGCCACGTTCATCCCGCCGACCGCGAGCGCCTCCAGTTGCTCCGACCCGCACGTCGCGGGGCCGATGGTGCACACGAGCTTCGTGCGCCGCGTGCTCCGGAACCCGTTCTCCTTCAGCTCGGCCTCCGTCACCGCGTCCACCTCGATGGCCGCCGCGTCGCCGGCGGACGCGGGCCGCGAAATCACGGCTCCGGCCCCATTGTCGGACACCAGGACGCGCGGGACCGACGGGGACTGCGGGTTGGCGTCGGAGGCGGAGGCGGAGGCTCTGATGGAGAGGCCGGAGAAGGCGGCGGCGGGCAAGGGGCGGAGTGTGGCGGGGAAGGAAGGCCTGGGGTGGTGGTTGGATTTGCTCAGGAAAGCCACGCTCGGCGAGCCGGTGAAGAACTGGAGGGACTGCGCCGACATGGCTCGATCTCCGGCGGAGGCGAAGGCGGCGGCGGCGGGTCGGAGCGGTGGTGATTGCCGCGGAGGAGGAGGAGAGTGGAGACGACGGGAGCAAAGGCGGAGTTTTTAATGGGTTTTCGGGGACAGTGGCGGAGTTTCCGAAGAGGGGGGAGAGAGAGAGAACGGAGAAGCGCTTCCTCGGCCGTTTTGGAGCTTTACGAGTGTCGTTTCGGAAGGAAAAGCGTGCGTTCGAAGGGCGCGCCGTTTCGCCCCAAAACGACCCCCCCGACGAGGGGAGCGGAAAGAGCAATGACGAACGCGCGGCAGGATCCCGCGGGGGCCTCGAGCCACGCGGCGCGTGGCTATTGGAGTGATTCGGAGGGGATCGAGCCAAGGGGGAGCGTGGGGCCCCGAACGATGGGGGCGGTCGGATCAACCCCCGCTTTTTCTTTTCGAGACTTTAGATTTTTCTTTTTTTTTTTTTTTTTTTTGCTTTCTAGGTTTCCTTTTTCTGTTTATTTTGGGCGAACCTTAAATTGGAAACTATCGACGAGGATATGCCTCTTAAGATCCGGAAGCGGATCCAGGCTTCTCCCGCCTGGCTCGGTGGGTGAACAGATTTTCACGGACTTTAATGAACTGACGAGATTATGTTTAGTAAAAAAAAACATCCTAAACTTATCGTACTATTATCATTTAATTCTAAATATTTTTCTTATTTCATTCGATCAACCAATCCAACTAATCAAGGACGGAAATTTCAAGATATGGATGACTGACTCCAAAGGGCTTAAACACGAACTCGATGGGTCACGTGGCGCGCCACGTCATCTCCACCGGCAGGGGGTGGGGCCCAGTCAACTCCCCGTCACGCCCCCGCCGATCTCCGAGTCATCATCACCGCTTCCGCAAACGTCAAAACTCACGACGGTCTCAAACCCTCCTCCTCTCTCTCTCTCTCTCTCTCCTCTCGCCTTCTTTTAGCCCTTTTTGCCAGAACAAAAAGCAGACCGATCGCGATCTGAAACATACTTAGCTAAAAATTCCACGGATCGATTGCCGATTACCTCCCTAAAGAAGCGATTTTTCCCCTCCGCTACCCGACGAAACGACCGCCTTCCTGACCTAATTCTTCCCCATCTCAGGTTCGGTCCCATGGATTTCTGTGCTTCCCCTTCTTGTTAGCCGATCGAAATTCGTTTGCTGGGTCTTTTGAGTCCCTTCGCGATTCGAGTGAATTTCTGATTCTTGGGCTTGGACGGTTGCAGGTGCTCTGCGGGCGAGGGGGGATGGGGGCGTTCATATCGAGGTTCTGGTTCATGCTGTTCCCGGCGAAGGAGTACAAGATTGTGGTCGTGGGGTTGGACAACGCCGGGAAGACGACCACCCTTTACAAGTTGCACCTCGGGGAGGTGGTCACGACGCACCCGACCGTCGGGAGCAACGTCGAGGAGGTGGTTTACAAGAATATCCGATTCGAGGTGCGGTAATAACGAACCCCTTTCGCGCGTTTGTTGTTGTGTGCGAGTTCTGGTGATTAGTGGTGGGAAAATGCGATCTTGGACGGTGCTGCCATCGGTGCTTAGGGTTTGGGATTCAGAGTTCCGTATGATTTAGATGATTTAAGTTTATGGGCTGCCATTTCGATCGGTTGCTGTGATAAGGGGAGTCTACTTTTGTTGGAGTTGTGATTATCCTTGAACACAAAAGAGCATCTTTGCCTTGTTTAGCTAATTGGGTGGTTGAACTTGGTGATTTCAGTTCTGATCTTGACCCTCTCAATATAAATGTATGTGTTTATCTGTGGTGATGGCTTCATTTAATGGGCTGTGGATCATGGATTTTTTAGTTGATCATTGCTTGAATCACTTAAATTAAAGATTTCAAGCTAACAAGAACTTCTCTTGCCTTTTCTTGTTAGAGATTTGGATGTTGTGTTAGTAATTGCAGATTATCATAGCTTGTCTTGCTTCCAGGACAACTCTTTTTCTTAAGGTTCTTGATTAAAAGAGTTCTTTCTACCATATGGTCAAAAGAATGTAAGCTCTGGCAATAGGGTTTTGTTGCTGACATATGACTTCATTTGCAATTTGATGTTCTATCTAATAAGATGGTTTTGAATTTCCTGTGTTAGTTAGTTGTCAAACTCCTGATGATTGTTCATCTTAGGTACTCGCAACGCATGCTGCCTTCATTGTGTTGTATGCTGCATTTTTGTTTTGATGCATCATTTTTAAGTTGCTTGGATGATGGCGTACTTGGATACTTTGGATTGTGATAATCTGCTTTTGTCCCTCAATACGTTGTCTCAGCAATTTCAGATAGTCCTCTGTATGTTTTGGTTATATTACATTAGCATCCTTGGTAGAGCCAATTCAAGCCAATAATTTCACACGAGAGTCAATCATGCCATTCTGTTATATATTTGTTTCTCTGTCATCTTGCGTTTTCACTAATCAAAACTAGTCTGATTATGAAGAAATAATTCATGGATTAGTCATTAAGATTTTTCAAACAAAATGGCGCTGGAATATGTCTCAGTTTGTTAGCTGGACATGTAAGTTACTATACAGCTCATGTACTAAGAAGATTTTATGGTGGCCAATGTTCTTGAATTAGTAGAAAAGCATTGGTTTAACAAATTTGGTCCGTCAATGAACTGATCTTGCTATCCTTGTGGTTATGCTTGTTATCAGGTCTGGGATCTTGGCGGGCAAGAAAGATTAAGGACATCGTGGGCCACATACTATCGGGGAACTAATGCTGTTATTGTAGTGATAGACAGCACTGACAGAGCACGGATTTCCATTATGAAGGATGAACTATTCAGGTTGCTAGCAAGTGAGGAACTTCAGCAGACCGTGGTGTTGGTGTTTGCAAACAAGCAAGACCTGAAAGATGCCATGACCCCGGCAGAAATAACGGATGCACTCTCTCTTCACAGCATCAAGAACCATGATTGGCACATTCAAGCTTGTTCTGCCCTCACAGGTGATGGGCTTTTCGATGGTCTTGGCTGGATTGCTCAGAGGGTCACCGGTAAGGTGCCTAGTTGAAAAACAAAGAGAAATCTCCAGTTTTCTTATGTATTTGCTGGAGTTGGATGGGTCTCCTCTGTAACCAAACAAATTTGTAGATTGATCCTTTTTGATTTGCCTTCTGTACCTTGAAATGACAAATCTGTTTCATCAAATACTTGTCATGGAGAAAATTTGCTGAATGAAACTCACGTTCCAATATGAGGTTACATTTGCCATTAGCTATCCATAGCCGTAATGATGTATGGTCTGTATGTATCTTAATTTACTATAATTTTTGCCTATATAGTTCCTTTTTGATTCCGACATTACTGGCAGTCCTGTTTTCAAGAAACGACGAGTTTAGTTTGTGTGAAAATCAGTCTTTTTTTCTCATTTTTAAGCTGATGAACAACTCGTGTTCTCTGTATATACATGGCTGCTAATTTTTCAAAACTACTATCTATATACCCACACGAATAATTTGCTGGAAGATCATCCTTTATTGATCATCCAGATTCACCGAAGGGCCAGAAATATTATAGTACTTGGAGCACATTCACGGTGTAAACTCAGCATCTCCGTTCAAATGTACGTGAACTGTGCCATGTACGTTGTTTTTAGCTGGTTCGCTTACCGAGTTGCCAGTTCGAAGTGAAGGCTTTAATGGGAAGGACGGTATAACTATTCTTTATTGCCTCAATGTCTCTGTGCAAGATTCCGACAGCCGAAGAAAGAATTGCTCTCCGTTGGGCTACATGAAAGCTCGAGCTCAAATTTCGAAGACAAATGCAAATGCTTCCTGTTGTGTCCGAAGCAGCTCCTCCCTGAATCAGATTGAGTACGTGCGGATGGGCAGAGCAATTAGTGTCTGCCGAGTAAAATTGGCTAAGCCGAAACTACATTATCTTCATAATGTCCAGCATCGGTATGCCTGCTCTGTCCCTGCAACTGGTGGTGACGGAGCTCATGATCTGACGGAGGATAGATTCCTCAGCATCCCCTTAGCAAGCATCATTCTCTTCAGCGCAGAAGCGAGAATGAACAAGAGAGATTCCGGCAGGCCTTAAGTGGTACTAGCAACCGTAGCTTTGCCATTGCTGTGGCGAGCCTCCTGACCAACAAATTTAAGACATTACCAGAAGTTATATCGCTGTGGGTAAGGACTGCTCTGCCATTCTCACCTTGTCTACTTCCTGTGAAGTAGTGTATCGATGAACCGGGAAAAATTACCTGAACAGCTGCCACACTGACTTTTCCTAGTGAAGAGATGAGCCTGCCCAACTGAGCCTGTAGAGGCGTTTCCTCACTTCTGTGATGACTACATGAGCTTGTCAGTGCTCCCCATTTTGAGGTCACACCGACAGATGTTACTAGCATCCTGGCCAAAACTTGTCACCGACTTTTGTGCCAGAGAGCAAGAAAGGGTGCCCTTCTAGGAACAGTCCGTCTGCTGGAACTCGTTGTCCTGTATTCAGACAGATGATATCTCCCACAAAGATATTTTAAATTGACAAACCGAAGGACATTGACTCTTACGTCATTTTCTATATGAAACCAATCATACTGCTTGCATGACAAGAAATTATACCCCGCAGAGACCATGATTACAGGAGGTAGAACAAAAGATATGCTTACAGCTTCATGCCATCCTTCTGTAACTCCATGTCTTTTTATGACATTACCAAAACCAATGGAAATCGGCACACTTTCAGAAGAAAAAATAAGGTTTCGTCTTACAAGTTCCCATATAAAACGAAAAAGCTCCTATTGGGTAGCTCCTAGTGCGTGTTTGATCCAAATGACTTTCAGCCAACGGTCCATGTCTTCCACATTGCCGCTGATTCCTCGCTCCAGAATTGTTCCAACAGCAGAGTCAACAAAACGGGAACCACCAATCATGCGAAGCCGGTCTATATCTCTATTTAGATGATAGTTTGATCAATCTTGAAGCTTCCCTCTCTCGAAATTGGATATAACACGCTGGTGCTAGGATGTTCACGTGAGGAAGTATCTTTAGGGCAACTGCAGAAGAAAGATTTACGCCACTGTTTGGCTTTGCTAAGGGTGGCAGCTGGGAGTCTGAGAGTATTCCGAGGCTGAATCCCATTTATGGAAAAAGGTTTCTCCCCTCTCGCTTTGGCGTGGCCTCCCCACCAATCGGCAATGGAGCTGAACCAACTAGAGATTACGTACTGGTTCAGTGAGCATTACTTGACCATGTTTCTTGGCTGATAAGTGGAATCTGTCAACTGTTGATGATCGCAGATGGGTTTTTTTTGTGATTGCTCTTCATCAACGCATGCTGATTACACATATGCAAGTATGCTTTCAACTGGAAATGTCTCGGCTGTAGATGTTCTCTTTCCTTGCCTTGACAAAATAAAGATGATGCTGAGGATGTTGGATAACGTTATGTTGCGAGGACACATTGGAATGAGGTAATGGTGTCTTGCTTTGGCTTGTGACAAAGATCGCATCCAACCAAGTAGCTGGGCTGAGTTTGATAATGAAGACCAAAGGTGAACGAATTTATAGATTTCGCTGCTTTTATGGCTTTTTTAAGCACTCGGAGCATACGGATTTCTCTTAATAAATCCAATTACACTCATATCCTTCTCTTCTCTTCTCTTCACTTTAATTATCAATCAGTCATTATATAGAAGTTTCTTATAAAGTAATGATATCTTGAGATCTGATTATTGGGTTTGTGGAAATTCTTGATATAAACATTGCCCACATTTATGATATTTTGTCATCTAGGTTTTCACATATCGAATCTTTTGGTTAAAACTTTCGATCAATTTTGATTGCATGGTGCTGTTTGGCCAAAAATGGAGGTGCGAATAGCTGGTCTTTTATGTTCAAATTTAGCACAAATGACTATGAAGTGTCACATTAAATATTGCAGACGTTTGACCATTGATTCATCGCACATTTCATTCGTAGATTATCCTTAAATTTGTAACTTCGGTCAATTCAATGCAATAATTGAGTTTGAAATCAAAGGAGTATTGCTCAATCAATTCTGACTGCATCTAGATTGATTGGATATCCAGAACCTTAAATAGGATTTAGGGCCAAAAGTGCATGAGTCTTTTTGTGGGAAGCCCAGAAATTTAGGATCTTCATTTTAAAACGAATATAAGCCACGTCATCATTGGGGGCAGGGCAATGACTCTTTCTCCATTAGCGGTGACACGTCATAGGTCACGGAGCGTAGCGTGTGATGTGTCACGGGGCATTGTATGACGTGGCGTGAATGCAAACGAACAAGTGTCTCCCCACCGCCTGCTCGGTTTCCTTCTTTAGTCCTTCCCGGAATCACCACCGTTCCGCCGCCCACAAAATTGCTCGCCGGCCGCGCCATGAAAAAGATGCCTCCTTCCTCAGCACCAACATCATCCAACTCACTCAGAAAAGTAATTGCCTCGAGGAAACTAATTGCCACGAGATCAATTTGGTTGCTGCTACACGACCCGTCCGACCCACCGGACTCCCCGGCAAAGCTCCATCTCGGTTCCCTTCGATGCCGGATGTTCCAATCACTCCGGTGCCGTCACCGCCAACTCCCCATAAGCCTCCACCAGAGCCTGAAGTGCCACCGCCTCGACCAAACGAGGACAAAGGAATCCATCAACCGCCGACAAAGCCGCCTGACTATGTGCCTCCACCGGTGATACCGCCGGATATTCCGCCCCGGAGAGGTCCAGCCGTAGAGCAGAATTTGCAAGAGGCACTGACGGTGTGAGATGGCAGTGTATTGAGTCTAGTTTTGGAATTTAGGCGCTCGGCGTTGCTCTTAACCAGCTAGCAGTATTAATAGTAAATAATAGTAGATTCTTGTTTAGTGTCACCTTTTGACAATATCGATAGCTTTTGGCGCTTTGTAGTGCAAATTGTTCATTGCTGCTTTTGAGTCCTATACGAGAATCGACTGGTTTTCTTATAAATCATGCGGTGATAATGCGTTGAGACTTGTTATATAAACAAGGTTGTGCCGAAGGACAATCCCGGAACAATCTAACAGCTCCGGCCCACGTCGGAGTAGCCGCCGGACCTCCTCCGGCCCAATGCGTCTCGTAGCTGTATACGAGCTACCCGAATTCATCAGTTGCTTAAATCTCTCTCGCGTCTGGTTTCTACGGGTGGTTGGCTCTTCAAGACCTTCCGGAGCCTGGTCGTTTCTACTTTCTAGAAGAGCACGAACCTTAATGAAGACAGCCTTGGACTCTTCTTGTCCATCTTTCCTCTCGTTCCCAGTCCTTACTTCATGGCAGACTGTCTGTAATTATTACTTGCCCTTTCGGAAGTTCCGGCCTTTACGTTGAACACGACCGAAGCTACGAACGAAGACCGTTGACTCATTCAACCGTCGGACCCCCACTCTCCATGGACCGAGGTCGTCGTGGCAGTTTGATCGCGTGTGGATCGACGGTTGATCGCGTGGTTCCCGCGTGTGGAACCCGCGTAATCAGGGGTCGAAGTCATTTTGAGTAAGTCAAGGAAAGAGGTTAATTGGGTTTGTTCTCCCGTGATATGATTTGAATACCAAACACAGATGTCTTAGACATAGGGATTAGTTTTTTTTTTTTTCTGTTGTTGTTGTAGTAATACAGATTATTTTCATTCATAAATCTCAAGTTTGATCATACATTAGAAAAGCTTCAGAACAGATTAGAGTTCAAATTCGACCGAAAAAATTAAGAGTTCAAAGGGCTGGAGGGATTTGGGTAGTCCAACTTGAATAGACTTGTCAAATACACATATTTCCTAACCCATCTTTAATGGGCTAAGTTGTTATAAAGATTAGTATATTCACTAAATGATTGATAGATGAATTTAGAATGGTAAAGTCAAGAATAATATGAATGTTAAATGAATTCACGACTTATTTAGGCTAAAATGTTTTTGATGAATCTCTTTAATCTTTATTTAATCTCGCGCCGCTGCTCCTCACTTTCACCTTAGTTTAAGTAAAAATTTCCTATTTTTGATTAAATATTGAAATTTTTTATCAATAATAATGGGGTTGAATATGCATTGGATACAAGTTGGATAGATTAGATCGTTAAATTTACGTTACATGAAAATGAGTCAAAATGGATTAAATTGGTCAATTTGGGTTGGGTCATTTTCTACTTGAACTAACTACGTGTTTGACTAGTCTAAATCAAAAGGTACGATGTTTCGACAACCCAATCTGTTACTTGATTCACTTTACATAGACTAAGATTTAAAAAGAAAAAAATAGTCTTATTCAGGCTCGAGCATCATTGATAAGAGCGCTTATATTACATCTTGGTTGATCTACACTTAACACCTCTCTTATATATCGGATCGATATCCTTTCAACTCCAAACACTCCTCATATCGCGGTTGAAAATGAATTAGGTTTCTAGGAGAGCAGTTGCTTCAAAAGAAACCGAGGTATGGTTGAATTCGACCAGCCATTCCTCTACTTTTGAAAGCCCAGTGTTTGAGATGTCGATTTTTGGGGATGGGTAGAACCAAACTTTTTTCGTCCAGGGACATAGCAAAAAGACATGTCTAATAGTCTCGGTTTGCTGGTTGCACAAATTGCATATAGGATCAGGTACAGTTCTCCTCTTGCATAAATTATCCTTGATAGAAATAGCATTTTTGACAAATACTCCGAAGGAAAACCTAATTTTGGGTACTGCCTGGGTTTGCCGTACTCTGGTCCAAAGAGCACGCGGTACTTGAAAAGCGGAGGAGGCCATGTTAACATCCGGTTTCGCTTGTTCTGTCTGTTCTCGTCGTACACACTTTTCACAGTGAAATTCCCAGAGTCTGACTGCATCAACTTATCCTCTGTAAATTGAGAATCTAGAGGAACAGCAAGAATTTCCTATGTAGTCTCTTTAAAAAATGCCCGTAAGATTTGCTCTTACCATTTCAACGCCTCCTTATCTATCAAACCGGGAGCCATACTAGGCTCCCCTTGGCTAGCAGGTCGCCCGATCAATCTCCTTTCGAACCATTCGTCCTCTCTTATCTTGATGCTCTCTCCATTACCCACAGCCCACATGATCGAGGGTCGCATTGAGGATGATATAGACCCTTCATAAGTTGACCCCATAGAGCTGTGGGCTTTTGTATTATCCTCGAAGCTTTGCTTCCCCAGCATGGTTCCATTGAAGGTTATCATATCCCTAAACCCCAAATGGCCATTGTTCATTTTTTGGATGTCAGCAAATGGGATTTTCGAGTAAGAGTAATTCAAAGCGTTAACCCAAGCTAACGTAGAATTTTGAACAGCTTGCATTTTTAGTCGAAAGATTACGTTTTAAGTTTAGCAATATAATTCCGACCAAAAAATAAAAAGTTTAGTCGGACAAAAAAAAATATAAACGTTTAGCAATATAACAAAATTTGAATATGAGTAATAAAGTGATCACTCGATTCAAAGTCAAAATCTCGGCAAATATTTCTTGTGCATTGGAATCAAGAAAATTATTCATAAAAACTTAAATCTATTGTACAATGACAATTCAATTTTAAACTTTTTAATTTGATCAATTTGATCTTAAACTAATTAATGATCTGCTAATAGTCTTTTTTGCCAAGCCTCAACGATGCCCGAGAGGTCACCTGCCACAGGCAAGGGTTGCCATGCCATTGTCGGCCACAAAAACTCACTTGTGACCCATGAGGGCATCTTAGCCCTCACCTGTGGCCAGTGACCTCCGCTAACCATCGTCGAAGCCCCAGTGATTAACGGAGGGAAATAGAAATAAAAGAAAATGGCAAAAAGAAAGGAAAGAAAATTATGAATAAAAAAAAAGATTCAAAAAATTTAAAAGAATTGCAAAAATCATCCTTGTCATTACCCATCTTGCCATGTAAGAATACCAGCATCCACATTAGCAATTTCTGGCTAAAATTGGCCTAAAGAACTATATTGACAAATTATCAAATAATTTATGACTAAATTTATGAAATTAAAAAAATTATGATTAAATTGACCGTCATATAATAAATGTTAGACTTTCTAAATAATGATGTCCTCCAAAATTTGACAGCAAAAATATATACAATACGGAGCGTTTTTGTGTGAAAAGTTCTTTGAGACTCACTTCTAATGCATGTGAGCCCAACTTGGATGCACACTCCAGATGAGATGGATGCCACCTCTCTCTCATGTACCGAAATCATGCAGTAGACTGGCTTCGTTTTTACTTGTGATCAACTTTCAGGTGGATCAATGAACATGTAATACCCGAGTTCATTAGTTAAACGGTCATGAACAGGTATAGTGTTGAGATTTGAATGAATGAAACAAAAAGATAACCTCTTAAAAAAATACAAAATTCTTTCTTGTCATCGTATCAAATTGGACTTAACCTTCACTAAAAAACTTAAACTAATAAAATATGAGCTAGCTAGAACATATTAACCACTTCAGACCATATAAATTCTCTAATATAAGACTTTTCTAACTTGACTCACGTTCACATCTTAACATTAAGTTAAAGGGAAATGGTATAAAAAGGAAAAGATCTATAAACCACGATTTTAATTATTCTACGAAAAAGAAATGGTATGGAAATAGTAGCTACGCTGTCCACATGAATTCAGCAAAATCTTGGGTGGCAGTGGCACACCGAACGGATCGAAACTCGCTTTGAAAACATCTCTTCCCGTTGTCGCGTCGGTGTCCATGTTGCCGAAATTCAAGAAAACGCGTTCGACAGCCATGCAAGTCGCGCACCCCCACCGACCATCGGCCCTCATTTATGGAAAAAACGTACAGGTTACACGGCGACCAATTCCGATTGCGCGTATGGCCTCCCACGCATCTTGGTTCCTTATAACATGAACTATAATACCTATGAGGAAAACAAAATCAATTTCTCCAATTCGCCTCGAAAATAAAGTCGTTGGAAGCATGAAATTTACTTTTGAATTGTCAGCTTTTGTCTCTTTAAGTTTTAGAGCTTGGAATGAGATTCTCGTTTAATGTTATGTTAGAAACTTAAAAATGTTCAAATCTTTGAAAGCATTACAAAAAATCACATTTGGAGTCATTGTGAATTTGTGAATCATTAAATTTTTGAAAGCTAGAATAAATTTTTTTGTTAAATTTGTTAGGAAATTTAAAGGGAGCTTATTTAGTTTCTTTTTATTATTATTTTTTTGGGTGTCTCCTGGTCAAGATCCACTTGCCACCAAACCAAACAATATTTTCTAGAGAGAGAGAGAGAGAGAGAGAGAGAGAGTCCCCGCCAAAGGGTAAATGCCATTGTGTTCCTTTTGGTTTCCTATTTTTCTTGTATTATTTTTGGTTCATCTATCTTTTCTGAGCCCCACCCGTCGTTTGATGTGTATGCTAGCTTCAACCCATATGTTGATGCTGAAAATAAAATATTTAATTTTTTTGACGTTTCCTAAACAACAGTTTTTTTATCAACTCCGGATCAATAAATGAAAGAAAAACAAAAAGATGAGCCAAGGAGGAAGTGGCTTTTGGGAACCACAAAATTTTGGCCAATTCCATGGGCAAGGCAAATTTCTAATGGGGAACCGGTTCAACCCCAACCCCATTATTTGGTTGAATCGGTTTGAAATGTCTCTTAGGAAAATAAAATAATACTCCTGCACACATCAAGAGTAGACTTGTGGTCTCTAACTTGAACAAACAACAACGTAATCACTCGATAATCAAACATAAATCAATTCCATTTTTACAATAGCTCTATCATGGTCGGCGAAAGGCGATCTTGACATTACAGGAATAAATCAATTCCATTTTTACAATAGCTCTATCATGGTCGGCTAAAGGTGATCATGACATTACAGGAACGCACTCAAATCTGAAACCCCCTTCCATGTTTTCTCGTGATAAAGAGATGATCATATTCATCATAGCAACGTGAAAAGGAAAAGGCCAAAGACAAAGACTAAAAGAGAGAAAAGCCTTTTGATTTTGACTGGTCGCCTACTTTCTTTTGTGGAGATGTGAACGCTACTAGTTTTTCCAACGCGAGGAATTCCATCCCTACTTTCAAGTAAGACACCGGTCAAAACTTTTGAAGATTCCAAGTCCCCCACGTACGAAAGGCCCAAACCTCTTTTACATGCATCGTCGACGTTCCCACTTTTTACTCTTTTATGTTCACAATTATATCCACCATATCTCTCTAGTATATTACAAGAAGATAAATGTTGCTGGAAGATTTTCTCTTTCCCTTTTTGACTCAGCCCGCCTAGACTGAAAAATTCCCCAATTCATAGGGTACACCTTAATGACTTTGTCAATCAAGAAGATGCATGATATTTTGGAGAGATGATATCTTGAGCATTGATAGATGTACGCGCCATCCTAGAGCTCATTATCACAAGCAAACTCCTATTTTCCTAGGCATCTGAGTACACTGTAATTTCATGGGAAAATTCCTAAGGTCATATGAGTTTTCATCACGATATTACTTTGCATCCTCCGTTTTCAAGAATATGTATTTTTATTCTTACTTTTGTGCTAAGCACCAAATTTCATTTGACAATCACCAATCACGAGTGATGTTGAATCTCGGGGAGATTAATGCTTTGTAAATGGCTAAAGGATTGGGGCTCGCAAGTGATTTTGGAAAATTTTGGGATTTTTCACACGAGGCAAATCATGGTTTTTTGTTCCATTGAAGATTTGTCTTGAGTTTGAGCGCAAAACATAATTTTTTTTTTTTATTTCAAGTAATTTTCCTAGCTAAAGTAGGATTCCTAAAAGTGATTTGCTAATTTGAATCAACTCTTATCTGTATATAGGAAGTGCCTTGTTGTGAAGAGTATTCAAGAGACGACTCCTTCATGAATTACACCCTAGAGCAATTCGATAGTTTTTTTTTTTTGTCGACATCCAAAAGTGTTGAAGATGATAAATGTTGTATTAAATTTGTGGATTCCTTTGTGAGATTAGGAAATTATTTCGTGAGGAATTGTGAATGTTAAGTATTGTGTTAGTTTTTGGGTGTAATTGGAGTTGGGAAATACTTAGATTGTTTAAGTGATTTGAGCGTAATTCTAATCTCTGTAATATTGATCTATAGAATAATTTTGTATTGCTTTCCATGGACGTAAATTGCACAGATTGAACCATGTAAATTTGGTGCTCAATTTATTTCTTTGTTCTATTTATTTTATTGTTTGATCATTTGTTCTCCGCAATAATTGGTATTAGAGCCAGGCTTGGCTAACTTGAAGCAAATCGATAACGATAGAAGAAGGAAAAGTGAAAATTTATAGACTTGATAGAAGGAGGAAAAGTCAAAATCGAAAAGTTTGATAAGAAGTATTTTGCCTCTTGGAAGATGCTAATTGAGCATTGTCTATACCTAAGAAATTTGCACTTACCCCTATCTAGGAAGAAACTAGAGTCAATAAAGTAAGCTAATTAGGAGTTACTGAATAGACAAGAGTTGGATTGATGTTGTCTCGTAACATTACATTTAACATCATGAAAGAGACGACTATTATAGGACTGATGAATGTTGTGTCAAACATGCATGAGAAGCCCTCTATGATCAATAATGTCTACTTGATGCGAGGTCTATTTCACTTAAAGATGGGCGAAGGCATGTCGGTTGAGCGTATCAATAAATTTAGTGTGGTCGTTAGTCAATTGAATTCAATCGAGATTGACTTTAAGGATGAGGTATGTGCTTTGATTTTATCATCCTCATAGCTTGATAATTGGAGCACCGCTATTACTACTATTAGGTAAAGAGCCCTATAAAAGAATCTAGTGAACATGTTCTTACTATTTTTGTAGGTAGAGAAAGAATTAGTACTCGTTTAGTAATAATAGTGCCAACCTAAATAGACAAAGTCAGAGAGTTGTAACAAGAGGGACATTTTAGATGGGATTACCCTAACCTGAAGAACGAGAAGTGTGAGGGAATTAGTGTTGAGTCTACTAATGATATTGATGTGATTGTTATAAATTCTAGTTATTCATTTCTTGCCACTCCAAATAGAAACCAATTTACTACTTTTTCATGCGTCAATAGTGATGAAGTGTAGCAAAGGAACAAGAATGAGTGTGATGTTGCAAGTGTTCACAATGTTAGAATCATAATGCATGATGATCTTGTGAGAATATTGACTAGAGTGAGGCACAATCCAAATATCAAGAAGAACTTGATTTCCTTGAATGCTCTAAGTTTAGCTACATGTTGATATGCTTTAGAAGATGGAGTTCTGTAGGTCATTCGAGGTGCCTTGGTAATAATAAGAGGAATCAAGCATAATGGCCTATATGAACTTTAAGGGGAGACGGAGACGAATTTTGTTGCTTAGACGTTGGATACATCTATTTGGGAGTCTAAAATTGTGACATATACATGTGGGATACATTGGTGTGGGAAGATTGAAGGTTACTAGTAAAAGAAATATGCTATGTGGTTGAGAATTTGAACGTACGCAAGTGTTGTGACTTAGAACAACTCCGAAAAGTACAATTTAGAATGACTGTCAAAGAAAAAAATAGATATTACAAAGTTAATTTACTTGAATATTTGTTGGCTGTCGTGATTTCCCTCCGGTAAGAGAGCTAGATTTATGCTAATAATTGCGGATGATCACTTAGGGAAGACATGGGTGTTTGTGTTGAGGTACAAGTTTAATGTTGTTGTTAGAATTGGATAGTTGAGACCTTTGATCTAAACAGAGATTTGTAGGACAATCAAGCATGTTCGGAGTGATAGCAACATGGAATTATGCTCAAAGCTATTAGATGAATTCTATATAACATAAGGTGGTACATGAGACATCACGTTAGTGCCAATGATTTTATTGTTCATGTCATGTGTTGAGTGAGTGATGTTAAGCTTGATGGGAGGGCAAGAAAATGTATATTCCTAGATTATGAACAAGGCAAGCAGGGCTATTAGCTATGATGCCTGGTATTGAATTCACATGTTTTGAATTTGAGCTCAAAAAAGACTTTCCCATTTCAAGTAGGTTTTCTACATGAGTGCTTTCCTAGGTAGAGCAAGATTCCTAAAATGGACTTCCTATCTTGGTTCTAACTTTTCTTTAGGGATAAGTGCAATAGAAATCCTAAAACTTGTAAAGAAAAAGCATTTGGTTAAAACTTGTAAAAAGTGCAATTAAGTCATAAAACTTGTCAAATTGGTTTAATTGAGTCCTAAAGTTAATACCGTTTAATTTTTTAACATAAAATGCTATGTGGCATTTAAAATTAATTTATATTTTCCATGTGGCATTTTAAAATTATTTTGTATTCAAATTAGATTTAAAAACTAGAAAAAGAAAAGCTAAAATTTATTTTAAAAACAAAACAATTCAAAAAAAAAAAAAAACGATAGGCTTCCTTCGTCGCCTCCCATCGCCGGAGGGGCCGATGACCGTTGTTGGCCTTGGGCAGGGTTGGCTGGCCCTCACCAAGCTTGGGCGAGGGTGCCCAGATCTGGGCATGCCGACCCTCGCGAGGAGTCGGCGACCGTCACCCGCCGGGCAAGTCGTCACCGAGCCTCGCGGGGGGACAACCATCGCTTGCCTTGGACAAGGCCTCGTCGACCCTCACGGGGGCCGGCGTGCCCAAATCTAGGCACTCTCGCCCAAGCTTGGCGAGGGTCGCCGGACCTCGCTTGCGGTCGATGAGGCCTCACCTTGGCCGAGCGAGGGCCAGCCACCCCCGCCCAAGGCTAGCAACAATCGCCGGCTCCTCCGGTGATGGGCGATGGCGAAGGAAGCCTACCATTTTTTTTTTCTTTTTTGTTTTGTTTTTAAATAAATTTTAGTTTTTTTTCTAATTTTTAGAATAAAAAATAATTTTAAAAAGCCACATATAATATAAAAAATCATTTTAAATGAAACGTCATCATTTTTTGTTAAAAAGGTTGACGATGTTAACTTAGGACTCGATTAAACCAATTTGACAAGTTTAAGGACTTGATTGCACTTTTCACAAGTTTTATGACTCACTTATATTGTCGTTACAAGTTTTATGACTTCTATTGCATTTATCTCTTTTGTTTATATATAAGAAGTGTCTTGTTGTGAAGAAAATCCAAGAGGTCATAGAAGTAGGTTTTTGGCAATATGTTCTAAGGACACAAACGAGACAAATCTGAAATTAGAGTCTATGCATCGTGATATACAAAAACCAGAGAGAAATAAAAGCACTTTTTCTTAATTACTTCCCGAATCATATGCTTTTCACTAGCCTTGCCATGAAAAAATTTGAGGTTCCCCATTGCACACGAGCTTCTGAATTTTGGGACGGTCCTAAATTACGTGAGATGAAGTTTAAGGCAATGTCCTGAAAGTGAACATCGTTCGGGAGTCGTTCAACGGCAAAATCCAAATCCCCTTTTGGCTAAAGAACACGTACACACCTTCGCGTGCAACGACTAATCTGCACAAAGACAGGGTCCGACTTCAAAACCACAGTGGACGCGACGGATCTCGGCCAAGTTGCTTAAACAAAAGAAACCCTCGTGCAAGCAACGCAGCGTGCCAACTGGGGGTTGGGTCGAAGTTGTAGAAAAAGAAAAGTCATATTGTGGAAACAAAGTACACGCCTCCCAATAGTTTCTCTCTCTACCATTTACTTCTCTCTCTCTCTCTCTCTCGTTTTGAATGCTCTCAAGTCTCCACTTCTTGTACTGTCCCCTGGACATCGAACCCTAACAGCTGTCATTTTGCTTAGTCTAATCGTTTTTCTTTTCACACCTCCGAGCAGAAAACAATAGGAAGGAAATTACAGAAAAGGGCGAGACTTTGTTTATGTTATTTCACCTGCATCTTCCACAAAAGTCCATGTCTATCTAGAGAAACATGAACGGTCATGGTCTGAGACGGCTACACATCGAGAGAGAGAGAGAGAGAGAGAGAGAGAGAGCATTTGATTTGATTCTTCTCTGCAAAAAAAATTGACCATGAGAACCCAAAAGTTCAGTAATAACTTTAATTTGACTATTATTAAAATTAGTCTTTTGCAGAAACTTAATGCTCCCCCCAACTTTCACATTCTTGGAAGCCTACATAAGCCCAGCTAAGCGTGAGCTACACAATACACATACTCAAACACCAAACCCTCCCTGCCTCTCCATCCCTCCCTCCTTCCTACCTCCTCCCTCCCTCTCTCTCTCTCTCTCTCTAAAAAACCAAGAAGAAGGCATGGCAGATATGCTTACTCAAGAACAGATAGTTGAGTTCAAGGAAGCTTTCACTCTATTTGACAAAGATGGCGATGGTCAGTCTCTTTTTCTTGCTTTCTTGTTCAATCTTTCGTGAAGAATCTCACTCGTTCTCCAAGAAAAGCTACGATCCAATTTCATGCCTTCTTTCCGGCTTACACTTCGCAGGTTGCATTACTCTTGAAGAACTAGCGACGGTCATACGGTCGTTGGATCAGAACCCCACAGAGAAAGAGCTTCAGGACATGATCAACGAAGTCGATGCCGATGGGAACGGCACGATCGAATTCGCTGAGTTCTTGAACTTGATGGCCAACAAAATGAAGGTAACCAGATTGTCTCCTTCTTCTCTTTTTCGGTTCTCTCAGCTTTTTTTAATTGCTCTGTTCAAATGGCACTGCATGATTCGTGACCAGGAAACGGATGCAGAGGAGGAACTGAAAGAGGCTTTCAAAGTGTTCGACAAGGACCAGAATGGATACATATCCGCGAGCGAGGTACGCAATAATCAATTCATCATCCCCATATTCAGGTCACACGAAAAATTGAATGAGTTATCGACATTACAACATGACTATCCGATGCCCGGGCCATTTGACTAGTCTGCGATAGCAAGCAAAGATTAGTTGCAAGAATTGACATGCTGTAGTGAGTGGTTGCATGAAATACTTTCTTGTAAAAGGAAGAAAATTTAATCACTGCAGCATGCCAAAATAAGAACAAGGTTCCTCTTTAGTTTCCATGTTGATAGCAACTTTCGCAATTGACCAACTATTAGGTAGACGGATATATATTCTCTAAATTCACACTAATTGTTGATTTGATGGATCTCACGTAAGATGATGAATAAAACCAAATGAAACAGTTCTTATGTATCCTTCAGAATTGGACAGGCATAAACTTTAGATCTACTATACATATGTGCAACCCCATGATGTCCTATGTTTAATCGCTAATTTGTTAGTATTCTTCTACTCAAAATGAATACGGAAAATTACAAATATCACCCTAAACTTTGCTCTCCATATCAAATACTCTCCTCACGTTACCAGCTACAATTTCAACCCTCAATTCTTTCGTTGGATTTCAAATTGCTCATAAGTTTGGGAACCTTGTATATGGACATGTCAATGAGGGCAGCTTCCAATATCCTTTTTGTTAACTTTAGGGAGAGGTCCATGCATAAACTATGGATGAAACCCCACATCAATTTCCTGCCCCTTTGTCCCGGTGCAATGAACATACATTGTACGGAAGGAAAATACCACTAAAGTAGTGCTCTCTGACTTCTGATTTCCCCAAACTCTTAGTTGACATTCGAATTTTAATTAATTTCCTCGATTTTCACTTAAACAAATCATAAAAAACTAATTAGTTAATTAAAAAAAGAGAGGAGTATATTGAAAATGATGAGCTTTTTGTTCGTTGTGCAGCTTCGGCATGTAATGATAAATCTGGGGGAGAAGCTGACGGACGAGGAGGTGGAGCAGATGATAAGAGAGGCCGACCTGGACGGCGATGGGCAGGTCAACTACGATGAATTCGTCAAGATGATGATGGCCATTGGATGATGAAAAGAAGAAAAAGAAAATGAGCTTCTTTCCGGTCAACGCGGTTGAACCAGAGAAGATCGGAAAGCCTCCATCCCTATTCATATTCATTCGTTGATTATTCCTTTGTCCTGTCGCAATCCCTCCCCCCAAAAGGGACCTTGTTCTTCTGTATCTTTATTTAGCTAAATTCATCTTTTGAATTTGCACCTTCTTCTCTTTTTCCCTCTTTTTTTCTCAGGCATTGAGTTGTTGACTTTTCCTTGCCCTCAAAATTGAACCCCAGTTCACGTTCTTAGATCTTTCTTATCCCTAGGAGATTGGAATTTTGTGGACTTGGGATAAGTGGCGCACCTTAACATTAGTATTGTGTCGCTGCTCTGTATTTCGTGCAGTCTTTAGTAATATGAATATGTCATGATTTATTAAAATCGTATGTGAAAATTCAAAGTTGTACATTACGTGTTTTGCCACACCTTGGAGACCTGCTTCTGTCACCAAATGTCAAACCGATTATCCCTAAAGTTGAAATGCCAACATTAAAAAAACTAAGGACTTTTCTTTATATTTCGCTTATGAATTGACTCAGCAAAACCTCACTAAATGTTTAAACAAATGAAGCCTTTTACATGGGATTATTGTCTCATTTAAATGCCCAATCAGATGATGGTTATTCACTTAGTAAACAAATTGTAGTCGGCAAACTTGTAGTCATTTTTGAGGTTCCAAATTCATTATTGCCCATCAAAAGGTTGTTCTCTTGACTTATGCTAGATTAAGGCCGATCTACAAAACCGGCATATGAAGTAACATGACGCATTTTAAATTGGGCTTTAAATAAGTTGTCCGCGATTACCGTATCCAGCAATAGTCTATCACATTGCTTAATGCCAACATTAATTCTATGCATCAGTTTTTAAATCATAATATTCCAACGAAGTTCCTTTTTTAACTTTCATGTTCTTCCTTTGCTTTCGGCCCCGCTGGTGGGCAGATGGGTTGAAGTGCATAGAAGAGGTTCAATGGGCCTCTTCAAGCTTCATTAACAGTCCAAAGTGGCCCCTGAAATAAGCCCATAAGTCTTTCAAAACGAGGCCCAACACGCTGGTTTCATGGGCAAGCCCTGACCTTTGCTGCTATGCAATTTAGATCGCCAATGATCCAAAGCTTGTCCAAGTCCAGTTCACATGGCATCCTGCCATGTGAGCCAGCCGGGGGGGTACCGAGGGAAGAAGGATTGCAGGTCATGGAAATCAAGAAGCTCGATACTTTTCTTTTGAATTGGTGTTTGATGCTGTGAATTGCTTGAACTTGAACAATAATTTCCTTGATGGCAAATTTTTTCTTTTTAAATGAAAAGGAATCATTCATTGAAACAGCAACACTTTCAAGGCCAATTTTTTTTTTTTTTTCTAATTTTGTTCACCATTTCTCTATGTGCGTATGGTGGCGTCATTCACACCTTCTATTATGTCCATAATTACACGCACCATTTTTTTTTTTTTTTACTGTTTTTCTTTTTTGGGATGGATCCGCTCATGGTTATTGGCCAAAGGTATAGGAACATTTGGACTTGTGTTATTTAAAGAGTGGCTTATTTGTGGATCAGCAAGATTAGAAATCTTGAAAGGGCATGTTTAGACGAACCCGAGAGTGGATTCCATCTTTGCGGTAGAAGGTTTGAATCTGTCGTGAGTAACTCTAGGCTCATAGGCTGGTTCTTAGGTAGAACCGGCCGATCCAAAGCTTTGCACCGATAACCTATCTAGACTAGATTAGTTATCAAGTTAAAAAATGAGGACCAGACTGATTTATTGCGGAACTAACCAATCAGGCTGGTTCTAACTGGTTTTTAGAGGATTGAACCAGCCATAAGACTCATCCCCAAATTCAAGATCCAATCGCAGCAAGCCAATGCCAAGCACATGATGGAATTGTGAAGTCTGATAGGGAAGTGTACTGTTAAAGCTGAAGTCTAAATAACTCATGGATCCAACTCCGCAATAAGTTAGTGGAGGGTGCGAATGCAGCACCTCCGCCGGCAAAATGGGTTGCAAATGCCCCCCTGGTGAACTTTTTTTATTATGAAATAGCGTACACTTACTTTCTCCATAATTTTATATGCTCCAAACTTCTGTTAAAGTGTTAAAATTACTTAGTGCAGTATCGTAATTCTATCTTTTTGGTTTTGAAGGGTGTTTTTACGTTAAAAAAATTGTGCATTTTCTTTTCTAATTTTTTTTTTTTCTCTTTTACGTTTCTCGTTACCAACAAAACATGTATAAAAGAGAGATGGAGATAAAGATATACATAAAGCCCAAAATAATCTGGACCGAAGACTATATAATCTTTGATCGGGTATATAAAAGTAAGTAGGAGTCTAGGAGACAGAAAATCATGAACTTTAACAATGGGAAAAAGAGTCCTCTTATGGCTGCTTCTTTTGCCATCCTTCGTCTTTTCTCGGTTGTTTTCCTTCCGATGGAAGGCACATTTCACAGTTTCAGGCCATAAGCCTACCAGCAACTGGGTCGATGTGTAGCACGGGAAATCCTTAAAAGATTATATTTGGCATTGAATGTAGCAATAGCTACTCAACTAGAGCTCTTCTCAGATGATAGGATCAAAATTGCAAATCATTTTCGCCAAAATCAGAGTAAATTCTGATGTTATATACATTTTGGTATTACTTATTGACAATGGCAACAACCAAGCGTAATCAAAGATACTCCCATCATGTGGGACGGCGAGTCTCACGGAACTATTTACCGGTAGCCACTGACTGCTCTCGCCGAGCCCCGTGAGTGTTCCACGATCCACGCCAAGCTCCTGCGAGGACCACCTCCCTCTATCTCCTCCTCTGGTCCGGAGGGGAGAGGGGAGTCAGCAAGTCATCGAAAGAGCAACACATTGAAGAGTGAAAATCAACTAAAAAACTGAATCGTTCAGGGAAATTGCACTCATCGAAACCTCCTGCATCGAGCAGCCTTAACTGCCTCAATGTTCCAATGAGAAACCGGAAAATATTTCAGATCTGCTCGTTTCAAAACAAATCGTTACCTAAATTTCCGGATCTTACGCTCGTGGCCAAAGTTCTGTAAATAATTGTGACACCTCGAATCCTATAGGAATAGGGGTAATAACACGGCCATTCTTCTGCCCGAAGGACGTAGACTCAAACTATACCCAAAAGTCTATCTCCCAAAAGTCTTCGTTGATAAGGCTCTCGCTCAAACAGCCACTACCCGAGGGTCTTGATAAAACGAAAGATGAATGGAATGAACAATCATGGCCTAGTAAGTAATGTATGTCTCTTCTAAACAAATCGAGCATACACTATGCATGTTTATAGAGCTATACCAAAACTCAAGACCCTAAATCCAATATATAGGAAACTTACAAGATCAAATTACAGCATAATTATACTAATAGCAGAAATACCATTTTCATCAATAATATCAAAATAGATAATCAATGGTCTAGTTCATTGACTAATCTCATCAAATCACATATCAATGGTTCATTCCATCAACTAATCTCAAATCACGTATCAATAGTCCATTATATTGACCAAGCTTGAATCACATAACACCTTAAGGCCTTAGAAGTGGCTCTCATGAGACTCATGTCATCATGTAGCACTTAATCACTAAATAGTAGAAGGCCCTAGAAGTGACTCCCACGAGACTTGCATCACCATATGGCACCTAACTCTTGACTAGCTCATATAAACGATATAAGGCCCTAGAGATGCCTCTCACGAAACTTGCATAACTATGTAGCACTTAGTCCTTGACCTGTCATGCCCTGAACCTCTACGGCCACGCGACAACCCACGCCCATTGAACCTTTACTTATCATTTGGTCAATTGATTGCAACGTCCTAGGAGGCGTTGCTGACCCAATTTGTAATAACATTAAAACGCACAAGCGGAAACGTGAGCAAATCTCAAATCATCAAACAACAAGCATAGTTAAAAACATATTTATATATATAGAAAAGTGTTACGAGTCAACATCTCATACAACTCAAGTTCGAGGGTTAATCAATTAGCTTCTTCACCTCTGACACACCTAACTGCTTCGCTAGGACCTCCTTCAAAAAGGGTCCGGGGGTATATCTACGCCTCTAATACTACGAGAGTGGTTCAAAAAGTACTAACACTTCACATCTACCTAAGCCCCGATGGTCTCCGGGATCTAGGCCTCACTTGGCAATCAGCGCGGATTGATCTCAGGGTCGGACATCTCCTCATCCGAAACGTCCCCATCCTTGGCATCCTAGTTGATGCCACCCCTAGATCCTTCGGTACTTGGCAAATCGTCAAAGTCACGGATGGGACCATGGCTCTACCACCTACCCAAAAGTACCAGGCCACGAATCGGTGTGACATGAGGTTAGGCAAACCTCATTGACCCAAATGGTGGAGACATACCACTTATAGTGCACATCGGCCGCTCCCACCACCGGTACTTTGTCACCTCCTGACTATGCTTGATAGGGAGAACAAAACGAATCTGATGGAATGGTTAAGCCATTCTTAGGGCATGAAAACATTTCAACAAACAAATATGAGATAAACTCAATGAGTGAACTTTCTAGACCTCGCATAGGGAAGTTGTTCATCTCGAAAGTGCCCTAAACATACAAATATCTATTGATGGCGAAACATGACAACACACTTCTCGCTTTACTCTCATCAATCTCTTAACAACTCGTCAACCATACAAGACCATCAATGTAGATGCATAGGTAATTTCATAACATAAACTTCATATTCTTGAGTCGAACATATGAATATGCATTATGATCTAAGTCTTGCGCTCATGCCATGCAATAATCCGGACCTCATCGCATACGAATCTCGTGCACTTCCTATACACATTTGTCCAAATTATTATGGCCACTCAAGACCCAAAGTCAACCCAAAGGTTGCAAATTATCCGGCGTAATTGGGCATCATCTCACCCCATCGAGCACGGCATCCCCTTGACTTGGGGGTATTCTTGTAAGGAGCTTCATTCCAAAATCCATCCGCGAATGGTATCATGTTGACTTGGAGGCATCCAAACTTAATTGGGCATCGTCTCGCGTAAAATGCCTTAGGACGAGTTCACACCCCACGTAAAATGCATCAGGGTCTTAGGTGATCACACGGGCATACCATCACATACTCCATTTCTTATCTTTCTTATTTAACCCATGTGATGCTCATGCGATATGCAACTTTACTTGTCAAATGCCATCGTTCCATACATGTACATCACTTATGTCACCTACATATGCACCATTCACTTCCTAAACTCATGACACATAATTCACATATCATGTCTAACCACTCATTTACATGGCACATATTCTAATTATTATTTTTAACCATTAATCCACATGTCACATCATCCAAATATCATGTTTAACCCCTAAACCACATGGCACATAACCCAAATAACATAATTAACCATTAATCCACATGACACATTATCCAAATGACATAGATAATCACCAATCCACATGGTACATCATCCAAACATGTTTAACCCCTAAACCACATGGCACATAACCTAAATAACATGTTTAACCACTAAACCACACGACACATCATCCAAACGACATAGACAATCACTAATCCACATGGCACATCATCCAAACAACATGTTTAACCCCTAAACCACATGACACATAACCTAAATAACATGTTTAACCACTAATTCACATGACACATCACTTAAATAACATAGATTACCACTAATCTGCCCTAAACTACTCCTTAAATGTAACGAAAGCCCTAATCAAAGACTAGAAAGCCACTTACGAATTACTCAAGCCTCAAAACACATCGAGGGAGAGGACAACAAGGCCGGATAGTAGTTGGATGGCGGTCCAATGGTCACATGATCGTGATTCGACGGCTGTACGACAGAGCAAGAGGGCGGTCTGGCGTCGGGGGTTCAATGGGTGGTCGTCGGCAAGGAAAACAAGAGGAAAAATGGAAGAAACAAGCTTGAAAAAGAGAGAAATGGAAGGGTGGGTTTTAGTGGTGATGAGGGGAGAGAAAGAGTAAGCTTGAGAACAAACAAGTGAGGAAAATGAGAGAGAATGAGGGAGAGAGAGAGTGCCGGAGTGAGGGGGAGAGAAAGGAAGGAGAGAGAGAGGTATTGTCTCTCATTAATGCCCCATCACTTCCCTTGTCTCTTGTCCATCAATGTTACCCAATTTAGAAGCAAAATCTAACATTAAATGGGAGGATTTGCACTCAAGTGCTTAGGTTAGGTTTAGGTTAGGCTAGGTAGCCTTTTTCCCCTCCTCTTTGCTGTCCAATTCAAGTGCCGCCCCTTCCTTGCCCTTCTTCCATTTTTGTCCTTTTGTCTTTAGTTCATTGGAAGGGCACTTTGGTCCTTTTACCAAGATCTCATACTATTCATGCATTATTAATGTCCTTTAATGTATTTAATGCTAAGATTGTGTCAAAAAGAGCTTGATTGGCTTTGAGAGACCCATGAGCCTCCCTTGGCCACCCACTTAGGCTCGAGCCCAATGGGTCCTATTCTGTGGCCCGTTTTCACTTTTTCGTACTCATATGTCCTTACCGATGAAAATCAAGTTTTTGTCCCTAAATGGTCTTTCCCGATGTCCTCATGGTCTATTGATCCTCAAGACGCTCTCATCCAACGATCACTTGTCAGAATAATTTCGTTTTGAAAACCGGATCGGAACTAGGATGTCACATGACCAGTACATATCAACGGTACAAGGCCCTGGAGGTGAGAGCCAGAAAATTATGTTATCGCATAGTACTCAGTCCTTGACCGACTATACCAATAGTATAATGCCTTAGAGGTGGTTCTAACGAACTTATGTTGTCGTGTTACACTTAGTCTTTTATCAATCATATCACAATTAATTTCATAAATCAAAACATGGCCTTTCACAAATCAATTATTTTCACAAAAACCAATCCATAATTCGTATCATAAATTGATTTCACATATCGAACCAAATAATCTTTCATAAACCATACTCAAAGTTAACAAGGTACGGACACATGGAGTGCTAAAACTTGGCACGGAGGGACACTTAAGTGTCAAAACTTTGAAAAATGTACACTTAAGTGCCAAAATCGGAGTAAAATGGATCACTTAGGTGTCACTTCAGCCAAAATCCGGCCAAATTGCTGACGTGGTAATTTTTCAGCGAGATGAGTGCAAAACGGCGTCGTTTTGCACGCTGATGTGGTGAGAAAATGTAAAAACGACGTCGTTTTGTGTCTGATGTGTAAATAATTAATATAAAAATTAATTAATTTAATTTAAGTTTAAATTTAATTAACATATTCTAAAAAATAAAAAACTTAAAATTAAAAAAAAAAAAAAAAAAGAAGTGGGGGCCGAAGGAGGTGGTGAGGGCCGAGCCTTCACCGTCGCCGCCGGAAGGGTCGGCGATGGAGGAGGGAGGGTTGGCCGGGTGGCCGCCCTCGGCCGACGGCGGCGAGGGCCGCGACCCTTGCCCCAGCATTTGGGCTCGGGCTCGCGGGCCCTCGTTGCCTCCTTGCCGTCGCTAGGAAGGGTCGGCGACAATGGGGGAGCATCGGCCGAGGTCGCCGGCCCTAGCCGGGGCCGGCGGTGCCGGCCGACCAACGGCAAGGGCTCGTGAGCCCTCGGCCGGCCCCCGGCTAGGGCCCGACGACCCTAGCCGATGCCCACCGTCGTCGGCCCTTCCCGGTGACAGCGGGAGGCGGTAAGGGCTCAAGCCCTCACCCAAATTCGACGAGGGCTCATGGCCGTCGCGGCCGGTCGGCCAAGGGCCGGCCCACCCCGGCTAACCCTCCCCTCTTTGCCGCCGACCCTTCCCGGTGGCGGTGGGGAGGCGATGGCAACGAGGGCTCGCCCTCGCCGCCTCCCTACGCCCCCTCCCCTTCTTTTAATTTTTAATTTTTTAATTATAAGTTTTTAATTTTTCAGAATATTTTAAATAAATTTAATTTAATTAATTTTTATATTAATTATTTACACATCACACACAAAACAATTTCGTTTTTGCATTTTCTCGCCACGTTAACGTGCAAAACGACGCCGTTTTGCACTCACCTCGTCGGAAAATTGCCACGTCAGCAATTTGGCCGGATTTTGGCCAAAGTGGCACTTAAGTGATCCATTTTACTTTGATTTTGGCACTTAAGTGTACATTTCCAAAGTTTTGGCACTTAAGTGTCCATCCGTGCCAAGTTTTTGCACTTGGAGTGTACTTTTGCCCAAAGTTAACGTAATTCTTTTGCAAACACATAACATATCATCTTTCCCAACTTCATTCATCATACATAATATATTTCACAAGACATTTCTCACACTATTTCGAAATTCATTGATAAACTAGTATAATCTAGAAACGTCTTTCATTAAATGTTTTCCAAATCATTTTAAAACTTATTTCATAAATCAGATCACAATGTAAAACATATTTATACACTTTCACAACACATTCCATAACATATTTCTTAAACCATTCTCAATAATAAAAAAGGAGTAAATGCCTAATCTAGATTTTTATGCAATAAAAATGTTATTTCAACTTAAACCGACAACACGCGGCTAAACGAACCGACGATCTTGTAATCCTAACAATTTAATGAGAATTGACGTCAAAACTCAATGAAAAATTACCTCAACAACGAAATGGCTATATTAAGCTTAAATGCTTAGCAACTCCTACACGCTAACAAAACGACTCAAACATGTCTAGAAATTGCTTGTCTAAAGTCATTAGTCAAAACCATTCGCAATGCCAGTGCCATAACTCTCTCCACCAAACTCCGTTTTTAAACTATTTCATAGTCAAACAAAAGCCCTTTTGAAACACTAGAAGACCCACAAATCAGCTAACTCAAAATTGTGCTGAAAATTGCCAAAATTCGGCTTGAAATTCATTGGATGTGCAGTGTTTGTCACTCGTAACCTACTTCAAAATTTTGTTTTGAGTAAATCGTATGTCTAAATCGAATTATGTAAAATTATACGGCTCCACAATAGCTTAAATTATCATTTATGTATAAATTGTAATCCAACAACTCCTCAATCGAAACTTGCAGCTTAAAATCGACCTAACTTCGAATTTGTGCCCTAACTTTGAATATTATTTCGATTAGACGAAAAAAATGGTGGGATCACTTACCGGACGTGCGAATAGGAGTTAAATTGGCTTATCGAGGTTTCCTTGATGAGGAGGGGCGAAACCCTCTTCTTTCTTTTCCTTTCTTTTTCCATCATTTCCTCTCTTTCCTTTTGCGAGCTCCCGGTCTTCCTCCTCTGCGTTGCTTTTCCTTGTAATTGATACGAAGTCCACGTTTTTCTTTTTCTTTTAACTTTTCAACGTTTTTTTCTTTCTCCCTTTTGACCTGGTCAAAAACCCATATTTACATAATAATTAATATCTCTATCTAACATTTCAGTTTAGTTTCTTTGTGGACAATGGGAAGGTAACGGGTCCGTCAATGTCCCAAATATGACCGAGCCGTCCTCACCTTTAAAATTTCTCAGGAAACCGGCTAAATTGTGTATCCAATTTCCGGGGAAAACATCCCCTAAATTTTAAAAGAAAGTTAAAAGTTCCACGTGGTGAGATGTTCAAGGTGGCCAAATTTTAAAAGAAAGAAGACACATAGGTGGCCACAAGAAAAAGTAACAGAATAACAACAGAAAAAAGGAAGACGAACTTAGTAATCAAAACTTGGATAATCACGGGATGCACTTTCTGGGATTTAGAAAATATCCCCAATTTTGCAGATGATCTTGGACATTTTTTCAATTTAAATGTCGTAAGAACATTTTCTATGCCATCAAAAAGAATTTGTAAAGGAATTTCTAAGTTTGAGATTTGAATATATATATCTTTATCGCTTCAAGGCAATTCAATGTTCCACGGTCTTTTCTTTTCCCTGCTAAAACAGTTTGCTTTTCAGTATATCTTTGGTTATGGACCTATGATAATCAATATCTCTCTCATTTCGCAGAGTTTTGATTGCCAATTGCTCACAAATGGGAATTTGTGGTACCGTGGCACCGTTTGTCATGTTAGTGGGCTTACTACCTTAAAAAATCTTGAATTAAAGATTTTGTTGCAATTGTGTCCTGAATTCTTTTTTTCCCCCTAAAATAAAGGTCGCAAACTTTCATTTATGTCTCGTATCTGTCCGCCGTTGTCTTTTCCAATACAGCAAAAAATCCACGTCAGCTGGATTTTAGCACTGTTCATGCTTACTG
Source organism: Eucalyptus marginata (assembly GCA_014182565.1). Taxonomy (NCBI): domain Eukaryota; kingdom Viridiplantae; phylum Streptophyta; class Magnoliopsida; order Myrtales; family Myrtaceae; genus Eucalyptus; species Eucalyptus marginata. Next base: position 6,068,569 of record CM024592.1, read on the forward strand.
TTCATCTTCTTCGGTCTCCAGATTAACAGTAAACATTGGGCCTGCTTTGATTAAAAAAATTTGTTTTTTTTTTTTTTTCCGAGGGTGTCCTTTACATTTGTGATCTGTGATCTGGGAACGGCTTGAGGGAGTGGTTTGAGGCCAACAAGACCCATGTAACTCGACGAAGAGAGCTTCGCTCGGGTTTTCAGAATTCCCGCTCTCCCGAGCGGGAGAGCGGTCTTGAGACGTTAGAAAGGAGAATTTATGGCAAAGCCGAAGGTGATGGTGAGGTGAGCAATTGAGTGGTCTTCTGTGCAGGGAGAGGCTTGCAAAGACGTTCGATGGTTGCATGAATTTTTAGGAACTTGGCGAAGATCTCGCGCCTGAAGAAAGAGGAAGAAAGAGGAAGAAAAGGGAGGATAGCGAGAACGGAGATGGACGCAGGGAAGGTGTTCTTAAGAGAGAACAAGTTTTGCTGCGGTGGAGGTGATTGGAGATGAATGAAGAGGAGGAGAGGATTCCACGTCAAGTTTTGCTGCGGTGCTCTTATCCGTCGGGCTGACGTGAGAGTCCACGTAACATATTCTCTTTTATCTTAAAAGCTTTGACCAGTCAAAAAGAAAAGGGGAGTGCTGAGAGGACATGGTGCGTACACGTCACAGGTTAGCTAAATATGACGTGGAATTTGATCTGTACGCTAATGGTAGAGGGAAATAGCTAAATATTCTCCGGCTCTCCCCATGGTTGGAGCATGTTAGTCCTGACGACATAAGCAATATGAAAGAGAGCAACTTTCATGCGTCCCTCTCAAGTCCCACGTTCTCATTCATTAATAAATAATACATAAGGCTTTACTAGTATAATAGTATTTGGATTATTATGAGTATAATAATTTATTTTGAATCACAAATTTTTAAAGTGAACCTCACAATAATTTATAATTATTATTTATTTGATTTTTGTGATCCGGAATAGATTATTATTCTTATAATAGATTAAAGACTATCATCCAATCAATTTTCTAATACATATGTTTCTGTATGAAATGGGAGAAAATCAAAAATAGAAATGATTGGGACAATATTTAATTCATGTGGGAATAACGATATATTTTGATCATAAAAAGTCAAATAATAAATAATTATAAATTATTATGGAGTTTTTTTTTTTTAAGAATATACGACTCACAGTAAATTAATTGGGTAAGCTGTCGTTCCAATCGTGGAATACAAACCAAAAAGAAGAAACATACGTGGAAAGAGAAGAGAGTTCCCATGAAAATGTAGGCAGACGTGTCGGCCCAAACACGGTCCAAGACCCGGACGCGTTGGTCTTCAACCAATCGACCAATTAAAGGAGCGATGGAGAGATAATCTGACAATGCCTTTTATTCGAGTCGGTGGGAATAAAGCAGGAACATAGGATTCCATTACTTAAACGAACGATAAAGATGTTAAGTATTGGATTCCTTTATTAGGTCGGCAACCACCTGCAAAACTCCAAAGAAACAGCCAGGCATCAGCATTTGGGTACCGCCATGATCGTCAAAACAACAGAAGGGAAAGAGGAAGATACGAAGCAAACAGGGTGCGTCGCCAAAGGAGTTTTCTTAATGCCCAATCCACACGGTTCCCCTCTAGTTAAATACAATGCTAGTGTTGTCTAAAACATTATTCCACAATTGCACTTTTCGTTGCTAAACTAAACAGCAAACATTGAGTTTTTCTCGTCTTGCAATTTGCATTGTGCGGCCCTACCTCATTTGAGGATCACCAAAGCCTGTGTGTCTCTTTCGAGTGATGACGAGCATTCTCCGTCGCAACTTTGCCTGCTATGAGGTCTCTCTCAACTTGCCCGCCATGCACAAGTTTGCCAAGCAATGGCACTTGGCCTTCGCGACCATATATTGCTCCCGAGCCATTACTAACTCCCCAAAGAAAGCCAAGAAGTTGTCCCCACGAAAATCTCCTTCCTACGCTTCGATTTTGATCCACGATCCGGTCCCGAGCACCAGCTCTGATCATCCCAGCTCCTTCGACATTGATCAGTCACAGCTCACCAAGCTGGTCAAGGACAAGGACCTCGGCCACCTCCAGGAATACGGCGGGGTCCAGAAAGTCGCCTCAACACTCGAAACTGATGTCTCGGCTGGAATAAACGGTGACCCAGACGACATCTCTCGCCGGCAAAATGCGTTTGGCATCAACTCATACAAGAAGCCGCCTGCCAAGAGCTTCTTCCACTTCGTGGTCGAGGCTTTCAAGGACCTCACAATCATGATTCTTCTTGTTTGCGCTGGGCTTTCACTTGGGTTTGGGATCAAGGAGGATGGGGTCAAGGAAGGATGGTATGACGGTGGCAGCATATTTGTCGCAGTGTTCCTTGTGATTGCCGTGTCCGCTGGGAGCAATTACCGCCAGAACCGGCAGTTTGAAAAATTGTCTCAGGTGAGCGGTAATATTCTCATTGATGTGATAAGGAAGGGTCGGCGGCAGCAGGTTTCCATATTTGAGATCGTCGTTGGAGACGTCGTTTGTTTGAAGATCGGCGATCAAGTTCCAGCAGACGGGCTGTTCCTGGATGGGCATTCCTTGCAGGTATGGACGACAATTTGTACTGGTTTGATGCATTATTTGCATGTTAACTCATGTTGGTTTCCTCCAGAAACATACGTAGTATTAATATTACCAAGTTCGAGTGCAGTTTCCGTAATTAGTTGACTAATTAGTCCAAAAAATTGCAGAAGTGTATCATTTTTATAATCTTGATTCTATGAGAAAAAGGATAAGTAATGGTTTTTATTCGTAGTTCTAGTTATAGTAATGGTTTTTATTCGTAGTTCTAGTTATAGTAGAACAAACTCTATTAAAAAACTTCTACCGTTAAAACGAGATCCATTTGTTCTTGTTTCCTGTTTGTTCATGCTTCATTTTCTTTGCTTCAAGTTAAGACCAGAACGCTTCGTATCGTGTCATCCTAGCGTCACTAAACATGTGCAACGTTTGTGCTGTGAATCTAGATTGATGAATCGAGCATGACTGGGGAGAGTGATCACGTAGAAGTGAACCACAAGGAGAATCCGTTCCTGTTCTCGGGAACAAAGATTGCTGATGGGTATGGTCAGATGCTGGTTACATCCGTGGGCATGAACACGACGTGGGGTGAGATGATGAGCTTGATCAGCCGCGACAACAGCGAACAGACCCCTTTACAGGCTCGGCTCAACAAGCTCACCTCGTCAATTGGCAAAGTAGGCTTGGCGGTCGCTTTCCTGGTTCTCGTGGTCTTGCTGATACGCTATTTCACGGGAAACACACAGGATGAATATGGGAACCGGGAATTCATTGCAGGCCAAACCACAGGTGACGATATCATAAACTCTGTGGTGAGCATCATCGCAGCTGCAGTGACCATCGTGGTGGTCGCGATTCCTGAAGGCTTGCCGCTTGCGGTAACCCTCACTCTTGCTTATTCGATGAAGAGGATGATGGCAGATCAGGCGATGGTGAGGAAGCTTTCGGCCTGTGAAACGATGGGGTCAGCCACCACTATTTGCACCGACAAGACCGGTACTCTCACAATGAACCAGATGAAGGTAACGAAATTCTGGGTCAGCCAAGACTCTGTGGCGGAAAATACCTACTCCTCTGTCTCCAAGTTCATCCTGGATTTGATTCGGGATGGGGTTGCTTTGAACACCACGGGCAGTGTCTATAGGTCGTCTTTGGGATCGGAGTATGAGTTCTCCGGTAGTCCCACTGAGAAAGCAATTCTTTCCTGGGCCGCTTCGCAATTGAGCATGGACATGGAGGACACAAAGAAGAGCTGTGAAGTCATCCAAGTCGAAGCCTTCAACTCGCAGAAGAAGAGAAGCGGTGTCCTAATAAGGAAGAGCTCGGACGACACATTCCATGTGCACTGGAAAGGAGCCGCAGAGATGTTATTGGCAAAGTGCTCGAGCTTCTATGACGAGTCGGGGATAGTGAAAGATTTGGACACAGATGAAAGGAAGAGATTCGAGCAAATTATTCAGGGGATGGCAGCGACCAGCCTCAGGTGCATCGCTTTCGCTCATAAACAAGTCTCCGAGGAAGCGATCAAAGAAAGAGAAGACGGGAAGAAGATCCAAGAGGACGGCCTGACATTACTAGGACTTGTCGGTATCAAGGACCCTTGCCGTCCTGGTGTGAAGAGTGCGGTCCAAGCTTGTCAGGATGCGGGAGTGAACATCAAGATGATAACGGGAGACAACATCTTCACCGCCAAGGCCATCGCCACGGAGTGCGGGATTCTCAGGCCCGAGGATGATGCCTCCAGTGGAGCCATCGTGGAAGGAGCCGAATTTCGCAACTACTCACCTGAGGAGAGGCTTCAGAGAGTTGAGAAAATCCGGGTCATGGCGAGATCCTCGCCTCTCGATAAGCTCCTCATGGTTCAATGCCTGAAGCAGAAAGGCCATGTGGTCGCTGTCACTGGGGATGGCACGAACGATGCACCAGCCCTCAAGGAAGCCGACATAGGGCTTTCGATGGGCATCCAAGGCACCGAGGTCGCCAAAGAGAGCTCGGACATTGTAATCCTCGACGACAACTTCGCCTCTGTGGCGACAGTGCTGCGGTGGGGTCGATGCGTCTACAATAACATCCAGAAGTTCATCCAGTTCCAGCTCACCGTGAATGTTGCCGCCCTCGTGATCAACTTCGTAGCCGCAGTCTCTTCCGGTGACGTCCCCTTGACGGCCGTCCAGCTATTGTGGGTGAACCTGATCATGGACACACTCGGCGCCCTCGCCCTGGCCACGGAGCGACCCACCAGGGAGCTCATGGAGAAGGCCCCCGTGGGACGGACCGAGCCGCTCATAACAAATGTCATGTGGAGGAACATTGTGGCCCAAGCAACATACCAAATGGCCATCTTACTCACTCTCCAGTTCAAGGGCGAATCAATCTTCGGCGTGGACGAGGCGGTGAAGCGGACGCTGATATTCAACACGTTCGTCTTGTGCCAGATCTTCAACGAGTTCAACGCGAGGAAACTCGAGAAGAGGAACGTGTTCGAGGGCATTCACAAGAACAAGCTGTTCCTCGGGATCATCTTCGTGACTGTGGTCCTCCAGGTGGTGATGGTTGAGTTCCTGAAGCGGTTCGCTGACACGGAGCGGTTGAGCTGGGGACAATGGGGTGCATGTGTCGGGATCGCGGCCATGTCTTGGCCTATTGGTTGGGTCATCAAGTGCATCCCGGTACCTGATATACCAATCTTCATCTACTTGGGATTGAAAAGAAAGAAGCTCGCGAGGAAAATCGTGCACAGAGAACAGTAGCAACTGTTGGAGACTGGATTTGATTTGATCCATTTCGATTCTTTTGATTGATTTGGGTTGATTTTTGATTGTGATTTAATTTTGTAATTGATACAGTAAATCATAGATATAGGATATTGTGTATATTCTTTCCGATTCATTTCTTGTACTATAGATATGATTACATTCTGGTACATAGAATATTTGAAATATATGGAAAATTATTTTCCTTCATCGTTCCACATTTCTTATTATGGTATCAGAGCAGTGTCTCTAACCCCTTGTTAATGTATCACAGTATCACAGCTGTGTCTCTAACCCCGCTTCCGCAAAAATACTTCTGAATTACCTTCAATTGTTTTTGAGTTATTGTTGTTGCACCTGCAAAACAAAGCCAGCACAACAGGTATGTATTCGACTCTGAATATGCAGAATCCACACAGCAGTGAAATCCAAGATTCGACGCTACCTATAATAGAGGAATCACCTGACCAAATTTCGGGACAATCCTCCGCCCCTACTCCAATTGCTCCAGTCGCTCTAGCGGCCCCTTAGTCTCCTCCAGTTCAATGGCCATACATACCATGGGTCCCGATTCAGGGCCCATGGGCCACTGAACCGAATTGGAGGAACCATTGGGTCCACCCAGCAATGGGCCAATTTCGGCCCACCTGGACAACACCCAAATGGAGATTTGGATCCATTGTCTTCGGGTCTGAGAACCGAATTGAATCTGGGTGGGGCAGCGACATTTCCTTATGTGATATTCGGATCTTCGTTCTATGAAATCGTGAGCCTCAAGTGACTAGTAGCTATTGCCATGTCATCAAGCTTGCTGTCGGATCATGCCACCGTGTTTTGTCATGCCTCGCCACCGTAAGGACTTGCCACTTTAGTTCGTCCCTGTCACCAACCGTGACACCCCAGCTGGCCACTCGACGCCACCACCGAGTCACCTCAGCCTCACTCGACGACACGTCCACATCACCGAGGCATGGACGCCGACCCCCAGCTGGCATCACCTTCTGCAGCCACCGCGTCAGCCGCGACGACCGCACGAAGACCAACTCAAGCGGCCGTTCTCCTCTCTTCGTCGCACTCATATCGGTCACCGAGCCAATCAACATCGAGCTACACCTCTGCTGAATCAACCCCAGGAACGCCACAACTTCAACAGCTGGCGTTCCCCCTCGGTTGCTAGCACCATGCGGTGCTAACATGGTCAACAAATATACCGCAAGAAGACCGGACTTACAATGCAGGAGGTGGGAGAGAAGAAATTGAAGATTAAAATAAGCCAAACCACCATTTTTTCTTCCTTAGTTTCCCTCGGCTGGCGTCTTCTCGTGTTGCCACAATTTGTGGTAATGTGGCATTTAATCAACTGTCAAGACCATGTAGGCGGTGGTGAAGGGGGAAACAAAAATATAAATTCAGCAAGCTCCATTCATTTCCATCTCTTCTGCCACTCCACTACCCCAACGTTCCCTTCCGTTCATCCTTTTCTTCTGTCACACCCCGATTCACAAGAAAAAGGAGCATGACACGGCCGTCCTTTTACCAAAGGACGCAAATCAACATAACCAAAATTCAACCCAAAATAATATATATATATATATATATATATATATATATACATATATAACAAAAAGGGCATTTGGTTACAATATCATAATATATTTATAATCCACAAAAGATCAAAACATAAACCTTATAACTATGCACAAGTCATACCCAAAAATTTCCACCACAAAAGTCCTCCCTGAACGAACGCTCACGCCTACTCGCGACACGCTGAAGAACCTGAAAAGCAAGTAGAAGAGAGGAGTGAGCTACCACGGCTCAGTGAGTAATACATTTCTTCTAAGCGGATCGAGAAATCACTATGCACATTTTAAAACACAAACACAACTCAAAAACCGAAAGTACTAATAGTCGAATCCATTAGTCAATCTCGTAAAACACGTATCAATGGTCTATTCCATTGATTAATCTCATCAATCACATCGATGGTCCATTCCATCGACTAAACTCAAATTACACGTCAATGGTCTACTCCATTGACCAATTCATGCTCAAATGTCTAACCATGGTCACGCGTAACGCCCGTGACGAGACGACCAAGATTCCCCCCTTGGCAAGGTCTCCACCTATTGTTAGCCGGTGGCTCGGCCCACAAGGATATCCTAGATCAAGTATGCGCATACCCACACACCCCTCAGGGTTCACAGAGACATTAAGCACCAACCACAAATCACAATATCCAGTAATCCAACGTCAGAAAAAAAGTCATATCATAACTCAAGATTTGATATATATAAATATCAAAACATTCTCCAAACCATTTCAAGATCCTTTCATAAAGAATTTCACAAACCATTTTCAACAACCATTCGAATTGAATTCGAAATATAACTCAGTCTTTCAAATAACGAAATGGCAGTAATAACTCGATCCGGTTTTATGCAACAAAAGATGCCTTTAATCAACTCATAAAGTATATAATTCACCATGTTTCTCAAAACATGAGTTTAAAATACAAAGAAGAAATAGTGTCACTCACTAGGGAAAAGCCAAAAATCAAATACGACGCTCACTCGAACCACGCACTCGGATCCCTAACAATTAACGGAAAAACAATATCAAAAGGCCGAGTAAAAAGAAATATTCTTACAACGACTCGCCTAAACTAGGCCTATTAGTCGATAAAACGACACCTACGCGCCACAAAAGCACACAAAAAGCAGAAACCCAACAATTTCAGCTAGGCGCGGTCCATGCGCCAACTTCGTCACGCCATAACTCCCTCCACAAATTTCCGTTTCAAGCCATCTTGCAGTCTTTAGAAAGCTCTTTTAACGTACAACAACAACCCCAACTCAGCTGCCCCAAAACAGAACCGAAAACGACAAAAAAGAGGCTCGAAGCTACTGCCGCTACAGTACCAGATTGCGTCCCCAACTTCAAAATTCCGTTCCGGACAAACCACAAGCTCAAATCACGATCCGTAAGATGCTATAGCTTCACAACGTCCCAAAGTACCATTTCTATAAAAATATACAGCTTAACGACTCAAAAATCGGGCTTCGCCACATAAAAATCCAAGAAATCCGAATTTCGAGCCCTAATTGCGGCGATTACTTGAAGTAGGTGATTAAAAGCTTCAATTCCTTACCGGCGTTGCAAAACACACTTGAGTCGGCTTGATGAGGCGTTCGGATCACGAGCGCGCCAAAATTTTTCCCCTTTTTCCTTTTTTCTTTCTTTTCTTTCTCTCTTCTCCCCTGTTTTTCGTTTTACGCCTGCTTCGCCGAATGCCTCTTTCTCTCCCTCTCTCTGCCTTTTTTAAAACCCACCGAAGGTTCCACAATTCTCTTCAGCCCCCCTTCTTGACTTTTCAAACTCTTTCTCTTCCTTCTTTTTTTTTTATTTTATTAAAGAGCCCATATATTACATCTTCATCCGCGCATCATCCCTCCTTCCTGCTCGACGCCGCATGACCCTCACCCTCCCTCGTTTCTTCTCTGTTTCCGTGCAACAACCGTGGCTTCCTTGCCGCCACCTTTGCCAGTGACGCGCCCCTCATTCAGCCTACACTCGCACCGCCCCACCGCCCTCAAGCCGCCACATCGACTAACAAACAGATGAAACAGGGCTTTCGAGACCTCGCCAGAACGGACACTTGCCCTGTTTATGCTACGTAGGTTAATTCCATACATCGAGGTTGATTTCCTCAAGTTTCAATCGCCTTGATTAAATTCGTGCTTGATTATGTTCATTGACGGTTTTGGAATATTCATGCTGCAAGTAGTGTTAATAATTTAGTACCCTGAGTATATTAACATGTTGTTGAAATACTGGTCATTGAGATTTAAGTGCATTTTGAGTTTTTTTTTTTTGGTCGAAATATCAGTCTTTCATTACTAGCCCACTAAAGGGGCAACTTCAGCTGGAATATCTAAGCATAATATTGACATTAAAGGTGGAGGAGGATATGAAAACCAATTACTCGGAAGAGAATTTGCTCGATGGGTTTTAGCTACCCAATCCGTAGCCTTATTTGTTTCCCGGGGCTTGACCGAAATTCCTTGAAGTTGGGCCAGTAAATTTTTGCAATCTGCCACAGTGGGCTGGGCCGGCCAAGGAGGCTCTTCGAAGCCTAATAAGCAGCGCGCAAGAGGAAAGTGGTCTGTTGATAGGGTCACCCGCAGATTAGCAAAGTTCACGGCTTCCAGATCAGATTCGATCGTGGCTTCCAGATGAAGAGCAGTTCGTGCGTTTCTTTTCCATTTCACCCATAACAAGGCTTCCCTCACAGCTAGGGTTTCGGCTACCCAAGCGGACGGTGCGTAAATCTTCTTGGTGAATCCCGTAACGAGGAAGCCGGCTTCGTTCCTGCATAGACCAGCCATAGATCCCATCTTGGTCGAGGCGCACCAGGAGCTATCAACGTTGATCTTTAGCTCGCTTCTCCCGGGCAAGTTCCATCTTAGCATTTTATCTGTGCTTTTTGTTGATCCGCACTTTCCGCTCATCCCTTTTGTGGACCATTTCATGAACAGAGCAATGGCTATTCGGGCTTCTTCTTGGGCAGTTGTCGGCTCCAGTGAAGACCCTTGGAAGACCGCTGAGTTGCGGATTTTCCAAATCTGCCACAGTAGACTTGCGAAGAGGGCTTTCTGTTCAGATCTTGTTTTTGAGGTAAGATTCTCAAAGATCCATTTATCAATTCGAGTAATACTTGCTGGGAATGTGTCGGCTTGAAAATCAGGGGCTGACCATAGTGTTTTTGTCCAGTCGCATAGAAGGAAGAGGTGTTTTGCTGTCTCTAGTGCATCGCCACAAATTTGGCAAGTTGGATAAGGTATTATATGTCTTTTGTACAGGTTTTCCTTTGTTGGGAGAGAATTGCTACATATACTCCATAGTAGGAATTGAATTTTTGGTGGGGTAGGGAGTTTCCATACCTCGTTCTAGAGGGATTTAGGAATGTGGTAGGAGGAAGATGGGTTAGGTTGGGTGAGGAATGTTGCTCTGTTGTGTAGTTGATTGTAGCTGCTCTTAACTGTGTATGACCCAGAGCTATTGGCTGTCCATACAAGCTGATCAGGCTGAGGATTTAGGCTCAACGGGTTTGCTAAAATCGCTTGAGCTACTCTTTCATCCAATAATTCATGAATTTTCCTTATATCCCATTCATTAGCTTCATTATCAATTAATTTAGCAACCACTTGTGGCTCATTCCGATTTGGCAGGCCAATTAATCTCCCAGTAGGAAGCCATACATCTTCTCTTATGCATAGTCCATTTCCAACCTTCCATCTTGTGGCATGTTCAATTGTCTCTCTCCCCATCAATAAACTTTGCCAACCCCTGAAGGACGGGATCCTTTGTTTGCTGTCCATAAGTTACCTTGAGGAAAATAGATACTTTTAAGAACTTGACACTATAGGGCGTCCGATTGTTGAGCCATTCTCCAAGCCTGCTTCCCCAGCATTGCTTTATTAAAATCCACTAGGTCCTTAAAACCTAGGCCTCCACAATCCTTCCTGGTTTTCAGCACATCCTAATTTTTCCAGTGAATACCTCTTCTAACAGCATTCTATTTCCACCAAAAAGCGGCGATTCGCTTCTCAATAGTGCGGCAAATGGAAGTTGGAATTTTGAATATGGACATAGCATATTGAGGTAGGGCTTGGATGATTGTCTTGATGAGAATTTCTTTTCCCGTCTTCGATATTAGCCTCTCTTTCCATCCTTCAAGTTTCCTCTCAACTTTAGCTAGAATCCATGTGAACATTTGCTTTTTTGTGCGACCCCAATTTGATGGGATTCCAAGATATTTCCCTATATTCTCTGAGATAGGAACTCTCAACTCAGCTGTTATATTCTGTTTCAAATTTTCTGGGCAATTTCTCCCAAAGAAAAGGCTTGATTTGTTGAGGTTGATAGCCCGTCCCAACACATAACAATATTGGTTCAATACATTGGCTACATTATGAGCTTCTCTTATGGATCCATCTAAGAAAAAGATGGCATCATCTGCAAAGAGGAGATGCGAAAGTGTTGGGCATGTTGGGTTTAGGCGAATTCCTTTTATACTAACCTCTAGGACAACTTTCCTTATAAGGGTAGAGAGGGCATTTGTCATGACAATAAAGAGATAAGGGGATAGAAGATCCCCTTGCCAAATACCTCTTGTAGGCCTAAAGACAGCAAAAGGCTCACCATTTACTAGGATGCTAAAAGTTACCGAAGAGATGCATTGTTTTATCCAATTGACCCATTTTCCATGGAATCCCAACCTCAGCATATAATCACATAAAAAATCTCATTCAACTCTGTCATATGCTTTTTCCATATCAAGTTTCAAAATGGCTGGAAATTTACGCTTTCTTCTTCTCACCCTTAATTGATGGACCACCTCTTGGACTACAAAGATGTTGTCTTGGATTTGGCGATCACTTATAAAGGCAGTTTGCTCCTCTAAGATTATCTTTGGTAGCCAAATTTTCAGCCTATTAGCCAATATCTTCACAATGATCTTATAATTAAAATTGCAAAGGCTTATAGGTCTGAATTGGGTGATATTTTCTGGATTTGTTACTTTAGGGATGAGAGTAATATACGTACTATTGAGCTCTTTTTCAAACGTACCTTGGTCAAAAAAAGATTGCACCATGCTGAAGATATCTTCATTTATGATAGGCCAATGATTTTGATAAAACAAACCATTTAGCTCGTCCGGTCCCGGCGTCTTTGTAGCCCCTAGTTGAAAAACAGTAGCTTTAACTTCCTCTTTTGTGACTGGTTTTATTAGATCTTCATTCATTTTTTCATTAACCACCGCTTCACATTGATTCAATACAGGTTGGTAATTCCGATCGCCCACCGAAGTAAATAATGATTTGTAGAAGCTTCGGATATGGTGTTTGAGGGTTGAGGGGTCTCTACACTAGGTTTGTTCATCGATTTGCAGCATGGATATTTTATTCCGTTGCTTTCGTTGGACTGTTGTCGCATGAAAATACTTGGTGTTTTGGTCCCCCCATTTCAACCAGCTGATTCTTGACCTCATGCACCAATACATTTCTTCTTGCTTCCACAAATCTGCAATTTTCCCAACAATATTGCTAATCTCCTCTTTGTTTTGCTCCCCATTAGTTCTGTTATTCAGCTCCGTAAGCTTGGATTTGAGGGTGAAAAGTTGATTTTGAGCACTTTTGAATTTCCTCATGCTCCATTTGTTTAATTCAGCAGCAACCATCTTTGTTCTATGTACCAGACTAATTTATGTCGTTCTATTCTCTTGCCAAGCTCGCTTAATCACCACCTCGCATTCAGGGTCCTCTAACCAAAAAGATTCAAATCTGAACATTCTCTTGCTCTTCTTTTCCTTTTGATCGTAAATCTCTGGCAGAAAAGGCACTGATATGTACTCAGAAACCCCAATAGAAGTTCAGTTATACATCCATCACCTGGAGAGTGGAAGACCGAAGGGGCGAAATAAGAAATCCAACGAAGACAGCCATCTCATTGACATTGGAAGCATCATCGACGGGAGGAATGCACCTGGACGAAGATAATCCATCGGGATTTTCACCATATATCACCCACTGGGGGAAGCGAAAATTTGGAGGAAATGCTAAGAAAACCAAAGAAGACCATGTCGAGAATGAAATCTGGGAAATGCTGACTTAGTCAGGAGGGGTATGCGTGTATTTTGCCATGGGTAGATGGGACTGGGGTTTGTAATTTGGGGATTAGGGTTAGCTATCACCTACTGGGATAAAGAAAAGCTCCAAATCGAGGGAGAGCGAGAGGGGCCTCCTTCACGCAACCAACTTGACGTAAGACGCCTTTTGTCTTGGGGCAAAACTACCTCTCTATACATGGTTCACTGTCGTGCGACTTGATTAATTGAGACGTGTCATTTGCCGCTTGGTACTCAAATTCGCTATAATTGCATATTACTCCTTTACGTACTCAAAGTTCATCCAATTCCAGCTTGCGGCGCTCGCCTCAACTCCAGCAATCACCATGGTAGCTGCAGTTTCATCCGGCAGCTTACCGCTAACGGTGGTCCAGTTATTATGGGTAAGCCTAATCGTGCATATATTAGGCGCCGTGGCCCTTAACACTGGTCTACCGACCGATGACCTCTTGCGTAAGCATCCTGTAGGTTGGAATGGTCCGCCTGTAACCAACATTATGTGGAGAAACCTGGTAGCTCAAGCGTCATGCCAGGTAACAGTCCTTTTGATACTGAGTTCAAGGGTAAACTTCTCTACGTGAATCAACAGGTCAAGAACGCAGCGATCTTCAGCACTCTCATCCTCTGTCAAGTTTTCAACCTATTCAATTGCAGGAAGCATGAAGAGGTCAATGTCTTCAAGGGGACGATCAGACACAACAGATTGCTTTGGGCTGTTTCAGGAGGAATAGTCCTCGCTCGTCGCGATGATGGAACTCTCGGCAAGGTTTCCAGGCACTGAGAGGTTGAATTGGAAGCAATGGGGCGTGTGCATCCCATTGGAAGCCATTTCGTGGCCTATTTGTCGGGTTGTGAAGTGCATAGCAGTGCCTGAGAGACCATTCAAAAGCTACATGAAGTGGAATTGGTAGAAGCAGGCTTAGCACATGGGGACCGTGATGTAGTAAATAAGATTTGGGATCAAAGAGCACCTAGTCTATTCCTGATGGATTTAATCATGGGCCTAAGTTGGCCCGGCCACGATGGGCCTAAAGGTCCGGCCCATGGGAATTAGGCCCGTGGAAAGAGGAACCTATAAAAGGGATGAGAGAGAAGGAGAAGACACCTCTTCGCAATTTAACGTACGTTCTCCTTCTCTTCCAAAGTTCTCTCTCTCCAAGAAGCGACGCCATATTCCCTTCACGGAGATTTTTCGACATCGGATCGAACTGGACTGATTTCTCTTCCTCTTATCGGCGTCGGTGTCTAATCGTGGCCAATAAGGTACGCTCGAATCCGTGGTGTGCTTTTGATCGGTGATACGTGTTTAATTCCCGGGCTTATCTTCCGCGTTCGATTTAGGGATTCGATTTAGTGTCGAATCCGGTTTTCGGGGATCTGTTATTCCCAACATTGGTATCAGAGCACGTGTTCACGTTTTCCCGACTTCTTTGAAGTTTTTGATTGATTTTTCGCAAAATGCAATTCGGCCGTACGGATCGGGGCGAGAAAACCCGACACCCGCGTACTGTTCGCCATTTTTCGATTTTTTGTGCAAGTCGAAATTTGTTTTTGATAATGCAGGGATGAAGCTCTCGTCGATACGAGAAAAATGAGTCGCGGATCGCCGCCGGACACGCCGCCGGAACGCACGGGGTCATCGGCGCGTGCGTTGCACGCGCCGACTCGGCCCCCCAGCGCAAACGGTGCGTTGAACGCACCGTTTCGCCCGGGCGCGTGCGACGCACGCGCCAGCGAAACGGCGCGCTATTTTGGCCCAGGCGCGTGCGATGCACGCGCGCGTGAAACGGCGCGTCGTTTCGGCCCCTGGCGGGTGCCACGCACGTGCCGGTCGGTTCGTCCGACCGGCCCGACCGGGAGACCGGTCCGACCGGGCGACCGGCCCGACCGTCTGACCGGCCGGACCGTCTCGACCGGGACCGTTGACCGACCGTTGACCGTTGACCATCCGTTGACCGTTGACCCAAAAAAAAAAAAAAAAAGGAATGTGTTTTTTTTTTCAATTATGTCTATGTGGATTATATGTAATCCATTTTATTTGTTCTGCATTTGTTGCAGAACAATGCCTCCCCTTCAATTACGCACGCCTATTCGCGTAATTACCGATAAACAAAAGGCAAGGCTTTCGAGCTGATAGGCGACCCGACCGATTATCGATGGGAGAGTGGTGACATAATTGATCATGTTCTTGAAGTCAACGGGAAGATACAAGAGGTCATATGGAATGGTCGTCCCATGCCACGCCGAGATGGTGCGATCAATCATTAACACTCTTCCACCTGAATGGCAAGATGTGTTGAATCGCATATGGGATGTCAACGGAGCTGCTTCATACAAGAAAATTGTGATGATTTTTGTTAAAGAATATTACTGCATTGTTACAAGGGAAAAGATCCAGAATTTGAATGAAAGAGGATCTTTCCCAGTTCGAGTGCTGGCTTGGCGTTAGATGTATTGGCTGTTTTTGGTTTAGTGTTCTTTGTGGACATATTATGTAATGTTAACTACCTGATTGTTGTTGATGTAGCAACCTATATGTTAGTGGTATTTATGAAAGCATTTTTATTATATTGTATGTCAATTATCTGTTGCTTTCTGCTATTGCTGGTTGCTGTGGGTAGTTAGATGTGGGTAATTAGTGAAGTTTTTGTAGCTTCATAGAATTGATTTTGCATATGACAATCATATAAATGATAGTTTTAAGTTAGGTTTTTTGGAGGATGATTGGAAACGTAGTGACCTTTTGATTCTAAAACCTTACTTAAAATTACTCATTAATATGATGGGTCTGTGCAAAAGGGATGCATAAATAATAAGCATTAATAACTCGTGCATATATGTCTGATGTGTTCAGATCAATGGCTTCAGCCACAAAGAGCATAGTTGCCGAGCTGAGCAAAGGTGATAACTATGAATTTTGGCAAATGAAAATTCAATATGTGCTGGAAAAGCAAAAAGCACTAAAAGCTCTTGACCATGTTATGGAAGATCTAGAGGATGCTGTGCGCCACCTTGAGCTAGCTGATCATCGCCTCAAGGCATTAGAGCAGGAAACAGATATTTTCTGTGTTGCTTTAAGCCCAAAAGGGGCTTCATGCTCTAAGCGCAAGCGCATTGATTCGTTCAATATGTGGAAATGCAAGGGATCAAGTCTTCCTTGCAAGAAACCAAAAATTAACCAACAAAAAGAGAGGAAAACGTCCTCATGTGAAGAAAATCTCAAGGGTGAAATGTTACAACTGTGACCGAAGGGTCACTATGCCCGCGATTGTCGCGAGCCAAAGAAGGTACACACCCTTTGTACAATTGGGAACTTTGCATATGTGTCAAGTTCTGTATTCTTGACTGAATCTAATCCTCGTGGACTGTGGGATTCGGGAGCGACGGACCATGTAGCGAATGATAGAGGATCCTTCGTGGAATTCCGACGAGTACCAACTGGAACTAAGTGGATCTATGTGGGAAACAACTCCAGAGCTGAAGTGAAAGGAATTGGCACATGCCAACTGAATATGCGTGATGGACGCACTTTGTTCCTTCATGATGTGTTATATGCTCCGGAGATTCGTCGGAATTTAGTGTCTATTTTAGTGTTGGTTAAATTAGGTTTTAATGTGAACTTCCATAATAAAGGTGTAGATTTGTATTTGGATGCAAACTACTATGATCATGGTTATTTTCTGGATGGTTTCATTGTATTAGATATTGATTATGTTAATGCAAATGTTTGTCATTCCCTTCTCACGTCTACTAATAAATATGATAATGATGTGAATGTATGGCATGCTAGACTTGGTCACATTGGCCAACAGCGTATAAATAGACTAGCCAAAGAGGGCTTGTTGGGCAATATTGAAAAAGTCGATTTGCCCATCTATAAGCATTGCCTAGAAGGGAAAACGACAAGGAAACCATTTGGAAAGGGTAAAAGAGCTGAATATCCTCTGCATTTAATCCATACTGACGTCTGTGGTCCAATGAATGTGAGAGGAAGGCATGGGGCTGTTTATTTCATCACTTTTATAGATGATTATACTCGATTCGGATATGTCTATTTGATTTCTCATAAATCTGAAGCAATAAGTTGTTTCAAAAGGTTTATGAACCTGGTAGAGAATCAATTAGACAAGAAAATAAAAGCATTGAGATCCGATCGAGGTCGAGAATATTTATCTCGATGAGTTCAGAAAATTATGTGATGAAAAAGGAATAGAAAGACAGTTGTCTATTCCATATACTCCTCAACAAAATGGTGTTGCGGAGAAAAGAAACGAAACCCTACCGAAATGGTTAGGTCCATGATGGCGCATGCTAACTTACCTATTACCTTTTGGAGTGATGCGTTGTTAACTGCTGCTTATATACTTAACCGTGTGCCTTCCAAATTCAGTTACTTCCACTCCATATGAGTTATGGACAGGTAGAAAACCGGACTTAAGTTTTCTTAAGCCATGGGGTTGTGCTGCCTATACACATGAGTCCTCTCACAAGTTTGGGAAATTGGGTCCCGTAGGAAAGAAGAGTATTTTCATAAGATACTCGGAACACTCAAAAGGGTATGTGTTCATAGGTGAGCAGGAAAGTGGGAGTATAACTGAATTTGAATCACGGGATGTCACATTCTTAGAGGATGAATTTCCTAAGAAGGGCGAAATAGGGGAAGATCACTCCCTATTTGAAACATTGGATCAAGATAATGATCTTAGTGAAGTTCGTCCAAGTGGGAGTAATATGAGAAGTGATGAATTGAATTCAACTCATTTTCAATTGCAACCACTTAATGAGACGACATCATCATTACCTAATCCAAGTGGGAGCATAATGGGGAATAATGTGCAAAGTGTACAATCTCCCATACGGCGAACAAGTCGCCAAAGTATTCCTCGTCGACGTTTTGACATTGAAGGGGAAACTTTTATGGTTGCTCCACAAGATGAGGATGAGCCAAGAAATATTAATGAGGCTCTGAATTGCCCTAGTAAGGAAAAAATGGATTCATGCAATGGAAGAGGAAATGGAGTCAATGAAATCAAACCAAGTCTGGGAACTGGTTGATCTTCCAAAAGGACGCAGAGCTATTGGGAACAAGTGGGTTCTCAAAATAAAGCGAAGGGCTGATGGCTCGATAGAAAGGCATAAGGCTCGCCTTGTGGCGAAGGGGTATAATCAACGGAAGGAATTGATTATGAAGATACGTTTTCTCCCGTAGTGAGATTTACCTCGATTCGCATTATTCGGCAATAGTAACTAGTATGGATCTTGAGTTACATCGATGGATGTAAAGACTGCTTTCCTCAATGGAGAATTAGAGGAAGAAATATACATGGAACAACCTACTGGGTTTCATAGTGGAAGGCCAAGAAGAAAAAGTATGTCGACTTTTGAGATCGATATACGGCCTAAAGCAATCATCAAGACTATGGTATATACGTTTTCATAATGCCATAATGGCATATGATTTTACAATGATTGATGAGGATCATTGTGTATATATCAAAAGATCCAAAGATCAATTTGTGATCATATCATTATATGTTGATGATATACTAATTGCCGGAAGCAATATGGAGTTTGTTAATACTTGTCAAGAGTTGGTTGTCTTCCAACTTTGAGATGAAGGATATGGGTGAGGCTGCATACATTCTTGGAGTTAAGATTTCAAGAGATCGTTCGAAGAGATCGTTGTCTCTTTCGCAAGAAACATATATAAATAAAATTCTTGAACGATTTCGTATGCAAGATTGTAAACCCATAGACACTCCTATTGCGAAAGGTGAAGGATTGAGCCATAGATCGTGTCCGAGGACTCCACAAGAGAAGGAACAAATGAAACATGTTCCTTATGCTAGTGCAGTTGGGAGCTTGATGTACGCTATGATGTGTACAAGACCCGACATATGTTTTGCAGTTGGGATGGTGAGTAGATACCAATCCAATCCAGGTCCAGCACATTGGAAAGCCGTGAAGAGAATACTGAGGTATCTGAAGGGAACTGCTGATTTCAAGTTGAATTACCAAGGAAAGGATCTGCGACTTGAAGGCTATTCAGATGCTGATTGGGGAGGAGATTTAGATGAAAGAAAATCTACCTCTGGTTTTGCTTTCTTACTGAACAATGGCGCCATATCATGGAGCAGTAAGAAGCAAACGTGTATAGCCTTGTCCACGATGGAAGCTGAGTTCGTGGCATTATCAGCAGCAGTACAAGAAGAAGTTTGGCTTAAGAGATTTTTGGATCATTTAGGTGTTAATGAGAAAGCTGCACATCCATTATTGGTTAACTGTGATAGCCAAGCAGCTATAGCGTACACCAAAGATCCAAAATATCATGGCAAGACCAAACATATAGATACCAAGTATAACTTTGTAAAAGATATGGTTGCACGAAAGGATGTGAACTTGGTACATATCTACGCATAGAATGGTAGCGAGATCCTATGACAAAGCCAATACCTAGAGATGTGTTTTGTGGTCATGTAAAATCTCTAGGATTGCGTAGAGTCTGATGTACTGGATTGAAATTTCCTTGAGTTGTTCACATGTATGAACTAGTGTTGTTTCATTATTAATGCCTATGAATCTTTTGTTTGATCTTTATGCATCTTAATGCTTAGTGCATTATATTATGTTGAGAAAGTATGTCGGACAGATAAGAGATTAGCCCTCTCACACGGGTAATCGCCTCTATTTACTATGTGATAAATAGAGATGAGACCGTTTTTAAGCTTATTATCTAGGTGATAATCGAGAGCTCAAGCTTAAAATACATATGTCGCCTTAACTCGAGTGTTAAGATGAGGACATAGTACTTATGATGTCCGAAAGTAAAATAACCCACACATTTTACTTTATCTGTCTAAGATGCCAGATGTGAGTTCTGATGAATTTTGTGAATGAGTAAATACGTGAACTCAAGTTAGACATTAGGTATGTCTGAACTATCATCTGTACGGTATTGAAATATGTAGACATACGCTCCATGGGAAAGGAGTTAATAGCGTAATACGTATTTCATACTACGTATGCATGACACGACCTATAAGAGTGGCAAAAGTTTGATCTCAACTTTTATGACGTGTGAGACTCTTGAGGAATAGAGTTCCTCAATTTTAGTGCCCTCATGACTTTTACTTATTCTCAAGATTTCTATTTAGTGTTTGCTATCTTAGAATGTTGCCAATGGTCATGAGTTGATTCGATCTAATGGGACATTTCTAGAAAAGCAAGTTGAACTGAAATTGAGAGTTTGAAGGAAAGAGGAAGATCGGATTTGGTAAATCACATTGTGGTTTTGTATTCACCGGGTCGACCAATTATGACCGTCTTTGGGATAATCATAATTGTGAATACAATAAATATATCATTGTTCAAAAGAGATCAAGAGAGATATAAATGTGATCGATCGATCTAGGTACTGCATACTAAATTTACTCGGAATGTGACGTCCATTATGAGCTGCTATATATTCCTAACAGATGTATAGCAACGAGCTCTCCAAAGTATCTTGAGTCGCACGGATTATTCACCGGTATGAATGTTGAAAGAGGAAAAGAGGATTTTCAATTGATGGGCCTAAGTTGGGCCTATCCACCCATGTTGGTTTTGGTCCACCATGTGCGAGTGGGAGATGATGGATTTAATCATGGGCCTAAGTTGGCCCGGCCACGATGGGCCTAAAGGTCCGGCCCACGGGAATTAGGCCCGTGGAAAGAGGAACCTATAAAAGGGATGAGAGAGAAGGAGAAGACACCTCTTCGCAATTTAACGTACGTTCTCCTTCTCTTCCAAAGTTCTCTCTCTCAAGCGCGACGCCATATTCCCTTCACGGAGATTTTTCGACATCGGATCGAACCGGACTGATTTCTCTTCCTCTTATCGGCGTCGGTGTCTAATCTGTGGCCAATAAGGTACGCTCGAATCCGTGGTGTGCTTTTGATCGGTGATACGTGTTTAATTCCCGGGCTTATCTTCCGCGTTCGATTTAGGGATTCGATTTAGTGTCGAATCCGGTTTTCGGGGATCTGTTATTCCCAACAATTCCTTCCTTGACCGTATTGTACAATTTACAGTGGGCTCGAGTCCAACAAAGAGCACCTCGCGTTTTGTTCAGGGAGAGACGTTCTTGAAGAGGTAACGCCTTCTGGTTTTTCCTTCCCTTTAGTTCTTCTCCAGATACTCCAATGACGAGATCTCAAACATCTGAAGTTTTTTATTACTAGAATTGAATTCCGTATTGCAGGAAAATAGTTTAGGCAAGTCCTGCGTAATTGGCATTGAGTATAGCTCCTCTAAGTAGAGCTCCTTTCAAAAGATGGGATCAACATTGCAATTCGTTTTCACCATAATTAGAGCAAATTCTGATGGTATAAACATTCGGCATCTGTTATCAACGATAGCAACCGACCAAGCATGAACAGAGGCGGCTATTGTCGCGGAAAAAAATTGACCGACAAGACACGGCTACTCTCGCCGAGCCCTGCGAGTATCCCGAGATCCATACGAACCTCCTTCGAGGGCCACCGCCCGCTACTTGCTCCTCTACCCCACAGCCCGAGCAAATATTTCGCCACGTCTTTTTTGTATAAATGCACTCGGTGAACGGCACGTGTCGTTTGTGGGCCCACCTGTCGGAAACACCGGCTAAGTGGACAAATTTCAAAAAGAACAGCCTTTTCTTTTTCTTTTTCGCTATTTGGAGCAAAAAGGACCTCCTTCTCTCCCTCTCCACCACCTCGGCAGCCGTCGACCACCGTCCACCCCAGGTCGCCCAGGCCTGCGTGGCCACCAGATTCCAAGCTCCCCCTCTCCAAGCACTCCTCCCCTTCCCTCTCGATCATCCTCGCCGCCGTCGCCGCCTCCTTCGATGGCCTCAACGCTGCCCAGTCCATGACCAAGTCCGTCTTCGCCTCGTCCGCCGGCCGCCGCCGTCCACTCCAAAGAACTGCCTCCAGATCCTCCCCCTGTCGCGGCACCGGATGAGTTCAACGGTGGAGTCGATGCTTTTCCTTTTTTCTTCCTTTCCCTTCTAGTAACAATGTCTTTTTCGGCTACTTTTCCCGGCTGCTCATCATCACCTCTTGCGTTGCGTTGCGTCGCGTTGCGATGGAGTGCTTTTCCAGGAAATTAAGCCCTCGCGAGCAAGAGAATTTTCCCATCGTTTCCTTTCGAAACAAACAGTCCCCTCTTTATTTTCCTTTGCCCACCACCCCAAAGACCCGCCGAAGTGAAGAGCCACGGAGAGAGAATATGATTGGCTTGAAGTGTTTTCGAAATTTCTTACAGGTGAGCCCAAATTTGACCCGTGGATTTGTGTAAAAATGACGTAACACCGTTTGTGTACAAAATATTTTCTCCGCCCAAGTTAGCTGATGATATGTGGTATGATGACTTGGCGGTCTACATAAACAAACATATTCTCATTTTATTTTAATTGAACGAACCATCATGAAGAAACTGCAAAATAATTTAGTGTTGTCAAAACAAGCGATCGAATGATAAAATAGACTGAACAAGAAAACAACATGTGATTTGGTCAGACTAACCTAACTACACAAAGGCAACAATCAAGAGTTTCATTTTAGATCAAACGATACAATGAATATTATATTGTCAGTTTTTCTCGACTCCTGATTACGCGTAATAACTTATATAGTGTTTAATTCCATGATTTCTCACGAAATAATTTTCAATCACATAAAAGAATTACCAAAATATTAAACCGACGTGATTTAATGGCGGCTTTCGGAAGAACCCGGAAGTTCCCTCTGTGCGCGTATCAACCGTCGGTCAGAGAGCTCCAACAACTAATCAACATATGTGAGTCGGCCGCATCGTGATCACATCCAAAGTCAACGCTCTTGCACAAACACACATTAGGAATATTGATTTTGTGTGCCTTTCCCATTTCCGATTTGCTTGGCGACCGCTCTCGCACAAACAAGGAAACCCCCTTCCAAATTCGGTCAGCGACGCTGGAAAGAAGTCTTAAATTTCCATTACACATGCCTGCGCGTCCACAAACGACGATTCATCTTGGGTCGAATTTCTATTCACTGTTCCTTATCGAGACCGGAACTAAGAAGAATGGTTGGGCCAACAAACATCCATCTCGTTTGTATTTTGGATACCCGTATAACCATCGAAGACTGTTGAAGTGACGAATTCCTGGAATTTAAGGGGCGTGGGGGACAAAGAAATTGTTGAAGTTACCATTTTTTTATCTAGTATCAACCCATTTGATGGTAAAAAAGATCTTTTGCAGGAAGGTTGGCTAGAGATTTCTTGTAAAAACACTAGCCCCGCTCAGTCAATAATGAGAATATTTCAATCTTTTTTGATCCCATGTATTATTCTCATTATGCACATAAGGGAGGAGCCGTATGAGGTGAAAATCTCACGTACGGTTCTGGAACGGAGATTCTTTGAATCGAACAACGACCGTAACGGATGTCGGCTCAATCCGAAGGAAATTATGCGGAAGCTTTACAGAATTATTATGAAGCTATGCGACTAGAAATTGATCCCTATGATCGAAGCTATATACTCTATAACATAGGCCTTATCCACACAAGTAACGGAGAACAATGGAGAGGGGAAAGTTCCTCTAGCTAAATCTTTAATAGGCGCACGGATATAATCCGCAATTGAATTGAAATAAAAAAATTATAAATGGGAGTGATATTTATATTTATACCAGTCACATGATTGAACGAGCAATAAAGGAAAATATAACGATGCCGAGTATTTCAAGACGGGGGTGCTAGAATGGGTGTGAACATGGGCTTCATTTCCTCAAACATATCGGGATAACATGACGTCTTTGATTATAAGAGAAACAGCGCATCTGGGTCTCTCTCGTATCTCCATATCTTTTTTGACTTTTCGTGGACTCCACGTCACCGCACGGGTTCTCCACTTTCGGGGAAACGGTCAGCAGCTGCTACGTCCCACCCCCTTCTTTGCCCACGGGGAGTAAGGAAATTCGTATTTCGCCATTAAGAAAATGCGGCGCCCCGCGTGAGGCATTTCTATAAAAGATCCATGGTTATGGCCTCCCAACATCATTCCACAAAATTCCACTTTTGAGCGGCTAAACCAAACACCAACAACATCAGAGCTTTCCTCTTTGTCTTGCCATTTGCACTGTGCGATACCTCATTGGAGGCCCGGCCATGACCAGCATTCTCCGTGGGGACTACAACGGCTACGGGGTCTCTCTCGACTTGCCCGCCGCTATGCGCAAGTTTGCCAAGCGATGGCATCTAGCCTTCGTGACCATATATTGCTCCCGAGCCATCACTACCTTCGCGAAGAAAACCAAGAAGTTGTCCCCACGAAAATCTCCTTCCTACACTTCTATTCCCATCCACGATCTCACTGATCACCCCAGCTCCTTCAACATTGATCAGTCACAGCTCACCAAGCTGGTCAAGGACAAGGACCTCGGCCACCTCCAGGAATTCGGCGGGGTCCAGAAAGTCATCTCAGCACTCGAAACTGATGTCTCAACCGGAATAAGCGGTGACCCAGACGACGTCTCTCGCCGGCAAAATGCGTTTGGCATCAACTCATACAAGAAGCCGCCTGCCAAGGGCTTCTTGCACTTCGTGGTCGAGGCTTTCAAGGACCTCACAATCATGATTCTTCTTGTTTGCGCTGGGCTTTCGCTCGGGTTCGGGATCAAGGAGGACGGCATCAAAGAAGGCTGGTATGATGGTGGCAGCATATTCGTTGCGGTGTTCCTGGTGATCGCCGTGTCCGCTGGGAGCAATTACCGCCAAAACCGGCAGTTTGAAAAATTATCTCAGGTGAGCGATAATATTCTCATTGATGTGATAAGGAAGGGTCGGCGGCAGCAGATTTCCATATTTGAGATCGTCGTCGGAGACATTGTTTGTTTGAAGACAGGCGATCAAGTTCCGGCAGATGGGCTGTTCCTGGACGGGCATTCCTTGCAGGTATGGCTGACAATTTGTACTGGTTTGACGCATTAGATTTGCATATTTAACTCAAGTTCAGAAACATAAGTAGTATTATTATTACCATTTTCGAGCATGAGTAATTAGTCCAAAAATTGTAGAAGTGTATCATATTCTGCTTGACTGGGCAGCCTGTCATTTTCAAAATCTTGATTCTGTGACAAAGAGGAAAAGGAATGGTTTTTATTCGAAGTTCCCGTTTGTTTTGCGGAAAATGATCCATTTTCTAAAAATATTTTCCTGTAAGTCATTTTCCAGAAAAATGACAATATTTTCTGGTGTTGGTTAAAACTCGAAAATGTTTCGGAAAATATTTTTCAATGTTCGTAAGGAAAATATTTTCCGCTCGCCAAATCGGCGAGCGCAAGTTTGAGATGGATGAGCTTGAGGTTCACTTGGTTTGACAATTAGCCAAGAAAGAAGAAGATGAGAAAAAAAAAAAAAAAGGAAAGAAAAATGAAATTAAAAATAATTCGAATTAAAAAAAAAAAAATAAAGGGGAGGAGGAAGTCAAGATTTGTAGAGGTGTGAGATAAGAGATATCAAGTGAAGAAAATGTTTTCCACTTTTCAAAAGTGGAAAACATTTTCCCCTACTTTAGAAGATTTTTTTCCTCTAATTGAAAACATTTTCCTCAGGAAATTCATTTTCCGTGAAACGAACACCTAAAATCCGAAAACGTTTTCCCGAAAATTATTTCCTGTTTCGAAACAAACGGACCCTAGTTATAGTAGAGAAACTTTGTTAAAAAATTCTACTTTTAAAACGTAATCCATTTGTTCTTATTTCCTATTTGTTCACGTTTCATTTTCTTTGCCTCAAGTGAAGACCAGAACGCTTCGTATTGTGTCATCCTAGCGTCCCTAAACCATGTGCGACGTTTGTGTTGTCAATTTAGGTTGATGAATCGAGCATGACCGGGGAGAGTGATCACGTAGAAGTGAACCGCAAGGAGAATCCATTCCTGTTCTCGGGAACAAAGATTGCTGATGGGTTTGCTCGGATGCTGGTTACATCCGTGGGCATGAGCACGACATGGGGCGAGATGATGAGCTCAATCAGCCGCGACAACAGCGAGCAGACCCCTTTACAGGCTCGGCTCAACAAGCTTACCTCGTCGATTGGCAAAGTAGGCTTGGCAGTGGCTTTCCTGGTTCTCGTGGTCCTGCTGATTCGCTATTTCACTGGAAACACACAGGACGAGAACGGGAACCGGGAATTCATTGCAGGCCAAACTACAGGTAACGATATCATGAACTCCGTGGTGGGCATCATTGCAGCTGCAGTGACAATCGTGGTGGTCGCGATTCCCGAAGGTTTGCCACTTGCGGTAACCCTCACTCTTGCTTATTCGATGAAGAGGATGATGGCGGATCAGGCGATGGTGAGGAAGCTTTCAGCCTGCGAAACGATGGGGTCAGCCACCACTATTTGCACCGACAAGACCGGCACTCTCACAATGAACCAAATGAAGGTGACAAAATTCTGGGTAGGCCAAGACTCTGTGGCAGAAAACACCTGCTCCTCTGTCTCCAGGTTTGTCTTGGATTTGATTCAGGATGGGGTTGCTCTGAACACCACGGGCAGTGTCTGCAGGTCGTCTTTGGGATCGGAGTACGAGTTCTCAGGTAGTCCCACTGAGAAAGCGATTCTCTCTTGGGCGGTTTTGCAATTGAGCATGGACATGGAGGAGACAAAGAAGAGCTGTGAAGTCATCCAAGTCGAAGCCTTCAACTCACAGAAGAAGAGAAGTGGTGTCCTAATAAGGAAGAGCTTGGACAACACACTCCATGTGCACTGGAAAGGTGCGGCAGAGATGGTCTTGGCAAAATGCTCGAGCTTCTACGACGGGTCGGGGATAGTGAAAGATTTGGATGAAGATGAAAGGGCGAGATTCGAGCAGATTATTCAGGGGATGGCAGCGAGCAGCCTTAGGTGCATCGCTCTGGCTCATAAACAAGTCTCCGAGGAAGCTATCCTGACAAGAGAAGACGGGAAGAAGATTGAAGAGGACGGCTTGACATTACTGGGACTTGTCGGTATTAAGGACCCATGCCGTCCCGGTGTGAAGAGTGCGATCCAAGCTTGTCAGGACGCAGGAGTGAACATCAAGATGATAACGGGAGACAACATCTTCACCGCAAAGGCCATAGCCGCGGACTGTGGGATTCTCAGGCCCGGGGACGATGCCTTCAGTGGAGCCATCGTGGAAGGAGCGGAGTTTCGCAGCTACACACCTGAGGAGAGGCTTCGGAGAGTTGAGAAAATCCGAGTAATGGCAAGATCCTCGCCTTTCGATAAGCTCCTCATGGTTCAATGCCTGAAGCAGAAAGGCCATGTGGTCGCCGTCACTGGGGACGGCACGAATGATGCACCAGCCCTCAAGGAAGCAGACATCGGGCTTTCAATGGGCATCCAAGGCACTGAGGTCGCCAAAGAGAGCTCGGACATCGTAATTCTCGACGACAACTTTGCCTCTGTGGCAACGGTGCTGCAGTGGGGTCGATGTGTCTACAATAACATCCAGAAGTTCATCCAATTCCAGCTCACGGTGAACGTCGCTGCCCTCGTGATCAACTTTGTGGCCGCCGTCTCTTCCGGCGATGTCCCCCTGACGGCTGTCCAGCTCTTGTGGGTGAACTTGATCATGGATACACTCGGCGCCCTCGCCCTGGCCACAGAGCGGCCCACTAGGGAGCTCATGGAGAAGCCCCCCGTGGGATGGACTGAGCCGCTCATAACCAATGTCATGTGGAGGAACATTGTTGCCCAAGCAACGTACCAAATGGCCGTCCTTCTCACTCTACAGTTCAAGGGCGAATCGATCTTCGGCGTGGATGAGGCGGTGAAGCGGACGCTCATATTCAACGCGTTTGTCCTGTGCCAGATCTTCAACGAGTTCAACGCGAGGAAGCTTGAGAAGAGGAATGTCTTCAAGGGCATACACAAGAACAAGCTGTTCCTTGGGATCATTTTCGTGACGGTGGTCCTCCAGGTGGTGATGGTCGAGTTCCTAAAGCGGTTCGCCGACACGGAGCGGTTGAGCTGGGGACAATGGGGTGCATGTGTCTGGATTGCTGCCGCGTCTTGGCCTATTGGTTGGGTCGTCAAGTGCATCCCTGTCCCTAATACACCAATCTTCAGCTACTTGGGATTAAAAAGCAAGAAGCTCGTGAGGAAAATTGGGCACAGAGAACAATAGCAACACTGAGTTTAACTCGATTCTTTTTGTTGTTCAGGTATATCGAATCCATTATTGATGCAGCGTGATTTTTTTGTTTTTGTTGGAGATATGCGAGGATCGATTTGTATTAATCTTTATTCTTTCATTGGTTGTATATCCATTGTATTATAAATAGGAGCATTCTCTCAATTTCTTCCTTAGTTGTATATCCATTATATTATAAATAGGAGCATTTTCTCAATTTCTTCCCTCCTTTCTTTTTGTGAACGAACCTTATCGTGGAGTACCTTCGGCTTGTGCAATCTTTAGCCCCATCACTGTCCGAGGTAAGCATGCAACTTCTGATAAGAGGAAGAAGAAGGACGAATTCCAGGAGACGCGTGACCTTATTACATCCAAGAATGTGAAGAACAAAATCATGAAAAAATGTGCAGCACAAGAGGGCTCAATCGGTATGAATCACGTAGATCGAGTATGTCAAGGCAAGGAACAATTCCCTCTTCAGTCATATCTCTAACTAACTCGAATCAAGTCTGGCCTTATTCTTATTTCGTCCTTCATTCGAGGACTTTTTGGAGGATGAATATTGCCATCGAGAGCTCTGGTAGCTTGGATAATACCTACATCAATGGTTCATCCTTCGACTTTATCCAGCCTAAAACGTGCCATATGCCACGAGGCATTCTAGTTCGTAATAGTCGCCTACTCCTCCTTTCTTGTCCTCTCTATTTCACGAACCCCTACATCTTCAAATTTTAAGACACACTTTAAATATACCGGACTTGTCAATACACAACGCTAAATCTTCAATAACTTTGCAACCACAAAAGGTGACGTTGGAATTCTCAGTCTTAAACTCAATAGCATGACGTCACTATTAGGCCCTCTAAATGACGGTGACTTTAAGATCGCAGATTCTCAATCTTAGCTAATTGGCAACCGGAACATAAGACCAAGACACAACCTGTCAAATATTAGTATATGTTGCCAAAAATGCCCTCAGAGCAATTCTCGATTATCGAAAAGGAATGACTAGAAGAGTTTAAATTCGTTGAGATAGATTTTTTCTCTTATAATAGTTGACTTATATTTTCGTTTTTTATTCATTGGGATATTTTGATGCATTTGGTTCAGTTTTCTCAAAAGACTTTCGGCCAAATATTGGCTTTGGGGAAGCTGAAAATTAGCGTTAGACTTTTAGCATTTGGCCAAATGTTAAAATTAGATTTTTTTTCCAAAATTATCCTCACCAATTTGTTAGTTCTCTGATTTTTCCCCTTGTGTAATTGTTCATCTTCTTTGTGCGACGATGGCCGACGAAGCCAGATCTAGGTAGCAAGGGGCCAATGAAGGTTGTTTGACCTAGGCGACCTCTGCCAGAGGTCGAATGGCTTGAGTCTTGCAACCTTCGACAACCTCGCTCGAGGTTGTGCGACCCACGCGAGGGTTGCTTAAGGTCATGTGACCTTAGTCGATGGCTGTTGGTGCCAAATCTAGCTTGCCGGCAACCGTTGCCCTTCGCTGGCTTCGGCGAAGTGTTTATTTATTTATTTATTTTAATAAAAAAAATATAAAAGCTATAGCTAAAGCTCATTGTAAAAGGTTTTTTTGCCAAACATTCATTGAATTCAAAGTCCATTTGCAAAGAGTTTTTACCAAACATAATTTACATTACCTCAAAGGGCTTTGGCTTTTACCATTTGCATTATAGTCAAAGCCCATTTGCAAAGTTGAATCAAACGTAATCTTAGTAGTGGAACAAATTTATCATATGCTAAAGACAATAGTTGGATTAATCAACTCTTCGAGTAAAAAGTAATTTTTGTGGGTCTCCTTTTTAGAATAGATAACATCATTGGTGAACTTTACGGGTGACATGTTTCATTGGAGTAAAATAGATATAAAATGATTCATAATGCTAAAAATTTAAAAGTATTTACCTTAGTAAGTAAGAAATTAAGAAAATTAATTCTGCTCATTATAGTGTGTGTGTGTGTTCTTTTTTTTTTTTTTGGCACTGGGGGTAGGCACTGTGGGTGTGTTCACACCAAAAATGGATTTATTAATGCTGAAGATATCCGTGGATGGAATGGAAATTATTATAAGTCGAATTTGTATTAAAGAAATACTCACGAATTACCAATATTGCTCAACATCTTTTTTTGTGATTGATCACTAGTGCATACGCAATTCAAAGCTTTTACCTTGAAACCGGATGAACGAGACATCCAGTTTTCAAGTAAATATGCGTGGGCCACATAGATGGTTCTGTCTCTTTCAACAAAATAATAGAGCATTCTCCTCTTCACAGAGATCGCAAGGAAAGTTCCTAGCAAGTTCCTGGAATTACCAAAACAACATAGCCATTGCCTCTTTCCATTATAGCCGTAATAGCTCCAACATGGCTGCTTTGATCATTACCATAACCACACGTGTCGTGAGAATGGATATCTACACAGCAGTTCTCAGCGGGACATAACAATCACTTCGCTCACTCTATAAGAATAACGTTCCCGCTCCATTGGCGCATTATAGACATGGACATTGCCTGCGAACATGCTTCATAAGATATATACGTGTGCAGTATTTGTATTTATTATCTACGGGCTCGATTGAAGGAGAAATGGAAGAAAATACGACGGTAGACCATGTTTTCGAGATGGTGGACTAAAATGTCCAAACATAGGATTCCCTTTTCTTAGAGGAATGGCATTGACGACGTCAAGTTTGGACTATCTTGATGATGTCGTGGTAGCTTAATTGTGTATAATAAACAACATCTCATTGGATCTCCAACAGGCTCTCTGAAAATTTTATTTCGAAATGGGAAACCTACAAATAGTCAGAGTCAGTACAAAGAACTAGAGATGCTGATGCAATTCCCAAAATATTACCAACATCCCAAACCACACCAATTATTCATTTTTTAAAATTTTATTTTCATTTTTTAAAATCTTTTAAGCTATCATTTAAACTTAAATATTCATGGAATGAAAATGCCTCAACTCAATGCCTTTCTTAGTGCTGTTGTGCTACCAACATCACTTTCGAGTAAAGGCAAGAGACCAATGACACCCTTTCTCGTTCCTCGCAACCTACCTGTTAACCTCTCTTAGCAGCCGATGTGGGACTGAGCTCTCTATAGCTGTCACACATTTAGTCCCTGTCTCTCTCTCTCTTTTCCTCTTGCAGATCCAAGGCAAATTACTATATGCCCCGCTGGAAAATGATGGTAGTGAATAAAACCTAATAGAGACAAGCCACTCCAAGAGTCCCACATCAAAAAAGCACACACAAAGAGCGCAAGAGAGATCGTGAACAAAACCAAGCCAGGCAACTACATTTTTTTTTTTTTTATCGATCCTACGCTAATCCTACTCGGTAATAGAATCTACTCTAACACTCATCTCAGGACGTCGTCCATGCGTCGAGATGTCTTGAACGTGGTTTGGCACGAGTCGGTTGCGCGTAAATCACAAGGACGCCGCCGTCGATCGAGTGGTAATCGAAATGGCATTGAATCCGCGAAATTGACGTAAGCAGAGAACTTAGGTTGGACTTGAATTATCGGAAATGAGTCGAGATGTCTTGAACGTGGTTTGGATGGTTACGCGTAAATCCTCGTGTCCGCCCGTCCTGAGTGGTAATCGAGGCTAGTGAAGCCAGAAGCAATTGAAGGGGATTTTCGGACCGACGAAAGCAAGCACAAGAGGACGTGGGCCGGGCCAAGCCAGTGTGGGCCTAGGCCCAAGGTGGGAAAGCCACCATGGTGGGC
The DNA here is from genome assembly GCA_014182565.1 of Eucalyptus marginata. NCBI lineage: Eukaryota > Viridiplantae > Streptophyta > Magnoliopsida > Myrtales > Myrtaceae > Eucalyptus > Eucalyptus marginata. Next base: position 6,100,504 of record CM024592.1, read on the forward strand.
CTAAGAAAATCAAATAAGCCCATTGGGCCTAAATCAACTATTCATCTTCTAAGCCCATTGGGCCAATTCTTATTCATTTCAAGCCCAATTAATTTCCAAGCCCACTCCTATTTATGGACAAGCCCATTTCTTAGGCCCATCCACCAATTTCAGCCCAAGGTCAGATGTGTAATTTGTGCAAGGTGGAAATGACCAAATTGCCCCTAAAAGCATTTGGATAAGGGCAAAGGAAGAGAGAAGAAGATGATGTCATGCATGGGGACTTGAAGCAAGCATTTATGGGGGTCTTGACAGCCCTCCCATCACTCTCTCTCTCCCCCATTCGGCCTCCCAATCGACGGAGCTCTCTCTCCCTCGTTCTCCCTCTCTTCCAGTTTCTGCTCCAGCCGACCTCCCTCCAAAGATCGGAGTTGAAAGTGGTCCTCCCGGTTGAATCAGAGAACGCTCCACCCATCACCGTGACGAGGAGGTCTAGCCCGTTCCAGAAAGTCTAACCACGCCCCCAACGGAGCAGCCAACTGTCCCGAAATACGGCGACAAGCCACCGGCCGCTGGACCGCCCGGTTCCGCCCAGCTCCGCCTGTTTCGAATTTTCTTCGAGTTTTCTCCCATTTCGACCGAGCTTTTGCCCATCCCAGCCACCCACAAGATCCCCAAGACCCCCGGGAGCCTCCGGTTGTCGACCAACCCCCTCGCCGGAGTTCCGGCCAAGCCGTTCAACTTGTTTTCTTCTCCGGCAGGGCTGTTTTTCAGAAGTTTCAGTGGGAGTTCGAGCTGTGGTTGCTGTGTTGAGCTTGGGACCGCCTTGGATCGTCGTGGTAGAGGTTCCGGTGCGTAGCCACCGTCGTCGCCGCCGCGTCGGTGTCTCCGTCCCGCTTAACGGGTGAGTTTAGCTCCTAATCCTTCGATTAGTGCCTAAACTTGCTTAGGGTTGGTTTAGTTAGATTTAATTATAATTTATGTGATTTAATTAAGTTGTATTAGCCCTAAGATAGGTGGTTAGATATCCGCATGAATTGATTGTTGAATGGTGTAATTGTGTGACGATTGTGAAATATAGGTATTTTAAGTGGAAAATACCAGGCGTCGGTTTACAACGCCAAGAATGTGTTTATGGATTATCGGAGATGATAAAAATTGGTGTATTGATTGAATGGTCAGGATAGTATACTATATCATCCTACGGGCTCTGATATGTCAGCTTAGCGAGAGCAGTATACTAGTGTACTATATCAGCCTACGGGCGATATGTCAGCTTAGCGTGAGCAGTACACTTTATCAGCTTAAGGTGAGCATCATGGGTATACTATATCGGCCCTAAGGGCGATATGTCGCTTACGAGAGCGAAGTACGGTGTACTATATCGGCCACGGGCGATATGTCTGCCGACGTGACACACTTTATCGCGAGTGAGCATCGGGGGTATACTAGTCGAAACCCACTCCATGGTCGGACTTATAGATAGTATTGATTGTACCGAGAGGAAAGGTCGTGGTGACATGTAATCGACTAGGTCGATTGATCGAATGAAATCGTCCCCACTGAATCAATCCCCAATGGCCGGGTGAGATCGCTTATGATGTGAAGGCATGGGGATTTGAACCCCCCAACCTCCCCCTCTTCCAAGATGGAAGGGTGACATAGACCACCGTTAATCCAAAAGGCGAACCCCTTTTAATTCACATAGAGATATAGTGGTTAATAAACCAGGCAACTACATTAATCATGCTTTCTTTTGCCTCTTAGCTAAGGTCAAGTGTGCTACTTGTATAGTGTGGTTGATGTTCACACAAACCCTGAAGTTGTTTGATTTTTTGGCACGTGCGAACATGTGTCTACCATCGGTTCCTTTGAACCGAACTACCTGGGAACAGAAATGGATTGACTAATCCGATCCTATTCGGTTCTAGGCTCCTTCCGTTCCTATTCGGTTCTAGGCTCCTTCGGTCCAGTGGGTGGGAACCGGTTTGCCTAGGAATTGATCACCCCCACCAAATAAGAAGCACAATTGAAACTTTCTTACGACATTCACCAAATTTGGACCATGACACCGAAAAGAAGTTTGGATTCCATCACATATATTTGGGCATTCAAAAATAACAATTTTTTGCAAGTCAAATTTCTATACATGGGCTTAAACTCAAGATATAATTTCGATATTTGGGGTGCGCATGACAATCATTCTATTTCTGCTTAGATCTATTTTTTTGTTCTAGAGAACAAGTTTAGAACTTAAATTTGTTTGATAATGCAATTTCATTATTCTATTTATGGAAAAAAAAATTAGTCCAAAATTAGGTCTATTCCAAAAATAGAAAAGTAAAAAAATTTTACTTTTCAACTCGCCCTTCCTACTAGCCGCTCGCCCATCTGCCTCCCCTCACCGAGTGCCAAGCGCCAGCCGCTGTCTACCATCCTCCGCCATCCTTTGCCACACACTGCCCAACTGGAAGGGAGAAATTTTGTGAATTTCTATTTAGGCACATAAAATTTGTATTGTTATTAAACGTGTATTTTTACTTTAAAAAACTCATCTCAAAGAATCAAAATAGAAAACCTATATTTTGGATCAGAAATTATGTCAAAAAATAGAATAATTATTATTCACTTTCTTAATTGTCCATTCGCTAGCAAAATTTAAATGGTGCGTCTAATCCTATTCCTAAAAATGTGTCGGTGGAATTTGATCTATACGCTATTTTATTATTATTATTATTATTATTATTATTATTATTATTATTATTATTATTGTAATCTATACGCTGATTGGTAGGGGGAAAATGACTGAAAACCCTTGGCTAAAATATTCCCGGGCTCTCCCCCAAAGTCGTACCATTATGAAAGAGACTAATAGTATGCACATCTTTCGACCCTAGCGTTCTCATTGATGAACACAGATGTTTCTGTATGAAAGAAGGAAAATGTCAGAAGTACGTGTGGACAGAAAAATCCAAGAAAATGCACGTGTTGATTTAACTAAATCTAGATTATCTCTCGTAGCGATATCCTATTCATTGACTGCCTTCATGGTCTCGTTATTGTATATATACATATACATATACATATACATATACATAGATGTATGTACATGCATGTATATACATATATATGTATATATGGTTCACTTTTGTGTGACTTGATTAACTGAGACACATCATCTGTCTTTTGGTATTCAAATTCGCTATAATCACGTATTACTCCTTTACGTCCTCTCTATTTCAACCCGATCTCTTCGGCATTGCTTGTGCATAGTGCTAACCCTCGCTCGCACCAAATGATCACATACTAACCTCAAGATAAGGCCTTCCGGTCACAATATTTGCCTATGCATATCAAGTGACTATTCCGAATGTGGGTCCAACAATATGGCTCGCCAAAACAATTTCTGTCTAATTACTATCTAATTTAATATTATTTCATAAAATTTGATAGTTTGTATGAAATTATGAAACTGATATGTTAATAAACACTATTAGAATCGTAACATCATTTATGAAGTAATAAATTTTTGCTGTTTCATTATACTAAAGCCTAAACAAACACATTACCATTGTCTATTTAGATGTGACCACATTATCTCATGCATGGCTGCTTTAACCAAACGCGCAATGAGAATTGACATCTATAGAGGAAGTTTTAGGTGGGCCTGATATATCGCCCTCACTTTAAGACGTGTACTTTGTACGGTGGTGAGAGGAAAAGTTCCTCTAGCTAAATCTTTAATCGGCGCATTTTAAATACAACCAGGCCAATCAAATTGAAAAAAAAAAATGAATGCGAGTAGTATTTATATTTGTAATTTACCAATCACATGATTGAACGAGGAATAAAGGAAAATATATAAAGATACCGCGTATTCAAAATCGGTGGGGGCTAAACGGGTCAACATAACCTTCCTTTCCTCAAACGAATGAGAGTAACACCGTGTCTAAGAAGAAACACCGCAGCATTGCGCTTCTCTTGTATCTCCATATCTTTTTGACTTTTCGTTGACTCCACGTCACCAGCTTAAAAATATTACATAGAGCTCGTGTAGCCACCTCAGTAATACACAAGAAGTCCATTCGGAGAAACCCGTGAGCAGCTGGCCCACCATCCCGTCGTCCCTCAATTTCTCTGTAAATCTGACGGCGACTCAAGATATAATAACACGAAAAAAAGCATGAAGTCAATTCGCGTACCGCCGTCATCGTCAAGAAACGCGAAGATACAAAAGCCAAAAAAAAAAAATCGACGGGCCGCGTAAGGAAAGAAAAGTTGCTTAATCCCTTGCGCAAATGACGCCAACCTCTAGTCCTAGTCCTATAATCTTTTTTGGTCGGAAAACAATTACATAATTCAGTGGACACAATTTTCAAGGAAAAAAAATTCTTAGCTAAATATTTCCAATCTGTCCCCAAAAGTTGAAGCATCACGGAAAGAGAGTAATAGTCTTGCACATCCCTCAACTTGAACGTTCTCATTGATCAATAAATTGCCGAAGATTAAATTCATTGAGACACAAATATGCAAATGTTAAAATGAATTACCAAAAATACTCTCAGAGGGATTCTCGTTTAACAAAAAGGAATAACTAAAACAAATAAATTCACTGAGATGACTAAGATTTTTCTCTTACTCAGAATTTCAATTTTTATTTATTTGCATATTAGCTATTATGATAAGACAATAGTTGTATTAATTGACTGTTTGAGTACAAAGTAATTTGTGAATCTCCTTTTCAAAACAAATAGTATCATTACTTAATTTACTTGTGACATGCTTCGTGTGAGTACTATAAAGATAGTATGATTCACATTGGTAAAACTATAAAGTAATCGTCCTTATGTTCATGTCAAAAATGCATCATTGTTAGGGAATTTTCCAAGTAATAACTAATGTAACGTGACAAGTCCGATATTAATCGGCACAATCAATTGAGAACTTGAAGAGAAATTGTGATGAACAATTACTCAAAATGAGTAAACTCTTTAGGCATCACACTTGAAGCTTCCTAAACATCACTTCTATGGTTTCTTAAGCATCACACTTAAGAAAAAAAATTATCATATAATCTCTTTTGTAGAACAACACAAAAAGATGCTTCAATCAAAGTGCAAGTAGCAAAAAAAGTAGCAAAAAATCAAAGTAAAATCGAAACCACACGAGACATGAAGATATATGTGGATATCCAAATCAGGCAAAAACCATGAGGAGATAGAGGACTTTCATTATCTTCAACAACAAATACAAGAGTAAAAAACAAAAACTCCAAAAAGCCACTTGGTAAAACACAAGATCTAAAGATCTAGTAAAAAGATAGAAAGAACAAAGAATGGAGATAATGTGGAGACTAGGGTTAGAGATGTGTTGTTAAACACATTACTTTTATAGTCTCCCTTCAAAAAAACCTTAAAACAAATGTGCATTGTTCAAAATGCCCTTAACACTAATTTGAAAGTCAAAACTTAACAATCTTCAAGCAAGAAATTGTCATCTCCAATTAGTAATTACTCAATAATTTTATAGAGGAAAAAAATTACAACGATATATATAGACTCCCTAAGAGTTCTTTGAAATAGGAAACCTCCAAACAAGAAGCACGATTGAAACTTTCTTATAATGTTTAATGAAGCCATAAAAATAAGCTATCGGGTATGGATTTGATTTAACTCCTTGGGGGGCATAAAGGCATTTATTGCACGATTTCTTTAAAAAGTGGAATATGTATTTAAAGGTAAAACTCACGAATTATCAATCTCGCTCAGCATTTTTTTTTTTTTGGCAATCGATTGGTAGTGTACATGCAATGTAGAGCTCTTACCTTGAAACTAGATAAACGAGTCATCTAGATTTTATGTGAAATTGTGTAGCCTGGATTGTTCTTTCTTTCATCAAAATAATAGAGCGTCACCTAAATATATCCCCACTTGCAAGTGGGGGTGTAAATGGTTTGGTTCGGTTCAATTTTTCAAAAAATCGAACCGAACCGAACCCATAAAGAAAGTTTATTGAACCAAACCGAAATTTGATCCGAACCGAACTGCACCGAAATTCCGGTTTAGTTCAGTTCGGTTTTTTGGTTTTTACTTTTTTTTTTTTTTGTTTTTGTTTTTTTCCCCACATGCATTCCTTTTGATAATTTTTTTTTTTTTGTCTTTTAAAATTAATTTTATTCTTTTTTATTCTTTTTCTTCTTCTTCTTCATTGGCCGGTCGCCAACCATGGTGGCACTGGCAATCATTGGCCGGAGCCTCGCCTAATCAAGGGAGGCCGAGCTCGCCCAACTTTGGCGAGCTACGCAAGGCTCAAGCTCATCGGCGTCGAGCCCGACTCGCGAGCTACGCGAGGCTCAAGCTCACCGACGCAAGCAAGCTCAATCTTGCTTGATCAAGCGAGGCTCCGCTTGCCTCGGCTTGTCGCCGATCGCCATCATGGCCAACGACTAGCTAATGAAGAAGAACAGGAAAAAGAAAGAAAAAAAAAAAAAAAAAGAAAGAAAGAAAAAGATAAAGAAAGAAAAGGAAAAAAATAAAAAAAAAATAAAAATTCAAAAAAGAATTTTTAAAAGGATAAAATGATTTTTTTTTTTAGATTTTATCGGTTTGGTTCGATTAACTAAACTGATAAAAACCGAACTAGTTAAAAAGTTTCAATTTTTAATGAAAAATGAACCGAATGAGAACCAAATCGAAAAAATCGAACTTTTCGATTCAGTTCGGTTTTTGACACCCCTACTTGCAAGTCAAACATTGTGAATAGGATAATCGAATGTGCTTTCTAAATGCATATTCAATATGCGGACGTAAATATTGAAAACAACAGAAAGTTTTTATTTTCATCTTCCATTTTCATCAAAACGAGAGAGTGAGAAATTGCCCACGAACCAAAGGGCCCTAATTTGTCTTTAGTTTCCATCTGAATTTCTCACACACTACTTTTTAAGATTCCATCTCCTTTGGAGGGAATCACTTTTGCCTAGCCACCCTGTCCATTTCACGCCTCTTTCCATTTCACTTTGTCTTTCGTAGAGCCTAAGGAAAGTTCCTGGCAAGTACGTGGGGATTTCCGGAACCATTGCCCCAATACTTCGAAGTAAGAATCGATACCTGCAGAGTAGGTTTCAGCAGTGGAGAAAAAATTTGGTGATAGTTTTTAATTTAATATGAGAATAACAATCTGTTCTAAATCATAAAAAATCAAATAATAAATAATTATAAAATTTTGTGGGATCCATTCTTTCAAGAAACAAATGGGAGCGATGTTTATATGCATCATCTACCCATTAATTGATTGAAGGAGATATGGGAGGAAATACGACGTTAACCCTGTTTTTGGGACAGCGGGACTTAAAGGCCAAGGTATCGGATTCCTCCTTAGCAAAAGAATGAAAACGATGATATCTGGCATTGGATGCCCCCAATGACGTTGGAGAAATAATTGCAAAGCGTCTACAAGAAACTACGCGGCGTTAGGGGTTCGTTTTGGGGAAACCCGTCGCCTATGAAGACCGACACTCGAAGAGCCTTCATGTTGTGTCGGACACTTCGACGCGTGTCCGACACTCTCCAATACTCTCGGACACTTTCGGACACTTAGTCAACACGTGTCGGAAAATTGGACACCTGGTCAATTTTCTTGATACTCTCCGACACTCGAGTCGGAATTCGACATACGAGTTTTCTATATGTAATTCCGATATCAAAGTTAATTTTAAAAATTCAATAAATGAGAGGTCAATATATATATATATATATATATATATATATCTGTGTGCGCGTGCGCGCGTGTGTGTGTGAGAAAATAAAATACAATAATAAAAATAATAAATTGAGAAAGAATTAAAACATAATCTTCTCTTCTCTTCTGATTCTCACTTCTCGTGATACACAATTTACCCCTTAAGTTTTTTTTCCTCCTCTTCCAACATATCTAACATGCAAGTCTGAAATATGGATCGCTTATTTTTCTCCAAGTTTTATGAATTATTGAAATATAGTTAAATTCGTCAAATTAAAACAATGAATGATATTAATAAATGGCGAATTAATGTTTTTAGTGCATATTTATTCTAGGCTTATTTATTTATTTATTTATGAATTTGATTCAAATTAATTTGATTGAAATAATCATAAAAATGATAATTTATTAAATATTTAATATACAACATGTCCCAACGTGTCGTGCCGTGTGTCACGTGTCAGTATCGGTGCTACTTAGCCCGTTAGCAGATAACACCTTCCTCCATCGTCCCTCGATATCGAAGACCAGAAAGCAGACAAGGTTGTAGGTCCCTCGCGTAGGTAAAAGAAAAGAGCATACCTTACAACCTCGCACAAATGACGACGCCCTCTTTTTCAGCTCTCGGGTGTATATAAAAAAGCATACCTTACAATGAAATCCATGATCATTGTATCCATCACCACTCCACACGAATTCGAACGCTGCACTTTTCGCAGCCTACGCAACGCCAAACTTATAGAGCTTTTTTTTTTCCTCGTCTTTGCCATTGCATTGTGTTGCCACCCTGTCTCGTAATAGGACCACAAGCCTGCCTGTCTGTCTCTTCTGAGCGATGACAAGCATTCTCAGTAGGGGAAAGGGCTAGGTCAGTTCTACCAATACCAGTAGTAGTAGTCTCCGTAAATATACAGTGACAATAGTGCAGTGGCTACTACTGCATCCACTGTGAGGTCTTGCTCGACTGAGATAGAATATATGACACTAACCTTTATAGTGAATGAAATGATATGCTTACGAGTTTGCTCTCGGACTTTGAGCTAGAACAAAAAAGTATTGATATTATTGACAAATTGGGTTTATACTAAAGGGCATAATTGTCATTAAATTGTTTTAGCCTTAAACACTATGTATATATTGTAAATTACTTCATCAATGCAAGTAAGTTCGCCCAATCTCTACATGGTATCAGAGCGGCGATTCTTGGAGCCTGTCTCTCATGTCTCTCTTTGGCCTTCTCGCTTGCAATCATTGCTGCTGCTAATATAGGGAAGAGGCCGTAGCATTGATGCCGTGCTCCAACGGAATGGCTCCGATTGAGCGCTAGGGTTTCTTTCGGCTGCGTTTTCCCACGCCATTGCAGCCTTGCAGCGGATGACATGACCAGCGGTGCTCGCCATCTCAACCTCGGCAATATACTACTGCCCAAATTTTGAAACTCAACCTCGGCGATATATTACTGTCCAAATTATGAAACTGCTTGTTTTCTCTGATCTCTTCGTCCTCAAGAATCGGTTCTTGTGCAGATGTGAGGAAGTGGGTCAGAATCGGCGGTGGTATTTATACCAGAACAGCTTGTAGAGATAAACTCAAAGCCAATAGATATACACTGTGAATACCAAAGTGCAATATACTTGGCATCTAATCTAGTTTATCACTAGTGAATGAAACATATCAACATCATGTACTACTTCATCATAGATGTCTTAGAGAAGGGTAAAAGATTGCTACCGCAAAAAACCCAACAGACATGATGACTAAACATGTTCCTTTGGTGAAGCTCAAGCCTTGCTTGAGCACAATTGGTGTCTGTGAAGAGTAAGCGTCCATTGAGGCGTTAGGTGATCAAAACAGATTATTAGCATTATAACTTGACTTCAAATATCAAGTTATGGTGGAGAATTATTAAATTATATTTCTAGTTTGAGAGTTTGCAAAACGCAACGTGCTTGGATAAGTTTTTTCATATTTGATCATGAAGATATCTTTTATGTTAAAGAACATATTCAAGATTGGGCACAAAGGAAATCCGCTTTAGGTCCCCATAGTGGACGTCTTCTTCATGCTCTATGATTGATCGGTCTACAAAGGAGTAATTCGTTGCACTCGTTGAAGGAAATAAAATAAAATAAAATCAAGGGCTTTTCTTGAGAGAGAAAGAGCCGCACAAGAAATAGCCGCCGGGGCGCTTCTTCGTGGCTGGTGTAGACGCTGAACAAAGAAGATAGAAGAAGCCGCACAGACGTGAATATGCGGTGATATGCGCCGTGAGTTTACGTCCAATTAAGTTTATTTATTTATAAATATTTGGGAAAAGATCACTAAATATCCCAAACTTTGCCCAAAATGACAAATTTATCCCAAACTTTTTTTTTGTAACATGAAAAACCCCAAACTTTACAAACTGTGACACATTTACCCCCACCAAGGGCATCTTCGTATTATTTTTTTTTTATGTTTTTCCTTCTTCTCTCTTCCCTCCACCGGCCATGGTGGAGGGAAGCTGACATTTGGTGAGGGATGCCTTAGTTGGTGTCAGGTGAGGGTCGCCTTCACCTGGGCTAGCTAGGGCGCCCTTGCCGGCGTTGGGCGAGGGCGGCCCTCGGCTGGGCCTCCCTCGCTCAATGCTGGCGAGGGCTTGGCGAGGGGTGGCCTTGCTGCGGCGTTGGGCGAGGGGTGCCCTTGCTAGATCTGGCAAGGGAGGCCCTCGCCGCGTCGAGCAAGGACGGCCCTTGCTAGATATGGTGAGGGCGGCCCTCGCCCAACGCTGGCAAGGGAGGCCCTCACCTAACGCTAGCGAGGGCCGCCCTAGCTAGCCCCGGGCGGGCGACCTCGCGATGCCGAGGGCAACCCTCACTGAACGCCAGCTTCCCTTCGTCAGCTTTGCCATGGCCGGCGGAAGGAAGAGAGAAGAAGAAGAAAAAAAGAAAAAAATTTTAAAAAGTAAAAAGACTAAAATGACATATAGTTTAAGGTAAATGTATCACACGGATAGAAGTTTTGGGTTTTTTGAGTCACGAAAAGTTTGGGATAAATGTGCCACGGTTGGCAAAGTTCAGGGTTTTTTCATGTCACAAAAAAAGTTTGGGGTAAATTTGTCACTTTGGGCAAAGTTTGGGATTTTTAATGGTATTTTCCCTAAATATTTTGGGTTTGGACTTAAATTTATGTGTGGGAATGACTCAAGCATGTAAGCGATTGTAAATTCTGATTTTTCGATTATAATGGATTATTTACTACTAGCTCTCTCTATGGATATATGTATTAATATTCAAACCAAATCACATAAATATCCGATATCATATTATTCATCATTTATTTCTCTAATATTTTCGCATTGACTTATTTATAAGATCATGTCGTTTCCGCGTTAATATTACATTATTGTTTAAACTCATCAAAATGGGTCATAAATTTATTTCTTAATCCATATAACTATGTTTGGTTGTCTAGATTTCAAATCAGAATAGAATTTGGTCAACTAAACAATAATTTGTGGATCTCTTTTTTTTAAAACAAATAGCATCATTGATGAAATTACTTTTGGCATGTTTTGTGCGATCAATATAAAGAATTTACTTCCTGACCAAAAAAAAAAAAAAAAAGATTTTACTTTATTATTTAAGAAAAAAAGACAACGTAATTCCACTCGTTGTAGTGTGTTTTTGAGCACCATGCGTACGTTCACATCGATCAAGATGAGAAAAGATATCGTTAGACGGGATGAAATTTCTTTGGCTGAAAATATTTGTTAGCTGAATTTGTATTTGAAGAAAATACTCGCTATTTACCAATGTTGCTCAACACCTTTTTTTTTTTTTTTTTTTTTTTTTGCAATTGATGGCTGGTGCATTCCATGTAGATCTTTTAGAATGGAAAGATAAGAACTCAAGACCTATTTTCAGACATTATGAAAGATTTTATGTGACCGCCACTAATTATTTGAACAATTAAAGTCATTAAATTTAGGTGTGGTTTAATATTGAAATATTTTAAGAAGGGGAATTTAAGAAAAGCTATCGACCACATCAAATCAGACTGGTGGGTAGTTGATAAAAGGCCAAATGATAATGAGACGTGAATGAATGAATAATTTAGAACTATTTCTGAGGCGAAACTTCCCTCAGCCTTTCCATCTTTTACACTCTTATGCTGTATCTCCTTGGCAAAGAACATTTTGAATGGCCCACCCGCACGCAATTCTGGATTCTTTGCCCAATCTTTAGCAAACACCCGTCACTGTTCAGCCGCCGACGAGGTTCCTTCGTCGTTATTACTCATAGGTTTTGCCGGGGTCGTACCTTTGATCTTGAATCATGAAGGGTAACTTTCCATGTGCTTCATCCCCGACCGTCCTCCATTGGTTTCATTTGGAAATGATATCGTTTAGGAAAACCAAATATCATTTCTAAACGATTTTTCAGGTATTGAATTAGAGTTTCGCTTTTCCCTAAAATGGAAAAAAAATCCCTCGAACCGAAGGGACTCCCAATTTAAAGATTTCATAGATTTCCTTGGGCTAGTCATTCTTTTCTTCACGCCATTTTCCCATTTTAACTTGTCTTTACACCCATGATTCCCAAAATGATTAGTCCAAGATATCAACTATTTCATCACTTTGAAGTATCATCTCACATATCAACAAAAATAAAATAATACTATCTCACATCACTTGATAACGTGATTCAAAATACTCTTTATATTCATGTGTCTCCCTCCATTTATTAATTTGAGTTTTTGAGTTAGGCTTTTTAATATAGTATTAGAGTATGTGTTATCCATTTTGTGAAAGTGCGTCCATCTCCATTAATCAAAGAAAAAAAAATCACATGGCATCAAGAGCGACCTCAGCGTACTTTCACAATGGAAAGCATCTCATCAACTGTGTCTTCTTATCACAGAGGGAAAAAGGGGGGGCGTCTATAGCAGAAAAAGGTTTCAGAATATTGACTAGGATGATCTAGACGTGCGGCATCACATATCGAACCAAATCATCTTTCATAAATCATACTTAAAGTTAACGTGATTCTTTTGCAAAGCGGTTTTACAAACCCATAATATATCATCTTTCCTAACTCCATTTATCAAACAAAATATATTTCACAAGACATTTCTGACACTATTTCGGAATTCATTTGATAAACTAGTAACATTTCGAAACATCTTTCATTAAACGTTTCCCAAATCATTTTAAAACTAATTCCATAAATCAGTTCACAATGTAATACATATTTATAAATTTTCACAACACCTTCCATAACATATTTCTCAAATAATCGAATAGTAGTAAATGCCTAATGCAGATTTTTAAGTAATGAAAATGTTACTTCATAACTTATTCACTTAAACCAACAACGTGCGACTAAATGAGTTAACGATCTCATAATTCTAACAATTAAATAAGAATCGACGTCAAAACTCAATAAAATATTACCTCAACAACAAAATGGCTATACTAAACTTAAATACTAACAAAGCGACTTGTATACGCTAACAAAACAACTCAAACGTGTCCAAAAATCGCTTGTCTGAAGTCATCATTCAAAACCATTTGCAATGCCAAGCTTGAGCACGGAGATTGGTCGTGCCATAACTCTTTCTACTAAACTCTGTTTTCAAATGAATTTATAGTCAAACAGAAGCCCTTTCAAAACACTAGAAGACCCACAACTCAGCTAACTCAAAATTGTGCTGAAAACTGCCAAAATTCAGCTTGAAAGTCACTGGATGTGCACTGTTCATCACCGCAGCCAACTTCAAAATTTTCTTTTGGGCAAATCATATGTCCAAATTGAGTTATGTAAAATTCTATAACTCCACAATAGCCTAAACTGTCATTTATGTATATATACGTAATACAACACCTCCTCAATTGAAACTTGCAGCTCAGAATTGACCTAATTTCGAATTTGTGCCCTAACTTTGAATATTATTTTGATTAATGAAAAAATGGTGGGATCACTTACCAGACGTGCGAATAGGAGTTAAATTGGCTTATCGAGGATTCCGTGGTGAGGAGGGGCGAAACCCTCCTTTCTTTTCCTTTCTTTTTCCCCGTTTCCTCTCTTTCCTTTTGCGAGCGCTCGGTCTTCTTTCTCTGCGTTGCTTTTCCTTGTAATTGAGCCGAAGTTCACGTTTTTCTTTTTCTGTTGACTTTTCAACGTTTTTTTCCTTCTCCCTTTTGACCTGGTCAAAACCCACATTTTACAATAATAATTAATGTCTCTCTCTAACATTTCAGTTTAGTTTCTTTGTAGAAAATGGGAAGGTAACGGGGCCGTCACTGTCCCAAATATGACCGAGCCGTCTCCACCTTCAATATTTCTCAGGAAACCGGCTAACTTGTTTATCCAATTTCCGAGGAAAACATCCCTTGAGTTTCAAAGGAAAGTTAAAAGTTCCACACGGTTAGATGTTCAAGGTGGCCAAGTTTCAAAAAAAGAAGACACATAGTTGGCCACAAGACGAAAAAAGGAAGACGAAGTTAGTAATCAAAACTTGGAAATAATTACGGGATGCACTTTTTGGGATTAAGAAAATATCCCAATTTTTCAGATGATCTCGAAACATTTTTTAATTCGGATGTTGTAAGAACATTTTTAATGCCATTGAAAAGAATTTGAAAAGGAATTTCTAAGTTCGAGATTTGAAAAAAATATATATATTTCTGTTGCTTCAAGGCAATTCAATGTTCTACAGTCTCTTTTTTTCCCTGATAAAACAATTTGCTTTTCAATATTTCTTTGGTTATGCACCTATGAAGATCAATATCTCTCTGATTTCATAGAGCTTCGGTTGCCAATTCTGCACCAATGGGAATTTGTTGTACCATGGCATCGTTTGTCTTGTTAACGGACCTAATACCTTAAAAAATCTTAAATTGTAGATTTTATTGCAATTATGTCTTGAATTCTTCCCCTCTCGACCAAAAAATAAAAGCCACAAACTTTCACTTATGTCTCATATCTGTCCACCGTTGTCATTTGCATTTGTGATCTGGGGATGGCTTGAGAGAGTGGTTTGCGGCCGACAAGACCAGTGTAACTCGACAAAGAGTGCTTAGCTCGGGTTTTCAGAATTCCCGCTCTCAAGCGGGAGAGCGGTCTTGAGACGTTAGGAAGGAGAATATATGGGAAAAAGCCAAGGGTGATGGCGAGCAATCGAGCGGTCTTCTGTGCAGGGAGAGGCTTGCGAAGACGTTCGATTCGCAAGGTTGCATGAATTTCTAGGAACTTGGCGAAGATCTCGCGCCCGAAGAAAGAGGAAGAGAAGGAAGGATGACGAGAACGGAGATGGACACAGAGAAGGTGGGGAAGGCGTTCCTTTTTTGTTTTTTTAGGTCACAAGGGAAGGTGTTCCTGAGAGGGAATAAATTTGCTGGAGGCGATTGGAGATGCACGAAAAGGAGGAGGGGAGTCCAAGTCAGCTGTTTATCCGTCGGAAGCTGACGAGACAGTCTGCACGGAACCTATTCTCTTTTATCTAAAAAGCTTTGACCGGTCAAAAATAGAAAAAGGGAAAGTGCTGAGATCTTGTGAAGGAAAGAGCCCCACATCAAAGGGAAGAAAAGAACAAGAAAAAGAATGGGAAGGGAAAGGATGAGAGAGCGCTTGCACGTCACAAGTTAGTTGAGTTGGTACATACATATGTTTGTTAATGTAATTTCGTTATTCTATTTTTCTATTTTAAAAATAGATTTGGAAACATAAATTTATTTGGTAATATAATTTCAATGTTCATTTATGAAAAAAAAAAATTAGTCCAAAAATAGGTCTATTCCAAAAATAGAAAAGTAAAATGTTTTTACTTTTCAACTCGCCCTTGCCACTAGCTGCTTGTCTACCTGCCTACACCTCTCCGAGTGTCGGTGCTCCACCATCTGTCGCCGCCCACTTCCCACTTGGAAGCTCAAAATTTTGTGAATTCTCATTCAGGGAATAAAAAGTTTATGTTATTATCAAATGCATATTTTTACTTAAAAACAGAAAAATCTATTTCTAGCTAGAAATTATGTCTAGAAACAAAATAGTCATCATTCACATATTTAATTGTCCATTCGCGAACAAAATTTAAATCATGCATCTAATCTTATTCCTAAAAACGTGTCCGTGGAATTTGATCTTTACGCTAATTTTCTTTTTGATCGTAATCTATACCCTAATTGGTAGGGGGAAAATGAATGAATACCCTTAGCTAAAGTATTCCAGGGCTCTCCCCCAAAGTCGTACCATTATGAAAGAGACTAATAGTAAGTGTGGACAGAAAAATCCAATAAAATGCACCTGTTGATTTAACTTAATCTACATTCTCTCTCGTGGCCATATCCTATTCGTTAACTGCCTTTATCATCTCGTTGTCCTAGTTCGATGGTTCATTTGACTTTTGGAGGATTGAGAGTTCTAATAGCTTGATTACGACCTCTAAATACATGATTCATCCTCATGCGACTTGATTAATTGAGACGTGTCATTTGCTGCTTGGTACTTAAATTCGCTATAATTGTATATTACTCCTTTACATCCTCTCTATTTCATCCTGGCCTCTTCGGCATTGCTCGTGCACAATGCTAACACTTGCTTGCACCAAATGATCACTTAATAACCTTGAGATAAAAGCCTTCCGGTCACGGTATTTGCCTATGCTTGTAAGTGACTATTCTGAGTGTGGGTCCCGCAACATTGCTTGCTCAAAAAAGTTCCGTCTGATTACTATCTAATTTGATATCAATTCATAAAATTTGATAGTTTGTAAGAAATTATGAACCTGTTTAATTAATAAACACCATTAGAATCGTAACATCATCTATGAAAATAAATGGCCATTTCATCGCACCAAAGCCCAAACAAACACATTATCATTGTTTGTTCCATTATGACTGCTTCATATTGTAGCTTTATCATACTTTAATTAAACGCGGAATAAGAATTGACATGTACAGAGTAAGCTTCAGCTGGGCCCAATATACCACGCTTACTATAAGACGTGTCACGTGTGCATCAAACGGCCGTGCTTTCCTCCACCCCGTACTGGAGAGAGGAAAGTTCTTTTACCTAAATCTTTAATCTGCGAATTATAAATACGGACATCATCCACAATCAAATTGAACAAAAAAATAAAATTAAAGCAGAATGAGTGTGGGTGATATTTGTATTTATAATCTACCAATCACATGATGGAACAAGGAATAAAGGGAAATGAAACGAGCAACGAAGGAAAAGTCCCTCGAACGAATGTGAAGGACGATGTCGGAGGACTTAATTGCAAACGACTAAAAAGGAACGAACGGAACAATGGGCATCCTGTACCAGAAACGCGGAAGCCCGGGCATCACGTTAAGACGAAAAAGCAAGTCAATTCGTGTTTCGTTTCGACCAAAAAAAAAAAAAAAACGGCTCGCCGTGGAAGGCAAGTAAAGTTGCTCTTATCCCTCGCCTCGCACTAACCGACGTCAACCCTCTAGATCGGCTCGGGATGTTATATGAATGTTTATATAAGGTTGTCTCCCAACATCACTTCTCCCACAAATTCGAGAATTGCTTTTTTTCAGCGACTAAACCGAGCACCAACAGCAACAGAGCATTTCCTCTTCTCTTGTCATTTGCATTGTGCGACCGCACCTCATTAAAGGATCACTAAAGCCAGCGTGTCTCTTCCTAGCAATGACCAGCATTCTCCGTGGCGACAATGTCCGCTACGAGGTCTCTCTCGACTTGCCTGACGCTATGCCCAAGTTTGCCAAGCCATGGCATCTAGCCTTCGTGACCATATATTGTTCCCGAGCCTTCATTACTTTCGCAAAGAAAACCAAGAAGTTGTCCCCACGAAAATCTCCTTCCTACACTTCGATTCCGATCCACGAGCTGGCGCAGAGCGCTGGCTCTGTTCATCCCAGCTCCTTCAACATTCATCAGTCACAGCTCACCAGGCTGGTCAAGGACAAGGACCTCTGCCACCTCCAGGAATTCGGTGGGGTCCAGAAAGTCACCTCAACACTCGAAACTGATGTCTCGGCCGGAATAAGCGGCGACCTAGACGACATCTCTCGCCGGCAAAATGCATTTGGCATCAACTCATACAAGAAGCCACCTGCCAAGGGCTTCTTCCACTTCGTGGTCGAGGCTTTCAAGGACCTCACAATCATGATTCTTCTTGTTTGCGCCGGGCTTTCGCTGGGGTTCGGGATCAAGGAGAACGGGGTCAAGGAAGGTTGGTATGATGGTGGCAGCATATTCGTTGCGGTGTTCCTGGTGATCACCGTGTCTGCTGGGAGCAATTACCGCCAAAACCGGCAGTTTGAAAAATTGTCTCAGGTGAGCGATAATATTCTCATTGATGTGATAAGGAAGGGTCGGCCACAGCAGGTATCCATATTTGATATCGTCGTTGGAGACGTTGTTCGTTTGAAGATCGGTGATCAAGTTCCAGCAGATGGACTGTTCCTGGACGGGCATTCCTTGCAGGTATGGATGACAATTTTTACTGGTTTGACGCATTAGATTTGCATATCAACTCATGTTGGTTTCCTCCAGAAACATACGTAATATTATTATTACAATTTTCGAGCACAGTGTGAGTAATTATTCCAAAAAATTGCAGAAGTGTATCATTCTCTGCTTGACTGGGCAGTCTGTCATTTTCAAAATCTTGATTCTATGACAAATAGGATAAGTAATGGCTTTTATTCGTAATTCTAGTTATATAGTAGAAAAACTCTTAAAAAATTCTACTGTTAAAACGTAATCCATTTGTTCACGTTTCATTTTCTTTGCTTCAAGTGAAGATCAGAACGCTTTGTATCGTGTCATCCTAGCGTCCCTAAACCATGTGCGACATTTGTGTTGTCAATTTAGGTTGATGAATCGAGCATGACCGGGGAGAGTGATCACGTAGAAGTCAACCGCAAGGAGAATCCGTTCCTATTCTCGGGAACAAAGGTTGCTGATGGGTATGCTCAAATGCTGGTTACATCGGTCGGCATGAGCACGACATGGGGCGAGATGATGAGCTCGATCAGCCGTGACAACAGCGAGCAGACCCCTTTACAGGCTCGGCTCAACAAGCTCACCTCGTCGATTGGCAAAGTAGGCTTGGCAGTCGCTTTCCTGGTTCTCGTGGTTCTGCTGATTCGCTATTTCACGGGAAACACACAGGACGAGAACGGGAACCGGGAATTCATTGCAGGCCAAACCACAGGTAACGATATCATAAATTCCGTGGTGAGCATCATCGCAGCTGCAGTGACCATCGTGGTGGTCGCGATTCCTGAAGGCTTGCCGCTTGCAGTAACCCTCACTCTCGCTTATTCGATGAAGAGGATGATGGCGGATCAGGCAATGGTGAGGAAGCTTTCGGCCTGTGAAACAATGGGGTCTGCCACCACTATTTGCACCGACAAGACCGGCACTCTCACTATGAACCAGATGAAGGTGACGAAATTCTGGGTCGGCCAAGACTCTGTGTTGGAAAACACCTACTCCTCTGTCTCCAAGTTTGTCCTGGATTTGATTAAGGATGGGGTTGCTTTGAACACCACGGGCAGTGTCTACAGGCCATCTTTGGGATCAGAGTACGAGTTCTCGGGTAGTCCCACTGAGAAAGCGATTCTTTCCTGGGCAGTTTCGCAATTGAGCATGGACATGGAGGAGACAAAGAAGAGCTGTGAAGTCATCCGAGTTGAAGCCTTCAACTCACAGAAGAAGAGAAGCGGTGTCCTAATAAGGAAGAGCATGGACAACACATTCCATGTGCACTGGAAAGGAGCGGCAGAGATGGTCTTGGCAAAGTGCTCGAGCTTCTACGAGGGGTCGGGGATAGTGAAAGATTTGGATGAAGATGAGAGGGCGAGATTAGAGCAAATTATTCAGGGGATGGCAGCGAGCAGCCTCAGGTGCATCGCTTTCGCTAAAAAACAAGTCTCCGAGGAAGCGATCAAAGAGAGAGAAGATGGGAAGAAGATCCAAGAGGATGGCCTGACATTACTAGGACTTGTCGGTATTAAGGACCCGTGCCGTCCAGGCGTGAAGAAAGCGGTCCAAGCTTGTCAGGACGCAGGAGTGAACATTAAGATGATAACGGGAGACAACATCTTCACCGCTAAGGCCATCGCCACAGAGTGCGGGATTCTCAGGCCTGGGGACGATGCCTCCAACGAAGCCATTGTGGAAGGAGCAGATTTTCGCAATTACACGCCTGAGGAAAGGCTTCGGAAAGTTGAGAAAATCCGGGTCATGGCAAGATCCTCGCCTTTTGATAAGCTCCTGATGGTCCAATGCCTGAAGCAAAAAGGCCACGTGGTTGCTGTCACAGGGGATGGCACAAATGATGCACCAGCCCTCAAGGAAGCTGACATCGGGCTTTCAATGGGCATCCAAGGCACCGAGGTCGCCAAAGAGAGCTCTGACATCGTAATCCTCGATGACAACTTCGCCTCTGTGGCGACGGTGCTGCGATGGGGTCGATGCGTCTACAATAACATCCAGAAGTTCATCCAATTCCAGCTCACGGTGAACGTTGCTGCACTTGTGATCAACTTTGTGGCCGCCGTCTCTTCCGGTGACGTCCCCCTGACGGCTGTCCAGCTCTTGTGGGTGAACCTGATCATGGATACACTTGGCGCCCTTGCGCTAGCCACCGAGCGGCCCACTAGGGAGCTCATGGAGAAGCCCCCAGTGGGACGGACTGAGCCGCTCATAACCAATGTCATGTGGAGGAACATTGTGGCCCAAGCAACATACCAAATGGCTGTCCTCCTCACTCTACAGTTCAAGGGCGAATCGATCTTCGGCGTGGATGAGGCGGTGAAGCGGACACTAATATTCAATGCGTTCGTCTTGTGCCAGGTGTTCAATGAGTTCAACGCGCGGAAGCTTGAGAAGAGGAACGTGTTCGAGGGCATACACAAGAACAAACTGTTCCTTGGGATCATTTTCGTGACGGTGGTCCTCCAGGTGGTGATGGTTGAGTTCCTAAAGCGGTTCGCCGACACAGAGAGGTTGAGCTGGGGACAATGGGGCGCATGTGTAGGGATTGCAGCAGCGTCTTGGCCTATCGGTTGGGTCGTCAAGTGCATCCCCGTCCCAGATATGCCAATCTTCAGCTACTTGGGATTGAAAATCAAGAAGCTCGTGACAAAAATCGTGCCAACAGAACAGTAGCAACACTAGTTTAACTCGATTTTTTTCGTTGTACAAGTATATTGAATTCTTTATTGATGCCGCGTGATTTCTTTGTTTTCCCTAGAAAAATAAAGAATTTGTAATCCACCGATTGATCTTTCCGTCTCATCGGTATGTACGCCCAGCCTTGTAAAAGAAATACTTTTTTTATTTATTGCATAGCTCATATTTCCAGAGGTAAGCACGCAACTTCTGATATGAGGAAGAAGGACGAAGTTTATAAGACGAGTGACCATATTTACAGTCAAGAATGTGAAGGAACAAAATCGTGAGAAAAATTTTAGGCGCAAAGGGACTGAATCGGCATTAATCACATACAATTGACAATGTCAAGGCAAGGAAAAAATTCATAACCCACCTTGACCATATATTTCTAATTAACTTTGAATCAAGGTAAACATAATGACAATGACGTAAGGACATTAAACATATAGTTCGATAAAAGAATCAATAGAATGATATATAGCAATCTATATCATTAGCCAATGACGTCATGATACACGATAACCTACCAATTGTTGACTTGACCATGATAATATTCTATTTGTTAACCACCACCTTCTCATTATGTGTATCCTCTTAGTTCGTCATCTGTTCGAGGACTTTTTGGAGGATGGATATTGCCATCGACAGCTCTAATAGCTTGGATAAATCCAACATGAATGGTTCATCCTTCGACTTCATCCAGCCTGAAAGATGCCATATGCTACTAGGCATTTAAGGTTGTTACAATAACCTACTCCTCCTTTCATGTCCTCTGTATTTTGAGAACACACATATCTTCAAAATTTAAGAGACTCTCAGCTCACTGGACTTGCTAATATATAACAAGTCTTCAACAACTTTGCAACTAATAAGAGATGACATTGGAGGTCTCAATGGGAGCGGCTAGCTGAAATATCATCCACAAAATCAGAGGGTCCCGCTTTGACTTCTATCCTTTCTTTTTCATCTTTGCAATTTGTGGCTGACGTCTCGGCCAGAATAAGCGGCAACCAAGACGACGTCTCTCGCAGGCAAAATGCGTTCGCCGTTCTGCAATCTTCTTAACCCCATCCCTCCCCTCCCCTCCCCTCTCTTTCTTCCCTTTCTCTCCTCCCTTCTCTCATTTATTTAAAATTTAAAATTTAATTTAATTTATATTTATATTAAAATTTAAATTCAAGACAAAATGATATCGTTTTTTTTTTTTTTGGCTTATTTAACCATGTCAACGTGCAAAACGATGTCATTTTCGACTTATCTAGCCACATCAACATACAAAACAATGTCATTTTGCACTTGTCTCACCCGAAAATCACCACGTAAGTATTTTAGTGGATTTTTTCACTGTTGGCACTTAACTGATTAATTTTACTCCGATTTTGGAATTTAAATGTACCTTTCCAATTTTTTGGCACTTAAATGTCTCCCCATGCTGAAGTTTTGACACTCCAAGTATCCGCATCCCTTTTTTTAGGAGATTTTCGGGGTTATTTTCACATTTTAACCATTTAATATAGTACGTTAATTTGATTTGGTTTTTTCGTATGCCTTTTACTACATCCATCAACCGTGGGTTTTTATTCCCGGCTTCTATAGGGTTTTATTACCGTCGATTTGTTCCCGGCTTCCGTAAGGTTTTATTCCCATCAGCCATAGGGTTATAGAAGATATACTTGGAATGAGTGAAATTTCTTTGGCTTAAAATTATTATAAGTGAAATTTGTATTTAAAGACAAAACTCGCGAATTTACAATGTTGCTCGGCATTTTTTGGCACTCGATGGCTAGTGCACATGCAATGCGGAGCTTTTACCTTGGAAACTAGATAAACGAATCATCTAGATTTCATGTAAAGTTGTGTGGCGTGGATGGTTCCGTCTCTTTCATCAAAATAATGGAGCCGTCCCCTAAGTATATCCCCACTCACTATTAACACCTCGTGAATATGTTAAGTCAACGTGCTTTTTAAACGCATATTCAATATGCCCACGTTCAAATATTGAAAAATAAAAGCAAAGTTCTGTATTCGTTTTTCGTTTTCACTAAAACGACAGATTAAGAAATTGCCCACGAACCAAGGGCCCTTAATTTCTCTTTAGCTTCCATCTAAATCAATTGATGTTTGACGGGGCATCGCTCGCTCCCTTTTTTAAGATTTCATCTCTTTCGGAGGGAAACGATTTTGCGGGGAAAATTCCAGGCAAGTTCTGGGATTCTCGGAACCATTGCCCCAATTCTTTCCAGTGAGAATCGATACCTGCAGCGTAGGTTTCATCAGCAAAATATAACAAGAGATCGCTCGCTTTGAAACGTGCATACTCCATCTTAGATTGGAGGGAGAGAGAGGAAAGTGCCTTCGGCTGAAGCTTGAATTGGCACGTTAGGGCGTGCATGATAAAATTTATGTTTCTCGATTTATCTATTTCTCCTGCTCCCTGAACGTGTTTGGAACAAACCATTTGGTAACGCATTTGATTTTTCTATTTCTGAAATAGATTTCTATTCCAAAAATAGAGAAATCGAAGAAATCGAAAATGAAATTTTTAACTTCTCGCTTTCGAAATAGAAATATAAATTTTTTTTCAACTTTTCAATTTAGTTAATTTAGTCCAAAATATTTTAATGATTTTTTAATATAATCATTTCAATCAATATTGATTGAAAATCTTAACCATTGGGCCAGATGGTGGGAATTAAATGAACAATGCTTCATTTGTTGCATGCAAGAGATTTCACGCATGGTAATAGTCAACTTACTATATTCATATCTAACGAGTTTTTCTTCACCTACTCTTCCGTAGTACGCCAGACAATGGCTCTATCTGGCTAACTATTTTTTTAATCATAAACTTCATATTGAGGCGGTAAAAAGGGGTCAAATCATTAGGGTTTCATCTGATTTTTTCTTTTATATAGTGTCCTCACTTATCAAGACGCGGGTAAAAAGAGATATAATAAGGAATCTGTTGTTCTTGTAAGAGTGTTGATGAAAATACAAATTTTGATAATAAATTATTAAATAATCCTAGTGTTGATCATTTTGAAAAAAACTGGTGACGATTTTTTAATATGGTGAGGATTTCTTTAACAAAATTTGGAAAGAAATTGAAATTAGACTTGAAGTTAGGATTTTTTTTAGGAGATTAGACTATTATAATCATGGCTATTATTAGACTAATTTGATTAATGTGAAGTCAATTTTAGGCAAAAACATAACGACATATTCACTACAATTGAATTTCAATTGATTTTTTTTTCCACATTGTTTATTTTTCAAAAGAAAATATTACGTAATAGGAAACGTAAGCACATGTAATAGGAAATTCCATGAAATTATATTTTCAACTTTTGTAATGTGTTAGTATTATTTCGACTATTATTTTGTATTTGAGGATTTCCTATGTTGTTTTAGTATTATTTTGACTATTATTTTGTATTTGAGGATTTCCTATATTGTTATCTAATCAATTTCAATTCTTAGAAATAGAAATTTTATTCTCGTTATCAAACAGTTTACATTCCAAAATAGAAATTTTGAGTTGTTATCAAACGGGTTTCTTTGCTCAAAAACTTGTCCGGGGAATGCCAGAAATCAATTTTTGGAATAGAAATTTTGTCATGCACGCCCTTACAAGGACATCACCTATGGGCACACTTCACGAGAAATGAATGCGAGCGATATTTATAAAGTCTAAGGAATATGATTCCCTTCTTTTGCGGAAGAATGATAACTGTGGAGCGTCTTCAAGAAACAACGCGGCGTTGGGGTTCGTTTAGGGGGAAACCCATCAGCAGAACAGCAAACGGAGCTGGCCGCGTGAGGCAAAGAAAAAGAAAAGCCAAAAAAAAAAGAACGACGCTTCGCTTAAGGAAAGAAAACGGCGTCTATCTCTAGTCCTATGAAGATATGCGATGCAGGGCATCCCCTACCTGCATGTCTTTTGACCTTTGGTTGACTCAACGTCCCCTGAAACGCGGGTTCTCCACTTTCGCGGAAAAAACCGGAAAAAGAAAAAAGCGGCCCGTCGAGTAAGGCAGGTAAAGTCGCTCTTTTTACTCGCGCTAACTGACGCCGACCCTCAAGGTCGGCTCGGATGTTATATAATCGGATGCTTGGATATCGTCTCCCAACATCGCTTCTGCCGCAAATTCGAGAATCGCTACTTTTCAGCGACTAAACCGAACACCAACAACAACAGAGCTTTTCCTCTTCTCTCGTCATTTGCATTGTGCGACCCTAATTGATTGATCTCTAGAGCCAGTGTGTCTCTTCCCAGCGATGACGAGCATCCTCCATGGTGACTACGTCTGCTATGAGGTCTCTCTCGACTTGCCCACCGCTATGCGCAAGTTTGCCAAGCGATGGCATCTAGCCTTCGCGACCATATATTGCTCCCGAGCCCTCACTAACTTCGCAAAGAAAACCAAGAAGTTGTCCCCACGAAAATCTCCTTCCTACACTTCGATTCCCGTCCACGATCTCTCTGATCACCCCAGCTCCTTCAACATTGATCAGTCACGGCTCACCAAGCTGGTCAAGGACAAGAACCTCGGCAACCTCCAGGAATTCGGCGGGGTCCAGAAAGTCATCTCGGCACTCGAAACTGATGTCTCAACTGGAATAAGCGGTGGCCCAGATGATGTCTCTCGCCGGCAAGATGCATTTGGCATCAACTCATACGAGAAGCCGCCTGCCAAGGGCTTCTTCCACTTTGTGTTTGAGGCTTTCAAGGATCTTAAAATCATGATTCTTCTTGTTTACGCTGGGCTTTCGCTTGGGTTTGGGATCAAGGAGAACGGGGTCAAGGAAGGCTGGTATGATGGCGGAAGCGTAGTCGTCGCGGTGTTCCTTGTGATCGCCGTGTCTGCTGGAAGCAATTACCGCCAAAACCGGCAGTTCAAAAAATTGTCTCTGGTGAGTGGTAATAATCTCATTGATGTGATAAGGAAGGGTCATCGGCAGCAGGTTTCCATACTTGAGATTGTCGTTGGAGACGTTGTTCATTTGAAGATCGGTGATCAAGTTCCGGCAGATGGGCTGTTCCTAGACGGGCATTCCCTGCAGGTATGGACGACAATTTGTACTGGTTTGAAGCATTAGATTTGCATATTAACTAATGTTGGTTTCCTCCACAAACATACG
Source organism: Eucalyptus marginata (assembly GCA_014182565.1). Classification (NCBI taxonomy): domain Eukaryota; kingdom Viridiplantae; phylum Streptophyta; class Magnoliopsida; order Myrtales; family Myrtaceae; genus Eucalyptus; species Eucalyptus marginata. Next base: position 6,126,525 of record CM024592.1, read on the forward strand.
TAGTATTAATCTTACCCAAATTCGAGCACAGTTTGAGTCATTAGTTGACAGATTAGTCCAAAAAATTGTGGAAGTGTATTATATTCTGCTTGATACTGGGCAGTCTGTCATTTTCATAATCTTGATTCTATGACAAAAAGCATAAAAATAATAGTTTATAGTAGACAAACTGTCAAAAAAATTATAATGTTAAAACGTAATCCATTTGCTCTTGTTTCATATTTGTTCATGTTTCATTTTCTTTGCTTCAAGTTACGACCAGAATCGTATCGTGTCATCCTAGCATCACTGAACCATGTGTGACGTTTGTGTTGTCAATTTAGGTTGATGAGTCAAGCATGACTGGGGAGAGTGATGACGTAGAAGTGAACCGCAAGGAGAATCCATTCCTATTCTCAGGAACAAAGGTTGCTGATGGGTGTGCTCTGATGCTGGTTACATCTGTCGGAATGAACACAATGTGGGGCGAGGTGATGAGCTCGGTCAGCCATGACAACAGCGAGCAGACCCCTCTACAGGCTCAGCTCAACAAGCTCACCTTGTCGATTGGCAAAGTAAGCTTGGCGCGCGATTTCCTGGTTCTCGTGGTCCTGCTGATTCACTATTTCATGGGAAACACACAGGATGAAAACGGGAAGCGGGAATTCATTGCAGGCCAAACCACAGGTGACGATATCATCAACTCCGTGGTGAGCATCATCACAGCTGTAGTGACCATCGTGGTGGTTGCGATTCCTGAAGGCTTGCCGGTAGTCCTCACTCTTGCTTATTCGGTGAAGAGGATGATGGCGGATCAGGCAATGGTGAGGAAGCTTTGGGCCTGCAAAACGATGGGATCAGCCACCACCATTTGCACTGACAAGACTGGCACTCTGAGAATGAACCAGATGAAGGTGACAAAATTCTGGGGCCAAGACGCTGTCACGGAAAACAAACACTCCTCTGTCTCTAAGTTTGTCCTGGATTTGATTCAGGATGGGGTTGCTTTGAACACCACGGGCAGCATCTATAGGCCGTCTTTGGGATCAGAGTACGAGTTCTCCGGCAGTCCCACCGAGAAAGCGATTCTTTCCTGGGCGGTTTCACAATTGAGCATGGACATGGAAGAGACAAAGAAGAGCTGTGAAGTCATCCAAGTTGAAGCCTTCAACTCACAGAAGAAGAGAAGCGGTGTCCTAATAAGGAAGAGCTTGGACGACACATTCCATGTGCACTGGAAAGGAGCGGCAGAGATGGTCTTGGCAAAGTGCTCGAGCTTCTACGATGGGTCAGGGGTAGTGAAAGATTTGGATGAAGATGAAAGAAGGAGATTCGAGCAAATTATCCAGGGGATGGCAGCAAGTAGCCTCAGGTGCATCGCTTTTGCTCATAAACAAATATCCAAGGGAGCGATCAAAAAAAGAGAAGCCAGGAAGAAGATCCAAGAGGACGGCCTGACATTACTAGGACTCGTCGGTATTAAGGATCCGTGCCATCCCAGCGTGAAGAGTGCAGTCCAAGCTTGTCAGGACGCGGGAGTGAACATCAAGATGATAACGGGAGACAACATCTTCACCGCTAAGGCCATTGCCACGGAGTGCGGGATTCTCAGGCCCGAGGATGATGCCTCCAATGAAGCTATTGTGGAAGGAGCTGACTTTCGCAATTACACGCCTGAGGAGAGGCTTCGGAGAGTTGAGAAAATCCGGGTCATGGCGAGATCCTCGCCTTTTGATAAGCTCCTCATGGTTCAATGCTTGAAGCAGAAAGGCCATGTGGTCGCTCACTGGGGATGGCACGAACGATGCACCAGCCCTCAAGGAAGCCAACATAGGGCTTTCGATGGGCATCGAAGGCACTAAGGTCGCCAAAGAGACCTCGGACATCGTAATCCTCGACGACAACTTCGCCTCCGTGGCAACAGTGCTGCAGTGGGGTCGATGCGTCTACAATAACATCCAGAAGTTCATCCAGTTCCAGCTCACCGGGAATGTCGCAGCCCTCGTGATCAACTTTGTAGCTGCGGTCTCTTCAGGTGACATCCCCCTGACGGCAGTTCAACTATTGTGGGCGAACCTAATCATGGACACACTTGGCGCCCTCGCCCTGGCCACGGAGCGGCCCACTAGGGAGCTCATGGAGAAGCCCCCAGTGGGACGCACTGAGCTGCTCATAACCAACGTCATGTGGAGGAACATTGTGGCCCAAGCAACATACCAAATGGCCATCCTCCTCGCTCTACAATTCAATGGAGAATCGATATTCGGTGTCCACAAGGCGGTGAAGCGGACACTGATATTCAACGCATTCATCTTGTGCCAAGTCTGCAACGGGTTCAACGCGAGGAAGCTCGAGAAGAGGAACGTGTTCGAGGGCATTCACAAGAACAAGCTGTTCCTCGGGATCATCTTCATGACAGTGGTCCTCCAGGTGGTGATGGTTGAGTTCCTAAAGCAGTTCGCCGACACGGAGCGGTTGAGCTGGGGACAATGGGCTGCATGTGTCGGGATCGCAGCCGCGTCTTGGCCTATCGGTTGGGTCGTCAAGTGCATCACTGTCCCGATACACCAATCTTCAGCTACTTGGAATTGAAAAGCAAGAAGCTCGCGAGGAAAATCATGCACCGAGAACAGTAGCAGCAGCATTGATTAGTTTAACTCGACTCTTATAGTTGTACAGGTATATTGAATTCGTTATCGATGCAGCGTGATTTTTTTTGTTTTCCCTAGAAAAATAAGAGATGTGTAATCCATCGATCGATCTTTCGGTCGGATCGATATGCAGGCCCAGCCTTGTAAAAAAATAGTTTTTTTATTACATAACTCATATTTCCAGAGGTAAGCACGCAACTTCCGATGCGAGGAAGAAGAAGGACGAAGTCCATAAGACAAGTGACCCTACTTACAGCCAAGAATGTGAAGAACAAACTTGTGAGAAAAATATTAAGCACAAGGGACTGAATCAGCATGAATCACTTACTATTGACAATGCCAACAAATTCATAACCCGCCTTGGACATATTTCTAATTAACTTGAATCAAGTTGGTCCTTATTCTTAGAATTTTGTCACACCCTGAACCCTAGGCTGCAAACATCCCACGACAGTCGATTAAATTGCAATGTCCCAAGACGTGTCCCGACTCATTCTTTTATCTTATAGTTTAACCAAACGTGCAATAAGAATTGATATCTGCAGGGTGAGTATTAATGGGCCCAATAGACTGTGCTCACTTTAAGATATGTGCATCATACGGCTGTGATTTCCTCCATCCCGATTGGAGAGAAGAAAGTTCCTCTAGCAAAATCTTTAATCGGCCCATTGTAGATACGGACATCATCCACAATCAAATTGAACCAAAAAAAAAAAAAAAGAATGAGTGTGGGTGATATTTATATTTATAGTCCAATCACATGATGGAACAAGGAATAAAGGAAAATGAAACGAGTAACAAAGAAAAGTTCCTCGAACGAATGAGAATAACGATGTCTGGAGTTTCGGATACCAAGAGAGGACTTGATTTGCAAACCGACTAGAAGGAGCAAACGCAGCATTGGGCACCCCGCACCAGAAACGCGGTTTCTCCACTTTCGCGGAAACCCGTCAGCAGCTGCCACTTCCCACCACCCTCGATTTGGCTGTAAATCTGACGGCGGCTCCCAGGATATAATAAGACGAAAAAGCAAGAAGTCAATTCGTGTATCGTTTCGTCCAAAAAAAAAGAAAAAAATCGTGTTTCATCATCGTCGAAGAACGCGAGTATACAAAAGCCGAAAAAAAAAAGGGCGCGGCGCGGAAGGCAAGTAAAGTGGCTCTTATCAGTCATCACTCGCGCTAACGGACGCCAACCCTCAAGGTCGGCTCGATGTTATATAATGCGATGCTTGGATACTGCCTCCCAACATTGCTTCTGCCGCAAATTCGAGAATCGCTACTTTTCAGCGACTAAACCGAACACCAACAACAACAGAGCTTTTCCTCTGCTCTCGTCATTTGCATAGTGCGACCCCACCTCATTGGAGGATCACCAGAACCCGTCTGTCCTGTCAGAGTTCGAAGAATAGGCCAAGAATGAGAGAATGACTTGTAATCTTTTGTATATTTTTTGTCGTATCTATTTACATTGTATAAGCTCCTATTTGTAATACAATAAATGTCTAACTAAGGAAAATAAATGAAGATACATCAAATCAAATCCAATCACAAGTTGACATAATTAATCAACTATATCTCCTGTAATCTTGGATTAATTGATTATAATCTTTGGTTCGTTCCTCACATATTTCCAACACTCCCTCTCATGCTGGTGACTAATATATATCCAGGACGCCAGGCTTGCTTTGTAGATATGTGTGCTGTCTTTGACATAATGGCTTGGTAAAAATATCCACAAGCTATTCTATGGTTTCAATTCCGTTTGTTTTGATTACTCCTTCTTGGATCTTATCTGGAGTGCAGTGACAATCTACTTCAATGTGTTTTGTTCTCTCATAAAATATGGGATTTGCCGCGAGTTTGAGTGCTGCATTGTTGTCACAAAATAAATTTGTTGGTCCCGTGACTAGTACCCCAAGATCTAAAAGCAAGTCTCGTATCAAAACTATTTCACAAACAATTATGGCCATGGCTCGATATTCAGCTTCAGCAAGTTATAATGATATAGTCAACCACTTCTTTGTTTTCCATAAAAGTTACGAATTTCCCAATTTAATGTAAAAACTAGTGATCGATCTTCGACTCATGGGACATGTGGCATAATCCATGTCAAATAAGCATTCATTTCTAGATCACGATCTTGAGAGAGGAGTATTCCAAGCCCTAGACATCTCTTTAAATATTTTATGACCTTCGAGGCTGCATTCATGTAAGATTCCTTCTGGTTATACATAAATTGACTAAGTGTCTACACTGCATAACATATGTCAAGCCTAGTCATGGTGAGATATATAAGTTTCCCTACAAGCCTTTGATAACGAGATGGATCCTTGAGTGGTGGGTCATTAGCCTCATAAGACAATCTGGCATCGTAGTCAACGGTAGTTAACTTGATGTTCTGATTGATAGGATTGGCAGCTGGTTTACATCTTGATAAGCCTGCTTAAGATATAATTTCCAACACAAATTTTCGTTGACTGAGAGAGATTCACATATCTAACGAGCAATCTCAATACCAAGAAAATACTCAGGAGGTCCCAAGTCCTTAAAACGAAAAGTATGAGTGTAGATATCCTTTGAGATTCTTGATGGCCAAATCGCCGTTCCCCATAATAAGTATATCATCAACATATATCATTAAGTAAATTGATGACGTACCTTTTGTTTAAGTGAAAAGAGGTCATGCTGGGAATGCTTGAAGCCAATGGTCGTAAGAGTTGTAGTAAAATTTGTATACCACTGCTGAGAAGCTTGCTTGAGCCCATAAATGGATTTATGGAGACGACATACTCCAACCTCCCCCTGTCCCCATAATCCCAATGGAAGGTTCATATATATTTCTTCATCGAGATCACCATGAAGGAAGGCATTGTGAATATCCATTTCATGTAGGTCCCAATCTTGAAAGTAGCAACGGAAAGAAAGGAATGAACAGTCATGTCCTTCGCAACCGGAGAGAATATCTCGTGATAATTGAAACCTTCACATTGCGTAAAGCCTTTTGCCACCAAGTGGGCCTTGTATTGTTCAATAGATCCATCAGCCTTGTACTCAACCTTATATACCCATTTGCAACCAATGGGTTTGCGTTGAATAGGTAATGGAACTATATCCCATGTGTGATTTTCCATTAAGGCATGCAACTTTGCTTCCATGGTCTTCTGCCACCGTGGATCACGAGCTGCTTCGTCATAAGATGATGGTTCTATTTCCTTGGAAATACGACTATTGTAGCACACGGGCGATTGAATGAAACATGAGAGGATATAGGGTATGAGGTACCTGATGAGTTGAGGGAGGCATAAACATAATCCCTCGTTCATGTAGGAGGATGAGTAATCCGTCCTGAACATTGCAAGGGAATATGGTCAGGTGTAGAAGAAGATGACTCTGAAGAAGACTGTGAAGATAATCATTCTGAATCAAAATTTTTTCTGATGTGCACTCTAGATTCTGCAGCTAAATAATCTAGGGTAGATGGGGAAGCCCTAGTGGTCTCGATCAATGGAGAAGAAGTCGAAGCAGCCGGGACATGTATATAGTAGGAAATAGGAGATAAATCTTCCTCAAATAGAAAATGTCCGTTGTGATTATTTGAGCTAGAAGGCTCATTTGAAGATGCTTCATCTTGAAATGGGAAAATATCTTCATGGAAAATGACATCTCTACTTATAACGAAATTTCCTGTCAATGGCTTGTAGACATGATATCCCTTTTGAAAAGTTGGATATCCCATGAAGATGCATCGTTTGGCCTGGGGACTCATCTTGTCACGTGGACCTAGGGTAGTGACATAACATAAGGAACCAAAGATTTTCAAGTGATTAACCTCGGGCTTCTTACCAAATAGAACTTCAAAAGGAGTTTGTCCATCGAGAACCCAAGTCGGCATACGATTGATCAGGTAAACTGCCGTGAACACACAATCTCCCCAGAAAGTCTCAGGAATGGACGCTTGGAATTTAAGGGCACATGCGACTTCTAAAGGATGACGGTGTTTGCATTCAACAATCTCATTTTGTTGAGGTGTGTAGGGGCAAACGCTTTCATGTAGAATTCCATGAAAAGAGAAAAGTGATTGACAGTCATGACTAAGAAATTCTTTTCCATTATCCATCTATATGCGTTGAATAGATTTCCCAAATTGATTTTTCGACGTGGTTAAAAAATTCTCTAAGTGGGAAAGAGCTTGGCTTTTTGACTGCATAAGGAAAACCCACGTAGCACGAGAATGATTGTTTACAATGGTGAGAAAGAATCGAGACCCATCACGATGTGGAGTGTGATAAGGACCCTAAATGTCTGCATGAATTAAAGAGAAATTATCCATAGCTTGGGATTTACTTGTGGGCAAAGGAGCATGAGATTGCTTTGCAAGGGGACAAATTTTGCATTGAGGATGCGGAAAAGAAGCACTATGGCTCAAGCGTTGATGAGAAAGGATATTTTTATCATCGGTAACAATATTATACAATGATTTTTCATTCATGAAAATATTCGACAAATCAAAATACGTGAATGATGACTATTTTGTTTCTAGACATAATTTCTAGCTAGAAATGAATTTTTCTATTTTTATTCTTCGAACGAGTTTTTAGGTAAAAATACACGTTTGATAACAATATAAACTTTTTATTCCCTCGAATGAGAATTCACAAAATTTCTCGCTTCCAAGTGGGAAGTGGGCGGCAATAGATGGTAGAGGACCGATGGTTGGAGAGGTGTAGGCAGGTAGATGAGCGGCTAGTGGCAAGGGCGAGTTGAAAAGAAAACATTTTACTTTTCTATTTTTGGAAGAGACCTTTTTTTGGATTTTTTTTTTCATAAATAGAACAATGAAATTGTATTACCAAATAAATTTATGTTCCAAACTATTCCTTAAAATAAAAAAATAAAATAATGAAATTACATTAACAAACAGATGTATGTACCAACTCAACTAAGGGTGCGTTTGGTTCGGCATTTGGAAAGCTCATTGGGAAAATGCAAAGCAGTTTAGCCTAAAGGGCTTTGGAGGAAATGCAAAGACTGTTTGGTAAATTCTGCTTTGAAAAGCAACTTTGAGAGAAATGTTGTTTGGTAGAAAACACATTTGCAAAGCCCATTTGGTGATTAATCTAAATATTTAATTTTTTAATTTATATTTGACAATAATGTTAAAGATGTTGTGTAAATAATTTTATTAAAATTAAAATTCCTTTTTGTTTGCTAAAAAACATCAAATGGAATTGCACATAATTTCTAGTGTATATCAATGCACAAAGCAGCAACGCTTGATTCAATACAAATTAATGACCCTAATGCCCCGAGGCCTCCTATGTTTTTCCGTGAAAATTTATGGACACTTTCCGCTGTTTCGCTCGTTTCGGCTCGAGCGAATACTTGATGGGTTCGTGATATAACACAATATATAACATGTTGATATATACTCTGAAGCAACATTCTTTATTTGTGTTCCAACAAACCATTTGAGATGTTCAATGAAAGCTTTACATGTCGAGGTTTCATGATAAGCTCGCTCTGTCACAACCTTTCTGAAAACAGTCAAAAGATCGGACAATCTTACTGCAGCACCAATCTCCACTCCATCATCCTTCACATTCAACACATTTAATTCAGGAACATGCATAGTAGATATCAAAACTGGATACAGGCTGCCGGGGGGAAATATAAGCTCCTTTTCTGCATACAGGCTACCGTCAACCTCATCGTAGGAGATTGCTTTATATTTTTGTCCACAACATATAGATTCTCTGGTTGGTTCTGAATCAACTAGACTTCCTGATCGGCACGAACAAGTTTTACCAGTTGAAGGGCAGACAAAATTGCTTTCTTCAACAGATGATGAAGATGGCTGAGGACCATATAAGCTTTTTTCTGTTTTAGCGAAAACACGAAAAGCATCAAGAATCGGTCTGTAACCTGTACATTGACACAAATTTCCTGAAAGGCATTCGTCAATCTGTTCCTCAAAGGGTGGGCTTTGACTTGACCTCGCGAGCATACATCGACATAATAAAACCAGGCGTGCAAAATCCACACCGTGAACCATGAACACGCGCAAGTGATTCTGCGGAGCAATATGGAAAGCAGCTTTTCAAAAATCCATAGTCAAACTTCCCTTATAGCTGGACGGAAACGAGCTAAACCAAGTATGCAAATGAGGTTGAGTCTTCACAAAGTACAAAGTATTGATAAAGAATTGTACTCACATGACAATCCATATCTTACTTAACAGTAAAACCGATGCTTTGCCAAATGAGATGTCCTGATAAAAAATGGCTAATGGGATGCTGGTTTCTAAGTTCTTGATGAAAGTGAAACCTTTATGAAAATGGAAAAAATCTGGAAATGACAAAAGGTGATACATAAATTGTCATCTGTTTTTCCTTGTCGTGCTTGATGAGCTAGTTGGTTATCTATCACACACAGCTCCCACAGAGTCTCTACACCTATCCTCGTTCAATCACACAACAAAGTCATTGACAGAATGGCCTATTATGTTTTTTGCTAAAAGAAAGACCCACAACCGAGTGATTGGTAGCTTAAGATTACAATAGTGACAAAACAGTTTTCATCGGTTCTCCCTCTAAATTTTAAATAAGAAATTATCAATGAATTGTTCCATATTGACCCACAGAGACAAATCCTCACTTCGGATGATATATCCAATACTTAAAATAGAATCCACAGATTGAGAAAGAATTGGAAATGCATTTAGAAATCTCATAACTATCGAGGTCAGATCATAAGGAGCAGCAAAACTACTCTATTCATTCTTAGAAGATCCCAAAATAATGGCATTGCTTGCAGACAATGACAATATTAGGGTAGAACTCCTTTCATATGAGACCAGCCAAAGACACTAATAGAACGAAGAGGAAAAACAGCATGCTTAGTGCAAAACAAACAAAAACCATGCGTAAATTACTTGAACTGGGTGCAGGCCATGCATTCGATTTCCAATTCCCTCCACTGTGACCACATGCATTCCTTCAACTGAATATAGCGGAGCCAAGCATGCATTGACGGCATAATGGCTGTAAGAAGTAGACGAATAACTAATTCAGTAATTTTGAGTACGTACATGTAAGTCTAAACCCTCAATTCATGAAAACAGTTCGAGAAAGCGATCGATTGACTCGTGCTCTGCAGAACGAACTTCGAAAAAATTGCTATTGAAATTGTTCTTTCAATTTCCGAACCTGAAGAGCGGAGACATGGGAGGGGAATCGAGCGGAGGAAACAAACCCAGATTTTTCGTTGCGCAGATCCGAAGGTGCTGGAGATTGGCGTCGTCGTGGGGCTCTCGGGAGAGTGAGCGTGAGGAGGAAACAAACCCAGATTTTTCGTCGGCAGATCCGAAGGTGCTAGAGATTGGTGTCGCCGTGGGGCTCTCGGGAGAGTGAGCGTGAGGACTGGAGTGTGCGTTTTTGGAGGTGCAAGGAGAAGCCCTTGGTTTTGTTCTTTCAAAAAGGGGTAAATTTGGGTTTCTCATGATTTTTTTAGGGTAAAAAAGGGACTTCATGAAATTTCATTAATGGAGGCCTTCAGCATTCTGAAAATGCTGAAAGCTCAATGCTAATCTCTACTAGCATTGAGCTTTTAGCATCCCCAAGGCCAACTTTCAACTCAAAGCTCATTGAAAAGTGGTTGCCAAATACCTCTTTTTTTCTCAAAAGGGCTTTCAGGTCCGAATGGGCTTTCTAAATGCCCATCCAAACGCATCCTAACTTATGACGTGCAAGCGCTCTTTTATCATTTCCCTTCCCATTTTTTCTTCTTCTTCTTTTCTCCCCTTTGATGTGGGGCTCTTTCCTTCACAAGATCTCAGCACTTTCCCTTTACTCTTTTTGACCGGTCAAAGCTTTTTAGATAAAAGAGAATAGGTTACGTGCAGACTGTCTCGTCAGCTTCCGACGGATGAGCAGTTGACTTCGAGTCGAGAAAATATTGGGTAGGTTTTACTATCCACGTAGGTGAAATGTAAGACCATAGAGAAGTTGACACGTGGCAAATTTGGGCCCACCTGTTAGGCTCCACTTCTTCATTATCGCTCCGTCTCTCTCCCCTTTACTCTCTCTCCTCCCCTCTGTTTCTGCCGACAACTCTCTCTCCCTCTTCTCTCTCTACTTCTCTTTTTTTCTGCCTGCGACGCTCTCTCTCCCTCTTCTCTCTTTACTTCTCTTTTCTCCAACCACCACCACCGTCACCAACTCTCCTCCTCCTTCCGTAATAGACTCGCTCCAAGCGCCGCTGCCACCGCCGGACTCGTCATCGTCCTCAAGCAAGACGATCGTTAATGGGAGGCTTCATGCCGATGCCTCGCGGGGACTTTGCGCAGTTCGGAGGGCATATGATCAAGGGGGCTCACAAGCACGCCGACGACGCTCATACATGGTTGTCACGGCCTGTGTGGGGAGGGGGCGCGGAACGCAAGGACTTGCTCGAGAAGATCAGACCCATCTCCCAAATGGTCTCTGGGACAACAACCGAACGGGCAGACGGACAAGGATAGATGAAATGAAAAATAAAAACCCAAACTTTCTTGAAGAATTTCAGCATGCGGGGTCGAACGCGGAACTGGGAGGAGGAAATGGGCAAATGGGTTTTGTAAACGGACCCCTAGGCGTATCGGGTCAGCTTTGGTTTCCTTATTTAATGCGATTTCATCACGTGGGTCGTCCTCGCCTGTTCCTGGGTATTGTTTTTTCCCGTCCACCATGGACGACACTCGCAGCCAGCCATGGACAACACTCGCTCGACCTCAAACTCAGAGCTTTGGTTAGCACTCGAGTTTCGAGCTCGGCCTCAAGCCATCTCACCACAAACGAAGCTCAATGCGGTCTCCGTCCGGCGGCACACCGTGCCTCCTCCACCTGAGGCGGCCATGAGCAGACTCGAGCTCGAGCCATGATAGACGCAAGAGAAAGAAAAGAGAAGTGGAGAGAGAAGAGGGGGAGCCGAGGGAGTTGTGCGCAGAAACGGAGGGGAGGAGAGAGAGTAAAGGGGAGAGAGACAGAGTTAAGGGAGAGAGTGGGGGCTGACAGGTGGGCCCAAATTTACCACGTGTCAACTTCTCTATGATCTTACATTTCACCTACGTGGACAATAAAACCTACCCAATATTTTCTCGACCAGCAAATTTATTCCCTCTCAAGAACGCCTTACCTTATGACCGAAAAAAACAAAAAAGGAACACCTTCCCTGTGTCCATCTCCGTTCTCATTATCCTTCCTTCTCTTTCTCTTTCTTCAGGTGCGAGATCTTCGCCAAGTTCCTAGAGATTCATGCAACCTTGCGAATCGAACGTCTTCGCAAGCCCTCCCTGCACAGAAGTCCGCTCGATTGCTTGCCATCACCCTCGGCTTTTTCCCATATCTTCGTCAAGTTACACTGGTCATGTTGGCCGCAAACCACTCTCTCAAGCTGTCCCCAGATCACAAATGCAAATGACAACGGCGGACAGATATGAGACATAAGTGAAAGTTTATGGCTTTTATTTTTTGGTTGAGGGGGAAGGGGGAGAATTCAAGACATAATTGCAATAAAATCTACAATTTGAGATTTTTTGAGGTATTAGGTCTGTTAACATGACAAACGGTGCCATGGTACAACAAATTCCCATTGGTGCAGAATTGGAAACTGAAGATTGATCATCATAGGTGCATAACCAAAGAAATATTGAAAAGCAAATTGTTTTGGCAGGGAAAATAAGAGACTGTAGAACATTGAATTGCCTTGAAGCAACAGAAATATATATATTTTTTCAAATCTCGAACTTAGAAATTCCTTTCCAAATTCTTTTCAATGGCATTGAAAATGTTCTTACAACATCCGAATTAAAAAATGTTTCAAGATCATCTGAAAAATTGGGATATTTTCTGAATCCCAAAAGGTGCATCCCGTAATTATTTCCAAGTTTTGATTACTAACTTCGTCTTCCTTTTTTCGTCTTGTGGCCAACTATGTGTCTTCTTTTTCTAAAACTCACCTTGAACATCTAACCAAGTGGAACTTTTAACTTTCCTTTAAAACTCAAGGGATGTTTTCCTCGGAAATTGGATAAACAAGTTAGCCGGTTTCCTGAGAAATATCGAAGGTGGAGACGGCTCGGTCATATTTGGGACAGTGACGGACCCGTTATCTTCCCATTTTCTACAAGAAACTAAACTGAAATGTTAGAGAGAGATATTAATTATTATTGTAAAATGTGGGTTTTGACCATGTCAAAAGGGAGAAGGAAAAAAAAACGTTGAAAAGTCAACAGAAAAAGAAAAACGTCGACTACGGCTCAATTACAAGGAAAAGCAACGCAGAGAAAGAAGACCGAGAGCTCGCAAAAGGAAAGAGAGGAAACGGGGGAAAAAGAAAGGAAAAGAAAGAAGAGGGTTTCGCCCCTCCTCACCACGGAAACCTCGATAAGCCAATTTAACTCCTATTCGCACGTCTCGTAAGTGAACCCACCATTTTTTCGTTAAACAAAATAATATTCAAAGTTAGGGCACAAATTCGAAATTAGGTCAATTTTGAGCTGCAAGTTTCAATTGAGGAGTCGTTGGATTACGTGTGTGTATATATATGACAGGTTAGACTATTGTGGAGCCATAGAATTTTACATAACTCAATTTGAACATACGATTTGCTCATAAGAAAATTTTGAAGTTGGCTGCAAGTGATGAACAGTGCACATCCAGTGACTTTCACGCCGAATTTTGGCAGTTTTCAGCACAATTTTGAGTTAGTCGAGTTATGGGTCTTCTAGTGTTTTGAAAGGGCTTCTGTTTGACTATAAATTCGTTTGAAAACAGAGTTTGGTAGAAAGAGTTATGGCATCTTTAAAAAAAAAAAGAGTTATGGCACGACCAATCTCCATGCTCAAGCTTGACATTGCAAATGGTTTTGAATGATGACTTCGGACGAGTGATTTTTTGACACATTTGAGTTGTTTTGTTAGTGTATACGAGTCGCTTTGTTAGTATTTAAGCTTAGTATAGCCATTTTTTTTGTTGAGGTAATATTTTATTGAGTTTTGACATCGATTCTCATTTAATTGTTAGAATTACAAGATCGTTAACTCGTTTAGCCGGGCGTTGTTGGTTAAAGTGAATAAGTTATGAAATAACATTTTCTTTGCTTAAAAATCTGCATCGGGCATTTACTACTCTTCGATTATTTGAGAATGGTTTGAGAAATATGTTATGGAAGGTGTTGTGAAAATTTATAAATATGCATTACGTTGTGAACTGATTTATGAAATGAGTTTTAAGATATTTCAAAATGTTACTAGTATATCAAATGACTTCCGAAATAGTGTCAGAAATGTCTTGTGAAATATATTTTGTCAGATGAATAGAGTAAGTAAGGATGATATATTATGGATTTGTGAAACTGCTTTGCGAAAGAATTACATTAATTTTAAGTATGTTTTTTGAAAGATGATTTGGTTCGATATATGATACCGCACGTCTAGATCATCCTAGTCAATATTCCAAAACCTTTTTCTGCTATAGACGCCCCCCTTTTTCCCTTTGTGATAAGATGACACAGTTGATGAGATGCTTTCCATTATGAAAGTACGATGAGGTCGCTCTTGATGCCACGTGATTTTTTTTTCTTTTATTAATGGGGATGGACGCACTTTCCCATAATGGATAACACATACTCTAATACTATATTAAAAAGCCTAACTCAAAAACTTAAATTAGTAAATGGAGGGAGACGGCATGAATATAAAGAGCATTTTAAATCACGTTATCAAGTGATGTGAGATATTATTTTTTTTGTTGTTGTCGAAATGTAAGATGATACTTCAAAGTGATGAAATAGTTGATATCTTGGACGAATCATTTTGGGAATCATGGGCATAAAGACGAGTTAAACTGGAAAAATGGCATGAAGAAAAGAATGACTAGCCTAGGGAAATCTATGAAATCTTTAAAGTTGGGAGTCCCTTCGGTTCGAGGGATTTTTTTTTTTTTTTTCATTTTAGGGAAAAGCGAAACTCTAATTCAATACCTGAAAAAGCGTTTATAAATGATATTTGGTTATCCTAAACGATATCATTTCCAAATGAAACCAATGGAGGACGGTCGGGGATGAAGCACATGGAAAGTTACCCTTCATGATTCAAGATTAAAGGTACGACCCGGCAAAACCTATGAGTAATAACGACGAAGGAACCTCGTCGGCGGCTGAACAGTGACCGGTGTTTGCTAAAGATTGGGCAAAGAATCCAGAATTGCGTGCGGGTGGGCCATTCAAAATGTTCTTTGCCAAAGAGATACAGCGTAAGAGTGTAAAAGATGGAAAGGCTGAGGGAAGTTTCGCCTCAGAAATGGTTCTAAATTATTCGGTCATTCACATCGTTTCTACTTTGGACATCGAAGATACTCAGTGATCTAGATTTCACGTGAAATTGCATAGCCTAGATGGTCCCGTCTCCTTCGTCAAAATAACGGAGCCGTCACCAAAGCATATCCCTACTTATTATTAATACCCTGTGAACAGGATAATTAAATGTGCATTTTAGACTGCATTCTCGATATGCCCATGTTCATATATTGAAAATAAAAGAAAAACTTCATTCTCGCCTTCGTTTTCAACCAAACAATGGAATATCGAAAAATTTCCCACGAACCTATGGGCCCTTAATTTCTCTTTAGTGTCCATCTAAATCAATTAATTGTTGACTCGGCATGACTCACTCACTCCTATTAAATTCCATCTCCTTTTGGAGGAAAATGCTTTCCCTAGGCTACTTTTCATCGGTCAACCCTGGACCGATCCTAGACCGGCCCAACCCTGCCGGTCCTGGTCCGGTTCCCAGGGAGACTGAGTCGGTCCTTGGTCCTAGAATTCCTAAACCAGCACTGTGCGGGTCGGTTCTCGGTTCTTAGAGTTCCGGATTAGTTCAATCCAGACCAACCCTGAATATATATATATATATATATATATATATATATATATATATATCTCTCTCTCTAATATATTATTTATAATTTTTTTATATAGAGAAAACCTTAAAAATAAAACGACGTCAATAATATTAAACAACTCTTTAGTGAGGAGTTCAAGTAATTTTACATTATTCTTTAATAATTTAGATTTTTAATATCTTTTACGACACCGATAATCATAATTTACAAATGAGGAAAATGTTTTTGTGAGGAGTCCTCACGGCGTCCAAAAATGTATAAACAACTCCTTATGGCATCTTTCTCTAGTATTCGTTCTCTTCTGTCTTATTTGTCATCTTAGTTTTCAATTTGCCAAAATCGAAATAAACAACTTCTCCGCTCGCCACTCGACACTCACCTCACTCGCTTTGGGTCACTCGTGCCGCTTGCCGCTCGATGCTCGTTTGGCTTGTTGCTCCACGCTCGACATTCAATGCTCATTCTGTTCGACGATCACCCCACTTGACCCTCACCGCTTGCTTTTCTTAGCTGACCTCACTCATCATCGAACCCATAGGGTCAATACGATCCTCGGTTGCTATTTCAAGGAGTACAAAAAATGAAATAAAAAATTATTGGTTAGTTGTGGGTTGACCTTGAAACCGGACTGAACCCATTGGGTCAATCTGGTCCTCAATCGCTTTTTAAAGGAGTACAAAAAATAAAATAAAAAATTATTGGTTAGTCTTAGGTTGACCCTAGAACCGAACCGAACCGAACCTATTGGGTCGGTCCGGTCCTCGGTCCCAAAAATTGAGAACCAGCACTGTGCGGGTTGGTCCTAGGGTTAGGAGGTGGACTAGCCTAATCCGGACCATGCTCACCCCTATTTTCACCCCTCTCTTCTCCTCTCTTTCCATGTCATTTTGTCTCTCACAGAGCTACGAGGAAAGTTCCTAGCAAAGTATTTGGAATCCCCCGAACCACCTGCCCTGAAATGTCGGCCATATCGTCCTACCAAATCCTTAACGAACAACACTACCATTTTCCGTCCCATTTTAGCGGCAATAGCTTCTACACGGCTATTTTAAAGGTGCGTGCTTTCCCTCCCGTTGCCTCCGGCCAAATCTTTTAATTGGTGCATTATGAATATCGACAACACTAACGAATAAACTTACAAGAAATATACGCAAGTAATTATTATTTATTTATAATCTAAATGATCGAAGGAGGGATAGAGTAAAATACGATACTACCGTCTATCGAGACTAAAGTATAAACATAAACATAGGATTCCTTTGAAACAAAGAGAACGATGATGACAATGTGCAGAGCTTCGGGTGGCTCAGCTGATGTCGGAGAAACGGATGCAAACCGCATAAGAAACAACACGCTGCATATTATCTTTTGACCTTTTTGGTTGACTCCACACCATAACGACTTCCGACATATAATAATTACAAAAAACAAAAAAGAAACGCGAAGGCTGCAGGAAGAAGAAACGGCATGTTTCGCCTCGAACCCTGAGCGCATGCCCATCCCTCTCTGGTCGATAAAATTTTGCGACTTTCCAGGACTAGTCGCCGACCCTTTTCATTTTATTGCACATGCAAAAGCGAATTATAAATCCCCTGACAATAACCATCTCGGGATAGAAGAGCAGGACAACAATTTCACAAACAAACATGCCTTTATAAACATATGTTGAGTCATGTACAAGAGTCTATGGTCAAAAGACTACAAAAGACTGTTCTCTAAAAGAAGCGGTCCTATTCAACCTATACTTTAGATCACCTCATCTTCACTCCAGGTCCTCCACTCGATGACCCTGAAAATTGAGCCCACGACGGGGTGAGATATAAATCTTAGCGAGTTCATGCTCTAAATCCCGATTAGGAGGGAAATACACTAAGAAGTGTCCTAAGCACACAATCATACAATCAAGGAGACTTACCTCGTCTCAGTTCTACCCTGTAGGTCAGTACAGTTTATATCACAAACCAAAGTATCATTCAAGCTCAATTAAATGGGAACGCAACACTCAATTCTCAAATCAGTACAGGGGTCCTAATTATAGGGCCAAATCGTTATGACATGTCTCATACCGTACCACACAATTTTGTCCCATAATCCAACACATTTAGCTCAATTCATCATGCGTTCCTAGTTTTGATCTTGGCATATAGCACGGCCTACTCTCTGTTCGGCGGTCTTCTAGCATTGCCAGGCATTGTCTCACCCCATTGAGCACGACATATATTTTTATCAGATGGCTTTCCCGAAAGAGCATAGGGTCTAGAATCTACTGCGATCGGCTTCTCGTTATCTAGGGGCATCCCATATAAGGGTCACGTCCAGCTCAACAGTCCGGGACGGTTTCTCTTAACCAACACACGACCACTCATTTATGGCCCAGGGCACCATGCATTACACTCAAATGCTTCAATTAAAATGGTGAACCTGGCCTTTTTCTTCGTATTAGAAATACACTGTAAAATAGTCGTGTGTGGGTACACGATCAACTCAACCCAGAAAAGTTGATATCTTCCGCTTTTAAAATCCCACTGTTTTATGTAGTATATAAAACCATTTTCGATGTTAAAATCTAACACCCGGGATTTTCTAAATAAATATGGAAATTTCACAATTTTGGAATTAAATACCAAAAATCCAATCAGCACTCAATTTGCATAAATTAACACTCAATTGCGAAATTAACCACACCATTGCAATCGCACGAAATTAGGTCATTTTGGCTATCCCGGCTAATTTATAGAAAAATAATTAATAATTAATTAATTTCGAAAATTAATTAAATAATTCAATTTAATTTCTAAAAATACCAACCTAGGCCAAAATCTCTAAATTAAATACCGATACGGGCCCATAAAATTCCCAAACCCTTCTAGATAAATCGTAGAATTTATCTAGGCCTTAACTAAACCATTCTAACCACCTAACATGCTCAATTAAATAATTAAATTTATAATTTAATCTAACTAATCACCTAATTCTAATTAAAATAAACTAAACACCCCTTAGTCGTCATTAGCCTACTAAGAAGAGTTTAGTGCATAAACACACCGGTGCAAAACGAAGACCGGTTCACCACGACGACACCACGACGGCGGCCGAAATCCAAATTTTTGGCGACATCAGCGAACACTCAGACCTAGGGGTGTGCATGGTCCGGGCGGGCGGTTCTCGACCTAGAACCGGGAACCGCTCGCTAAGGACCGGTTCCAAAATATTGGAACCGGGATCCACCCGTTAGTTACATTGATCCACCCGGGAACCGGACCAGCGGTGGAACTGGACCGGACCGGTGGTCCGATTCTCGGGTAGATCCATGGAACCGATCTTGACGTGAAACAATTTTGGTTTTCGACCAAAATTACTGGTTCTTTGCCCAACCTAATCTTCTTCTCCTCCTCTTGTACCCCTACTTCTTCGCATGCTTGCTTTTGGCCCACACACTACTCGGTGTTTTGTCAAGGATTTAAGGTGCACTTCCCCGGGGGATGCTCCTGCTTTGATGCTGGCCAACTGGGAGTAGCTGCTCTTAGCGGCATTTTTCAAACCTGCATTATTGAAGTAAAATTAAAATTCCCTCAAGCGTAAACAGGCTGTTGTCATATTAATATTTGCTAGTTTGCTTGGCATAAGAAGCCCAGCTTTCTCTAAAGAGGGCGTTCTTCCTTAATGAATCTCAAAAGATTGCTGTCGACGCAAGGGTTGTTTTTGAAGTCCGTTCATGATTTTTCTCCTTTCAAAGAATTGCTCTACACTCATATACACATTAAAATATTTAAGATTACGACTTCTGGACCTCTCCATTTGGTTTGACTGGAGATTACCCAACCCTGCTTCTTTGCGATCTTGACTTAATTTTTTTAGTTATTTGATTTGGATTTATTAATTAGTAATTTTAATTTTTTAATATTAAAAATTAATATATTATTTTAATATAATTGGTTTGGTCCGGGTGGGCGGGTGGACGGCTCCGCCTATGGAACCGGGAACCAGACCGCCCATGGAACCGGGAACCGGACCGGTTCCCTTAAGAACCACCGGTTCCGGGCGGTTCCGATCCGATTCCAGGTGGTCCGGGCGGGTCCCGGTTCTTTTGCACACCCCTAGTGCTACTCCAAGTCTAGTGTTTATGTCCAGTATAATGCTTGGATTTCCATCCCCCTCCTCTCCCTCACCCACCTTGTCTTCTACATCTCCATCGCTTTCCACAAGCTCACCCTTGGCCTCGCCGCTACAAGCATAGGATACTAATTATGCTTGTATTCATGGTTATTAGCACAAAATTGACCGATACAACATTCCAACTAAAGATTTCGTTTTGCTTGTCAGCACAAAGCTGCCATTAGTGGGAACCTGATCCACACTAGATAAGATTATTATTCAGCAACAAATGAGTCAAAGTGCATCAGCCTACCGAACTAGTTAATTAACTATAAAATAGATTCCGCGAGAATATTTTACTGATCAACACCAATTATTTCAACCACCAGCATAAGAGAGATAAAGCAAGAAAAAATCAGAACACTCCAATCACCTCTTATAAGCAATTCAAGAAAACCAGGAGGTTCAATCGTGAACAAACGACGGAGAGAGGGGCCGGTAGAGATTACCAGCACGAAAGGCAGCTGAGAGAAGCTCCTCGAGTCCCTAAAACCTGAATTCTGCACTTCGCAAGAAACAGAACTAGAAAGAGAAAGAGAAATAAAAGGATTCACACACTAAAGACACAAAACCCATGCCAGAGAGAGAGAGAGAGAGAGAGAGAGAGAGAGAGAGAGAGAGCATTGCGACAAAGCTGAATCGAATGCTACGGAGGATGCCCTGAGGGCGGCAAGCGAGGGGTGAGCGGCAAGCGGGCGGCAAGTGGTGAGGTGTCGTCATCGGGGCGTCGGGGGTGAGCGGTGTACGGCGGGCGAGTGGTGTCCAGCAACGGGGCAAGCGGGGCGAGCGGCATTGACTCATTGACTTCAAGGGCGGCAAGCAGTGGGGCGTCGTCGTCAAGAGCGTCGTCCGGGGGCGAGCGGCGTCGTCGAGGGAGGGCATCATCGAGGGATTCAAGGTAGGGGTATGGAGGAGTCGGGGGACAAGGATTTGGGCGGAGGTTCATCAACGATTTAGGGTTTGGGCGGAAGTTCAAAAATCATTGGAGGGCCTTTTGTTTTTTCACATTTGGGATGCCGCCAGATCAAAATATTTAGGGTTTTTAGGTTTGGGAATTGGAACCAAGAACCGCCGGTTCCCAAAAAAAGGGAACCGGGAATCGGAACCGGCCTTTCTAGAACCGGGAATCGAACCGGACCCTCCGGTGCGGTTCTCCGGTTCTCAGTTCTATCCGGGAATCACGCTCACCCCTACTGCTATATCCTCTACCACACGCCCGAGAAAACATTGTGTACACAAGCGGTGCCACGTCATTCTTACACAAATCCTAAACGTCATGTGTCGTATTTGGACCCATCTATAAGAAACATTGGCCCACTGGACAGATTTAAAAAAGAACAGCCTTTTCTTTTTTTGTCGTTATTTGGCCCAAAAAGGACCTCCTCCTCCTCCTCTCTCCTCCTCCTCTCCTCCTCTCTCTCTCTCTCTCTCTCTCTCTCTCTCGTCCCTCCCCAGGCCACCCAGGCCTGCGGGGCCACCAGATTCCAAGCTCCCCCTCTCCAAGCACTCCTCCCCTTCCCTCTCCGTCATCCTCGCCGCCATCGCTGCCTCCTCGATGGCCCCAACACTGCCCAGTCTATGATCAAGTCCGTCTTCGCCTCGTCCTCTGGCCGCCGCCGTCCACTCCAAAGAACTGCCTCCGGATCCTCCCCCGTCGCAGCACCGGATGAGCTCAACGGTGTAATGGAATCGCCCTTTCCCTGCTCTTGCTAGGCTTCGTTGTCTTTTTTGTTCTTTTTTTTTCTTTTTGCCCTTTCCCTTCTCTTGCTAGGCTCGAGTCGTAACAATGTCTTTGTCAGTTACTTTTCCCAGTTGTTCATCGTCATCTCTTGCGTTGCGTTGCGATGGAGTGTTTTTCTAGGAAATTAAGCCCTCGCGAGCAAGAGAATTTTCCCATCGTCTCCTTCGAAACAAACGGTCCCCTCTTTATTTTCCATCGCCCACCACCCCAAAGACCCGCGGAAGTCAAAAGAGCCACGGAGAAAGAATTTGATAGGCTTGAGGGGTTTTCGAAGTACTTATAGGGCCCAAATTTGACACATGTCGCTCACCGAGTGGATTTGTGTAAAAACGACGTGGCTCACTTGTGTACACAATATTTCCTCCCCTGAGTTACTTGATGATATGTCGTATGATGACTTGGCACTCTACATAAACAAACATCATCTCATTTTATTTAATTGAACGAATCATCATGGAAGAAACTACTAAATAATTTAGTGCGTCGGAAACATGTAATCGAACAATAAAATAGACAGAATAAGAAAATGAATCAAACTCGATCAAGATGACCTATATCCACGAAAAGAGCAGCAAAAAGTACAACTATAAATCAAACGATATAACGAATATTAAACTGTCAGTATATCCCGACTCCCAATTACTCTAATAACTTACATAATGTTTAGCTTGGCAATTTTCAAGAAATAATTAGTCAATCTCATAAAACAATTAACAAAAATCTTAAACTCACGTGATTTAATAGCAGCTTCCAACACTTGTTCCCTATAATAAAATTCCTTAGCGATAGCTCCATTTGGGATGCGAAAGGAAGAACCCGGAAGTTCCCTCCGGGCGCGTATCAACCGTTGGTCAAAGAGCTCCAACAACCAAACAACATATGTGAGTCGACCGCATCATGGTCACATTCAAAAGTCCACGCCGGACTTTCCACTTTCAGCCACAGTCTCCTCCAACACGCGTTACGGAATATTGATTTTGTGTGCATATCCCCATTTCTGCTTTGCCTGGCCACCGCTTTCGCACAAACAAGGAAACGCTTCTCCAAATTCGGGCTACGACACCGGAAAGAAGTCTTGGATTTCCACTACCGTGTGCCTGCGCGTTCATAAATGACAATGTGTCTCGTGTTGAACTTCTGTTCACGGGTTTAAACTCGAGACATAATCTCAACATTTAACTGCGTCCATCATGAGCAAAAATTTAAAACGATGCATCTCATCCTATTCCCAAGCATGTGTACGTGGAATTCGATTCCGACTGATGTTACTGTATGAAAGGGGGGAAATGTCAATTGTACGTGTGGATAAGAAGAATCCAAGTAAATGTACGTTGACATGTGGGTATAAACACCAGGAACAGGGCAGATTGGTCAACCACGCAACTCTTGTGTGGAGTATCCAAAGCTCCTTACGCGGAAAGGAAGAACAATAAGGAATTAGCAATATTATGGGTGCAGCGTGATCCTCGACCTTCGATCCCTATCTGATTGAAATGACTTGATCTAATCCATTTAATACTTTTTAATGATCTCCATGTCAATCCGTGTTCTCATGATACATAAGAATCCCTATTTCGCCTCGTGTTTTAGTCGATATCCTTATGATACGTGATGACCTTGGATTCTTCCATGGCGATGTCCTTTTCATTAACTGCCTTAATCGTCTCGTTGCTTGTACCATCTTAGTTCGATGGATCATTTGACTTTTGGAGGCAGGGTCTTGCCATTGAGAGCTCTGATAGCTCTGATAGCTCTGATAGCTTGGTTACTAGCAACATATATGGCTCATCCTCGTGAGCCATCCTGGTGCAACTTAATCGAACCTCAAACGTGTCATCGGTCACTTGGCATTCAAATTCTCTATAATCGCGTATTACTCCTTTACGTCCTCTTTATTTCATCTCAGCCTTTCTAGTGTTACTCGTGCTCGATGCTAACCCTTGCTCGTGCTAAAGAATCACGTACTAACCTCGTAAATAAAGCCTTCCGGTTGTGCTATTTGCCTACGCTTGTCAAGTGACCGTTCTGAGCATGGATCCGTAATAGGGCTTGCTGAAATAATTTTCCTCCAATTACTATCTAATTTGATATTGTTTTATAAAATTTGATAGTTTGCACAAAACTGTGAAACTGTCTTATTAGTAAACCCTATCAGAATTGTAGCATGAAACCGTACAAACTATTGGCTATTTCATTATACCACTGCCTGAACAAACGCATGACCATTGTTTGTTCTGTCGTGAACACAATATCTCGCACAAGGGTGCTTTAAATTGTGCTTTAACCATACATGCAATAAGAATTGATGTCTACGATGAAAGTATCAGCACGGGCCCTGTCACACCCCAATTCACAAGAAAAAGGGGCATGACACGGCCGTCCTTTTACCAAAGGACGCAGCCCAACATAACCAAAATTAAACCCAAAAACAATATATATATATATATATATATATATATATATATATATATAAAAAAAGGGTATTTGGTTACAATATCGAAAGATATCTATAATCCACAAAAGATCAAAACATAAACCTTTTAACTATGCACAAGTCATACCCAAAAAAAAAATTTCCACCACAAAAGTCCTCCCCGAACGAACGCTCGCGCCTACTCGCGACTCGCTGAAAAACCTGAAAAGCAAGTAGAAGAGAGGAGTGAGCTACCACGGCTCAGTGAGTAACACATTTCTTCTAAGCGGATCGAGAAATCACTATGCACATTTTAAAAACACAAACATAACTCAAATACCGAATGTACCAATGGTCGAGTCCATTAGTCAATCTCGTAAAACGCGTATCAATGGTCTACTCCATTGATTAATTTCATCAAATCACATCGATGGTCCATTCCATCGACTAAACTCAAATCACACGTCAATGGTCTACCCATTGACCAATTCATGCTCAAATGTCTAACCATGGTCACGCGTGACCCCGTGACAAAACGACCAAGATTCCCCCTTGGCAAGGTCTCCACCTATTATTAGCCGGTGGCTCGGCCCACAAGGATATCCTAGAATAGTATGCGCATACCACACCCCTCGGGGTCCACAGAGCATTGAGCACTAACCACCAATCACAATATCCAGCAATCCAACATCGAAAGGAAGTCATGTCACAACTCAAAATTTGATAAATAAATATCAAAGCATTCTTCGATTCTTTCATAAAGAATTTCACAAACTATTTTCAAACAACCATTTCAATAGAAATCGAAATATAACTCATTTCAAACAACAAATATGGCGGTAATAGCTCGATCCTGTTTTATGCAACAAAAGATGCATTTTATCAACTCATAAAGTATATAATTCACCATGTTTCTCAAAACATGAGTTTAAAATACAAAGAAGAAATAGTGTCACTCACCGAAAAGCCAAAAATCAAATACGACGCTCACTCGAACCACGCACTCGGATCCCTAACAATTAACGGAAAAACAATATCAAAAGGCCGAGTAAAAAGGAATATTCTTACAACGACTCGCCTAAACTAGGCCTATTAGTCGATAAAACGACACCTACGCGCCACAAAGCACACAAAAGCGAAACCCAACAATTTCAGCTAGACGCGGTCCATGCGCCAACTTCGTCACGCCATAACTCCTCCACAAATTTCCGTTTCAAGCCATCTTACAGTCTTTAGAAAGCTCTTTTAACGTACAACAACAACCCCAACTCAGCTGCTCCAAAACAGAACCGAAAATGACAAAAAGAGGCTCGAAGCTACTGCCGCTACAGTACCAGATTGCGTCCCCAACTTCAAAATTCCGTTCTGGACAAAACCACAAGCTCAAATCACGATCCGTAAGATGCTATAGCTTCACAACATCCCAAAGTACCATTTCTATAAAAATATACAGCTTAACGACTCAAAAATCGGGCTTCGCCACACAAAAAATCCAAGAAATCCGAATTTTGAGCCCTAATTACGGCGATTGCTTGAAGTATGTGATTAAAAGCTTCGATTCCTTACCGGCGTTGCAAAACACGCTTGAGTCGGCTTGATGGGCGTTCGGATCACGGGCGCGCCAAAATTTTCCCTTTTTCCCTTTTTCTTTTTTTTTTCTTTCTCTCTTCTCCCCTGTTTTTCGTTTCTGCCCTGCTTCTGCCGATATTCTTCTCTTTCTCTCCCTCTTTCTCTCTTTTTATAAACCAGCCGAAGGTTCCACATCTCTCCCTCAGCCTCCCTTTTTTGACTTTTCAACCCTTTCTTTTTTTTCTTTTCTTGTTTTGAAAGCCCATATATTACAGGCCCGATATACCGTGCTCACTTTGAGACGTGTGCATCACACGGTCATGCTTTCCACCACCCCGGATTGGAGAGAGGAAAAGTTCCTCTAGCCAATTCTTTAATCGGCACATTATAAATGCGGCCATCATCCAAGATCAAATTCAACGAAAAGAAAATGAATGCGAATGATATTTATATTTATAATCTACCGATCACATGATTGAACGAGGGATGAAGAGAGATATAACGATACCGCGTATTTCAAGTCGGTGGGACTGAAAAGGGCGAACGCAGGCTTCTTTTCCTCAAACGAATGAGAATAACTCGGTGTCTAAAAGTCTCGGATGCCCCGTTGATGTCGGGGGAATTAACGGCAAATCATCTAAAAGAAACCGCGCAGAATTGGGCCCTCTCTCGTATCTCCATATCTTTTGACTTTTTGTTGACTCCGTCACCAGCGTGGAACGAACTCTAACGAACGCGGGCTCACTTTCGGGGCAACCCGTTGGCAGCTGCCCCGTCGCATTTCCCTCAATTTCGCAGCACAAATCTGAATTTAATACTTCGTATATCGTCATGGCTTCATGGTGAAGAAACGCGAATGTGCACAGTAAAGTTGCTCTTATCCCCCGCGCTAATCGACGTCAACCCTCTTGGTCGGCTCCGGATGTTATATAATGCGATGCATGGATATTGTCTCCCAATGTCACTTCTCCCTTAAATTCGAGAATTGCTACTTTTCAGCGGCTAAACCAAGCACCAACAACATCAGAGCTTTTCCTCTTCTCCTGTCATTTGCATTGTGCGACCCCACCTCATTCGAGGATCTTTAGAGCCTGTGTGTCTCTTCCCAGCAATGACCAGCATTCTCCGTGGCGACGATGTCCGCTACAAGGTCTCTCTCGACTTGCCCGCCGCCATGAGCAAGTTTGCCAAGCCATGGCATCTAGCCTTCGTGACCATATATTGCTCCCGAGCCTTCACTACCTCCGCAAAGAAAACCAAGAAGTTGTCCCCACGAAAATCTCCTTCCTATGCTTCAATTTCGATCCTCGATCTGGTCCAGAGCACTGGCTCTGATCAGCCCAGCTCCTTCAACATTGATCAGTCACAGCTCACCAAGCTGGTCAAGGACAAGGACCTCTGCCACCTCCAGGAATTCGGCGGGGTCCAGAAAGTCGCCTCAGCACTCGAAACTGATGTCTCGGCCGGAATAAGCGGCGACCCACACGATGTCTCTCGCCGGCAAAATGCATTTGGCGTCAACGCATACAAAAAGCTGCCTGCCAAGAGCTTCTTCCACTTTGTGGTCGAGGCTTTCAAGGACCTCACAATCATGATTCTTCTTGTTTGTGCCGGGCTTTCGCTCGGGTTCGGGATCAAGGAGAACGGGGTCAAGGAAGGCTGGTATGATGGCGGCAGCATATTTGTCGCGGTGTTCCTTGTGATCACCGTTTCCGCTGGGAGCAACTACCGCCAAAACCGGCAGTTTGAAAAATTGTCTCGGGTGAGCGGTAATATTCTCATAGATGTGATAAGGAAGGGTCGTCCGCAGCAGGTTTCAATATTCGAGATAGTCGTTGGAGACGTTGTTTGTTTGAAGATCGGCGATCAAGTTCCAGCAGATGGGCTGTTCCTGGACGGGCATTCCTTGCAGGTATGGACGAAAATTTGTACTGGTTTGAAGCATTAGAATTGCATGTTAACTCATGTTGGTTTCCTCTAGAAATATACGTAGTATTAATTGTTAAAAATTTGAATGAGCGCCGACGCATGATTTTTGGTATTAATGATAGTTTTTTGATTAGCAATGTGTACAAGTGTACATCATAGTTTGTAGAGAATGAACAAAGGACAAAATAAAGTAATTTCATTAGTTGAACAAGCTTAATTTACCAATATGAGGAGCATTGGTGGCGTTTGTGGAGGAGTATAATGTTAAGGACTTTATTCTTCAACTCCCCACCCTCCGTTACATGAACGGGTTACGGCCTTTTTATAGGCATCTTCACCGACATTCTCCTGTACAAGCGGTAAAAACACTGCCCCTCGTGTCCTCTTTTTAGCCAATTTACTCTTCGACTATTATCCATAATTTTTCTAGCGAATTCCACTTTTTTCCTCTACCGCCTCAAGACTAGATACTTTAGAGGATTCTTCTGGACTTCTCTTGGCCTTTCTTCACGTGGGTGTCTTCAAGGTCTACTTGGACTCTTCGACCTGGTGCTTGGCTCACACTTTGCTTTCTCGTTCAAGACTTCAAGATTCAACTAGTAGTTTCTAGATTTAATTTAGAGAATATGGATCAGAATTTCCAACATTAATATTACGAAGTTCGAGTGCAGTTTGAGTAATTAGTCCAAAAAATTGTAGAAGTGTATCATAAACTGCTTGATACTGGGCAGTCTGTCATTTTCATTTTCTTGATTCTATGACAAAAAGGTTCTATGACAAGAAGGATAACGGTTTTTATTCGTAGTTCTAGTTATAGTAGAACAAGCTCTGTTAATAAAATTCTACTGTCAAAACATAATCCATTTGTTCTTGTTTCCTATTTGTTCATGTTTCATTTTCTTTGCTTCAAGTTAAGACCAGACCGCTTCGTATCGTGTCATCCTAGCGTCACTAAACCATGTGCGACCTTTGTGTTGTCAATTTAGGTTGATGAATCGAGCATGACCGGGGAGAGTGATCATGTTGAAGTCAACCGCAAGGAGAATCCATTCCTGTTCTCGGGAACAAAGGTTGCTGATGGGTATGCTCAGATGCTGGTTACATCCGTCGGCATGAACACAACGTGGGGAGAGATGATGAGCTTGATCAGCTGCGACAACAGTGAGCAGACCCCTTTACAGGCTCAGCTCAACAAGCTTACCTCGTCAATCGGCAAAGTAGGCTTGGCGGTCGCTTTCCTGGTTCTCGTGGTCCTGCTGATTCGCTATTTCACAGGAAACACACAGGATGAATATGGGAACCGGGAATTCATTGCAGGCCAAACCACAGGTGACGATATCATAAACTCCGTGGTGAGCATCATTGCAGCTGCAGTGACCATCGTGGTGGTCGCGATTCCCGAAGGCTTGCCGCTTGCAGTAACCCTCACTCTTGCTTATTCGATGAAGAGGATGATGGCGGATCAGGCGATGGTGAGGAAGCTTTCGGCCTGTGAAACGATGGGGTCAGTCACCACTATTTGCACCGACAAGACCGGCACTCTCACAATGAACCAGATGAAGGTGACGAAATTCTGGGTCGGCCAAGACTCTGTGGCAGAAAACACCTGCTCCTCTGTCTCCAGGTTTGTCCTGGATTTGATTCACGATGGGGTTGCTCTGAACACCACGGGCAGTGTCTACAGGTCGTCTTTGGGATCGGAGTACGAGTTCTCTGGTAGTCCCACTGAGAAAGCGATTCTCTCTTGGGCGGTTTCGCAATTGACCATGGACATGGAGGAGACAAAGAAGAGCTGTAAAGTCATCCAAGTCGAAGCCTTCAACTCACAGAAGAAGAGAAGTGGTGTCCTAATAAGGAAGAGCTTGGACAACACATTCCATGTGCACTGGAAAGGTGCGGCAGAGATGATCTTGGCAAAATGCTCGAGCTTCTACGACGGGTCAGGGATAGTGAAAGATTTGGATGAAGATGAAAGGGCCAGATTCGAGGAGATTATTCAGGGGATGGCAGTGAGCAGCCTTAGGTGCATCGCTCTAGCTCATAAACAAGTCTCCGAGGAAGCTATCCTGACAAGAGAAGACGGGAAGAAGATCCGAGAGGACGGCCTGACATTACTGGGACTTGTCGGTATTAAGGACCCATGCCGTCCCGGTGTGAAGAGTGCGATCCAAGCTTGTCAGGACGCAGGAGTGAACATCAAGATGATAACGGGAGACAACATCTTCACCGCAAAGGCCATAGCTGCGGAGTGTGGGATTCTCAGGCCCGGGGACGATGCCTTCAGTGGAGCCATCGTGGAAGGAGCGGAGTTCCAAAGCTACACACCTGAGGAGAGGCTTCGGAGAGTTGAGAAAATCCGAGTAATGGCAAGATCCTCCCCTTTCGATAAGCTCCTCATGGTTCAATGCCTGAAGCAGAAAGGCCATGTGGTCGCCGTCACTGGGGACGGCACGAATGATGCACCAGCCCTCAAGGAAGCAGACATCGGGCTTTCAATGGGCATCCAAGGCACTGAGGTCGCCAAAGAGAGCTCAGACATCGTAATCCTCGACGATAACTTCGCCTCGGTGGCGACAGTGCTGCGGTGGGGTCGATGTGTCTACAATAACATCCAGAAGTTCATCCAGTTCCAGCTTACCGTGAACGTCGCAGCCCTCGTGATCAACTTTGTGGCCGCGGTCTCTTCTGGCGACGTCCCCCTGACGGCTGTCCAGCTCTTGTGGGTGAACCTGATCATGGACACACTCGGCGCCCTCGCTCTGGCCACGGAGCGGCCCACCAGGGAGCTCATGGAGAAGCCCCCTGTGGGACGGACCGAGCCGCTCATAACCAACGTCATGTGGAGGAACATTGTGGCCCAAGCAACATACCAAATGGCCATCCTCCTCACTCTACAGTTCAAGGGCGAATTAATCTTTGGCGTGGACGAGGCGGTGAAGCGGACGCTGATATTGTCACACCCCGATTCACAAGAAAAAGGGGCATGACACGGCCGTCCTTTTTCCAAAGGACGCAGCCTCAACATAACCAAAATTCAACCCAAAAACAATATATATACATCCATATATATATATATATATATAAAAATATATTTGGTTATATATATATAACAAAAAGAGTATTTCTACAATATCGAGTAATCTAAATCCACAAAAATCAAAACATAAACCTTTTAACTATGCACAAGTCATACCCAAAAATTTCCACCACAAAAGTCCTCCCCGAACGAACGCTCACGCCTACTCGCGACTCGCTGAAGAACCTGAAAAGCAAGTAGATGAGAGGAGTGAGCTACCACGGCTCAGTGAGTAACACATTTCTTCTAAGCGGATCGAGAAATCACTATGCACATTTTAAAAACACAAACATAACTCAAATACCGAATGTACCAATGGTCGAGTCCATTAGTCAATCTCGTAAAACACGTATCAATGGTCTATTCCATTGATTAATCTCATCAAATCACATCGATGGTCCATTCCATCGACTAAACTCAAATCACACGTCAATGGTCTACTCCATTGACCAATTCATGCTCAAATGTCTAACCATGGTCACGCGTAACGCCCGTGACGAGACGACCAAGATTCCCCCCTTGGCAAGGTCTCCACCTATTATTAGCCGGTGGCTCGGCCCACAAGGATATCCTAGAATAGTATGCGCATACCCACACCCCCTCGGGGTCCACGAGACATTGAGCACTAACCACCAATCACAATATCCAGCAATCCAACATCAGAAAGGAAGTCATGTCATAACTCAAAATTTGATAAATAAATATCAAAGCATTCTCCAAACCATTTCAAGATCCTTTCATAAAGAATTCCACAAACCATTTTCAACAACCATTCGAATTGAATTCGAAATATAACTCATCTTTCAAATAACGAAATGGCTTTCATAAAGTAATAACTCGATCCTATTTTATGCAACAAAAGATGCATTTTATCAACTCATAAAGTATATAATTCACCATGTTTCTCAAAGCATGAGTTTAAAATACAAAGAAGAAATAGTGTCACTCACCGGGGAAAAGCCAAAAATCAAATACGACGCTCACTCGAACCACGCACTCGGATTCCTAACAATTAACGGAAAAACAATATCAAAAGGCCGAGTAAAAAGGAATATTCTTACAACGACTCGCCTAAACTAGGCCTATTAGTCGATAAAACGACACCTACGCGCCACAAAAAGCACACAAAAGCAGAAACCCAACAATTTCAGCTAGACGCGGTCCATGCGCCAACTTTGTCACGCCATAACTCCCTCCACAAATTTCCGTTTCAAGCCATCTTGCAGTCTTTAGAAAGCTCTTTTAACGTACAACAACAACCCCAACTCAGCTGCCCCAAAACAGAACCGAAAACGACAAAAAAAAAGGCTCGAAGCTACTGCCGCTACAGTACCAGATTGCGTCCCCAACTTCAAAATTCCGTTCCGGACAAACCACAAGCTCAAATCACGATCCGTAAGATGCTATAGCTTCACAACATCCCAAAGTACCATTTCTATAAATATATACGGCTTAACGACTCAAAAATCGGGCTTCGCCACACAAATATCCAAGAAATCCGAATTTCGAGCCCTAAATGCGGCGATTACTTGAAGTAGGTGATTAAAAGCTTCGATTCCTTACCGGCGTTGCAAAACACACTTGGGTCGGCTTGATGAGGCGTTCGGATCACGAGCGCCAAAATTTTTTTTCCCTTTTTCCTTTTTCTTTTCTTTTCTTTCTCTCTTCTCCCCTGTTTTTCGTTTCTGCCCCGCTTCTGCCGAATGCCTCTTTCTCTCCCTCTTTCTCTCTTTTTAAAACCCACGAAGGTTCCACAGTTCTCTCCCTCAGCCTCCCTTTTTTGACTTTTCAAACTCTTTCTCTTCCTTCTTTTTTTATTAAAGAGCCCATATATTACATTCTCCCCTCCTTAAAAAAATTTCGTCCTCGAAATTTACAGTACGTCAATCATGAAACAAGTGAGGGTATTTGCGCCTTGCCTCTTCCTCGAGTTCCCATGTGGCCTCTCTCTCCGTGTGATTTTTCCACTGGATCTTCACATAAGGAATAGTGCGTCGTCGCAACACCTGATCCTTCTTATCGATAATGCGAACGGGCTGCTCTTCGTATGATAAGTTTTCTCTCAAATTTAACGGTGTAAAATCCAGAACGTGATCAGGACTTGGCACATATTTCCGTAATAAGGACACGTGAAACACATTATGGACTCCGGATAATGCTGGTGGTAGGGCCAGTTTATAAGCAACTTCACCGATCTTTTCTAATATCAAAAATGGTCCCACGTACCTTGGGCTTAATTTACCACGCGTTCCAAATCTCATGACGCCTTTCATAGGAGAAACCTTCAAGAATACATGGTCTCCTACATTAAATTCTACTTTGCGCCTCTTAAGGTCCGCATAACTTTTCTGACGGCTTTGTGCTGATTTCAAATTCTCTCGAATGAGTCTGATTTTCTCTTCTGATTGTTGTATGAATTCAGGGCCGGTTAATCTTTTCTCACCAACATCATCCCAACAAACAGGAGTCCTACATTTACGCCCATACAAAGCTTCAAAAGGAGCCATTTTAATACTGGAATGATAGCTGTTATTATAAGAAAACTCTGCCAAATGTAAATGTTCGTCCCACGAACCACCAAAGTCAATAACGCAAGACCGTAGCATATCCTCTAACGTCTGAATAGTTCTCTCCGATTGACCATCCGTTTGTGGGTGAAAAGCTGTGCTAAAGTTGAGTTGAGTACCTAATGCCCCTTGTAAACTCTTCCAAAAGTTGGACACAAACCTGGGATCTCTATCAGAAACAATACTCACCGAACTCCATGAAGTCTCACTATCTCATTAACGTATCGCTTCGCCATGTCTTCAAGTGTAAGACCGAATCGATAAGACAAAAAGTGTGCAGATTTAGTCAATCGATCAACAATCACCCATATGGCATTCTTACCACTAGGCGTCCTCGGTAAACCGACGATGAAATCCATGGTAATATGCTCCCACTTCCATTTAGGTACTTCAAGTGGGTGCAACGGCCACCTGGTTTCGATGCTCAATTTTCACTTGCTGGCAAATTAGACATTGGTCAACAAATTTCACAATATCCTTCTTCATATTGATCCACCAAAAATTTCCTCTCAAATCCTTGTACATCTTGGTGCTCCCTGGATGAATTGAGAATCTAGTGCTATGAGCTTCTTGTAATATCTCCTTTTTCAATTCTGAATCATCGGGAACACATAATCGACCACGAAACCTCAATGACCCATCTATGTGGATACTAAAGTCATCTTGTTTCCCAGCTTCTACACCTTCTCGATCTTTTCCAATTGAGGATCTTCATTTTGTTTAGCCTTGATTCGTCAATCAATGTTGGTTGTACTCGAAGATTAGCTAATCGAGCACCAAGCCGATGGACCAAAACCTCCAAGTCTAGCTTTCTCATATCCTCAAGAATAGGCTTTTGAGAAGTGAGCAATGCTGCCATATTTCCAGAAGATTTGCGACTCAAGGCATCGGCTACCACGTTAGCTTTACACGGATGGTAATTGATGGATAAGTCATAATCCTTCAGAAGTTCTAGCCATCTCCTCTGCCTCATGTTAAGTTCTTTCTGAGTAAAAATATATTTCAAACTCTTGTGATCGGTAAAGACTTCACATTTTTCACCATACAAGTAATGCCGCCATATTTTTAAGGCAAACACAACCGCCGCCAACTCCAAATCATGAGTAGGATAGTTCTTCTCGTGAGCCTTCAACTGTCTAGAGGCATAAGCCACAACTTTACCGTCCTGCATAAGAACACAACCTAAACCTTCCTTAGATGCATCGCAATAAATTGTAAAGCCACCAGTTCCTAAAGGCAAAGTTAATATAGGAGCTGACACCAATCGCCTCTTTAACTCTTGGAAACTACGCATTCACATTGATCGACCATACAAATTTAACTCTCTTCGAGTTAGGCGAGTAAGTGGACTGGCAATTTTAGAAAACCCTTCTATAAATCGCCCGTAATAACCTGCTAACCCAAGAAAACTTCTTACCTCGTGACATTAGTAGGGTGATTCCATTGAACAACCACTTTAACTTTCTTCAAGTCAACCGAGATACCATCCTTTGATATTACATGACCCAAGAATTTTATGTGATTAAGACAGAAGTCGCACTAATTTAGTATACAACTTACTTTCATGCAAAGTTTGCAAAACAAGCCTTAAGTATTGCTCGTGTTCATCCAAATCCTTGAATACACCAAAATATCATCAATGAATACCACAACAAATCTATCAAAAAATTGCCTAAATACCTTGTTCATCTAATCCATGAAAGTAGCAAGTGCATTCGTTAACCCAAAGGCATTACAAGGAATTTATAATGCCCATACCTTGTTCTAAAAGCAGCCTTTGGCACATTATCAGCTTTTATCTTCAATTGATGATACCCAAAACGAAGGTCAATCTTAGAAACTACCTAAGCTCCTTGAAGTTGATTGAATAAATCATCAATCCGAGGTAAAGGATATTTATTTTTTATCGTCACCTTGTTAAGTTCTCGATAATCTATGCAAAGTCGCATACTACCGTCTTTCTTCTTCACAAATAAAACAGGAGCTCCCCAAGGCGATACACTAGGCCTGATAAAACCCTTATCCAAAAGCTCTTGCAGTTGTGTTTTCAATTCACTCAATTCAGAAGGTGCCATCCGATATGGGGTCTTAGAGATGGGTGTTGTACCGGGCATTAAATCGATACAAAACTCTATCTCTCTATCGGGAGGCAAGCCAAGAGTAAATCTTCGGGAAATACATCAGGAAATTCTCGACAACATGAACATTTTCTAGCTTTACCGGCTCCTTACTTGCGTCTTTTACACAAGCCAAATAACCGCAACAACCCTTTCTCAAAAGCTTTCTTGCTTGCATAGCTGAAATTAACCTTGGAAAAGTGCCTTCATAACTTCCCGAAAAAGAGAATTCGGGTTGATTTGGAGGTCGAAAAATAACTTTCTTTGAATAACAATCAACAATGGCATGATATTTTGATAACCAATCCATCCCTAGAATAACATCGAAATCTCGCATATCTAACTCCACCAAATCCACAGGCAATGGTACATCATCAATTCGCAACAAACAATTCTTGAAAACACGATCAGCAATCAAGAAATCACCGGTGGGAGTATCAATACGCAATTCATATTTTAGAAGCTCGGGCAATACATCAAGTTTCTTTGCAAAGTCAATGGAAGTAAAGGAATGTGTGGCACCGGGATCAAACAATGCATAAGCAAGTTGTGAGGCAATAGAAATATTACACCGCAACAACGTATTAGAAGCCGCCACATCCTCTCCCCGTCATCGTATAAACTTTCCAGTCATCCTTTGCCTTTGTTGGCCTTCTTGTGGCCTATCAACTGGAGGCGCGGTCTTCCTCATAGAACAAGTATAGGCTCGATGTCCAGGTTGTCCACATACAAAACATACTCTACTATCTCCAGGGGCATTCTTCTGTGTTGGACACTCACGTGCCATATGTCCCATTTTTCCACAAGTGAAACATGCTCCTCTCTTGCGGTAACAAGGACCGCTATGTCGTCTCCCACAAGTAGTACAAGGGCCTGGATTATTCTGAATTCTAGGCTTTCCTGGCTGATTAAAATTTTTCCTCTTTCCGCTGCCACCGGCGCCGCTATCCTGATAGTCAGTGAATCTCAACTTCTTATGCTGAGGTAAACCTTGCACGTCACGCTCCAAAATCTTTTGTTCCACTCTGATGGCTCGTTCTAACACGTCTCTATAAGATGTCAATGCTAGAGGTGTGAGTGCGGAACCAATATCATATCGGAGCCCCCTCGAAAGTGATCAGCCTTATCTTGCTCATTAGACACATATTGCTCAAAGCAAATCTACTCATCGATTAAAGCGGGCTGCATACTCCAAAACCGTGGAGTCACCTTGAGATATGTGTATAAAATCACTCTTCATTTTTGTCTCGAAATGACACTTTGGGAAGAATTGGGCATTGAAAGCCTGCTTAAAGTCCTCCCAAGCTATAGCACCACCCCTATCTCCAAGAGCTGGCCTCATTCCCTCCCACCAATGCTCTGCCTCGCCTTCTAAGTATCGGGAAGCAAAGCTAACCTTCTTGTCTTCGGGAACGCCTTCTGCTTCAAAGATCCCCTCGATCTTTCTAGTCCACCGCCACCTGCAAGAGGATCGCTTTCCCATCATAAGTGGGTGGTTTCGCCTCTCTCGAATTGGGCAAAGGTGTATGAGCCAGTTACTCCATCTCCACTTAATTCCTTTGCTTGACGATACCAATGAATCATGGCTTGCTCAAAGTCAGTCGGGGGAAACGATCGTTGGTTAACTTCCCTGATTTCATGTGAATCCGGACTTCCATCACGCCGATCCTCCCGTCTCCTCCTCAAAGACGCACCTCGAGAAGCTTGAGGCGTGTCTCTAGCACCGGGGCGACAACTTGCTTTCCTTTACTATTTCTACGAAACGAAGCAAGTGTCTCCGAGTCACCCATGGCCACCAATCCAAGAACGGAGCTACAACTTAGTATCTAAAAGGCTAACGCGTAAAAAAATCTATCACACAATCTCACATCGTCCCATATCTGCCCAAACAAATCAAAACCTAAGCTCTGATACCAACAAATGTCACACCCCGATTCACAAGAAAAAGGGGCATGACACGGCCGTCCTTTTTCCAAAGGACGCAGCCTCAACATAACCAAAATTAAACCCAAAAACAATATATATACATCCATATATATATAACAAAAAAAAGGGTATTTGGTTACAATATCAGAGTATATCTATAATCCACAAAAATCAAAACATAAACCTTTTAACTATGCACAAGTCATACCCAAAAATTTCCACCACAAAAGTCCTCCCCGAACGAACGCTCACGCCTACTCGCGACTCGCTGAAGAACCTGAAAAGCAAGTAGAAGAGAGGAGTGAGCTACCACGGCTCAGTGAGTAACACATTTCTTCTAAGCGGATCGAGAAATCACTATGCACATTTTAAAAACACAAACATAACTCAAATACCGAATGTACCAATGGTCGAGTCCATTAGTCAATCTCGTAAAACACGTATCAATGGTCTATTCCATTGATTAATCTCATCAAATCACATCGATGGTCCATTCCATCGACTAAACTCAAATCACACGTCAATGGTCTACTCCATTGACCAATTCATGCTCAAATGTCTAACCATGGTCACGCGTAACGCCCGTGACGAGACGACCAAGATTCCCCCTTGGCAAGGTCTCCACCTATTATTAGCCGGTGGCTCGGCCACAAGGATATCCTAGAATAGTATGCGCATACCCACACCCCTCGGGGTCCACAGAGACATTGAGCACTAACCACCAATCACAATATCCAAAGCAATCCAACATCGAAAAGGAAGTCATGTCACAACTCAAAATTTGATAAATAAATATCAAAGCATTCTCCAAACCATTTCAAGATCCTTTCATAAAGAATTCCACAAACCATTTTCAACAACCATTCAATTGAATTCGAAATATAACTCATTTTCAAATAATGAAATGGCAGTAATAACTCGATCCTATTTTATGCAACAAAAGATGCATTTTATCAACTCATAAAGTATATAATTCACCATGTTTCTCAAAGCATGAGTTTAAAATACAAAGAAGAAATAGTGTCACTCACCGGGAAAAGCCAAAAATCAAATACGACGCTCACTCGAACCACGCACTCGGATTCCTAACAATTAACGGAAAAACAATATCAAAAGGCCGAGTAAAAAGGAATATTCTTACAACGACTCGCCTAAACTAGGCCTATTAGTCGATAAAACGACACCTACGCGCCACAAAAGCACACAAAAGCAGAAACCCAACAATTTCAGCTAGACGCGGTCCATGCGCCAACTTCGTCACGCCATAACTCCTCCACAAATTTCCGTTTCAAGCCATCTTGCAGTCTTTAGAAAGCTCTTTTAACGTACAACAACAACCCCAACTCAGCTGCCCCAAAACAGAACCGAAAACGACAAAAAAGAGGCTCGAAGCTACTGCCGCTACAGTACCAGATTGCGTCCCCAACTTCAAAATTCCGTTCCGGACAAACCACAAGCTCAAATCACGATCCGTAAGATGCTATAGCTTCACAACATCCCAAAGTACCATTTCTATAAATATATACGGCTTAACGACTCAAAAATCGGGCTTCGCCACACAAATATCCAAGAAATCCGAATTTCGAGCCCTAAATGCGGCGATTACTTGAAGTAGGTGATTAAAAGCTTCGATTCCTTACCGGCGTTGCAAAACACACTTGGGTCGGCTTGATGAGGCGTTCGGATCACGAGCGCGCCAAAATTTTTTTTTCCCTTTTTCCTTTTTCTTTTCTTTTCTTTCTCTCTTCTCCCCTGTTTTTCGTTTCTGCCCTGCTTCTGCCGAATGCCTCTTTCTCTCCCTCTTTCTCTCTTTTTAAAACCCACGAAGGTTCCACAGTTCTCTCCCTCAGCCTTCCTTTTTTGACTTTTCAAACTCTTTCTCTTCCTTCTTTTTTTTATTAAAGAGCCCATATATTACAGATATTCAACGCGTTCGTCTTGTGCCAGGTCTTCAATGAGTTCAATGCGAGGAAACTCGAGAAGAGGAACGTGTTCGAGGGCATTCACAAGAACAAGCTGTTCCTCGGGATCATCTTCGTGACAGTGGTCCTCCAGGTGGTGATGGTCGAGTTCCTAAAGCGGTTCGCCGACACGGAGCAGTTGAGCTGGGGACAATGGGGTGCGTGTGTCGGGATCGCGGCCGCGTCTTGGCCTATCGGTTGGGTGGTGAAGTGCATCCCAGTCCCTGATATACCAATCTTCATCTACTTGGGATTGAAAAGCAAGAAGCTGGTAGGGAAAATCGTGCACAGAGAACGGTAGCAACTATTGGAGACTCGATTTGATTTGATCCATTCCGATTCTTTTGATTGATTTAGATTGAATCTTGATTGGGATTTGATTTTGTAATTGATACAATAAATAGTAGATATAGGATACTGTGTATATTCTTTCCGATTCATTTATTGTATGAAAAATATGGATACAATAAATAGTAGATATAGGATACTCTGTTCCTCCATCATTCCACATTTCTTGTCAGGGTATCAGAGCAGTGTCTCTAACCCCTTGTCAATGTATCACAGTATCACAGCAGTGTCTTTAACCCCGCTTCCACAAAAATCCTTCTGAATTATCTTCAGTTGTTTCTGAGTTATTGTTGTTGCACCTACAAAACAAAACCAGCACAATAGGTACGTATTCGACTCTCTGAATATGCAGAATCCACACAGTAGTGAAATCCAAGATCCGACCCTACCTACAATGGAGGAATCACCCGACCAAATTTCGGGACAATCCTCCGCCCCTGCTCCAATTGCTCCAGTCGCTCCAGCGCCCCAGTTTCCTCCAGCTTAATGGCCATTCATCCCATGGTTTCCGATTCAGGGCCCATGGGCCACTGAACCGAATCAGTGGACCACTGGGTCCAGTCAGTAATGGGCCAATTTCGGCCCACCTGGACAACACCCAAATGGAGATCTGCATCCATTGTCTTCGGGTTAGAGACCCAAATTGAATCTGGGTGCGGCAAGGACGATTCCTTATGTGATATCCGGGTCTTTGCTTGACGGAATCGTGAGCTCAAGTGACTAGTAGCTATTGCCGCGTCTTCTTGTGTTGCCACAATTTGTGGCAATGTGGCATTTATTCAATTGTCAAGACCATGTAGGCTGTGGTGAAGGGGGAAACAAATATATAAATTCAGCAAACTCCATTCATTTCCATCTCTTCTGCCACTCCACTACCCCATCGTTCCCTTTCGTTCATCCTTTTCTTCATTCGCGCATCATCCCTCCTTGCTGCTCAACGCTGCATGACCCTCACCCTCCCTCGTTTCTTCTCTGTTTCCGTGCAACAGCCGTGGCTTCCTCGCCGCCACCTTTGCCAGTGATGAGCCCCTCATTCAGGCCCCACTCGCGCTGCCCCACCATCCTCAGGCTGCCCCATTGACTAATAAATAGCCAAAACCAGGCTTCCGAGACCTCGCCAGAACTGGCACTTGCCCTGTTTATGCTACGTAGGTTAATTTCGTACATCAGGTTGATTTCCTCAAGTTTTACTCGGCTCAATCAAATTCATGCTTGATTATGTTCATCGACGGTTTTGAAATATTTGTGTTGCAAGTAGTGTTAACAATTTAGTACCCTGAGCATATTAACATGTTGTTGAAATACTGGTTGTTGAGATTTAAGTGCATTTGAGTTTGAATATCACGAATTGTGGACAGAATCCAGGAATGCGATCATGTTGAAATTTGGTTTATTGTGGATTTTGTCAATTTTATCCTGATTTCTGTGGTACAACTTTGATGGGGCTTTCTTCACAAATTGTGTGTTTTGGCTAAAGTTTTGCAATTTTCCGAATGGATTTACTTGGTAAATGCCGCTGATTTCTAGGGATGGGCGAATTGCCTTTTTTTATTTGTTTATTTATTGAAATTGGGACTTTGGAATTTCCCTTTTTGTGCTTGTCTTTTGGAGGATACCGATAAGCAACCATCCTCTATCATTTTTGGGGTTTTTAAACGGACAAAGGATTTTGGAATTGCGATGGTCTCTGTGATTTAACTCATTGGACAGCATATTTAAATTGAATTATGGAATTATTGCACCATGAGATGAGTGACGAGTTTGGGTATGTTGTTGGTCCTTGAGACAACGATGTCCCAGGTGTTAGAAGGGATACCTGGAGAGGTATTTGGGTTCCTTTGGATGCCTACACAGTTCCTCTAAATGTTCTCGAGATGTTGAATGGGTGAGAGATGCCGGAGAGGTAATAGGATTCCCTGGAAGATAGTGGCAGTCAATTCATAATAAACATGATCAATTGCAATTTCAAATTTTTAGTCAAGTTTTATTCGGTAATTGTTTTCAGAGGAAACGTTTTTTATTTGTTATCCTAATTTAAGAAAGGTTCTTAAGCAAGTTGATATCATAATGATCTTTTGACCTTTATATTTAAACTTCATCATACGTGCTGTTATTGACTTACGTGGTATAAAGAAGTTAGTAGTTTGCTTGTTGAGCTTTGTGCTCACTTGTAATTGACCATTATTTCTTAGATCAGTAGCATTTTAGAAAGAACAAGGTAAGATTTTGAATGTATTATGAGTGGGAGGCAGATGACATAGTACATATGTAGTATCCAGGTTGGGATAATGCACTTGCTGGAGCTTTTGGACGTAGTATGGAATAGTGGTACTTTTTGCTCATCTCCCAGTGTACCCCGATATTGTCACCTAAAATACATAGAAATAAGAAATGAAATGAGATTGTTTGATTTGCAATTCCATTTGTGTTCCTTTGAAATTTTATGTGTCTTGCATGTTCTTTAACCGTACATGCTTCCACATACTTAAAAAGAGAAAAGATTTTAGTAATTGTGTTAGCCATGGCGTACTAAGCGTGTCACACCCTACCCAAGTTTTCCACATGGATTCGTGCCTTTTTCAACTATTGTCGGCCATCAAGAGCCAAGCAAGCCTCTTTATACCTTGCTAGCCGACGGGCCGAAGTCTAGACCCTACCTACCATGGACCTAATCACCCCTAATACCCTCTTAGTTTATTGATCATTCGAGGACTTTTTGAAGGATGGATATTGCCATCGACAGCTCCGATAGCTTGGATAATACCAACATGAATGGTCATCCTTCGACTTCATCCAGCCTAAAAGATGCCATATGCTACTAGGCATCCAGGGTTGTTACAATAACCTGTTGACACCCGATTTTTTGTCGACATTTTAAACATTCTTTTTGCAAAAATATAAAAAAAATATAGCCAAAAAGATAAAAAAAAAAAAATGAATGAATGAAAACATAAAAAAAAAAAATGAAAACAAAACAAAAAGAAAAAAATAAAGAAAACAATAAAAAAAGATAAAAAAAGCAAAAAAAAAAAGATAAAAAGAAAAGAAAACAAATGAAATGAAAATGAATAAAAAAGACAAAAATAAAAAGGGGAAAACGCTCGTTCAGAGGGGGGCCATTGGACAAGATTTTTGCTCTCTCTCTCTAAAATGGTTCGCGGGCGAATTCTCTCGGGGGGGTCTCTCGAAAAATTCTCTCTCTCTCTCTATTTCTCTCTCTCTGGGGGATCGATCTCTTTTTCGGGGATTGTTTTTGGGGTTCGAGGGATTTCGATCGATCAGAGCTCGATCCGTTAGGGTTTTCACCGGAGGCTCGATCGTTCTCTCGATCAGAGGCGTCGGCGGTCACAGTGACGAGGACGCCAGCAGTTCTGGCTCTCTTTCTGGAGATCGAAGACAAATGGTTGTTGGCGAGGATCAGAGGCGCTCGAGATCTCACTCCCGGACGGGGATATGGCTGACTCCAGATCGGTGTCTCTCCTTCTCGATCGCTCTCTTGCGCACCAGATCTGACTGGGGACGGCCGGTCGAAGCTCAAAGTACAGGGCTCAGATTCGCATCGACAGCAGCGACAGCGGCGTCGACAACAGCTTCCGATCGTTTCTTTGTTCCGTTTGCCCGATTATTCACCGCGGTTCAGTGATCTCCCCTTCCCGGCGGTATGGACTGGTGAGTAAACTGATCACCCCCTCTAGCTCTACG
This sequence comes from Eucalyptus marginata, assembly GCA_014182565.1. NCBI lineage: Eukaryota > Viridiplantae > Streptophyta > Magnoliopsida > Myrtales > Myrtaceae > Eucalyptus > Eucalyptus marginata. Next base: position 6,169,599 of record CM024592.1, read on the forward strand.
TGAATCGACGTTCTCGACGGACTTGATCTGTCCCTTTTCGTTTTCGCCGTTAGTTGTCTTCTGTGGTGTATCTAGCTACATATGTCAAGATATATGCAACTTGTGAAACGATCGCTGCTGAGAAGTGCTCTGCTGATAAGCGACAGAAAAGTCTGTGAGTGGAGGTTCTGTTTTGAGTATATTTTTGCTCTATTGTAGTTTAATTTCTTTTTTCTCTCTATTTCTCTCTCTTGGATTGCTCTCTATGGCTTGATCGCTTTATCTCGTCATGATCTGTCGCATTTTTTCTCTCGGCCCTGTCTTTGGTTCGATTGGATAACATCTTCGCTATTGGCCTATTTGTATCACCTATACCAACATTTAGAAGAATCATCAGAAATCAGTCGACAAAACAATTCTCTGGGCTGCCTCATATATATGCTCTCTTGAATTGCTTGCTTTGCACATGGTATGGCACGTCGCTAATATCGAGTAATAACATGCTGATCATGATGGTGAACTCCACGAGTATTTTTTTAGTTAGCAATACGTAGTTCTCTATGTGACATACATAGGTAAACAGAAAAAGGTTGCTGGCCCTTTTGCATCTGATCTTTCCTGATGTAGATACTCTGGCAGCAGATTTTAATGGTCACAACTTTCGATTTAGTCTGCCATTTATATTGTGTTTGAATGCTTTTTAAGCAAATAATGATGTTGGGATTGCCCTCGGCTGTTCTTGGCATTTTTGCAATTGTAGTAGTTACGAGCTTACATATACCAGATGTTGACCATGTCTTGATATCCCATAATTGGGTGTGCATTTGATTCCAACTTGAGGCTAGTTTGGTTATGGATTGATGCCATTTTGATCAAGTAAACTCATACGTGCTTGTGCTTCAATTTCATGGCAATTTGTCATCAAACAATCACAATTTGCAGTCTCGTGTGCTCTGTTACAATTCTGATTACATGCTGAAATCATGGATTATAGATGCTGTAATGGATAATAGATGATCAATATGTTGATTGTGGTCATTTGCATTCTTTGGAAATTTTGATTTCAATCCTTTGATGATAATTTCTAGCATGACCTATGCCTGTTCTTTAATCATATGTTGTCTTGAATAGATTGTTAAACCTACTGAGGTTAATGAATTTCTTTGTTTTTTTTTGCATTGATCTAAAGATAGATGTTTTCATTACACTTGTCTTTGACATCTATACTTATGACATGCCGAAATATTATGGAATTCATGTATCATTTGAGTAGGCTGAGGGTCCAAATACTGCATGATATATTCTGTTTCTTTTTGCTGATCTGACCATATGTGCAAATACCTTTGTTTAAGCATGTAAAAAGCCTTAATTGAGCTGGTCACCTCTTAGGAACTCATAAAAGACACCTCGAACTTTCCAATAATATCAAGTCTATCCAATTTCCTCACCATTTGCCTTATCTTCCAATTTCAAATCTAGTATTGAAATCTGGATTTTGCCTTAGTCTAGAATGCATACTTTGTTTGTGAATTTGGTATGAATTTTTGTGAAGAGTCTAGGATTGAGTCCTTCATGAAAGTTGTCTTTCACATAAAAATTGCAAAAAAAATGATTGTGTGTTTGCCTTGCTACCCTGTTCTGCTTTTGACTGACCTTGATCTTTTCCAGGATTTTATAAATTCATATGCTTAGAATTTTAGGATGCTTCTTCATGAAGGTTGTTCCTTATATGCGGATTGATGTGCTATAAAGATCATAGGTTGAATAGATCATAGGTCATGCCTCTATTAAACAGACATTAGATGCTCTGTTTTTGTATAGATTGTTTTGGTTGGTTGACATACCTCTGCTCTTGATACATGTTGAATCTGATCATCTTATCTTCTTCGAATTTGATTTGCCTTGATCTGCAATTTCGTATACCTGACATGTCACTTTCTGTTTTGGCTTAAATGAGGTGATAGATGAGGCTTTCTGGTCTTGAGCCCTTCTAAACATAGAAAATAGACTTCTCAAGCTTCGATTTGATATGTCGCACGCCCTGAACGGATGTCATTCGGTCATCGAAAAACACCTACAAAATTTGTCAATTCTACAGCAGTTTTAGATTTTTTTTGCTGTTTTTGTGTAATGATTTTGCTGGTTCTTTGTGTTTAGGGCCAAATCACGCCTCATTATTTTCTTGACATTTGAAACACATCTTACAAGTTTCACATCAATGCATGGCATATCATTTTTGAATCTAGTTTGATGTGAATATCATGCATCCATTTGGCTAATTGCAATTGAAATTTGCCAAGCATGACATTCCTAATTCTAAGTCACTTGGCAATGTTAATGACTTGTGTGACTTCTTTGCATTCTGATTTAGGGTTAAATGTTTACCCAAACCTTTTTCGCATTCAACCTTATGTCATGTGCAAGTTTCACATTTTTGTGCATTGTCTAGGTGGTCTTACGAACCATTAAACATGCATTGTATTTTGTCCTGTTCATGACTTGAATTTGCTGGGTTCATGTTCATGTCTGATGCCTATGTCTATTCGTTATAATAACGATTTCAATGCGTTGTCTTAGTCATATAAGATGAGGCAAGGAATCCTTTTTTCTTAGATTGGGTTTAGATTAGGATTCCAAAGATGGACTTTGGTGTGAAGATGATGGAAGTCGATGTCCATTCCGACTATTATCTTGTACTATTTGTTTTCCCGATATATGTCTCGGGTTCCATGCATTGTATAAAATCCGACGAGTTGCGGGTTTCCTTTCTTTTCCGATTGTTTTCTCTTTCATATTCTTTAGGATTGCATGATTAGCTTTACTGCTTTTCTTGATTGTTTACTTCATGTCTTGCACTTTCAATTTCTCTGATTGATTTCTTTTATTGTTTTTTTCTTTTAGAAATAGAATAGCATAAAAGTAATCCACCACGCATGATCGCTTAGCTTAGAATTGGTGATCCCGAAAATATAAAAAGAGATGTATGGACATGTTAAGAAAAACACAACATACTGTTAGGTATCGAAAGGGCGCTAATAGCTATATTAGCGTAACCCAAGTCCCCGAATCTAGATATCTGGTTGCGTAGGAATCGAGGGAACTCTCCCAACCCTCGATTGGGTTTTCTAGCCGACCCAAAAAAAAAAATATATAAGGCTAGTGGCGACTCCTGTATATTCTTAGGTTGTTAAATACCTAGATCGTATAAATAAATTCGCTGTCATGCGGGGTACGAGCTTGGGAGAGCTCGCGGTCTTATGATCAAGTATCCTTAAACCTGACCTTTCCCACCTTTGACATTTGAGGGCAGCGAGATCGGGCTGCGACATAACGTACTCCTCCTTTCATGTCCTCTATGTTTTGAGAACTCGGATATCTTCCAAATTTAAGATGCTCTCAGCACACTGGACTTGCCAAATATATAACAAGTCTTCAACAACTTTGCAACAATGAGAGATGACATTGGAATTTTGAATGGGAGCGGCTAGCGTGACAATGAACTGAAGGATGACAATGTAACGGTGAAATACCATCCACAAAATCGGAGGGCCCCGCTTTGACTTCTATCTTTTCTTTCTCATCTTTGCAATTTGGGGCTGAAGTTCAACTGTCTACTTTCTAATCAAATGGCATAGTCACGCAAGCATTTCCCATTTTCATTCTTAAACTCAATGTCATGACGTCACTGTTATCCCCTCTAAATGACAGCGACTTCATGCTCACAGATTCTCAATTTTAGCTAATTGGCAACTGGAACATAAGATTAAGATACAATCTGTCAAATGTTAGAATATATTGCCAAAAAAATTCTTAGAGGAATTCTCGATGATTCGAAATGAAAAAGTAAAGGAGTTAAATTCGTCGAGATGACGAATTTTTTCCTCTTATAACAGTTGACTCATAATTTCGTTTTTTATTCATTTGAATATTTGGTATTTGGACAAATTCATCATATGCTAAAGACAATACTTGAATTGCGTATGTAATTCAGACCTTTTATCTTGGAAACCAAATGAATGAGTCATCCGATTTTCAAGCAAAATTGCTTAGCCCAGATTGATGGCTCCGTCTCTTTCATCAAAATAATAGGACCATCACCTAAGTATTCACCCACTCACTATGAACTTTTTCCATGTAAATAGGATAACCAAACGTTCCTTTGAACATATTCTCGATATGCGCACTTTCAAATAGTGGAAAAGAATTAATGAAAATAGACGGCAATTTTTTTTTTCATGCTCATTCTCCCTGAAACGAAAAATTGAGAGAACCCTGCGAACCAAAGGCCCCTTAAATTCGCGTTTATTTCCTTTCCAGCTCTCCCGGTGGGCATCACTCCCTCCGTCCTCTTTAAGATTTCATCTCTCTTGGAGGAGAAAGTACTTCGCCTAGGCGAAGGCATTCTCCTCTTCACACAGACCGCAAGGAAAGTTCCTAGCGAGTACCTGGAATTCTCGAAACAACATAAGCCATTGCCTGTTTCACTATAGCCGCAATAGCTTCAACACGGCTACTTTGACCATTACTTGAACCGCACGCGTCATGAGCATCTATGTCTACATAGCAGGTTTCAGCGCGACATAATGAGCACTTTTTTTTTTGGTAAAAGACATAATGAGCACTTCACTCGCTCCATAACATGCCCGCTCCATTGGCGCGTTATAAACAGGGACATCGCCTGCGAACACGCTTCATAAGAAATAAACGCAAATGATATTTATATTTATCATCTATGGGTCGATCGATTGAAGGAGAGATGGAAGAAAATACGACGGTAGACCATGCGTTCGAGAGGGTGGACTAAAAAGTGTAAACATAGGATTCCTTTTACTCAGAAGAATGGTAGTTTTGACTACCTTAATGGTGTCGTAGTAACTTAACCGTGTCCGATAAACATCCCATTGGGTCTCTAATAGACTCTCTAAAAGGTCTGCTCCGAAATAGGAAACCTCCAAACGAGAAGCACAATTGAAACTTTTTTACAATGTTCACCTTAAGGTAGCCACAAAAACAGGCTATCGGGTATAAATTAGATTTAATTCCTTGAGGGAAAAAAGGCATATTATTGTAAGAAAATTAGTTTCATATTAATAAAAAAAAAAAGAGAGAGAAAGTTTTCTATTTGATACCTTTCGGTAAATCGGTTTTACATAAACACATATAAGCAACCATTAAATTTATATGTTTTGTTATTTCAGATGTAGAAAAGTATCATCTACATTTATTGTAAAACGATAGTGGACTTCTGTTATTTCAATCGTTTCTACTTTGGACATCGAAGAAACTCAGGTGATCTAGATTTCACGTGAAATTGCATGGCCTAGATGGTCCCGTCTCCTTCATCAAAATAACGGAGGCGTCACCAAAGCATATCCCTACTCATTATTAATTCCCTGTGAACAGGATAATTAAATGTGCATTTTAGACAGCATTCTCGATATGCCCATGTTCAAATATTGAAAATAAAAGCAAAACTTCATTCTCGTCTTCGTTTTCAACCAAACAATGGAATATCGAAGAATTTCCCACGAACCTACGGGCCCTTAATTTCTCTTTAGTTTCCATCTAAATCAATTAATTGTTGACTCGGCATGACTCACTCACTCCTATTAAATTACATCTCCTTTTGGGAGGAAAATGCTTTCGCTAGGCTGCCCTTCACCCCTCTCTTCTCCTCTCTTTCCATGTCATTTTGTCTCTCACAGAGCTACGAGGAAAGTTCCTAGCAAAGTACCTGGAATCCCCCGAACCACCTTCCCTGAAATGTCGGCCACATCGTCCTACCATATTCCTAACGAACAACACTACCATTTTCCGTCGCATTGTAGCGGCAATAGCTTCTACACGGCTATTTTAAAGGGCCGTGCTTTCCCTCCCGTTGCCTCCGGCCAAATCTTTTAATTGGCCCATTATGAATATCAACATCGCTAACGAATAAACTTAACAAGAAATATATGCGAGTAATTATTATTTATTTATAGTCTAAATGATCGAAGGAGGGATAGAGTAAAATACGATACTACCGTCTATCATGACTAAAGTACATACATAAACATAGGATTCCTTTGAAACAAAGAGAACGATAATGACAATGTGCAGAGCTTCGGGTGGCTCAGATGATGTCGGAGAAACGGATGCAAACCGCGTAAGAAACAACACGCTGCATAGTATCTCTTGACCTTTTTGGTTGACTCCACACCATAACGGCTCCCGACATATAATAATTACAAAAAACAAAAAAGAAACGCGAAGACTGCAGGAAGAAGGAACGGCATGTATATAGTCACCTCATATCCATGCAGTATTGTCTCCAAACATCGTTCCACGTATTCGAAATTCGCACTTTTCGCTGCTTAACACCACACCAACGTCAGAGTCTTTCGTTTCTTTTCTTGCCATTTTGCGTTGTGTCACTCCTCCGAGCGATGACGAGCATTTCCCGTGGCGACTGCGTCCGCTATGAGGTCTCTCTCGACTTGCCCGCTACGCGCAATTTTGCCAAGCGATGGCGCTTGGCATTTGCGACCATACATTGCTCCCGAGCCTTCACTACCTACGCAAAGAAAACCAAGAAGTTGCCGAGAAAATCTCCTTCCTACAGTTCGATTTTGATACCCGATCAGGTTCAGAGCGCTTGCTCTGATCATCCAGGCTTCTTCAAGATTGATCAGTCACAGCTTACTAAGCTGGTCAAGGAAAAGGACCACAGCCACCTCCAGCAATTTGGCGGGGTCGAGAAAGTTGCCTCAGCACTCGAAACTGATGTCTCGGCTGGAACAAGTGGCAACCCTGATGACATCTCTCGCAGGCAAAATGCGTTCGGCGTCAACACATACAAGAAGCCGCCTGCCAAGGGCTTCTTCCACTTCGTGTTTGAGGCTTTCAAGGACCTTACAATAACAATTCTTCTTGTTTGCGCTGGGCTTTCGCTCGGGTTCGGGATCAAGGAGAACGGGGTTAAGGAAGGCTGGTATGACGGTGGCAGCATATTCGTTGCTGTGTTCCTCGTGATTGCCGTGAGTGCTGGGAGCAATTACCGCCAAAACCGGCAGTTTGAAAAATTGTCTCGGGTGAGTGGTAATATTCTCATTGATGTGATAAGGAAGGGTCGTCGGCAGCAGGTTTCCATATTCGAGATTGTCGTTGGAGACGTCATTTGTTTGAAGATTGGCGATCAAGTTCCGGCAGATGGGCTGTTCCTGGATGGGCATTCCTTGCAGGTAAGGATGACAATTTGTACGGGTTTGACGCATTAGATTTGCATAGTATCTCATGTTGGTTTCCTCCAGAAACATACGTAGTATTAATATTACCAAGTTCTAGCACAGTTTGAGTAATTAGTCCAAAAAATTGTAGAAGTGTATCATATTCTGCTTGATACTGGGCAGTCTGTCATTTTCATGATCTTGATTCTATGACAAAACGGATAAGTAATGGTTTTTATTCGTAGTTCTAGTTATAGTAGAACAAACTCTCTTAAAAAATTCTAATGCTATAACGTAATCCATTTGTTCTTGTTTCCAATTTGTTCATGTTTCATTTTCTTTGCTTCAAGTTAAGACCAGAGCTTTGTATCGTGTCATAGCGTCCCTAAACCATGTGCGACGTTTGTGTTGTCAATTTAGGTTGATGAATCGAGCATGACTGGGGAGAGTGATCACGTAGAAGTGAACTGCAAGGACAATCCATTCCTGTTCTCAGGAACAAAGGTTGCTGATGGGTATGCTCAGATGCTGGTTACATCCGTTGGCATGAACACGACATGGGGCGAGATGATGAGCTCAATCAGCCGCGACAACAGCGAACAGACCCCTTTACAGGCTCGGCTCAACAAGCTTACCTCGTCGATTGGCAAAGTAGGCTTGGCAGTTGCTTTCCTGGTGCTCTTGGTCCTGCTGATTCGCTATTTCACGGGAAACACACAGGATGCATACGGGAACAAGGAATTCATTGCAGGCCAAACCACAGGTAACGACATCATAAACTCCGTTGTGGGCATCATCGCAGCTGCAGTGACAATAGTGGTGGTCACGATTCCCGAAGGCTTGCCGCTTGCAGTAACCCTCACTCTCGCTTATTCGATGAAGAGGATGATGGCGGATCAGGCAATGGTGAGGAAGCTTTCGGCCTGTGAAACGATGGGGTCAGCCACCACTATTTGCACTGACAAGACTGGTACCCTCACAATGAACCAGATGAAGGTGACAAAATTCTGGGTCGGCCAAGACTCTGTGGCAGAAAATACTTACTCCTCTGTCTCCAGGTTTGTTCTGGATTTGATTCAGGATGGGGTTGCTTTGAACACCACAGGTAGTGTCTATAGGCCGTCTTATGAATCAGAGTACGAGTTCTCAGGCAGTCCCACCGAGAAAGCAATTCTTTCCTGGGCGGTTTTACAATTGACCATGGACATGGAGGAGACAGAGAAGAGTTGTGAAGTCATCCAAGTCGAAGCCTTCAACTCCCAGAAGAAGAGAAGCGGTGTCCTAATAAGGAAAAGCTTGGATGATACATTCCATGTGCACTGGAAAGGAGCGGCAGAGATGGTCTTGGCAAAGTGCTCGACCTTCTACGACGGGTCAGGGATAGTGAAAGATTTGGATGAAGATGAAAGGGTGAGATTCGAGCAGATTATTCAGGGGATGGCGGCAAGCAGCCTCAGATGCATCGCTTTCGCTCATAAACAAGTCTCCGAGGAAGCTGTCCTAGAAAGAGAAGACGGGAAGAAGATCCAAGAGGATGGCCTGACATTACTAGGACTTGTTGGTATTAAGGATCCGTGCCGTCCCGGCGTGAAGAGTGCGGTCCAAGCTTGTCAGGATGCGGGAGTGAACATCAAGATGATAACGGGAGACAACATCTTCACCGCCAAGGCCATCGCCACAGAGTGCGGGATTCTCAGGCCCGAGGACGATGCCTCCAACGAAGCCATTGTGGAAGGAGCTGACTTTCGCAATTACACGCCTGAGGAGAGGCTTCGGAGAGTTGAGAAAATCCGGGTCATGGCGAGATCCTCGCCTTTGGATAAGCTCCTGATGGTTCAATGCCTGAAGCAAAAAGGCCACGTGGTTGCTGTCACAGGGGATGGCACGAACGATGCACCAGCCCTCAAGGAAGCCGACATCGGGCTTTCAATGGGCATACAAGGCACCGAGGTCGCCAAGGAGAGCTCGGACATCGTAATCCTCGACGACAACTTCGCCTCCATGGCAACGGTGCTGTGTTGGGGTCGATGCGTCTACAATAACATCCAGAAGTTCATCCAATTCCAGCTCACGGTGAACGTTGCCGCCCTTGTGATCAACTTTGTGGCCACTGTCTCTTCCGGCGACGTCCCCCTGACGGCTGTCCAGCTCTTGTGGGTGAACTTGATCATGGATACACTCGGCGCCCTCGCGCTGGCCACGGAGCGGCCCACTAGGGAGCTCATGGAGAAGCCTCCAGTGGGACGGACTGAGCCGCTCATAACCAATGTCATGTGGAGGAACATTGTGGCCCAAGCAACATACCAAATGGCCGTCCTCCTCACTCTACAGTTCAAGGGCGAATCGATCTTCGGCGTGGATGAGGCGGTGAAGCGGACACTAATATTCAATGCGTTCGTCTTGTGCCAGGTGTTCAATGAGTTCAACGCGCGGAAGCTTGAGAAGAGGAACGTGTTCGAGGGCATACACAAGAACAAACTGTTCCTTGGGATCATTTTCGTGACGGTGGTCCTCCAGGTGGTGATGGTTGAGTTCCTAAAGCGGTTCGCCGACACAGAGAGGTTGAGCTGGGGACAATGGGGCGCATGTGTTGGGATTGCAGCTGCATCTTGGCCTATCGGTTGGGTCGTCAAGTGCATCCCCGTCCCTGATATGCCAATCTTCAGCTACTTGGGATTGAAAAGCAAGAAGCTCGTGAGGAAAATCGTGCGCACAGAACAGTAGCAACACTAATTGAGTTTAACTCGATTCTTTTCGTTGTACAAGTATATTGAATTCATTATTAATGCTGCGTGATTTTTTTGTTTTCCCTAGAAAAATAAGGAATTTGTAACCCATCGATTGATCTTTCAGTCGCATCGATATGTAGGCCCAGCCTTGTAAAAGAAATATTTTTTCATTTATTGCATAACTCATATTTCCAGAGGTAAGCACGCAACTTCTGATATGAGGAAGAAGAAGGACGAAATCCATAAGACGAGTGACCCTATTTACAGCCAAGAATGTGAAGAACAAAATCGTGAGAAAAATTTTAAGCGCAAAGGGACTGAATCGGCATGAATCACATACTATTGACAATGTCAAGGCAAGGAAAAAATTCATAACCCGCCTTGACCATATTTCTAATTAACTTTGAATCAAGTTAGACATAACAACATTAAACATATAGTTCGATAAAAGAATCAATAGAATGATATATAGCAATCTATATCATTAGCCAATGACTTCATGATACACGATAACCTACCAATTGTTGATTTGACCATGATAATATCCTATTTGTTAACCACCACCTTCTCATTATGTGTATCCTCTTAGTTTGTCATCTGTTCGAGGACTTTTTGGAGGATGGATATTGCCATCGACAGCTCTAATAGTTTGGATAAATCCAACATGAATGGTTCATCCTTCGACTTCATCCAGCCTGAAAGATGCCATATGCTACTAGGCATTTAAGGTTGTTACAATAACCTACTCCTCCTTTCATGTCCTCTGTATTTTGAGAACACACATATCTTCAAAATTCAAGATACTCTCAGCACACTGGACTTGCTAATATACAAGTAGTCTTCGACAACCTTGCAACTAATAAGAGATGACATTGGAAGTCTCAATGGGAGCGGCTAGCTGAAATACCATCCACAAAATCAGAGGGTCCCGCTTTGACTTCTATCCTTTCTTTTTCATCTTTGCAATTTGTGGCTGACGTCTCGGCCAGAATAAGCGGCAACCCAGACGACGTCTCTCGCAGGCAAAATAAGTTTTCTTCTGCGATCCTTTCCCTTATTTTGCACTTATCTTGCTTGAAAAATTATTAACATTTTAACTGGATTTTAATTTAATTTAATTTAATTTTGCTTCATTTTGATTTTAAAACATTTAAATATTTAAGTGTCTCCCCATACCAAAGTTTTGGCAATCCCCTTTTTTAGGAGATATTGTTTTTAATATAGTAGGTTACTTTGATTTTGGTTTTTTTGTATGCCTTTTTACTAGGGAAAATTATAAATAAATAAAAAAAGTGATAAACATATTGTTGTTTTTATCATAAACTTATTCTTTGATAAATTGAGTTATAAACCTTTTGCAATTTTGCACTTTCTTCCACCAAAATTGGCCGGCTAAATACCACGTATTTTTTAATAATATTTTATTTTTTTGAATTTTATTTTTATCTTTTTTTAACTTTATCCCTCCTTTTGCTCCTCCTCTTTTTGAATTTAAGTGTACATTTCTGATCTTTTGGCATTTAAGTTTCACCCAACTAAAGCGAGTTTTCTGGCGAGGGCTCACCTCGCCATATTCGGGAGAGGGGCCCTACCGTCGCTGGGTTTGGTGAGGCGAGCCCCGACGGGGCTCGCCTCGTGGCAAGGCCTCATTTGCTGGATTTGGCCCCTTTTGTTGGGCAGGAGATTTTGTTGGAGCGATTATTTTCAAATTTATTAAAAAAATTATCGCCTTAACCGGCCATTTAAAATAGTACGTTACTTTGATTTGGTTTTTTTCGTATGCCTTTTACTACATCCATCAACAGTGGGTTTTATTCCCGGCTTATGTGGGGTTTTATTACCGTTGATTTATTCCCAACTTCCATAAGGTTTTATTCACATCAGCCATAGGGTTACAGAAGATATACTTGGATAAAGTGAAATTTCTTTGGCTTAAAATTATTATAAGTGAAATTTGTATTTAAAGACAAAACTCGCGAATTATCAATGTCGCTCGGCATTTTTTTGCACTCGATGGCTAGTGCACATGCAATGCGGAGCTTTTACCTTGGAAACTATATAAACGAATCATCTAGATTTCATGTAAAATTGCGTGGCCTGAATGGTTCTATCTCTTTCATCAAAATAATGGAACCGTCCCCTAAGTATATCCCCACTCACTATTAACACATTGTGAATATGTTAAGTCAACGTGCTTTTTAAACGCATATTCAATATGCACACGTTCAAATATTGAAAAATAAAAGCAAAGTTCTATATTCGTTTTTCGTTTTCACTAAAACGAGAGATTAAGAAATTGCCCACGAACCAAGGGCCCTTAATTTCTCTTTAGCTTCCATCTAAATCAATTGATATTTGACGGGGCATCGCTCGCTCCTTTTTTAAGATTTCATCTCATTTGGAGGGAAAAGATTCGCGAGGAAAGTTCCAGGCAAGTTCTGGGATTCTCGGAACCATTGCCCCAATTCTTTCCAGTGAGAATCGATACCTGCTGCGTAGGTTTCATCAGCAGGATATAACAAGAGATCGCTCGCTTTAAAACGCGCATACTCCATCTTAGATTGGAGGGAGAGAGAGGAAAGTGCCTTCCTTCGGCTGAAGCTTGAATTGGCGTTACAAGGACATCACCTATGGACACACTTCACGAGAAATGAATGCGAGTGATGTTTATAAAGTCTTAAGGAATATGATTCCCTTCTTTTGCGGAAGAATGATTACTGCGGAGCGTCTTCAAGAAACAACGCGGCGTTGGGGTTCGTTTCGGGGAAACCCATCAGCAGAAAAGCAAACAGAGCTGGCCGCGTGAGGCAAAGAAAAAGAAAAGCATATCTTGCACCTTTGCACAAATGCCGTCACCCTCTTGTGCTTTTCCCGCTTGTATATAAAGTACAAGCCATTCATGGTCCTTGTATCCATCATCGCTCCACACAAATTCGAACGTTGTACTTTTCGTGGTTAACGCAACACCAAACTTCAGAGTTTTTTTCCTTTCGTCATGCCACTTGCATTGTGCCACCCTGTCTCGTAAATGGATCGCAAGCCGGTGTGTCTCTTCCAAGCGATGACAAGCATTCTCAGTAATGACACTGTTGGTAATTTTTTATAAAACAAATGAAGAGGTGCCTTGTCCCACATCGAAAAGATGAGTGCGCACGTGGACGAAATTTGGCACTAACCGATGATCATTATTTTATTTATTGAAAATTCGGATTTATTTCTATAAAAATTAATTATAAAGTCTTGTTGAAACAGTCGATTCTTCACGAAAAGTTACGGTTATTTATTATTTATTTAATTCCGAATTTTTTTATGTCTTTTCAACGTAACCTTTGAGACGTACTTGTTCACGAAAGGTTGTCTTTGTTCTTTTTGCAATCTTTTGAAGAGTTGTCTCTATTCGAAAGACAAAGATAAGTATGTTTGTTTTGAGAACAAACACATATCTTCTTCAATCTTTTCGTTTTTCTTTGGAGAGAAACTACAGCCATTGTTTCCAATTGTTTCCCATGAGAGAGACCCTGAGAAATACTAGAATTGCTATCTAGTATTCTCATTTGAGACTTTGTTGTATTCTGGAGGAAATTTGCCGGTGACCATTAGCAACTTTGTGGGGCAAATAAATCCTTAAAGAAAGTGATATCACGTCTCAAAGTCCGACTTGAGTACTCTAAAGATCCGACTTCATTGTTCTACCCAATTCGAAGCAGTATTTTCCCAACAATTTTAAGGATTTATTTTGCAACAATGGAGTCAAGTGCATGAAAGTTATGAATCAAGCGCCGGTTGTCGACGCAAGCCTTCATCGTCCGATCCGCGCATTTTTTGTCTATTCACAAAATCAATTGGATCTTCTCGTGGAGTTACTGAGGATCGAGGAAATCCAGAGGATCCGTGAGTCTTTGCTTTTCTTTCCTTCATTTTTTGTTATTTGTGCGCATGGTGGTTGGGGGACTCGATGACAAGAAAGATTTCGGCAAGAGCGATCCACAACGAATTATGCGCACCGTGTGGGGTTCCAATTTTATCGAATCCCCGACATGGGTTGTGGGTTGCCATGAGGTATGTGCCAAAATGCTAATCCGAGAATTCTTACTTCTTTGTTCTCTCTTGTATGTTTCGATGTTTCGTTGTTTGTAACTGCAATTGGGTGTCTGCGATTCGATTGCTCTTCGTCTGGTAGACGGTGCTTCCGTTTAACTGTGAATGCTTGGCTCGCTTTTGGAGATTCTCAATCGGGGATCCTTCAATTTGAGAGAATCACTTTGGGATGCGACCGGGGTTGGTTAAATCCGATCCCTACGCATCTGACTTAATTTTGCTTACGTTTCTTTGTCGTTAAAGATCGAAAATCTGAGCACAAATTTTTTTTTTTTGTCATTCTTTGGCTCTCTCGTATCTTGGATTATTCCCACATTCGTCCATGGTGATCGTCCGAGAGAGATGTCTGAGGGGTGTGGATGTGCATACAAAGGAATCAATGGCCGAGAAAAAAAAAATGAGAGGAATTGATAGGCGACACCACCAAGAACCAAGTCGCCATGAATCCCACCAACTCCTTCTCCGATGCAAATTGGTTATTCGGGAGGAGATTCAGCGATCCTGCGGTCCAGAGTAATATGAGGCACTACTCGATGTTGGACGCCCGGTTCTGGCGAGGAAAGTCGCGGTCGCGCGAGCCGGCGGCGTGGAAAGTTGGATTCTGACTTTCGATTGCGATCTGGGAAGGTTCCGGCAGTGTCGGAGAGATCAGGAATGCGGTGGACCATGCGAAGGAATTCGCGAAAGGAGCGGCAGAGATGAGCGTGAAGTTGGCCAAGGGTTGTGAGGACATTGTGTGGCAAACTCTTGGCAACGAGAACTCCTTCCTCCCCAAGTACTTCGGGAGGGACTCATACGTCATGGGCAGGCTCCAGGGGCCGTGCGTAAGGACGTTTACGAGATTGGAGCTCTAAGTGAGTACTTCCCGAGGACAAGAACCCGATGCATGTCTGGTCGGCCGTGTCATTCATCGCTATCGTGGTCGCTGCAAGTTGGTTGGTGATTCTCTATCTAAGTTCCTAGTTTGAGCGAGGAAATTATTTGATTGAGAAATGCATCATATCACATTCCGTGCATTGGTGTTGTTGACCCATTATGGAATTTTTTTTTTTTTTTAACTATTGTTTGATCTTTCTGAGTATGAGAAATTGGAGAATTCGATTGACTGTCCTCTTAGTGATCTAAAATTAGTAAACATTTCTTTTGGTTTTTCTGTTGACGAATTTGGATACACACAATCGAAAGATCTTATTGAAATGATGAACCATCGTAATAATGGGGCAATCTTTTGTTCTACCGTCGGTTTGTCTTGGCGAAGCTATTGAAAAATTATTTGTTGTATGCTTCTGTTCTCACATGCTTTTGATTGTTAGGGGTGGTGTATAAATTGCTAGAATTTATCTATTTACTTATTTCCCATCCTTGTATGGATTTCTATACTTGGTTTATTATTAATTGGATATGATGATGAAACGTACGTTATCATATTGGATGCCTCTTAAAATAGTCTTGAAGTGGGGATATTTGAAGGGGACTATGGAGCCAATGTGATTGGAGTCATTGAGACAAAAAAGAAAAAGAAAAAGGAAGGTATCTAACTTTCATTTTAAATGAAAGATTTGAGTGAAGTAGATACCTTATTGGGTGTTAAAATTAAAAAATAGTGGGGGTTATCCTTTGAGCCAAAGTGATTACATGGAGAAGATGTTGTATAGATTTAAACATCTTGTTTTCAAATATATAAGTACTCCATCTGATTCCTGGTGGAGAGTTTTTAATGTGAGTGATATTGGTCTTTAATGTAGGTGATACATTATACTAGACCTGATATTACTTTTTGTATATGCAAGTTGAGTAAATACTAATAATCCAAATATAGAACATGTGAGAGTTATCTTATTGTTCTATAATAATCCGGCTATATTAGAAGGATACGCCGATGCTACTTGGATTACAAGTGTGGGAGATGAAATTTTTGGATGGATTTTCACATTAGGTGAATATGTTGTTTCTTGGGTGAGCAAGAAACAAATGTGCATAATTCACTCAACTATGAAATTTGAATCATTGCTTAGTAGCAACTGGAAAGAGGCCAAATGTATTAGGAATTTGTTGTTGGATATCAAATTATGGCCTAATTATATGCCTCCTATTTCTATCCACAGTGATAGTCAGGCTACTTTGGCAAGAGCCTATAATAGCATCTATAATAGTAAGTCTAGACATATTAGTCTAAGATATGAATATGTGAGACGATTGATTAAAGATGGTACCATAACAATTGTCTACGTGAGGTCAAATAATAATCTTGCCGATCCCTTGACGAAGGCTTTACCAAGACACATGGTAATAATGATCTCATAAGAAACGGGGCTGAAACCCTTTAATTGAAATCACCAATAATGGTAACCCGACCTTTTTCTAGAACATCACTAGTTACAAGGTTTAATGGGTAAAAACAAATTATTGAATGTGATTGTTTGATACTGACGTAGCCCTGATATGAGAAGTCAGTATCGTCTGTTACGTTTTGTAGGTTGAATTAAATTCTTAATGAAGTATAGTACAAATTTGTAATGTGTTAATAGTAACAGAAGCACATTGTAAATACTTCACCTATATGAGCTTAGAAGTGGTGCCGCTTTTTTACGAAAGTTAGGGTTGCTTTCTAGAGAGCTCATGAAACAGGATCAAGCACAAGGCCATAATAGTGCGGAGTAATATAGAACTTCTCGCTGAGACAAGAGGTTAGTGTATGTGCGGTATGTCCGGTTCTATTATATAAAAGTACAAGTTTAAAGCCGAGCTACTTGTCACTTTGATAGAGCTTTGAGATATTTGCACTAAGTAAAGGTTTAACTCGAAAGAGACCTTTATGTATGTATATTAATCTCATGGAAATTTTGGCTGTAAATTTTTAACGTTTTATTTCTTGTTTTTGTTTTATAACAAAAGTGGGGGATTGTTGGTAATTTGTTTATAAAACAAATGAAGAGGTGCCTTGTCCCACATCGAAAAGATGTGAGTGTGCACGTGGATGAGATTTGGCACTAACCGATGATCATTATTTTATTTATTGAAAATTCGGATTTATTTCTATAAAAATTAATTATAAAGTCTTGTTGAAACAGTGCGACTATTCACGAAAAGTTGCGGTTATTTATTATTTATTATTTATTTAATTCCGAATTCTTTATTTCTTTTCAACGTAACATTTGAGACGTACTTGTTCACGAAAGGTTGCCTATGTTCTTTTTGCAATCTTTTGAAGAGTTGTCTCTATTCGAAAGACAAAGATAAGTATGTTTGTTTTGAGATCAAACACATATCTTCTTCAATCTTTTCGTTTTCTTTGGAGAGAAACTACAGCCATTGTTTCCAATTGTTTCCCATGAGAGACCCTGAGAAATACTAGAATTGCTATCTAGTATTCTCATTTGAGACTTTGTTGTATCCTGGAGGAAATTTGCCGGTGACCATTAGCAACTTTGTGGGGCAAATAAATCCTTAAAGAAAGTGATATTACGCTTCAAAGTCCGACTTGAGTACTCTAAAGATCCGACTTCATTGTTCAACCCAATTCGAAGCAGTATTTTCCCAACAGACACACTCACTCACCCCCACCCAAACCCCCACACCCACCCCACCCCACCCCACCCCACATCCCTCCCCCCCCGGTGCTCTCTCTTCCCCTCGCCTGAGATATCCAAGGTAAATTCTGCTGGAAAATGATGGTAGTCAATAAAACTTAATAAAGACAAGCCACTCCGAGAGTCCCACATCAAACAAGCACACAAAGAGCGCAAGGGAGACTCTGAATAAAAGCCAAGCCAGATTTAATCATGCTTTCTTCAACCTTTTAGCTAAGATCAAGTGTGCTTCTTGCAAAGTGTGGTCGATGTTCACACAAATGCTGAAATAGTTTGATTTTTTTTTGCACGTGTGAACATGCATAAACGGATTGATCGGTCCAATCCTATCTGGTTCTAGGCTCCTTCGGTCTAGACTAGAGGAACCGGTGAGTGGAGACTGGACTGTCCGAGAATTGATCACCCCTACCAAATAAGAAGCACAATTGAAACTTTCTTACAACATTGACCAAATTTGGATCATGACACCGAAAAGAAGTCAGGATTTTCATGACATATATTTAGGCATTCAAAAATAACAATTTATTACGATCGAATTTCTATTCATGGGCTTAAACTCAAGACATAATTTCAATGTTTAAGGCACAAATGATAACCATTATATTTCTAGTTAGATCTATTTTTCTGTCTTAGCAAACATATTTGGAACATAAATCTATTTGGTAATGCAATTTCATTATTCTGTTTATGAAATGCGATCGAATTTCCATTCATGGGCTTAAACTCAAGACATAATTTCAATGTTTTAGGCATGTATGATAATCATTCTATTTCTAATTAGATCTATGTTTCTGTTTTAGGAAATAAGTTTGGAACAACATAAATCCATTTGGTAATACAATTTCATTATTCTATTTATGAAAAGAAATTTAGTCCAAACATAGAAAAGTAAAATGTTTTTTCTTCTCAACTTGCTTTCGCTAATTGGTAGGGGGAAAATGAATGAAAACCCTTATGTAAAATATTCCCAAGCTCTCCCCCAAAGTCATACCATCATGAAAGAGTCTAATAGTATGTATATATATGGTTCACCAACCACTGGGTTTCTTTCAGTGGCCACCCTTTCAACTTAGAAGGAGGAGGTGGGGGGTTCGAATCCCTACATTCTCAGGCGGGGTTGGGGTGGGGACGTTGTGGTTTCAGAAGTGGGTTTCGACTCTCACGCCCTGCAAGAAGGTAGGGCAAAAGTCTGAAAGTGAGCATTAGAATAAGAATAGAGTAGGACCGACCAAATATATATATATATATATATATATATATATTTTATATATGGTTCGCCCTTGTGCTACTAAATCAACTCAAACGTGTCATCGGTTACTTGGTATTCAAATTCGCTATAATCACGTATTACTCCTTTACGTTTGCTCTATTTCACCCCGATCTCTTATGCGTTGCTTGTGCGTAGTACTAACCCTCGCTCGCCCCAAATGATCACATATGACCTCCAGATAAGGCCGGTCATGATATTTGTCTATGCTTGTCAAGTAACTATTCCGAGTGTGGGTCCAGCAATATGGCTCACCAAAATAATTTCTGTCTAATTAGTTTGTACGAAAATTATGAAACTGATTTATTAATAAACGCTATTAGAATCGAAACATCATTTGTGAAACTGTGGAAAATTTTTGCTATTTCGTCGTATCAAAGCCCAAACAAATAGATTACTATTGTCTGTTCCATCTGTCACCACGTTATCTCGTGCATGGCTACTTTAGCCAAACGCCCAATGAGAATTTATTTATATCTATAGAGCAACTTTCAGGTGGGCCTGATATATCGCCGTCACTTTAAGAGGTGCACATCGTACGGTTGCGCTTTCCTCTACCCGGATTGGAGAGAGGAAAAGTTCCTCTAGCTAAATCTTGAATCGGCGCATAATAAATACCAACATCATCCAGGATCAAATTGAAAGAATAAAACAAATGAATGCGAGTAGTATTTATATTTATAATCTACCAATCACATGATTGAAAGAGGAATAAAGGGAAATATATAAAGACACCCCATCTTTCAAAATCGGTGGGGCCTAAAAAGACGAACATGCTCTTTCTGGTTCAACTTTCGGGAAATGATTTTGCATTTCTCCAAGTATCTTTGAACGAAGAGACATTTGGTGAAAGTAATAGTGTTTGGATACTCATCTTGGTATACATTTTGTAAAGCAACTTTGAAGTGCAAAGAAACAGGAAATACAAAATGAAGAGAAAAACATAAGAGAGGGCGAGCAAGGGCAGCTAGGTGAGCTTCACCAAAGTCAACCACAGGTAACCATCGATGGTGACCAAGGGCCACCTTCGAGGTCTCGCAAACCTAGGCGAGGCAATCTTAGGGGTTGCGCAACCTCAACAAGGTGAAGAGACTTTACTAGCGGTCAATCTCATTATTCTAGGATTTGCAATTTAGAGATTTGCAATGTTGGAGCTTCACCAATGACCAATCCCGTAGACCATTTGAGCCCTTTGATTGTTCGCAACCCAGGTGATGGTCGCCTAGGATGCACGACGCTAAGGACGCACGATGCCGAGGTCACATGACTACATTTGAAGGGCCAGATTTGAGTCGCTCGACCTCGACCTCAACCCACAGCTGCTGTAGTAAAGACAATAGCTTCGGCAAGCGGCTCGCGAACACATGCAACCCTCGATCTCAAGCTTGACGATGGTGACCTTGACCTAGACCTCACTTGAATGATGAACCAGCAAGCCCAAGGAAGAAGATGATGAATACTATTATTTTGAGGGCAAAAGTGGAAAACACAATTACCGGTGAGGGCAATATTGGAAAGAAAAATAATAATCAAACCTTCACAATAGCATTCCAAAAATACTGAAAAATCAAAGTAGATCCCTACTTACTTTGGGCTTTCAGCTTTCTCTATACTAACATTCGGTTAATAGAGTTCCGTGAATACTTATCAAAGACCTTATATTTTCTTGATGGGCTTTGAATGGAAAGGTTGAATTGGGGTCATAGCATTCCTTTCCTCTGACGAATGGGAGTAACGCCACGTATAGAAAGAAAGAGCGCAGCATTGGGCCTCTCTCGTATCTCCACATCTTTTTGACTTTTCGTTGACTCCCGTCCCTCGTCCCTCAATTTCTCCGCGAATCTGACGGCGGCTCCCAAAATATAATAACACAAAAAAAGCAAGAAGTCAATTCATGTATCGTCGTCACGTCAAGAAACGCAAACATAAAAAAGCCAAAAAAAAAAAAAAAACGACGCTTCGCTTAAGGAAAGAAAAGTCGCTTAGGGCGTGTTTGATAACTATTCTCGCTTTGGGAATAATTTTTGAGCAAAAATGATTTTTTTCAATTCTGTTCTTGGGAACAATTTCTGAGTAAAAGAACGTATTTGGTAACTGTCCAAAATTTCTACTCCCGAGATAGAAATGCATTGGGTAAAACTCTTAAATTTTTTGTTTATTTTAAATTTTTAATACTTTTATTATAATTTTCTTTTTTTCTCTTTTTTATTTTTTCTTTTTCCTTTTTCTTTTTCTCTTCTTCCTCCTCCTTCTTTGCTGCCGGTCGCGAGCCACTGCCTTGATCGGCGACCGACAACCTCGGGCGAGTCCGGCCGGCTTGCTAGAGCCTCGCCGGGCCGGGCGAGGTCCGGCCCGGCTCGCCGGAGGCTCGCCTAGCCAAGACAAGCCTCGGCCTCGCCAAATGCGGGCAAGGCCAAGCCTTGCACCCGGTTGGCGAGGCTTGGCCTCGCCGGTGGGCTGGGCCGGCTTGGCCTCGCCCGGCCCGGATAAGGCGGGCGAGCCTCGCCCCGCCACGGCGAGGCTCGGCCGATGAGCCTTGCCGTGGCTCGACGTGGGCTGGGGTCGGCGACACTTCGGCGAGGTCGCCGGCCCGAGCCTCACCGGCCATAGCCGGGCGGCAACCGACCAAAGGGAAGAAGAAGAAGAAATAGGAAAAAAAAAAAAGAAAAAAAAATAGGAATTGATTTTAGGAATTGTTTCCGGGTACAAGAAGTAAGTTTTTTCTACTTCTTGATTCTATTCCAAATCTATTCCCGAAAACAAAAAAATAAATTTTTGTTCCCGGGAACAAAAAATTTACCAAATGCATTTCTATTCTTTTTTTTGTTCCGAGGAATGAAAGAACAAAATCAAACATTATTTGGAGTAAAAACAAACAGGCCCTTAATGCGTGGCGTCTATCTCTAGTCCTATGAAGATATGCGATGCAGGGCATCCCCTACCTGCATATGTTTTGACATTTAGGGTCTGTTCATTTTGCTGAACAACACAACGCCTAATGACAAGATGATCATGATTCTCCTCTTGGCAAGATCTCCATCTAAAAGCCAGTGACTTGGTCCAAAAGGATATCCTAACCAGTATACATACCCATAAACCCCTCATTGGGTTCAATGTCATGTTGAACATCAACAAGCATAATACCAAAAATCCTATCCCATAAACCAAAAAATAACTTTTCACAATATAACTCATCCGTCATTTCTCAAATCATTCATAAATCCTTTCATAAACCAACTCACAAAACAGTTTTACACAACTTCACAATAACTAATGTAGCACGCTTTCTAAATATTCATAAAAAACCAAAGAGTAGTATGTGCTCGATCTGGCTTTTTATGCAACAATAATGCCATTTCATAATTCATACTAGATATAATCCATAGTATTTTTGAATATGAGTTACAAAAATCAAAAGAAGAGATAGTCCTACTTACTTGAAAATGCCTATGACCAAATAAAAGATCACTCGAATTGTCAAACTCGCAATCTTATCAAATAAGTAAAAAACAACGTTGAAATCAAGTATAATGCTACCCCAACTACAATTTAACTATACTAAGCTTAAATGCTAACAAAATGTTTCTAGCGCGCCCACAAATTGCTTGTCCAAAGCAACTATTCAAAGCCATTCACAATACGGAGCTTGAGTGTGAAATTTGGTCATGCCATAACTTTTTTCACCGAACCCCGTTTCAAACATGATTAGTCAATAGAAAGCATTTGCAATGTATTACAAGAACCCCAACTTGACTGAACCCAAAATCAAGGTGAAAACCATCGAAATTCAACCCAAAAGCCACTGGTCATGCACTGTTCATCACTCGTGGCCAACTTCATAATTTTGTTTTAGGCTAAATTGTAAATTCAAATCAAGTTCTATAAATTTTATGACTCCACAACACTATAAATTATCATTTTTTTATGTATGTATGTAGCTCAATGACTTTTTAATGAACTTCAGAGTTCAAAATTCATAAAACCCCAAATTTATGCCCTAACCCAAAATATTACTTTCATTTGACAAATGAAAGGTGTGAACACTTACTGGGAGTTGCGATACGTAGTTGAATTGGCTTGACAACGCGTTTCATGATGCAAAACCCTCTCCTTTTTCTTTTCCTTTATTCCTCTTCTCTCTTCTTTCTTTCCTTTCCTTTCTTTTTCTCTCTGCGTGCGTCTTGGCCTTCTGTATAAACTGAAGAGTCCAGTTTCTTCTTCTTCTTCTTCTTCTTTTTTTTTTTTTTTCTTTTCTTTTTCTTTTTTTTTGGTCCCGCCACTATCTTTTGACTTAGTAAAGGATCTAAATATTACAATCGGCTATTCAAGTAAAAAGTAATTTGTGGATCTCCTTTTCAATACATATAATATCATTAGTAAACTTATTTGTGACACGCTTCATGTGAATAATATAGAGCTAGAATGATTCACAATATTAAATCTATAAAGTAATTATTATTTTTAATTGAGAAATAAAAACAATTTCATTCCACTGATTGTAGTGTTTTTAGCATTGTGCTTGTGTTAATGTCAAAAATGCCTCATGTTAGGAGATTTTCCACGTCATAGCTGATGTAGGACAACAAGTCCGATATTAGTGAGCGCAATCAATTGAGAAGGAAAGAATATTAATACAATGCCAAAGCAAGGAATTGCCATTTTCAATTACTCGTTAACTCTATAACTCTATAGGGAAGAAAGAATTACAGCGATATATATAAATTCCCTAAGAGTTCTTCTTCAAAATAGGAAACCTCCAAACAAGACATTGAAACTTTCTTATGACGTTTAATGAAGCCACAAAAATAGGCTATAAGTTATAAATTTGATTTGATTCCTCGAGGGGCAAAAGGTCATACATTGTACGAAAATTAATTTCATATTGAAAAAAGACATATTAGGGAATGTTCTATTTCGATACGTTTTGGTAAATCAGTTTTAGATAAATATACATTAGCAATCATTAAATCTATCCATTTTATTATTTCAGATGTCAAAAAGCATCTTCAATATTTGTTGTAGGACGACAGTGGATTTTTGTTATTTCAAACTTTTTTAGTAGTTATTGGAATGATTATACATATGATAGCTCATCGAATTTGTGAGTTTAAATTTCTAGGTTAATATATTGTAATTAAAATTTTTAGATATCTTTTTTTCAGGAGATGTTTGGGGTATTTTCACATTTTAACCATTTACTATAGTATTTTACTTTGATTTGGTTTTTTTTTTTTTTGTATGCTTTTTATACATCCATCAAACGTGGGGTTTTATTCCCAGCTTCTGTAGGGTTCTATTACCGTCCACCGTAGGGATTTATTCCCGGCTCCGTAAGGTTTTATTCCCATCAGCCATAGGGTTACGGAAGATATACTTGGATGGAGTGAAATTTCTTTGGCTTAAAATCACTATAAGTGGAATTTGTATTTAAAGGCAAAACTCGCGAATCATCAATGTCGCTTGGCATCTTTTGCCCTCGATAGCGAGTGCACATGCAATGCGGAGCTTTTACCTTGGAAACTGGATAAACGAGTCATCTAGATTTCATGTAAAATTGCATGACCAGGATGGTTTAGTCTCTTTCATCAAAATAATGGAGCCGTCACCTAAGTATATCCCAACTCACTATTAATACCTTGTGAATAGGATAATTAAATGTGCTTTTTAAACACATATTCAATATGCGCACCTTCAAATATTGAAAAATAAAAAGCAAAGTTCTATTTTTGTTTTTCGTTTTCACTAAAACAAGAGATTAAGAAATTGTCCACGAACCAAGGGCCCTTACTTTCTCTTTAGCTTCCATCTAAATCAATTGATACTTGACGGGGAATCGCTCGCTCCTTTTTTAAGATTTCATCTCTCTTGGAGGGAAAAGATTTGGCGAGGAAAGTTCCTGGCAAGTTCTGGGATTCTCGGAACCGTTGCCCCAATACTTTTCAGTGAGAATCGACACCTCAAAAGCAGGTTTCATCCGCAGGATATAACAAGAGATCGCTCGCTTATAAAACGCCCAAAGGGAAATACCTTCCTTCGGCTGAAGCTTGAATTTTTATTTCTTTTTTTGGTCGAAAAGTTGAAGCTTGAATTGGCGCGTTACAAGTGAGGACATCACCTACGGACCCACTTCACGATGAATGGGAGCGATGATTATATTCATCACCTACCCGTTAATTGATTGAAGGAGACATGGGAGATAGGACGTCACCGTGTATTCGGGACGGTGGTCGGCGTGGGAGTCGGCCGAAACCCACTCCCTTCGTATCGGAGAAGTAACTTAAAGTCTAAGGAATATGATTCTCTTCTTTTGCGAAAGAATGATAACTGCGGAGCGTCTTCAAGAAACAACGCGGCGTTGGGGTTCGTTTCTAGGAAACCCACCAAAAGCAAACAAAGCTGGCCGCGTGACGCAAAGTAAAAAGAAAAGCATATCTTACACCTTCGGAGAAATGCCGTCGCCCTCTTTTTCTGTTCCCGTTTGTATATAAAGTACATGCAATCCATGGTCATTGTATCCATCATCACTCCACACAAATTCGAACGTTGCACTTTCCCGGGCTAACACAACACCAAACTTTAGAGTTTCTTGCCTTTCGTCTTGCCATTTGCATTGTGTCACCCTGTCTCGTAATAGGATCACAAGCCTGTGTGTCTCTTCCGAGCAATGACGAGCATTCTCAGCGGGGTCTGTCTCGACTTGCCTACAGTGCGCAAGTTCGCCAAGCAATGGCGTTTGGCATTCACCACCATCTATTCCTCCCGAGCCATCACTACCTCTGCAAAGAAAACCAAGAAATTCCCTAGAAAATCTCCTTCCTACACTTTGATCTTTCATCCACGATGAGGATCAGAGCACTCGTTCCGATCAACCCACCTCCTTCAAGATTGATCAGTCACAGCTCACCAAGCTGGTCAAGGAAAAGGACCTCCACCACCTCCAGGAATTCGGCGGGGTCAAGAAAGTTGCCTCAACACTCGAAATTGATGTCTCAGTCGGGATAAGCGGCGACCCGGTTGATCTTTCTCGCAGACAAAATGCGTTTGGCATCAACTCATACAAGGAGCCGCCTGCCAAGGGCTTCTTCCACTTCGTGTACGAGGCTTTCAAGGACCTCACAATCATGATTCTTCTTGTCTGTGCCGGGCTTTCGCTCGGGTTTGGGATCAAGGAGAATGGGGTCAAGGAAGGCTGGTACGACGGCGGGAGTATATTTGTTGCAGTGTTCCTTGTGATCGCGGTGTCAGCCATGAGCAATTACCGGCAGAACCGGCAATTTGAAAAATTGTCTCGAGTGAGCAGTAATATTCTCATCGATGTGATAAGGAAGGGTCGGCGGCAGCAGGTTTCCATATTCGAGATTGTTGTTGGAGACGTCGTTTGTTTGAAGATTGGCGATCAAGTTCCGGCAGATGGGCTGCTCCTCGAGGGGCACTCCCTGCAGGTATGGACGGCAATTTTTACTGGCTTGACCGCATTAGATTTGCATATTAACTCATGTTGGTTTCTCCAGAAATATATAGTTAAGTAATTAGTCCAAAGAAATGTAGAAGTGTATGATATTCTCTTTGATACAGGGCAGTTTGTCATTTTCATAATCTTAGTTCTATGACAAAAAGGAAAAAGTAATGGTTTTAAGTCGTAGTTCTAGTCATAGTAGAACAAACTTAGTGAAAGAATTTTACCGCAAAAAGTATAGTTAAAATAGAATCAATTTGTTCTTGTGTTACTATTTACTCAGATTTCAGTTTCTTGACTGGAATGCGTCGTATCGTGTCATCCTAGCGTCACTAAATCAAGAGCAACTTTTGTATTGTTAATTTAGGTTGACGAATCAAGCATGACTGGGGAGAGTGATCACGTAGAAGTGAACAGCAATCAGAATCCATTCCTGTTCTCAGGAACAAAGGTTGCTGATGGGTATGCTCAGATGCTCATTACATCAGTCGGTATGAACACGACATGGGGCGAGATGATGAGCTCCATCAGCCGTGACAAAAGCGAGCAAACCCCTTTACAAGCTCGGCTCAACAAGCTAACCTCATCGATTGGCAAAGTAGGCTTGGCAGTTGCATTCCTGGTTCTCATAGTCCTACTGATTCGCTATTTCACGGGAAACACACAGGATGAGAACAGTAGCCAGGAATTCATTGCCGGCCAAACGACAGGTGACAATATCATAAACTCCCTGGTGGGCATCATTGCAGCTGCTGTGACAATCGTGGTGGTCGCAATTCCTGAAGGCTTGCCACTCGCGGTAACCCTAACTCTCGCTTATTCGATGAAGAGGATGATGGCAGATCAGGCGATGGTAAGGAAGCTGTCAGCCTGCGAGACGATGGGGTCAGCCACCACTATTTGCACTGACAAGACCGGCACTCTGACAATGAACCAGATGAAGGTGACGAAATTCTGGGTTGGCAAAAACTGTGTGGCAGAAAACGCATACTCCTCTGCCTCCAAGTATGTCCTGGATTTTATTCAGGATGGGGTCACTTTGAACACTACGGGTTGTGTCTATAAGCCATCTTCGGGATCGGAGTACGAGTTCTCCGGCAGTCCCACCGAGAAAGCGATTCTTTCCTGGGCAGTTTCACAATTAAGCATGGACATGGAGGAGATAAAGAAGAAATGTGAAGTCATCCAAGTCGAAGCCTTCAACTCGTTGAAGAAGAGAAGTGGTGTCCTAATAAAGAAGAGCGTGGATGACACATTCCATGTGCACTGGAAAGGAGCGGCAGAGATGGTCTTGGCGATGTGCTCGAGCTTCTACGACGGGTCAGGGATAGAGAAAGATTTGGACAAAGATGAAAGGATGAAATTCGAGCAGATTATCCAGGGCATGGCAGCGAGCAGCCTCAGGTGCATCGCTTTTGCTCATAAACAAGTCTCCGAGGAAGTGACCAAAGAAAAAGAAGACGGGAAGAAGATCCAAGAGGACGGCCTGACATTGCTAGGACTTGTTGGTATTAAGGACCCATGCCGTCCTGGTGTGAGGAGCGCGGTCCAAGCTTGTCAGGACGCGGGAGTGAACATCAAGATGATAACAGGAGACAACATCTTCACCGCTAAGGCCATTGCCACTGAGTGTGGGATTCTTAGGCCCGGGACGACGCCTTCAATGGAGCCATCGTGGAAGGAGCTGAGTTCCGCAACTACACACTGAGGAGAGGCTTCAAAGAGTCGAGAAAATCCGGGTCATGGCAAGATCCTCGCCTTTCGATAAGCTCCTCATGGTTCAATGCCTGAAGCAGAAAGGCCATGTGGTCGCTGTCACTGGGGACGGCACGAATGATGCACCGGCCCTCAAGGAAGCTGACATCGGGCTCTCGATGGGCATCCAAGGCACTGAGGTCGCCAAAGAGAGCTCAGACATTGTCATCCTTGACGACAACTTTGCCTCTGTGGTGACGGTGCTGCATTGGGGTCGATGCGTCTACACTAACATCCAGAAGTTCATCCAGTTCCAGCTCACGGTGAATGTCGCGGCCCTTGTGATCAACTTTGTGGCTGCGGTCTCCTCCGGCCATGTCCCCTAACGGCGGTCCAGCTCTTATGGGTGAACCTGATCATGGACACACTCGGCGCCCTTGCCCTGGCCACTGAGCGGCCTACCAGGGAGCTCATGGAGAAACCCCCGTGGCCGGACCGAGCCACTCATAACCAACGTCATGTGGAGGAATGTTATAGCACAAGCAACGTACCAAATGGCCATCCTCCTCACTTTGCAATTCAAGGGCGAATCGATCTTCGGGGTCAACGAGGTAGTGAAGCGGACACTGATATTCAACGCCTTCGTCCTGTGCCAGGTTTTCAATGAGTTCAACGCGAGGAAGCTTGAGAAGAAGAATGTGTTTGAGGGCATTCACAAGAACAAGCTGTTCCTCGGGATCATCTTCATGACGGTGGTCCTCCAGGTGGTGATGGTCGAGTTCTTAAAGCGGTTCGCTGACACGGAGCGATTGAGCTGGGGCCAGTGGGGTGCGTGTGTCGGAATTGCGGCTGCATCTTGGCCTATAAGTTGGGTCGTCAAGTGCATCCCGGTAACACCAATCTTCAGCTACTTGGGATCCAAAAGCAAGGAGCTTGTGAGGAAAATCGTGCACAGAAACCAGTAGAAACGCTACTTGGCCCTAACTCAAAGCTTTCCATTGTACAGGAGGTATATGGAATTCGTCATTGATGCTGTGTGATTTTTTTTTCTTTGCCCAGTAAATGAGGAATGCGTAATCAATGATGTAATATATTCAATTGAAAGAAAGTGTTCATTGAGAAATAAGGAATGAGTAATCAATCGATCTTTCGGCACGGGTCAAAAGACCGAGCTTGGCTTATCTGGGCTTAGTATGCTGGCGCAGTCTTCTAAAAGGAACTGACTCGAATCAAATTAAAGCGCTTCAAAACAAAGCCCAATACTATTCTTTTATATTTCAGATTTTGTGCATTAACATTTTGTTTCCATGTTATGCTAGGAAATAAGAGATTTGCCTTGAATTATAAGCGAATTATGTCGTGGAGTACCGTTGGCTTGTTGCGTCTCTGGCCCCATCAGTGTCCGACAGAGATTGCAACTTCAAATATGAGCGTGAAGAGTGACGAATTCCGTGAGACGAGCAAATCGGTATGAATTACAGACGTAGGCGATGTCAATTCAAGGGGGCCCTTATTCTCAGAGTTTGGAATGTAGACATGACAAATTATGGGCGAGCCAAATCGTGCATATATAGGCGCCTTGGCCCTCAACACCGAGCGACCGACTGATGGGCTCATGCAAAAGCATCCCACGGCTTGGAACCGATCCACTTATAGTCAAGATCATGCGGAGAAATCTGGTAGCCCAGGCATTGTCAAGCCCCGAACCCTGAGCGCATAAACATCCCTCGACGGTCAATTAAAAATGCGACGTCCCAAGACGCGTCGCCGACCCATTTTTTTTATCTAAGCGAATTAACTAAACACCCAATCAATCAACAAAACAGGGATAGTAAAACACAACAAACAATTTCCAGAAGCCTCACCTTTATTTATCCACTTGTTAACCCAAGAATTTAACATTTACATGCCTACAACAAAATGCAACTCCTACATGACCTATGAGCAAAAGGGGTCAGAAAGGTCAGGGTTAACTTTAGCTTCACTGATGGCAAGGCCAGCCAAAAAGTGTCGCATCTCGCGCCCACCACAACCGCACTTAGCAGTTTCCCCACGCTACAGCCCTGAAAATAGTTAACAACAGCAAGGTGAGATAAAATCTCAGCAAGTCAACTTCCTAAATCTCGATTAAGAAGCTAATTCGCCTTGGAGATAGCTTAAACATGCAACGGCATACAATCTTACCTCACATTGGCATACCCTTGCATATTAGTACACCTCACATGGCAATATTAATGCAACACATGTAAGTGATAATCAGAACATAATCCATAATAGCCAAGCGCACTGTCAAACATAAGTGTTTCAATTATATGACCCATCGGGCCATGGCTAACACAAGAGTCAGCGGTCTTCCGACATGACCGGGCATCGTCCCACCCCATCAAGCATGGCATTGTCTAGAACCCCTGCCTAGATGGCATTCCATAAAGGAGTATCGATCCAACCTCAACCGTGACTCGACATTTGGACCCTCGCCGAATATTCGATAAAAATTGGGCATCGCCCCCAAACTTCTGTTGGGTGACTGATTCGATTAAATCACCACTCAAGCACATCAACAATCAAGCCAATTTTTATTGTCATTAACCAAGAACGCAATAGGTCATTTTCAAATAATTAACTTTGGCAATTTTTCACATTTAAAAATCCCAATGAAATATTCGTACGTGGTCACGTATTTGAAATCAACCCATCAAACTTTGCATAATTTTATTTTAAAACCCCATTATTTTATTTAGCATGTAAAATTTGGCATTCAAACCCGACACCTCATATTTTTCTATTTTCTTGCCTATAAAACCCTTTTTGAAAATAATAAATAAAATTCTTAATTGGGCAATCAATAACATAACATCACATGTGCAAACAATCGGAATTACGCACAATCTCATCTGGAAAAACGGGTATAAAATTCTACTTAACGACTAATCTATCATTAATTACACTAATCGTGATTAATTAAGCTAATCGCGATTAATTATGCTAATTACAATTAATTAGGCTAATTATAATTAATTAGGCTAATTATAATTAATTAAACTAAACTCGATTAATTAGCTTAACTAAAATGAAGAGGCTTAGATACCAAAATGGCACTAACCGATTAATTAGTATAATCAAGTCCCTAAATTTAGATTCTCTCATTGCGTAGGAAGTGAGGTATACTCCCATACCTCACTTGATTTCTAGTCGACCCCATAGGCTAGTGGCGACTCATTCTTTAAAAAAAAATTCATACCTTCAATTTGAACATCCAATGTCATGCAAGGTATAGACTTGGGAGAACCCATGCGATCATGAGCCATAGGCCCGATCTTTAGACAATACCTTTAAACATATTCCCTCCCCCCGAGGGGTGGGTCGCGACACATGTATATGAAGTACATGCAATCCATGGTCATTATATATGTTCTGGAAAGTGAGCAATCGAATAATAAAATAAATAGATTAAGAAAATAAATCAAATATCATATTTACGTGATTTTGTCGACTTACGTCCACAGAATGAGTAGCAGCAAATTCTATTATAGATCAAGCAATACAACGGAGGTTATACACTTGAGTCACTCAAACACTTTTAGTGTTT
The DNA here is from genome assembly GCA_014182565.1 of Eucalyptus marginata. Lineage (NCBI taxonomy): Eukaryota > Viridiplantae > Streptophyta > Magnoliopsida > Myrtales > Myrtaceae > Eucalyptus > Eucalyptus marginata. The sequence continues at coordinate 6,201,207 of CM024592.1, forward strand.
CTCAACTCCCAATTACATCTAATAACATACGCAGTATTTAGTCACGCAATTCTTTGCGAAATAATCTCTTAATCTTGCAAAAGTATTAAACAAATCTCAACATAAGATTTAACGACTACAAATACTAATCTTTCTTGGATGTAATTCATGAACAATAATCCACGTCAAGTACTCACTTGGAAACGGCACTTTGATATTTCAAATTAGCCAAATTACCAAAGTTTTCTTTTTAGGCTAAAAGCCGAGACATATTTTTAACAATTTCCACCTTGGCTCAACATTAAAGCCCAATTACAATTGCTTTTTAAAATCCGAACTTCGGTATAATCTCCCATGGGCTAATTCCATAAAAAAGCATCAACTTTAGGTCGATGGACAAATTTGGCCAAAACTTTTTTTTGTCTCATGAAAAAGCACAAACTTTAGGTCGAGAGACAAATATGGCCCGAACTTTCTTTTGTCTTGTAAAAAAGCACAAACTTTAGGTTAAGTGACAATTCTAGCCCCAATTTTTTTTTTTTTTTTTTTTTTTGTCTTATAAAAAATCACAAACTTTCACTCCTATCCAAAATCTAACCCCTACCATTAACTTTCTATTTGAAGTTAAATTTATTTCAGGAGAAAAGGTTCTAGCCGTGAGGTTGGTGGATCTCATCCATGGTTTTTTCTGAATGGGCGGTGATTTACAGCTTCATATTACGACAAAATGATAAAGTATAGCCAGAGAAATTCAATCTTGAGATTTTTTTACTTTCTAGTGAAGTATAGGAGATGACACAGTTTCACCGTTATTCTTCGAGCTGTGGCTCAAACAATAAGACAATGGATGGTGTTAGCCAGCAAGTGCAGGACAATCAATGAATCTAAGTTAAGGGGGGCCAAATTTAAAATTTAAGTGAAAGTTGGTGATTTTTTTTTCAAAATGAAAAAAAAAATTTGGGCCAGAATTGTCACTTGACCTAAAATTGGTGCTTTTTACATGACAAAAAAATTTTGGGCTAGATTTGTCACTCAACCTAAAGTTGGTGCTTTTTTACGAGACAAAAAAAAGTTTGGGCCAGATTTGTCCATCGACCTAAAGTTGGTGCTTTTTTTTGGAATGAACCCAATCTTCCATAACCCCATATGAGCTCAACCACTATAGACATATTTCGATTCTAAGCATCACTTAAACTTCACTATAACCGTAGACCTCATTAAAACACCAATTTTACATCCACTTTTAATTACTGCACAATGATTTTTCAACACAACCTTCTCAACTATAGATGTAAAACCACTTTTGCATCCATATATTTTAACAGATCGACATAGATCTTGTTAAACTCAACAGTTATAACAACCGTTGACTCTATAGGCTTAATCTCATTATAAGTATTATCTCCATTGATTATCACACTAGTACTTTCTACTTCAAGTGTTTCTAGTTGTAGCTCCACCTTAAACAAAACACTGTTCAGATTCATATAAGCACTACCACAAACACTCATATTTAGAAATATTGAAGATTTGTCAAATCTACCTTTTCTGCAGATAATAAATGACAAATTCTAATTCACAACACAGCATTGGCTCTCATCCTCCTTGCATATCTTTTGACTATTTGTGGACTCCCCATCCCTTGCCTGTCAAATTAAGTCAATCGTGGGCTTTCCTAGAAACGCATTTACCCCCTGCGTGCCTCAATTTCGCTATAACCCTAGTATGCACTCACAAAATATCTTGCATTGGTCCACAATCAACCGTTGTTTCGCATTGGATCTCTCCTTTGCATGAGTCTTTCAGGTTGTCCTTTCTTGGAAACCGTTAGCAACTTTCGTGTCCCGCAATCACGCGGTAGCCTATGAAGCACGAACATGTGTTGTCGGACACGTGGTAGCCTATGAAGCAACTTTCTGGAACCTTATGTGTCTTGTCGAACACGTGTTGGGGTGTTTGACATGCTCCCGACATGCTCCAACACGTTTGGACACGCTCGGACACGCGGTCAACACATGTCGGAAAATTCGACATGTGGTCAACTCTTCTCGACACGCTCTGACTCGCATGTTCGAAATTGCAAGAGACTGGGTTTCTAGAGCAGGTCTGCAAGCGTGAAGGGAGAGTGAATTGTTGTAGAAGGTGATGGAGGGTGGAGACGAGGGCGAGGGAGAGGAAACAAGGTTGCGGAGGCGAGGCCACAGTGGTGAGGCTGTGACTGTAAGAGAGGGCTCGAGGAAGAGAGAAAGAGGCGACGCGACTGCAACGCCGCGATGGAGGGAGGGCCAAAGGCAAGGCAACGAGTGATTGTGATGAGGTGACCAAGAGAGAGTACAGATTGAGAGGAAGAGGATCGTGCAATGAGGAGGAGGGAGCGGCCAACTTTTCCGGGGGTTTCCAAGGTTGCTCTTCTTGCTTTAGGAAGAAGAGTAGAAAAAAGATTAAGAATGGGGATGCCGTGCAAGGAGCTAGGGTTTTGGTTTCCAAGGAAGGGCAGAAAAAAAAAATGCAGGTGCCGTGGAGGAGGAGGCGGCTAGGGTTTGGGTTTCCAAAGAAGGGCAAAAAAAAAAGATTAAACAATGGGGTATCGTGCAAGGAGGAGGAACCTAGGAGGAAAAGTAGGTGACTAGGGTTTGGGTTTTCAAGGAAGAGCGGAAAAAAAATAATGGTGCCGTGAAGAGCATAAAATAATTTAAAATGGGGATGTCCGTCCAATTTGGCGGGATTTGTCTTTTTTTTCTCTTCTTTTTTTGGAGGGGGAGGATGGAGGGTGGAGGGTAATTTCAAGAAAGGAGATGAACAATGATGAATAATGATAAATGCTGGTCACCGTAAAAAATCATAAATTTATTGACTCTACTGTTTAGTTTTGAAATAATTATATGTATATATAAAAATATTTATTTATTATATAACATGTTTTAACTAATCAAAATTTTCTATTTTTTTATAAATGATGTGTCGACGTATGATATCGCGTGTTCATATCAGTGCTACATAGTCCGTAGCCCGACTCACCGCTTAACCCATGCGATAGTGGGTATTTTCTCAGACATCATTCCGCAAACTCCAAGATTGCTTTTTTCGTTGCTTTCACAAAACAATCAGAGTTTCTCTCTGTCGGCCCTATCTGTACATCTCTTCGCATTGCTGAGGAGTGGTTACTCCTTCCGCTCTAGGCCACCTCGAATCGCCCGAGCAATGGCCTCAGCGAGGCGAAGAAGATATCCTTCCCACACTTCGATTTCAATCCACGATCAACCCAGCTCCTTCGGGATTAATCAGTCAGAGCTCACAAGTCTGGTCAATGAGAAGGACCTCCGCGACCTCCAGAGAAAATACGGCAGAAGGGGAATCGCCCGCGCCCTTAATACTGATGCCTGGAGAGGAATCAGCGGCGAACCGGATGACGTCACTCGCAGGCAAAACGCATTCGGTGTCAACACATTCAAGCGGCCCGCCAAAGGCTTCTTCCACTTTTTGCTCGAGGCTTTCAAGGACCTCACGCACCTGACTCTTCTTGTTTGCGCTGGGCTTTTGCCCGGGCTCGCGATCAAGGAGAGCTGGCTCAGGGAAGGCTGGTACAGCGGCGGGAGCTCGTTCTTCTCAGTTTTCCTCGTGATTGTGGTGTCCGCCGTGTGCAAATATCAGCAGAACCGACAGTTTGATAAATTGTATGGGGCTAGCGGTAATATTCTCTTCGATGTGATAAGAAAGGGCCGGCGGCAGCAAGCGTCCAGATCCAATATCGTCGTCGGAGATGTCGTTTGTCTGTGGCCAGGCAATCAAGTCCCGGCAGACGGTCTGTACATCATTGGGCGCCGCTTGTGGGTATGGACAAGAACTTGTACTGTTTTGATCGCATTAGTTTCGCATATTAACTCATGTTAGTTTCCTCCAGAAATATATAGTATTAGTATTACCAAGTTCGAGCCCAGGTTGATTAATTAGTTTAGTAATTCGTTCAAAGAAATGTAAAAGCGTATGATATTCTGTTTGATACTGCACAGTCATTTTCATAATTTTAATTCTATGAAAAAGAGGAAAGTAAGGGTTTTAATTCGTAACTCCAGTCGTAGGAGAACAACTTTGTTAAAAAAATTTACTGGAAAAAGTATGCTTAAACATAATCCGTTTCTTCTCGGGTTAATATTTATTCAGGTTTCATTTTCTTTGTTTCAACTTGAGACTCCGCATTCTGGCGTCCCTAAATCATGTGCAACGTTTGTATCATCAATTTAGGTTGACGAATCGAGCATGACTGGGGAGAGTGATTGCATAGAAGAGAAGAACGATCAGAATCCATTCCTGTTCTCTGGAACAAAGGTCGTTGGTGGGGATGCTCGGATGCTGGTCACAACGGTTGGGATGAATACGAAGGGCGGCCAGATGATGAGTTCAATCGACCACGACAGCAGCGAGGAGACCCCTTTACAGGCTCGGCTCAACAAGCTCACCTCGTCGATCAGCAAAGTCAGCTTGGTGGTCAATTTTCTGGTTCTTGTGGTCCTGCAAATTCACTACTTCATGGGAAAAAAACAGGACGCGAACAGGAAACAGGAATTCGTTCCAGGGCAAACGATGGGTGACAACATCATGAACTCTGTGGGGGGAAAAATTGCAGCCACAGTGACAATCATATCTGTCATGATTCCCGAAGGATTGCCAATCGCGGTAACACTCATTCTCGCTTATTCAATGAAGAGAATGATAAGGGATAAGGTGATGGTGAGGAAGCTTTGGGCCTGCGAGACAATGGGGTCGGCCACCACTATTTGCATCGACAAGACCGGCACTCTCACGATGAACCAGATGAAAGTGAAGAAATTCTGGGTCGGCCGAATGTCCGTGGCAGAAAACGGGTGCTTCCCTGTCTCCAAGTTTGTCCTGGATTTGATTAGGGACGGAGTTGCTTTGAACACCAAGGGCAGCGTCTATAAGCCATCTTCAGAATCGGTGTACAAGTTCTCTGGTAGTCCCACCGAGAAAGCGATTCTTTCCTGGGCAGTTTCACAATTAAGCATTGACATGGAGGAGAAAAAGGAGAGATGTGAAGTCATCCGAGTCGAAGCCTTCAACTCGCAGAAGAAGACAAGCGGTGTCCTAATAAAGAAGAGCATAGATGACACATTTCATGTGCGCTTGAAAGGAGCGGCAAAGATGATCTTGGTGATGTGCTCAAGCTTCTACAACTGGTTGGGGAAGAAGGAAAATTTGGACGAAGGTAAAAGGATGAGATTCAAGGAGATTATCCACGAGATGAGGGTGAGCGGCCTCAGGTGCATCGCTTTTGCTCATAAACAAGTCTGCGCAGAAGCAGCCAAAGAAATAGAAGACCGGAAAACGATCCGAGAGGACAGCCTGACATTACTAGGACTCGTTGGTATCAAGGAACTGTGCCGTCCTGGTGTGGAGACCGCGGTCCAAGCTTTTCAGGATGCGGGAGTGAACATCAAGATGATAACAGGAGACGGCATCGTCCCTGCTAAGGCCATCGCCAGAGAGTGCGGGATTATCAGGTCTGAGAAACGTCCCTCCAAAAGTGTCATCTTGAAAGGGAATGATTTCCGCAAGTGCATGACTATGAGGCCTGGGATGCTAGACAAAATCGAGGTCATGACGAGATCCTCGTCTCTCAATAAGCTCCTCATGGTTCAATCCCTGAAGAAGAAAGGCCATGTGGTCGCCTTCGTAGGGGACGGCATAAACGATGCACAGGCCCTCAAGGAAGCCCACATCGGGGTCTCGATGGGCATCCAAGGCATTGAGGTTGTCGAAGAGAGTTCGGACATTGTCATCCACGGTGACAACTTCGCCTCTGTGGCGGAGGTGCTGCGTCGGGGTCGATGCATCTATGATAACATCCAGAAGTTCATCCAGTTCAAGCTCACAGTAAACGTCGCGGCCCTTTTGATCAATTTTGTGGCCGCAATCTCCTCCCGTGACGTCCCTTTGACAGCCATCCAGCTCTTATGGGTGAACCTGATTGTGGACACGCTTGGCGCCTTCGCTCTGTCCACAGACCTGTCCACAGAGCAGACCAGGGAGGTCATGAAAAAGCCCCCCGTGGGCTGGACCGAGCCACTCATAACAAACGTCATGTAGAGGAATCTGATGGGACAAGCAATTTACCAAGTGGCTGTCCTCCTTACACTACAATTCAAGGGCGAATCGATCTTCGGCGTGGACGAGGCGGTGAAGCGGACGTTGATATTTAACGTGTTCGTCCTGTGCCAGGTCTTCAACGAGTTCAATGTGAGGAAGCTTGCGAAGAACATATTTGAGGGCATTCACAAGAACAAGCTGTTCCTAGGGATCATCTTCTTGACGGTGGTCCTCCAGGTGGTAATGGTTGAGTTCCTTAAGCAGTTCGCAGTCACGAAGTGGTTGAGCTGGGGACAATGGGGTGAATGTGTGGGGATCGCAGCCATGTCTTGGCCTATTGCTTGGATTGTCAAGTGCATTCCGGTCCCGCGTACCCCAATCTTACAGCTAGTTAAGAAAATTATGCACAGAGAGCGTTCTGTTTTTCGGGGGGTTCGCTTTTGGCCGAGAGAGGGGGGAGAGATCGGAGAGCTCCGGAGATTTTTGAGCGAGTGAGAGGGAGAGAACCGGAGACTGAGGGAGCTCGAGAGGGTGGTCGACCGTCGCCAGAGTCCGTTCGTCAACCGCCCTCTCCCCGCACACCCACCCCCCAACCCGAACCAGGTAGGTCTTGTGCGTAGCTTTTTGATTTGTGTCGAGTTGCGTTGCTTTCCCGAGGGTCTTGCTTCGAGAACACCGCGGGACGGCCAGCCATTGCTCGATCCATTTCGAGTTGACCCTCCCGTCGCCGCTGCCGAAGCCGAGTAGGGATCTCCTCATTTTAAACGCCCGTCCTCCCCGTGAATCCCTGCTACTCCGCCCTATTTTGCTAGGATAGGACGCTGAGTTTTGTTCCTCCTGTTAGTCACACGCGTGCTGGGCTTCTGCCGGCTAATGTGGTTGATTTCGAATGCCCCTTTGATGATTTTCTTAAGTTTGGCGCTGAGTCCGAGCGCAAGAAGGGTTGATATCGTTCCTCCGGTCCATGCCCGCCACATGTTCGACGATATTTCTAAGCCAGCCCAGGCGGTTGCATTACCGATTCCCATATGTTCCTGAACGCGTATAAGTGGGCTTTCCATGTTATGAACCTTTTGTTGCTTGCTAGTTGTCGTTTGCATCATCGGGCCAGGTCTGGGCATACATTCGCTGCGTTTTATTTGTCTCCCGTTGGTTTCCTGGGGGTGATGGCTGTAAGTGGTGCGCGGCTCGGGGAGGCCGGCGATGATGTCACGAGGTGATGGTGGCGGCAAGCGACGATCTCAGCCGCTGCTTTGTTTACGGTGCTCGGCGTGGGAGAATAGGTCGGGCGTTCGGCGATGGAGGCATTGGGAGGAGGGGCTAGTTTCGGGCGTGGGAGTAAACCATCGAAGAAGGAGAAGAAGAGGGGCAGAAGAGGACGAAATAGGGAAAAGACAAAAAAAAAAATTAATTTAAATATTAATATTAATATAAAAACGAAAAAGAAAACAAAAAAATGTTTTAAGAAATAGATTTTGTCTATTTTAGGTTAAGTTCGGATCGTTGGGGTTTACCGGCCTGAACCCGTTTTCCCGAATTTAATAATATTAAATATTAAATATATATTAAAAAGTTTCCAAATTCAAAAATTTTCAGAAAAAAATGAAAAGAATAAAAATTCAAAAACTTTCCGAAAATTCAAAAGCTTTCAGAAAACATTAAAAAAATTCAAAAACTTTCCGAAAATTCAAAAACTTTCAGAAAATATTAAAAAATTCAAAAAAATTAAAAATAAGGAAACGACTCGAATCAAATTAAAGCGCTTCAAACCAAAGCCCACAACTTTCAGATTTTGTGCATTATTATACTGTGCATTAACATTTTGTTTTTATGCTATCCTTAGGAAATAAGAGAATTGGCTTGAATTATAGGCAAATCACGTCGAGCAGTGTTGTCGGCTTGTTGCATCTTCGACCTCGTCAGTGTCCGACTAAGCATGCATCTTCATAACGTGTATTGGTATGAATTACGGACATTGACTATGTCAAGGCAAGGAAGAAATTCATTATGTATATTGGTCACAATTTCTAATTAACTCAAATTAAGTCGGGCCGTATTCTAAAAATTTGGAACATAGACATAAAGAATGATGGATGAGCCAAATGGTGCATATATTAGGTGCCATGCCTTTAACATCAAGCAACCAACTGCAAAAGCATCTTAGGGTTGGGAGCTAATATGTTACATTGACCACTACCGGGTCTTTTTGTCTAGACCTAAGGCATGGAAATATTTAATTAGATGGGCAAATGGGACCTAGAAAGAGGCCTAGAACAACTTGAACTCAAGACTTTTTACTTTGATACCATATTAAATATTGTAGAACCACTGTTAACTTCTTTATAAATTTAAACTGTTAGATGAATGAATGATTTAAAATTTATATATTTTATCATAATCCACTCACAACCAGCACTATATAGAAAAAAATCTGGTAGCTCAGGCATAGTACCGGGTAATAGTCTTTTTGATGGTGCGGTTCAAGGATGAACAACATCTTAATGGGAAGGAACAAGTCAAGAACACATCCATCTTCCACATTATCATCCTTTGTCAAGATTTACGGCTTATCTTTTCAAGGAAGCTCGAAGAGATCAATGTCTTGAAGGGGACGGTCACACACAACAAATGGCTTTGGGGCTGTTTCTGCAGGAATAGTCCTCGCTCAGGTGGCGATGATGGAACTCTCGGCGAGGTTTCTAGGTACAGAGAGATTGGATTGGAAGCAATGGGGGGTGTGCATTGCAGTGGCAGCCGTTTCATGACCTCTTTGTTGGTTGTTTAAGTGGTCTTTTCCTGTGATGACAGTATTGTACTGATTAGCTTTGGAGTCAAGTGCAACAGAGAGCACCTGGTGTTTTCTTCAGGTTAGAGATGCGTTCTTAAAAATGCAAATGCCCAACTGCAGTGCCCTCTGTTTTTTACCCTCCCTTTGGGTCTCGTGCAGATGCTGCTGCGATCAGATCTCAAACGATTGAAAATTTCTTTGACTTGAATTGAATTCCATATAGAATTGTGGGAAAAAAGTTAGAGATAACCAAATGTTGTTAATGGCTACTCAATTAGAGCTCTTGTCAAATCATAGGATCAATATTGCAACTTGGTCTATATGGCAAATTCTTAGGGAAAAGTGTTCGAAAAATCATCACCTATTATATTTGTATCACTCAAACATTTTTAATGATGTCAATTTAGTCCCAAATATTTTGACCTAAAGCTAATTTAGTCTTTTCGGCTAATTTTTGCCAGAATTTAGTCGAATGGCTTTTCGGTTGACATTTTTAAATTTTTCAATAATTTTCGAGTTTTTTTCTCTTTTTTTATCTTTTTTTCCTCCTCTTTTCTCTGGTGGTCGGCCTCACCTGAGCTAAGGGCGAGGGCAAACGTCCACAAGCCCACCCTTGCCAGATCCGTACAGAGAATTTGAGTACTTTTTGACGTTAGGCTTATCGGACTTGGGCCGCTTGAGGGCCTCTTGACAGCGGCTGGTGGAGGTGGAACAGGGGATGGGGCTGTATCTTTTTTGGGAGAAAAGAAGAGGGAAACATTTTTAAATAACATTTAAATGATTTTGTCCCCCTCATTTCTCTGCTCTCTCTGCAGGAGTTTTTCGATTCTCTTTTTTGAAGATTGGGCTGAGCGAGGGCCTCTTTCCTTGAGTGAGGGCAACCTCACCGGGCATCCAAGCACCACCTGGTCTCATCAGAACTGGTGAGGTTCACCAACCCTTGGAGGGCATGGCTGTGTTGCCCACTAGAGGAAAGAGTTCAAAAATTATTAAATATTATTTAAAATAAATCGTAATGACTAAAAATTAACTGAATTGACTCTTTATTAAAAAAATTAGAACTAAATTTACATAATTAAAATACTATAAAGTTTTAGCATCAGTGACTAATAATAGCAACCTACCAAGCATAATTAAGGATTAATATCATGAAAAAAAACTCTAAATTAATATACTTGTGACATATTAACTTCAGGCAGCCAGATGTTTCGAAGAATCGAGCGTGACAACTTCCACGAACTCTCCCGATCATAAAACGGAGAGAAACAGAGCATGAATAGGACCAGAGTCTGAAAGCACTCTCTCCGAACGAGATGAAATCACGCAAAAGAAGCGGAAAACCATGGCGAAGGAGATGCCTGACAGACCATCCAGAAAGTTCCTCCACAATCTGGCTTTTCTCCCCTCCGCGATCTTACGGGGAAAAGGGATTGGCTTTCTTGCGCTGGTCCCTGCGTGTCCTCTTCAACCCCACCCGTCCGCTCCCTCATACCTTGGAACCTCCTCTCCCCTGCCCCCATAACGCGTTACCTCCCACTCGTGACATATTGACATGCGTCACTGGTTCACAGCCTAGTCACAGCTAGCACGCACACATCTTCGCGTCGCCATCGCCCTCGGGCGTCCGCCAGAGCGTCGTCAGGGAGAAAAAGAGCCGACCATCTCTTCATTATTTTATTATTATTATTTTTAACTCTATTCATTCTTTTAATTTAATTTAAATCATATTTGAATCGAAATGACGTCGTACTCACCTTACCTTCTATGTTTTAATCACGTCAGGGTCATGTAAAAAATTCAAATGAATTATAAATTTTAGGATTTTCAATGCGCTTATTATAATTTTTTTTTTTTTTTTCGTTTGATGGGTTTGGAGTACGGCTTTTTGCAGAAGAGTTTATCTATCCACTTACTCGTGGTGGCAATGCCCGTTTTCACGATGCATGATAATCCATATTTGACCTCAAATTCACGTACATGACAATCTATATCATTGGCCAATATTCTCTCGATGCGCAATAACCTACCAATTATTGATTCGACCCAACCTGAATTGTCACATGGCAATATATTTGTTTGTTAATCATCTTAACCCTCTCGTTATGTTCACCATCCTCGTTCAATGAAGATGTGTGGACTTTTGGATGATCCATTTTGCTATGGACGGCTTTGAGAGCTCGGATGCTACCTAAGGTTGCGCTCGTTTCACGGAAAATGTGGTGTTTTTGGAAAATATTTTCCAGAAAGTCATTTTCCAGGAAAATATAATTATTTTCCAGTATTCAAATGAAACCCGACAATGAAGTGGAAAATTTTTTTTCGCTGTTCAGTAAAAAAAAATCGTTTCCTTCATATACTCTTTTTATTTTATTTATTTTATTTTTTTATTTATTTTATTTATTTTATTTTTTAAATTGGATTTTTCATATTTTTTGGAAATTTTTAAAATTGATTTTTAATTATTTTTAATTATTAAAATCTATTATTAATTTTTTCATTTTTATTTTTCATTTATTTTTCTTTGTTTTCCATCTCCTTCTTTCTTGGCTGGTCACCGACTACGGCCCGATCTTTAGACAATATCATGCAAGGTATAGACTTGGGAGAACCCATGCGATCATGAGCCATAGGCCCGATCTTTAGACAATACCTTTAAACATATTCCCTCCCCCCGAGGGGTGGGTCGTGACACATGTATATGAAGTACATGCAATCCATGGTCATTATATATGTTCTGGAAAGTGAGCAATCGAATAATAAAATAAATAGATTAAGAAAATAAATCAAATATCATATTTAGATGATTTTGTCATAATGACTTACGTCCACAGAATGAGCAGCGGCAAATTCTATTATAGATCAAGCAATACAATAGAGGTTATACACTCGAGTCACTCAAACACTTTTGGTATTTCTCAACTCCCAATTACATCTAATAACATACGTAGTATTTAGTCACGCAATTCTTTGCGAAATAATCTCTTAATCTTGCAAAAGTATTAAACAAATCTCAACATAAGAGTTAACGACTACAAATACTAATCTTTCTTGGATGTAATTCACGAACAATAATCCACATCAAGTACTCACTTGGAAACGGCACTTTGATATTTCAAATTAGCCAAATTACCAAAGTTTTCTTTTTAGGCTAAAAGCCGAGACATATTTTTAACAATTTCCACCTTGGCTCAACATTAAAGCCCAGTTACAATTGCTTTTTAAAATCCGAACTTTGGTATAATCTCCCATAACCCCATATGAGCTCAACCACTATAGACATATTTCGATTCTAAGCATCGCTTAAACTTCACTATAACCGTAGACCTCATTAAAACACCAATTTTACATCCACTTTTAATTACTGCACAATGATTTTTCAACACAACCTTCTCAACTATAGATGTAAAACCACTTTTGCATCCATGTATTTTAACATATCGACATAGATCTTGTTAAACTCAACAGTTATAACAAATGTTGACTCTATAGGCTTAATCTCATTATAAGTACTATCTCCATCGATTATCACACTAGTACTTTCTACTTCAAGTGTTTCTAGTTGTAGCTCCACCTTAAACAAAACACTGTTCAGATTCATATAAGCACCACCACAAACACTCATATTTAGAAATATTGAAGATTTGTCAAATCTACCTTTTCTGCAAATAATAAATGACAAATTCTAATTCACAACACAGCATTGGCTCTCATCCTCCTTGCATATCTTTTGACTATTCGCGGACTCCCCATCCCTTGCCCGTCAAATTAAGTCAATCGTGGGCTTTCTTAGAAACGCATTTACCCCTTGCGTGCCTCAATTTCGCTATAACCCTAGTATGCACTCACAAAATATCTTGCATTGGTCCACAATCAACCGTTGTTTTGCATTGGATCTCACCTCTGCGTGATTCTTTCGGGTTGTCCTTTCTTGGAAACCGTTAGCAACTTCCGTGTCCTGCAATCACGCGGTAGCCTATGAAGCACGAACACGTGTTGTCGGACACGTGGTAGCCTATGAAGCAACTTTCTGGAACCTTATGTGTCTTGTCGGACACGTGTTGGGGTGTTTGACATGCTCCCAACATGCTCCAACACATTTGGACACGCTCGGACACGCGGTCAACACATGTCGGAAAATCCGACATGTGGTCAACTCTTCTCGACACGCTCTGACTCGCGTGTCCGGAATTGCAAGAGACTGGATTTCTGGAGCAAGTTTGCAAGCGTGAAGGGAGAGTGAAACGTTGTAGAAGGTGATGGAGGGTGGAGTCGAGGGCGAGGGAGAGGAAACAAGGTTGCGAAGGCGAGGCCACAGTAGTGAGGCTGTCACTGTGAGAGAGGGCTCAAGGAAGAGAGAAAGAGGCGACGCGACTGCAACACCGCGATGGAGGGAGGGCCAAAGGCAAGGCAACAAGTGATTGTGATGAGGCAACCAAGAGAGAGTACAGAGTGAGAGGAAGAGGATCGTGCAATGAGGAGGAGGGAGCAGCCAGCGTTTTCCGGGGGTTTCCAAGGTTGCTCTTCTTGCTTTAGGAAGAAGAGTAGAAAAAAGATTAAGAATGGGGATGCCGTGCAAGGAGGAGGAGCCTAGAAGGAGGAGGAGACGGCTAGGGTTTAGGTTTCCAAGGAAGGGCAGAAAAAAAAATGCAGGTGCCGTGGAGGAGGAGGCGGCTAGGGTTTGGGTTTCCAAAGAAGGGCAAAAAAAAGATTAAACAATGGGGTATCGTGCAAGGAGGAGGAACCTAGGAGGAAAAGTAGGTGACTAGGGTTTGGGTTTTCAAGGAAGAGCGGAAAAAAAATGATGGTGCCGTGAAGAGCATAAAATAATTTAAAATGAGGATGTCCATCCAATTTGGCGGGATTTGTCTTTTTTTTCTCTTCTTTTTTTGGAGGGGGGAGAGTGGAGGGTGGAGGGTAATTTCAAGAAAGGAGATGAACAATGTTGAATAATGATAAATGCTGGTCATGGTAAAAAATCATAAATTTATTGACTCTATTGTTTAATTTTGAAATAATTATATGTATATATAAAAATATTTATTTATTATATAACGTGTTCTAACGTATCAAAATTTTCTATTTTTTTTATAAATAATGTGTCAATGTATGATATTGCGTGTCCGTATCAATGCTAAATAGTCCGTAACCCGACTCACCGCTTAACCCAACCCACCTCTTAACCCATGCGAGAGTGGGTATTTTCTCGACATCATTCCGCAAACTCCAAGATTGCTTTTTTCGTTGCTTTCACAAAACAATCAGAGTTTCTCTCTGTCGGCCCTATCTGTACATCTCTTCCCATTGCTGAGGAGTGGTTACTCCTTCCGCTCCTAGGCCACCTCGAATCGCCCGAGCAATGGCCTCAGCGAGGCGAAGAAGATATCCTTCCCACACTTCGATTTCAATCCACGATCAACCCAGCTCCTTCGGGATTAATCAGTCAGAGCTCACAAGTCTGGTCAATGAGAAGGACCTCCGCGACCTCCAGAGAAAATACGGCAGAAGAAGAATCGCCCGCGCCCTTAATACTGATGCCTGGAGAGGAATCAGCGGCGAACCGGATGACGTCACTCGCAGGCAAAACGCATTCGGTGTCAACACATTCAAGCGGCCCGCCGAGGGCTTCTTCCACTTTTTGCTCGAGGCTTTCAAGGACCTCACGCACCTGACTCTTCTTGTTTGCGCTGGGCTTTTGCCCGGGCTCGCGATCAAGGAGAGCGGGCTCAGGGAAGGCTGGTACAGCGGCGGGAGCTTGTTCTTCTCAGTTTTCCTCGTGATTGTGGTGTCCGCCGTGTGCAAATATCAGCAGAACCGGCAGTTTGATAAATTGTATGGGCCTAGCGGTAATATTCTCTTCGATGTGATAAGAAAGGGCCAGCGGCAGCAAGCGTCCAGATGCAATATCGTCGTCGGAGATGTCGTTTGTCTGTGGCCAGGCAATCAAGTCCCGGCAGACGGTCTGTACATCATTGGGCGCCGCTTGTGGGTATGGACGAGAACTTGTACTGTTTTGATCGCATTAGTTTCGCATATTAACTCATGTTAGTTTCCTCCAGAAATATATAGTATTAGTATTACCAAGTTCGAGCCCAGGTTGATTAATTAGTTTAGTAATTCGTTCAAAGAAATGTAAAAGCGTATGATATTCTGTTTGATACTGCACAGTCATTTTCATAATTTTAATTCTATGAAAAAGAGGAAAGTAAGGGTTTTAATTCGTAACTCCAGTCGTAGGAGAACAACTTTGTTAAAAAAATTTACTGGAAAAAGTATGCTTAAACATAATCCGTTTCTTCTCGGGTTAATATTTATTCAGGTTTCATTTTCTTTGTTTCAACTTGAGACTCCGCATTCTAGCGTCCCTAAATCATGTGCAACGTTTGTATCATCAATTTAGGTTGACGAATCGAGCATGACTGGGGAGAGTGATTGCATAGAAGAGAAGAACGATCAGAATCCATTCCTGTTCTCTGGAACAAAGGTCGTTGGTGGGGATGCTCGGATGCTGGTCACAACGGTTGGGATGAATACCAAGGGCGGCCAGATGATGAGTTCAATCAACCACGACAGCAGCGAGGAGACCCCTTTACAGGCTCGGCTCAACAAGCTCACCTCGTCGATCAGCAAAGTCAGCTTGGTGGTCAATTTTCTGGTTCTTGTGGTCCTGCAAATTCACTACTTCATGGGAAAAAAACAGGACGCGAACAGGAAACAGGAATTCGTTCCAGGGCAAACGATGGGTGACAACATCATGAACTCTGTGGGGGGAAAAATTGCAGCCACAGTGACAATCATATCTGTCATGATTCCCGAAGGATTGCCAATCGCGGTAACACTCATTCTCGCTTATTCAATGAAGAGAATGATAAGGGATAAGGTGATGGTGAGGAAGCTTTGGGCCTGCGAGACAATGGGGTCGGCCACCACTATTTGCATCGACAAGACCGGCACTCTCACGATGACCCAGATGAAAGTGAAGAAATTCTGGGTTGGCCGAATGTCCGTGGCAGAAAACGGGTGCTTCCCTGTCTCCAAGTTTGTCCTGGATTTGATTAGGGACGGAGTTGCTTTGAACACCAAGGGCAGCGTCTATAAGCCATCTTCAGAATCGGTGTACAAGTTCTCTGGTAGTCCCACCGAGAAAGCGATTCTTTCCTGGGCAGTTTCACAATTAAGCATTGACATGGAGGAGAAAAAGGAGAGATGTGAAGTCATCCGAGTCGAAGCCTTCAACTCACAGAAGAAGACAAGCGGTGTCCTAATAAAGAAGAGCATAGATGACACATTTCATGTGCACTTGAAAGGAGCGGCAAAGATGATCTTGGTGATGTGCTCAAGCTTCTACAACTGGTTGGGGAAGAAGGAAAATTTGGACGAAGGTAAAAGGATGAGATTCAAGGAGATTATCCACGAGATGAGGGTGAGCGGCCTCAGGTGCATCGCTTTTGCTCATAAACAAGTCTGCGCAGAAGCAGCCAAAGAAATAGAAGACCGGAAAACGATCCGAGAGGATAGCCTGACATTACTAGGACTCGTTGGTATCAAGGAACTGTGCCGTCCTGGTGTGGAGACCGCGGTCCAAGCTTTTCAGGATGCGGGAGTGAACATCAAGATGATAACAGGAGACGGCATCGTCCCTGCTAAGGCCACCGCCACGGAGTGCGGGATTATCAGGTCTGAGAAACGTCCCTCCAAAAGTGTCATCTTGAAAGGGAATGATTTCCGCAAGTGCATGACTATGAGGCCTGGGATGCTAGACAAAATCGAGGTCATGACGAGATCCTCGTCTCTCAATAAGCTCCTCATGGTTCAATCCCTGAAGAAGAAAGGCCATGTGGTCGCCTTCGTAGGGGACGGCATAAATGATGCACAGGCCCTCAAGGAAGCCCACATCGGGGTCTCGATGGGCATCCAAGGCATTGAGGTTGCCAAAGAGAGCTCGGACATTGTCATCCACGGTGACAACTTCGCCTCTGTGGCGGAGGTGCTGCGTTGGGGTCGATGCATCTATGATAACATCCAGAAGTTCATCCAGTTCAAGCTCACAGTAAACGTCGTGGCCCTTTTGATCAATTTTGTGGCCGCAATCTCCTCCCGTGACGTCCCTTTGACAGCCATCCAGCTCTTATGGGTGAACCTGATTGTGGACACGCTTGGCGCCTTCGCTCTGTCCACAGACCTGTCCACAGAGCAGACCAGGGAGGTCATGAAAAAGCCCCCCGTGGGCTGGACCGAGCCACTCATAACAAACGTCATGTGGAGGAATCTGGTGGGACAAGCAATTTACCAAGTGGCTGTCCTCCTTACTCTACAATTCAAGGGCGAATCGATCTTCGGCGTGGACGAGGCGGTGAAGCGGACGTTGATATTTAACGTGTTCGTCCTGTGCCAGGTCTTCAACGAGTTCAATGTGAGGAAGCTTTGTGAAGAAGAACATATTTGAGGGCATTCACAAGAACAAGCTGTTCCTAGGGATCATCTTCTTGACGGTGGTCCTCCAGGTGGTAATGGTTGAGTTCCTGAAGCAGTTCGCAGTCACGAAGTGGTTAAGCTGGGGACAATGGGGTGAATGTGTGGGGATCGCAGCCATGTCTTGGCCTATTGCTTGGATTGTCAAGTGCATTCCGGTCCCGCGTACCCCAATCTTACAGCTAGTTAAGAAAATTATGCACAGAGAGCGTTCTGTTTTTCGGGGGGTTCGCTTTTGGCCGAGAGAGTGGGGAGAGATCGGAGAGCTCGAGAGATTTTTGAGCGAGTGAGAGGGAGAGAACCGGAGATTGAGGGAGCTCGAGAGGGTGGTCAACCGTCGCCAGAGTCCGTTCGTCAACCGCCCTCTCCCCGCACCCCCCAGAAGAAAATGAAGATAGAACATAACCTGTGTATGAAAGAATTGTAGATCCTGAACAATCAATGAAAAGACCTCAGCTCTGATATTCTTCTTCAAAACTTATGGTTCATCTTTTACATCACTTTCAACTATCATCGAATACAGAAGTAGAAGAGAGAAATCTAAAGATGAATCGAGGAAATCAGAAGTAGAAAAACAATGAACTAACTTGACTCTTCTCTCCTTCACATATCCTTTTATACTCAACACTTGTTTAACAATTTTCTGTTATACAACTGTTACAACAGAATAGCTAATATGAGAAACACGTGCATTTCCTCTGGTTGTTCAGCTCCTTCGCTTAGCTTGATCAGCTTCGTGTTCCAGGTTTTGATGTCATGGATCGCCAGCTCATCGGTTCAGCTCGGGATCGCCAGCTCATCTTCTTTTCTACTTTGAGCTTCGTTTAGAAGTTTGCGACCTTCCTCTCGCTTCAGCTTCCTCTCGCCGTAACTTCCTCGGGTTCAGCTTTTCTACTATCACCAGCTTCTTCATTCATCTGTACTTTTAATGTCTGTTTTATTTTTCTAACATCCCCCCTCAAATTGAGAATAGATAGAACACAGATTCCCAATTTGATTCGCATAAAAGAATGTGCTCTCCTTGACAGTGGTTTTGTAAAAATATCAACTAATTGGCAAGAACTAGGAATGTATCTGACATGTAATGATCCTGAGGATACTTTTTCTCGATCGAAGTGGAAGTCCACTTCAATATGTTTGGTTCGAGCGTGTAAGACAGGATTCAGAGTAAGAGATATGGCTGATTTATTATCACAGTATATATGGATATGAGGAGTAAGAGAACAACCTATATCACGTAAGACAAAACTGATCCAAGTGAGTTCAGTAGTGGTTGATGCAAGAGCACGATATTCAGCTTCAGTGGAGGATCTGCTCACTGTGGGCTGTTTCTTTGCTGCCCAAGATATAAGATTGGATCCAAGATGTGTAGAAACCAGTTGTTGATCTTCTGGTTTCTGCACACCCTGCCCAGTCTGCATCTGAGTAACCATAGAGATGCATGGTACTTTGAGAATGAATGAATAAGCCAAGCTTTATAGTACCTTTTATATATCGCAAGACCCTTTTTAACCTGTTGAAGTCTACAATTGTGGGTTGCTGCATTTTCTGGCAAAGTATATTTGTGGCATAAGCAATGTCCGGTCTGGTTAATGTGAGGTATTGCAGACCGCCAACTAGGCTTCTATACTCAGTAGGATTGTTCAAAGGTATAGAATCATTAATCAAAATAGGTGGTTTTAATGAAAGAGGAGTTGAAATTGGTTTGGATTCTAGCATATGAGCTCGGGTGAGGAGGTCTAAGGCATATTTAGTTTGGCAAAGAAATAGAGAATCAGATGTTCGTTTAGCTTCAATGCCAAGGAAATAGTGTAAGAAGCCTAGATCCTTCATATGAAAATGAATACTCAAAGAAGTAATGAGACTAGAAAGCATTTGAGAGGAGCTTCCAGTTAGAATAATATCATCTACATACAATAATAAGAGAATAGTTTATGTTTCAGTATGCAGGATGAATAAGGAAGGATCAGTGGAGCTGCAGAAGAATCCATATTCTAGCAGAAATCTGCTAAACCTATCAAACCAGGCTCGAGGAGCTTGTCGAAGTCCATAAAGTGACTTTCGAAGAAGACAAATATGGTGAGGCTTTTGTGATTCTTTAAACCCTGGAGGCTACTCCATATACACTGTTTCACTTAAAGTTCCATGTAAGAAGGCATTTTTGACATCTAATTGATGAATTTTCCACTGTTTCATCATAGCTACTGATGGGATTATTCGAATTGTTGCATGCTTCACTACAGGGCTGAAGGTTTCTGTGAAATCAAGACCTTCTTCTTGATGGAAGCCTTTAGCTACAAGTCTAGCTTTGAGTCTATCTAAGCTCCCATCAGGTGCAAGTTTTGTCTTAAACACCCATTTGCAACCAATTACATTCATCTTATCATTTCTAGGAACCAATTCCCAGGTTTTGTTTTGATATAAGGCATCCATTTCTTCTTTCATTGCTTGGTGCCATCCTCTGTCTGCTAATGCAGACTTTACTGATTTTGGTTCAACAGGAATCTGATACTCAACTAGACATGCATATTTAGGATTTGCTTTAACAATTCCATACCAAAGTCTAGTCTGCATAGGATGAGTTGGAGAAGTACCTTGTATATTTCCCCGTTTTAACTAATTTGTATTTGTCCTGCATTAGCATTTGATGTTGAAACAGGCTCTTGATTTGTAGGCATTTGGTCCTCAATGATTGGAGATCTCTGATGAGATTCAATATCACTGGGAGCATTATTAACATCAATCTACATCTCAGCATCAGGTACTATATGCATTTGTGATATATCTGTAGGATTAACCATACTGATCTCATTGTCCTGTACTTCTGGAGTTATTGGAGTTAATCTGGTATGCTGCAAATATTCCCTTGATATATTGTCTTGTGACTGAGCCTGCTTAGTAGAATTGGAAATAGAAGATAGTACTCCTCTTATCCACTGTTTGTATAGTTGAAATCCCTGTTGATACTCAGTATTTACTATATGAGCAAAAGGGAAGACTTTCTCATCAAATATTACATGTCGACTGATGTAGACTCGCCCATTAGTAGGCAAGAGACACATGTATCCTTTATGTTTCTCACTATATCCAAGAAAGATACATGTAAGAGATCTTGGATCAAATTTATGCTGTGTGTAGTGCCTGAGACATGGATAACAGGCTGATCCAAAAACTCGAAGATGAGAATAATCTAGTGTCTTATTGTAGAGCTTATAATGGGGTGAATGCATATGCAGTTTTGTCACAGGAAGGAGATTGATAACATAAACTGTTGTTTTGAAGGCATCTACCCAGTATCTCAGTGGTACTTTAGCCTGATACATCATTGCTAGTCCCAATTCAATCACATGTCGATGTTTCCTCTCATAGACACCATTTTGCTCTGGTGTATGAGGACAAGAGATATTCTGCTTAATTCCACACTTTTGTAGATGGTTCTGAAATTTATTACTAGTGAACTCTCCTCCTCCATCACTCTGGAAGACTTTGATCTTGTGATCAAGCTGATTTTCTATAAATCTTTGAAACATAATGAACACATCATAAACTTTTGACTTTTGTCTTATTGGATATATCCAACTAAATCGAGAAAAATCATCCACAAAAATGACATAGTAGGAGAATTTCTAAACAGATTGAATTGGTGATGGTCCCCATACATCGCAATGTAATCTTTCTAATGGAACATTAGAAATATGGTCTGAGAAAGGAAAAACTAAAGTTGAGCTCTTAGCAATTTGACAGCTGCTACATATATTCTGAACTTTGGAATTATACTGAATGAGATGTTGTTTCTGTAAAATCTTCACTGTTTTTAGATTGGTATGAGCAAGTCTTTGATGCCAGACATCTTCTCCTACTTCCTGTTGAGTCTAGGTGAAGAAGATTTCTCCTACTTTAGGTTCCACCTGGTATAGCCCCTTGACCTTCCTTCCTAGCTTCACTGTTGTATGATTGTAATTGTCCTTCATATATACCCCCATGTTTATCAAAAATAAAAGAGCAGGGATAATCATCTGTTAGTTTTGATACAGATAGAAGATTCTTTTTGATTGCATGAACTATTAATACATCATTCAGAGGTAGTTTGCTATTTTCTATATTCGATATTCCATTACCAATGCATGAGATTGACAAATGAGATCCATCTCCTATCATGACAGTGTCATTACCACTATATGCATTGTAGTTTCGAATCATACCGGGTTACGAGGTAACATGTGAAGTAGCCCTCGTGTCCGGATACCATTCGAACCATAGGGTTCTTCAATGTGCACAGCTACCAATGCAGTTGGTATTTCATCTACTTGGTACGAGTTATCAAATCTATACCAACATCTGAGTGCTGTATGACCTGATTTCTTACAGATCTGGCATTGCAGAGGGCCATTACTTATAGGCTTTGTAATCTGTGTTTGTCTATCACCATCTGAACTTTGTGGTGGATAAGACCTAACACTTTGATACCTCTGTGAAGGGTTTGAATATGGTCTAAATCATTGTCCATAGTTAGACCAGTTATCCTTATTAACCTGACCTTGCTGAGTTGAATTCAGGTTATTCATTTTATTTTGTTGATTCCTTCCTGCTTTTGTAAAATTATTTCCATATTCCCTTCTATTGAGAGACTGACCTATGCCATAGCTAAATCCCCCCTGAATATTTTCTCTTTGATTTCGGGATTGAATTTTTGCAGACTTGTTCTAGTTCTTCTTTGCCCATAATAGGCCAGGTTAGCATTGCACTCGTTCACAGAATATGTTTGCAATCTGGTTTCAAATCTCTCAAGTTGTGAAATAACCTCATCATACTCTGGCTGGGGTTTAAGGCAATACATGGTTGTCCCGAAAGTTTCATATTCGAACCTAACCCTTCAAGTATGCCAAACATTCTGGTTATATCATCAACAGCTTTCCAATTGCATTTAATTGATCACGATGGTTTTGAATTCTCGAAGATATTCACTTAATGATCTGTTTCTTTTCCCCGCAAGCCTGTAATTTTCCTCTTAACTCAAATTCCTTTGCAACAGACTTCTGTGTAAATCTATTTATAAGAGCCTGCCATACTTCGAAAGAGGTTTCTAAGCCAATTATCAGACTTAGAATATTTTCTGATACAGCACCACTTATCCAGGATGATTTAAGCTGATTAGTTTTTATCCAATCCAGGTGATCAGGATTCATCACTTCTCCTGTCTCAGTCTGTATCATTTGAGTAGGAGGTAATGTTTCACCATTAATAAAACCAATCAAATCTTGGCTTTTCAGAAATCTGTTAAATTGGGCGTTCCATAACAGGAAATTTTCTTCATTCAACTTGATGGTGACGAAGTTAGCTATATTCACATGGATAGGAAAAGGGTACTTCTGCACTCTAGTTGCCATTCTTATATGTTCAGAGACTTTGAAGATTCGAAGAAACAATCCAATAAACTTTGAAAGTAAGCTAACAAGATCTTTATAATATCTTGCAGTAAGAACACATCAAATCCATCATTCCCAGGATTTACGCTTTGATACCATGAGAAGAAAATGAAGATAGAACATAACTTGTGTATGAAAGAATTGTAGATCCTGAACTATCAATGAAAAGACCTCAACTCTGATATTCTTCTTCAAAACTTCTGGTTCATCTTTTACATCACTTTCAACTATCATCGAATACAGAAGTAGAAGAGAGAAATCTAAAGATGAATCGAGGAAATCAGAAGTAGAAAAACAATGAACTAACTTGACTCTTCTCTCCTTTACATATCCTTTTATACTCAACACTTGTTTAACAATTTTCTGTTATACAACTGTTACAACTAGGGGTGATCGGGTCCAGGGTGGGTAGGGTCTAGACCTAGACCCTGTACCCGACCCTGTTATAACCGATTCCCCTTTTCTGGACCCTATATCCGACCTTGTTTGTATTGGACCCTATACCCGACCCACCCTGTTTTTCCGATCCGGTTCCAGGGTCAACCCTGTTTCCACTGGAACCTGTTTTGCAATCTCCCGATATCATATACGACTTCGAATTTTAAAATAATAAGCGAGAAAATAACGTAATCTTCCTAATTTATATTGGAACATTAAGCACTGGTAATAAATTAATACATGAACTTTTTGACTAAACGAAAAATTAAGGATCCATAGGGCTAATTATAATAAATAAAATCATAAGGCAAAGAACTAGCAACAAACATGGGTCTAATATTAATTTTATTCCCACAACTACTACATGAAGCTACTCATTTATGCAAGCATAACTCCTTATACAAAAGAGAAATTAGGCGAGCCAATCCATGTGATACACAAGAATTTGGCGGCAACGAACACCGTTCATCCATTAGACGATGCGAGAGGAAGCCGGTGAGGAAGGGAAGCAAGTGAGGAAGAGGAACGACAAAGGAAGAGTTCCGTGCGTGTTTGAGAGAGCCAAGAGGAAAAATATCGTGTGATTGCGAGAGTAAGAATAGAAATCCGGAGAAAAAAAAAGATTTTAGACCTCTACTTACAAAACCGGTCCGAGAACCTTCCAAAAACCGGTCCAGGGAATCGGTTTCGGGTGGGTAATCACTTTCAACCCTGTTCTCGGACCGGTTTAAATTGGTTCCGAATTTTGGGAACCTGTTCCCGAACCGGTTTCAATGGGAACCGATTCCCCACCTTGTTTTTCGGGTGGGCCGGTCCGGGAATCGGGTATATCCGGTCCGGTTGCACACCCCTAATTACAGAAATAGCTAATATGAGAAACACGTGCATTTCCTCTGGTTGTGCAGCTCCTTCAGTTAGCTTGATCAGCTTCTGTGTTCCAGGTTTTGATGTCATGGATCGCCAGCTCATCAGTTCAGCTCAAGATCGCCAGCTCATCTTCTTTTCTACTTTGAGCTTCGTTTAGAAGTTTGCGACCTTCCTCTGCTTCAGCTTCCTCTGCCTCAGTAACTTCCTCAGGTTCAGCTTTTCTACTATCACCAACTTCTTCATTCATCTGTACTTTTAATGTCTGTTTTATTTCTTTAACACCCCCCAACCCGAACCAGGTAGGTCTTGTGCGTAGCTTTTTGATTTGTGTTTGAACCAGGTAGGTCTTGTGCGTAGCTTTTTGATTTGTGTCGAGTTGCGTTGCTTTCCCGAGGGTCTTGCTTCGAGAACACCGCGGGACGGCCAGCCATTGCTCGATCCATTTCGAGTTCACCCTCCCGTCGCCGCTGCCGAAGCCGAGTAGGGATCTCCTCATTTTAAACGCCCGTCCCCGTGAACCCCTGCTACTCCGCCCTATTTTGCTAGTATAGGACGCTGAGTTTTGTTCCTCCTGTTAGTCACACGCGTGGTGGGCTTCTGCGGGCTAATGTGGTTGATTTCGAATGCCCCTTTGATGATTTTCTTAAGTTTGGCGCTGAGTCCGAGCGCAAGAAGGGTTGATATCGTTCCTCCGGTCCATGCCCGCCACATGTTCGACGATATTTCTAAGCCAGCCCAGGCGGTTGCATTACCGATTCCCATATGTTCTTGAACGCGTATAAGTAGGCTTTCCATGTTATGAACCTTTTGTTGCTTGCTAGTTGTCGTTTGCATCATCGGGCCAGGTCTGGGCATACATTCGCTGCGTTTTATTTGTCTCCCGTTGGTTTCCTGGGGTGGTGGCTGTAAGTGGTGCGCGGCTCGGGGAGGCCGGCGATGATGTCACGAGGTGATGGTGGCGGCAAGCGACGATCTCAGCCGCTGCTTTGTTTACGGTGCTCGGCGTGGGAGAATAGGTCGGGCGTTCGGCGATGGAGGCATTGGGAGGAGGGGCTAGTTTCGGGCGTGGGAGTAAACCATCGAAGAAGGAGAAGAAGAGGGGCAGAAGAGGACGAAATAGGGAAAAGACAAAAAAAATTAATTTAAATATTAATATTAATATAAAAACGAAAAAGAAAACAAAAAAAAATGTTTTAAGAAATAGATTTTGTCTATTTTAGGTTAAGTTCGGATTGTTGGATAGGGTCAACGGGCCGGATCAGGTTTACCGGCCTGAACCCGTTTTCCCGAATATAATAATATTA
The DNA here is from genome assembly GCA_014182565.1 of Eucalyptus marginata. Taxonomy (NCBI): domain Eukaryota; kingdom Viridiplantae; phylum Streptophyta; class Magnoliopsida; order Myrtales; family Myrtaceae; genus Eucalyptus; species Eucalyptus marginata. The sequence continues at coordinate 6,226,583 of CM024592.1, forward strand.
AATATTAAATATATATTAAAAATTTCCAAATTCAAAAATTTTCAGAAAAAAATGAAAAGAATAAAAATTCAAAAACTTTCCGAAAATTCAAAAGCTTTCAGAAAACATTAAAAAAATTCAAAAACTTTCCGAAAATTCAAAAACTTTCAGAAAATATTAAAAAATTCAAAAAATTAAAAATAAGGAAACGACTCGAATCAAATTAAAGCGCTTCAAACCAAAGCCCACAACTTTCAGATTTTGTGCATTATTATACTGTGCATTAACATTTTGTTTTTATGCTATCCTTAGGAAATAAGAGAATTGGCTTGAATTATAGGCAAATCATGTCGAGCAGTGCTGTCGGCTTGTTGCATCTTCGACCTCGTCGGTGTCCGACTAAGCATGCGTCTTCATAACGTGTATTGGTATGAATTACGGACATGGACTATGTCAAGGCAAGGAAGAAATTCATTACGTATATCAGTCACAATTTCTAATTAACTCAAATTAAGTCGGGCCGTATTCTCAAAATTTGGAACATAGACATAAAGAATTATGGATGAGCCAAATGGTGCATATATTAGGTGCCATGCCTTTAACATCAAGCAACCAACTGCAAAAGCATCTTAGGGCTGGGAGCTAATATGTTACATTGACCACTACCGGGTCTTTTTGTCTAGAACTAAGGCGTGGAAACATTTAATTAGATGGGCAAATGGAACCTAGAAAGAGAACTTGGAACAACTTGAACTCAAGACTTTTTACTATGATACCATATTAAATATTGTAGAACCACTGTTAACTTCTTTATAAATTGAAACTACTAGATGAATGAATGATTTAAAATTTATATATTCTATCATAATCCACTCACTACCAATACTATATAGAAAAAAATCTGGTGGCTCAGGCATTGTACCAGGTAATAGTCTTTTTGATGGTGCGGTTCAAGGATGAACAACATCTTAATGGGAATGAACAAGTCAAGAACACATCCATCTTCCACATTCTCATCCTTTTGTCAAGATTTACGGCCTATCTATTCAAGGAAGCTCGAAGAGATCAATGTCTTGAAGGGGACGGTCACACACAACAAATGGCTTTGGGCTGTTTCTGGAGGAATAGTCCTCGCTCAGGTGGCGATGATGGAACTCTCGGCAAGGTTTCTAGGTACAGAGAGATTGGATTGGAAGCAATGGGGGGGGTGTGGGCGGGGGTGGGGTGCAGTGGCAGCCGTTTCATGACCTCTTTGTTGGTTGTTTAAGTGGTCTTTTCCTGTGATGACGGTATTGTACTGATTAGCTTTGGAGTCAAGTGCAACAAAGAGCACCTGGTGTTTTATTCAGGTTAGAGATGCGTTCTTAAAAATGCAAATGCCCAAATGCAGTGCCCTCTGTTTTTTACCCTCCCTTTGGGTCTCGTGCAGATACTGCTGCGATCATATCTCAAACAATTGAAAATTTCTTTGACTTGAATTGAATTCCGTATAGAATTGTGGGAAAAAAGTTGAGGTAACGAAATGTTGTTAATAGCTACTCAATTGGAGCTCTTTTCAAATCATAGGATCAATATTGCAACTTGGTTTCACTATAGCCATAGCAGATTCTTAGGAAAAAGTGTCCGAAAAATCCTCACATATTATATTGGTATCAATTTAGTTTTAATCCCTTTTTAATGATGTTAATTTAGTCCCAAATATTTTCACTTAAAGCCAATTTAATCCTTTCGATTAATTTTTTCCGAAAATTGCCAGGGTAGACTCTGGATGGCCTATATGGCACGATCAGCACTAAAGTTGACATTTTTAAATAATATTTAATTTTCGAGTTTTTTTCTCTCTTCTTTTCCTCCTCTTTCCTCTAGTGGTCGGCAAGGACTAGCCTCACTTGAGCTAAGGGCGAGGGCAAACGTCCACAAGCCCACCCTCGCCAAATCCATACAGAGAAATTGAGTACTTTGACGTTAGGCTCATCGGACTTGGGCCGCTTGAGGGCGCTCTTGACAGCGGGAGGTGGAGGTGGAACAGGGGATGGGGCTGTATCTTTTTTTGCGAGAAGAAGAGGAGGGAAACTGAAGAATGCGTCGTGCTCCTCCTCCTTGCTGTTCTTTTTCTGGAATTTGGGCTTCTCGTGGGTTCGAAGTAGGTGGCGGTAACCCTTGGAACGAATGTCCCCCCATTTCTCTGCTCTCTCTGCAGGAGTCTTGAGCGTGTTGCGATTCTCTCTCGTCTGAAGATTGGGCTGAGCAAGGGCGACCTTGCCGGGCATCGCTTGAGTGAGGGCGACCTCACCGGGCATCCAGGCGACACCTGGTCTCATCAGAACTGGTGAGGTTTACCAACCCTTGGAGGGCATGACTATGTTGCCCACTAAAGGAAAGAGGAGGAAAAAAAAGGAAGAAAAAAGTTAAAAATTAAAAATTATTAAAAATTATTGATAAATGTCCACGTCGGTAGTAATCCTACCACATAGTCTGAACGACGTCCACGTCAACAATATTCAGTCAAAATAAGTCATAATGATTGAATTGACTCTTTATTAAAAAGTTTATAACTAAATTTGTATAATTAAAATATTATAAAGTTTTAGCATCAGTGGCTGATAGTAGCAATCTACCAAGCATATCATGAAAAAAAACTCTAAATTAATATACTTGCGACATATTGTACTTCAGGCAGCCAAGTCTTCGGAAGAATCGACGTGACAACTTCCACGAACTCTCCCGATCATAAAACGGAGAGAAACAGAGCATGTACAGGACCAGAGTCTGAAAGCACTCTCCCCGAACGAGATGAAATCACGCAAAAGAAGCGGAAAACCATGGCGAAGGAGATGCCTGACGGACCATCCAGAAAGTTCCTCCACAATCTGGCTTTTCTCCCCTCCGCGATCTTTACGGGGAAAAGGAATTGGCTTTCTTGCCGTGGTCCCTGCGTGTCCTCTTCAACCCCACCCGTCCGCTCCCTCATATCTTGGAACCTCCTCTCCCCCGCCCCCATAACGCGTCAGCTCCCACTCGTGACATATTGACATGCGTCACTGGTTCGCAGCCTGGTCACAGCTAGCGCGCACACATCTTCGCGTCGCCATCGCCCTCGGGCGTCTGCCAGAGCGTCGTCAGGGAGAAAAAGAGCACGACCATCTCTTCATTATTTTATTATTATTGTTTTTAACTCTGTTTATTCTTTTAATTTAATTTAAATCATATTTGAATCGAAATGACGTCATCCTCACCTTACCATTCATGTTTTAGTCACGTCAGAGTCACGTAAAAAATTTAAATAAACTATAAGTTTTAGGATTTTCAATGCGTTTATTATAATTTTTTTTGTTTGATGGGTTTGGAGTGCGGCTTTTTGCGGAAAAATTTATCTATCCCCTAACTCATTATAGTGGCAATGTATGTTTTCATGATGCATGATAACCCATATTTGACCTCAAATTCATATACATGACAATCTATATCATTGGCCAATATTCTCTCGATGCGCAATGACCTACCAATTATTGATTCAACCCAACCTGAATTGTCACATGGCAATATATTTGTTTGTTAACCATCTTAACCCTCTCGTTATGTTCACCATCCTCTTTCAATGATGATGTGTGGATTTTTGGATGATCCATTTTGCTATGGACGGCTTTGAGAGCTCGAATGCTACCTAAATGTACATAATTCATCCTCCTCCGACTTCATCCATCCTAAAATAGGTCATCTGCCATTAGGCATTCGAGTTCGCTATATTCGCCTCCTCCTCCTTTGACATGCTCTCTATTTAATCCTGGTCCTCGGTTCTGTTCGTGCACAGTACTAACAGTTGCTCAACGCAAGTTATCACATGCAAACCTCTTGAGATAAGGCCCCCTCTAATCACATTATTGTCAATAAAATCATCCAAAAAATCCGAAACTTATTTTACGGCAATCAATTCAACCCAAATTGATCAGAAATCGTTGACATTAGTACAGCACTGTTAAAACCATAACATCATTAGTCATGGATAACATAATTATTTCGTCTATACTAGAACCAGTACACCGTTGTTAAATAATTATATCCTCTACTGGACGTTCTATCTCTATTCCTTTGATGTCACAAGTGATATCGTACAAGACATTAGCTATTTCATGGCACGAAAACCCAAACGAACAATTTTGCCATTGTTCCATTATAGCCGCAAGAGTTCCTGCTTTAACCGATACTTTAATTAAACGGGCGGTAAGAATTTATATCGACACAGCCGGTTTCAATGCCATGAAACAAATATTTCGCTCACTCTTAACTCGTAACATTATAAGGATGTGCTTTCCTCCATCCTAAGTTTGATAGAAAAAAGTATTTGTTAATTTAAGAATTAATATCACGAAAAATCTCAAACTGATGCATGCATGACAAATATACCTTATGTTAACTTTTGTCAAATTTCACCATTAAATTGCTGAGTTGGAGGACGCATGGTAGTTGATGTGACAAGTCCACATGAAAATCTAAAGGTTAATACCATGAAAACCCTCAAACTAATATCTTGAGAAATTTACCTTAAATTATTTTTTGGATCGCCAAAAATCCCAAATTGGTATATGCATGACGCACTTATCCTCCATTAGTTTTCATCAAATTTTACCATAAAAATTTTAAATTGGATTACACGTGGCAATAACTCAATTGAGGTGGCAAGTCCACGTGAAAATTCATAACATTCACTCTCTATTTTTTCGATTAGCCCTAACTTGAAACAATTAGGGTTCATTCTCTCTCTCCCTCATAGCACAAAAAACCCTAGATCGTCTTCCTCTTCATTGTTGTCTTTGGCTAAGGTTGTAGAAATTGTGAACACCATTTAGCAAAAAAAATTTAGTGACACCTTTAATAAGGATCTTTGTTGTTCTTTACCCTAAGATGTTGCCTATGATGAATGGTCGCACTGATTTTACTTTAATAGCATAGTCTTTTTATTCATGGTAAAATTTTGTAGTGAATTATAAAGAAAAATCTAGGTGTACAGAGGCAATGTTAGAGAAATCTGGAAGATGAACTTGATTGCACATCACAACTCAGCTCGATTGCTTCATTCATCGACCTAGATTTATCAAGAAAAGTTGATACATCAAATGCTCTTTGAATGGGGTTTAGGATTCTAACAATTTGTGTGTACCCCACATGAAAAAACCATTGTTTTTGCTTACCTCGAGGAGGGAGTGTTGATAGAAAGTCAAGTAAAAATCGCAAGGGCTTAATCCATTATTAATGTTCTTACACTAGATTTGGTCGGGCCATTTAATGGCACTTGATCAAGCCATTTTATCAAGAGAACCATTAGAGTTACTGAAAGTGTTATTAAAGAGTTATTACTAAACAGGGTTCACAATTTCCACGACCTTAGCCAAAGATGACAATAAAGGAGTCCATGAACAAGAAGACGATCTAGGGTTTTTTGTGCTTTGAGAGAGAGAGAGAAGGACCCTATTGGTTTTTAAATTAGAGTTAATTGAAGAAATAAAGAAAAAGTGTTATGGATTTCCACGTGAACTTTGCCACGTTAGGGTAAATTTATCACGAAGTATGCTCGTTTGAGATTTTTGGTGACTCAAAAATTAATTTAAGATAAATTTATCATCAATATATCAGTTTGAGTCTTTTGAGGTATTAACTCTTAAATTAATGTCTAAAGTTTGAGTGGTGCATGAGACTCAACCCGATTAGAAGATATATATCAACCCTAATTGTAGTGATAATTAGGATTAGATTTTCTTGGGTGGTTATTTTCTTCAAGTGGCAATGGTCAACTCATGCATATCCAAGAACACCAAGAATTGAACTCTATAGAGTTTGACATCCAATGGAATTGTTTATTTATTAACACTTTGGGCTTGAGTCTAATTTAGATAAGGAAAATACCCAAGCGAGTGAGTAATCGTAATTCCGATTATTAAATTATTATGAATTATTTGCTATTGACTCTCATCATGGAATAGTTACCGACACTCATATCAAACCACGATTCTCGTTTATTTTTCTGATGATTTCGTGTCGATGTAATTATAAGATCCCGTTAGTTTCTGTTAGAGATGAGCATGGTTCCAAGGTAGAGCTTAGAATTGAAGAAGGTAGAGCTTAGAATTGAAGAACTAGACCGATATAAATCTATCCAGTTTTAGATTCCAAGGTATACATGGTAGGTTTCAAGTTTTAAAAATTGGAGAACTTATTTCAATGAGTAAATTCCATGTTCTAGGTAAGTGGAACTTGGAGCTTGGAACCTATTTTTGTGTTTTTCTTTATTTATGATTTCGTATAATTTTGCGGTATTCCATGACATCTGATGATGAGTATATAATTTAAAACCACTAGTCTAAACTTCCATTTTATGACTAAGACTTTTGTTTTGTTAATGTTTTTTTATATTATTAATATAAGTTGTGATCAGTATATTGTAGTAATAAATGATAGTCTTCAAAGTTGATGATTCACTACAATTGTTTAATTAATAATATAAGTGGAATCGAGAACCAACCTTAGAACTTGTGAATCCATGTTTCAAAAAATGAGAAACTATTTCAACAAGTAAGTTCTAAATAGAACCTATATGAAATTTGAAATCGCATAATCCCTAATTTCTGCATTAGTTTTACGAACGGTATTTTCAACTAAACCTTTGATTGGTGCATTGTAAATGCCGACATCACCCCCGTGAATAAATTTAAAAACGAATAGTCAATCTACCGATTAGACAGATGGATAGAGGGGAAAAGCGACCCAACCGTGTCATTTTGGAATGGGCGGGGGGCTATCAAGTATAAACACAACTTGGGGTCTCTCAGTGATGACGTCACATTCCGTACACGACATCCGCAGCAAGCAACCCCCGCCCACCAACGAGTCTATCACGTCTGCATGTCTTTTCACCCTTTTTGTTCAGCTCGAAACCCGATTGTAGCTTCCATGCAGATAAAGGTACAGTCCAAGCAGCGTGAGGATTATGTATATAAACCCATGCAATCGATCGGCGTCTCCTCGGACACCATCCCACAAAATTCGAAGAATCGCTTCTTTTCCGTTGCTAATCAAGACACAATCTTCCCAGTTTTTTTTTTCTTTTTCTTTTTTCGTCTTGCCATTTGCACTGCTGCGGTGCGGGCCTATCTCGGTCATCGGAGGAGCCCAAGCCTGTGCATCTCTCCCCGGCGATGACGAGCATTCTCCGTGGTGGCAGCTCCATCCCCCATTATGAGGCTCCGAGAGCTCGCTCTGATCGACCCAGCTCCTTCGAGATTGATCAGTCACAGCTCGAAGTGCTCGCTTCTTCCTGCACTTTGATTTCAATCCCCGATGAGGCTCGGACTGCTCACTCTGATCAACCCAGCTCTTTCCAGATTGATCAGTCACAGCTCACCAGGCTGGTCAATGACAAGAACCTCAACTGCCTCAGAGAATTCGGCGGCATCAACAGAGTCGCCTCGGCCCTTGAAACTGATGTCTCTGATGGAATTAGCGGTGAGCAGGATGACATCACTCGCAGGCAAAACACATTTGGCGTCAACAAATTCAAGCGGCCCGCCGAGGGCTTCTTCCACTTTTTGCTCGAGGCTTTTAAGGACCTCACGCACCTGATTCTTCTTGTTTGCGCTGGGCTTTCGCCCGGGCTTGCGATCAAGGAGAAGGGGGTCAAGGAAGGCTGGTACAACGGCGGGAGCCCATTCTTCGCAGTTTTCCTTGTGATCATGGTGTCCGCTGTGAGCAAATACCACCAGAACCGGCAGTTCCATAAATTGTATTGGGCTAACGGTAATATTCCCATCCATGTGATGAGAAAGGGTCGGCAGCAGCAAGTGTCCAGATACAAGATAGTCGTCGGAGATGTCATTTGTCTGAAGATCGGCGATCAAGTCCCAGCAGACGGTTTGTTCATAGAAGGCCATTCCTTGCAGGTACGGATGAGACTGTATCAGTTTGATTGCATTAGATTCGCGTGATAACTTATGTTAATTTCCTCCAGAAATATATAGTATTAGTATTACCAAGTTCGAGCCCAGGCTGGTTGACTAATTAGTTAAGTAATTAGTCCAACGAAATGTAAAAGTGTACGACATTCTGTTTGATACTGCACAGTTTATCATAATCACAATCACAATCATAATTCTATGACAAAAAGGAAAAGTGAGGGTTTTAATTCGTAATTCTAGTCGTAGGAGAACAAACTTTGTTAAAAAATTTACTGGAAAAAGTATATTTAAACATGATCCAACTCTTCTCGTGTCAATATTTATTCAGGTTTCATTTTCTTTGTTTCAACTTGAGACTGGAATGCATCCACTCGTCTCATCCTAGCGTCACTAAATCATGTGCGACGTTTGCATTGTCAATTTAGGTTGACAAATGGATCATGACCGGGGAGAGTGATCACGTAGAAGAGAAGAGCAATCAGAATCCATTCCTATTCTCTGGAACAAAGGTCGCTTATGGGGATGCTCGGATGCTGGTCACATCGGTTGGGATGAACACAACGTGGGGCAAGATGATAAGTTCAATCAACCGCGATAGCAGCGAGCAGACCCCTTTACAGGCTCGGCTCAACAAGCTCACCTCATCGATTAGCAAAGTCGGCTTGGCGGTCAATTTTCTGGTTCTTGTGGTGCTGCTAATTTACTACTTCAGGGGAAAAAAACAGGACGAGAACAGGAAGCAGGAATTCGTTCCAGGTCAAACGATGGGTGACAATATCATAAACTCCGTGGGGGGCATCATAGCAACCACAGTGACAATCGTGGGGGTCGCAATTCCTGAAGGCTTGCCGCTTGCGGTAACTCTCACTCTTGCTTATTCGATGAAGAGGATGATGGCGGATCAGGTGATGGTGAGGAAGCTTTGGGCCTTTGAGAAGATGGCGTTGGCCACCACTATTTGCACTGACAAGACCGGCACTCTGACGAACCAAATGGAGGTGACGAAATTCTGTGTCGGCCAAGACTCCGTGGCAGAAAACGCGTACTACTCTGCCTCCAAGTATGTCCTGGATCTTATTCAGGATGGGGTCGCTTTGAACACCGCAGGCAGCGTCTACAAGCCATCTTCAGGACCGAAGTACAATTTCTCCGGTAGTCCCATCGAGAAAGCGATTCTTTCCTGGGCAGTTTCGCAGTTGAGCATGGACATGGAGGAGACAAAGAAGAGATGTGAAGTTATCCAAGTCGAAGCCTTCAATTCGCAGAACAAAAGAAGCGGTGTCCTAATAAAGAAGAGCGGGGACGACAAATTCCATGTGCACTGGAAAGGAGCGGCAGAGATGGTCTTGGCGATGTGCTCGTGCTTCTACGATGGGTCGGGGATAGAGAGAGATCTGGACGAAGATAAAAGGGCAAGATGCGAGCAGATTATTCAGGGGATGGCAGAAAGCAGCCTCACTTGCATCGCTTTTGCTCATAAACAAGTCCCCGAGGAAGCGACCAAAGAAAGAGAAGATGGGAAGAAGATCCAAGAGGACGGCCTGACATTACTAGGACTTGTTGGTATTAAGGACCTGTGTCATCCCGACGTGAAGAAGGCGGTCCAAGATTGTCAGGAGGCGGGAGTAAACATTAAGATGATAACAAGAGACAACATCATCACTGCTAAGGCCATTGCCGTGGAGTGCGGGATTCTCAAGCCCGGGGACGACAATGAGACTATCATGGAAGGAGATAAGTTCCGCAGCTACACGCCTGAGGAGAGGCTTTTGAGAGTCGAGAAAATCCGGGTCATAGCCAGATCTTTGCCTTCTGATAAGCTCCTCATGGTTGAATGCCTGAAGCAGAAAGGCCATGTGGTCGCCATCACGGGGGATGGCACGAACGATGCACTGGCCCTCAAGGAAGCCAACATCGGGATCTCAATGGGCATCCAAGAAACCGAGTTCACCGAAGAGAGCTCGGACATCATCATCCTCAATGGCAACTTCGCCTCCGTGGCAATGTTGTTGCAGTGGAGTCGATGCGTCTACGATAACATCCAGAAGTTCATCCAGTTTCAGCTCACAGTAAATGTCGCCGGCCTTTTGATCAACTTCGTGGCCGTGGTCTCCTCCGGTGACGTCCCTTTGACGGCCATCCAGCTCATATGGGTGAACCTGATCATGGACATACTTGGCGCCTTTGCCCTGTCCACAGAGCGGCCCACCAAGGAGCTCATGGCAAAGCCACCCGTGGGCCTAACGGAGCCGCTCATCACCAACGTCATGTGGGGGAATCTGGTGGGACAAGCAATTTACCAAGTGGCCATCCTCCTCACCCTACAATTCAAGGGCAAATCGATTTTCGGCGTGGATAAGGCAATGAAGCGGACGCTGATGTTCAACACGTTCGTGATGTGCCAAGTCTTCAATGAGTTCAACGCGAGGAAGCTCAAGAAGAAGAACGTGTTTGGGGGCATACACAAGAACAAGCTGTTCCTCGGGATCATCTTCGTGACGATGGTCCTCCAAGTGGTGATGGTTGAGTTCCTAAAGTGGTTCGCCGGCACGGAGCGGTTGAGCTGGGGACAATGGGGCACGTGTCTCGGGATCGCAGCCGTGTCTTGGCCAATCGGTTGGGTCGTCAAGTGCATCCCGATCCCTGATACGCCAAGCTTTAGCTACTTGGGATCGGAAAGCAAGGAGCTCGTGAGAAAAATCGGACAATACTTTAATGGGTTTAGGAACCATAATCGGATTTAACTCGATTCTTCCATCGTACAGGTCTATTAAATTTCACTTGATACGGTGTGAGTTTTTTTTTTTTACCTAGAAAATAAGGAATGTGCAATCGATGTTTGTGATTCTTCCAGTTCAAAGAGAGCTGAAAGAGCAATGCTAGCATCGTGTTCCCTAAAGCATTAATGGGTAAGAGAGGAGACTCTAATTGGCATCATAGGACATAACAACAACAAAAACAAATTTCGTCCACACTTTTTATGTCATAGTGGGCGACCATTTCTCCATAATATTTTTTCAAATAATGATATAAATAGTTCCTAAACTTTAAATTCACTTGTAATGTGGTTCATGAATTTTTAATTTATTCAATATAGTCCATGAAATTTATCACAATGTACAATGTGCTTCCTAAAATTTTAATTTGTTCAATATAATCCTTAGACTTTTATTACATGTTCAATTTGGTCCGTAAAATATATAAAAATATTCAATGTGAAAATTGTACGATGTATATGCAAAATGAGAAAAAAAACATTATAATAAGTTGAAAAGGGTATTATTGCTACTTCGTGAAGAGCAAGTAAACTTTTAGTAAAATAGGATTTGCAAAAAAAAAAAAAGGACACTCGCGTGTTTCTCGATGAGAGGGGAAACAATTCAAAAATGTGGGTGGAAGGCAACATCCAAGAAAGTAGGCAGACATGGCTTAAACAAAAAGCAAGATTAGGACAGCTGAATCAATCATGCAATTCCTTTATGAAAAATTAATAAATTAAAAATTATTGTTCGGTGCAACAAGATCCTCAATCTTTGATGCGTATCTGATTGAGATGACTTTTCTTGAAAGAGTACTTCTTGTTTTGTTTTTTCTTTACTCAAATGGTTTAGGAGTGTGTCTTCTTTCGGATGATTTGGGATCCCCTAACTTTTTCCGAATGGTATTAATGCGAATTCATGTTCTCATAGCACGTGATAATCCATACTTGACAATGTCTTCATGTGATTTATAGCAATTTATATCATCAGGCGATATCCTCACAACAAACTATAAGGTACAAATCATTTGTTTCACTTAACCTAAATCAGTACAAGGCAATATCCTATTTGTTTATCAACATACAAGGTGCAAATTCTGATGCACCAATAGTAATTTTCAGTTTTTTTGTATTTTTTTTTTTTTTTTTTCGTAGAGAGCAATACATGCTCCATGTAGGAGTTGAAACCTTCCAAGAAACAACACTCTCCAGCGCACAGCATTGGGTCTCATCCTCCCTGCATATCTTTGGACTATTCGTTGACTCCCCATTCCAAGACTGTCAAATGAAGTCAATCGCGGGCGAAGCTTCGTTTCGTGGAAACACGTTTTCTCACTGCGTCCCTCGGTTTCGCTGTAACCCTAGAATGAACTCACGAAATACAATCATGCAAAAACTGAGAACTCAGAGTCATGTATCTCGCGATCATCGAACAAAAACAGAGAAACTCGAAGAGAAAATTCAACCGAGAAGGAGAACGAGTGCACAAGAATTTCTATTACACTTAAAAGGCAAGGCAAGGCCATGCCATTACCTTCCAGAATTTCGGGAGTTTAACTAATTGTGGAGATATCGAGTTTGCGGACATGGCGCATTTTCATTGGTCCACAATCAGCCGTCGTTTGCATTGGGTCTCTCCTCTGCACGAGTCTTTCGGGTCTTCCTGTCTCGGAAACCCGTTGGCAGCTTCCGTGTCCCGCAATTACGCTGTAACCCTGCTCGCCGCTTTAGAACATCGCCCTCTGGTTCCCTTGAGCATGTATATAAGACCCATGTAATCGATAGGGCTATTGTCTCAAGTGAAGCGGACAGGTAATTTTGAAATTGCCAAGTGTGTGGAGTAGTCAAAATGTAGAATTCCACTGAGATATTTTCCCGATCTTTGTGATCCCTCACAAAATGAGGATATCTACTGGTTGCCATTCATGTGATCTTGCAAGAAATTTGACAATTGAAATGTGGATATCAAACGTTGTGCTATTTCTGGCAGATTATCGTGTCATCCGCGGATGGACACAGTAAAGAGATGAGATCGTTCATGCAAGAAATGAGCTTCAGGATTACGGACACAGTAACGAGGGCAAAGGTGCTAATTATTGAAGTTGACAAATATTTATCATTGTGAATGCTTGACCCATGGTATAGTTAACAGTTAACACGACAGATTTCCGTGATTCTGTGGAACACTTGCCGTGCTCGTAATGCCCGTGGTTTCTTCAAAGATCCATTGCCCTATACTTTGCAGTAAGAATCGATACCTGCAGAGCAGGTTTCGGCAGGATATTAGGTAGGATAAGTGCTCTGAAAGTCTTAAAACTTACCATAAATGTACAATTGAGTATTAAAATTTTTAAAAAATATAATTAAGTCTTTAAAATTATTAAATTAATCCAATCGAGTCCTTTCGTTGATTGCACTTTTTGAAAGGTATATGACTCAATGGACATTCTTAACAAGTTTTAGGACTTTGTTGTACTTTTTTGAAAATTTTACGACTCAATTGTACTTTTATAACAAATTTTAGGCACCTATCACATATAACAAATGCTCCACTCACTCTAAAACATGTGCATACCATAGGGCCATGCGTTACTCCATCTTGATTTGGCCCATTATAAGCATAGATATCGCCTATAAACGCACTTCGTGAGAAATAAATGCCATCCATGTTTATAATCATCATCTACCAATCAAGTGATTGAAGGAAAAGATGGGAGAAAATACGACACTACCACCGCGTGTTCGTGGCGGTGGGGGCTAAAAATTCTAGAGAATAGTATTCCTTTTTTTTTTTTTTCCGAAAGATTGATAAAGATGATGTCTGAGTATTAGATGCCGATCTCGGACCAACTTTTCAGGGAAACCCGTCGGCAGCTACCACCTCCCTCGTCCCTCGAAGACCAAAAAGCAAACGAGCTCGCCGCGTGCATATAACTATAAGTACATGAAATCCATGGTCATTGTATCCATCATCACTCCACGAAATTCAAACGTTACCCTTTTCGCGGCTAACGCAACACCAAACTTCAGAGTTTTTTTTCTCGTCTTTGCCATTTGCATTGTGCTGCCACCCTGTCTCGTAATAGGATCGCGAGCCTGTGTCTCTTCCTAGCGATGACGAGCATTCTCAGCGGCGACTGCTACGCCCGCTACGAGGTCTCGATCGACTTGCCCGCTATGCGCAAGTTCACCAAGCAATGGCGTTTGGCATTCGCAACCATCTATTCCTCCCGAGCCATCACTACCTCTGCAAAGATAACCAAGAAAGTCCCTGGAAAATCTCCTTCCTACACTTCGATTTTGATCCGTGATGAGGCTCAGAGTGCTCGTTCCGATCGACCCTGCTCCTTCAAGATTGATCAGTCACGGCTCACCAAGCTGGTCAAGGAAAAGGACCTCCGGCACCTCCAGGAATTCGGTGGGGTCAAGAAAGTCACCTCGACACTCGAAACTGATGTCTCGGCTGGTATAAGTGGTGACCCCGACGACATCTCTCGCAGGCAAAATGCGTTTGGCATCAACTCGTACAAGAAGCCGCCTGCCAAGGGCTTCTTCCACTTCATGTTCGAGGCTTTCAAGGACCTCGCAATCATGATTCTTCTTGTCTTCGCTGGGCTTTCGCTCGGGTTTGGGATCAAGGAGAACGGGGTCAAGGAAGGCTGGTACGACGGTGGGAGCATATTCGTCGCGGTGTTCCTCGTGATCATGGTGTCGGCTGTGAGCAATTACCGGCAGAACCGGCAATTTGAAAAATTGTCTCAGGTGAGCAGTAATATTCTCATCAATGTGATAAGGAAGGGTCGGCGGCAGCAGGTTGCCATACTCGAGGTTGTTGTCGGAGACGTCATTTGTTTGAAGATTGGCGATCAAGTTCCGGCAGACGGGCTGTTCCTCGAGGGGCACTCCCTGCAGGTATGGACGGCAAGTTTTACTGGTTTGACCGCATTAGATACAGGGCAGTTCGTCATTTTCATAATCTTAGTTCTATGATAAAAAGGAAGAGTAATGGTTTTAAGTCATAGTTCTAGTTATAGTAGAACAAACTTAGTGAAAGAATTTTACTGCAAAAAGTATAGTTAAAATAAAATCAATTTCTTCTTGTGTTACTATTTAGTCAGATTTCAATTTCTTGATGGGAACGCATCCTATCGTGTCATCCTAGCGCCACTAAATCAAGAACAACTTTTGTATTTTTAATTTAGGTTGACGAATCGAGCATGACCGGGGAGAGCAATCACGTGGAAGTGAACAGCAATCAGAATCCATTCCTGTTCTCAGGAACAAAGGTAGCTGATGGCTATGCTCAGATGCTCGTTACATCGGTCGGTGTGAACACAGCATGGGGCGAGATGATGAGCTCCATCAGCCGTGACAACAACGAGCAAACGCCTTTACAGGCTCGGCTCAACAAGCTCACTTCGTTGATTGGCAAAGTAGGCTTGGTGGTCGCATTCTTGGTTCTCATGGTCTCGCTGATTCGCTATTTCACTGGAAACACAGCGAATGAGAATGGGAACCGGGAATTCGTTGCAGGCCAAACAACAGGTGATGATATCATAAACTCCGTGGTGGGCATCATTGCAGCTGCTGTGACAATCGTGGTGGTCGCGATTCCTGAAGGCTTGCCACTCGCGGTAACCCTCACACTTGCTTATTCAATGAAGAGGATGATGGTGGATCAGGCGATGGTGAGGAAGCTGTCGGCCTGCGAGACAATGGGGTCTGCCACCACTATTTGCACTGACAAGACGGGCACTCTGACAATGAACCAGATGAAGGTGACGAAATTCTGGGTCGGCAAAGACTCCGTGGCAGAAAATGCATACTCCTCTGCCTCCAAGTGTGTCCTGGATTTTATTCAGGACGGGGTCGCTTTGAACACCACGGGCAGCGTCTATAAGCCATCTTTAGGATCGGAGTACGAGTTTTCCGGCAGTCCCACTGAGAAAGCGATTCTTTCCTGGGCGGTTTCACAATTAAGCATGGACATGGAGGAGATAAAGAAGAGCTGTGAAGTCATCCAAGTTGAAGCCTTCAACTCACAGAAGAAGAGAAGCGGTGTCCTAATAAAGAAGAGCACAGACAACACGGTCCACGTACACTGGAAAGGAGCGGCAGAGATGGTCTTGGCGATGTGCTCAAGCTTCTACGACAGGTCAGGGATAAAGAAAGATTTGGACAGAGATGAAAGGAAGAAATTCGAGCAGATCATACAGGGGATGGCAGCGAGCAGCCTCAGGTGCATCGCTTTTGCTCATAAACAAGTCTCCGAGGAAGCGACCAAAAAACGAGAAGATGTGAAGATGATCCAAGAGGACAGCCTGACATTGCTAGGACTTGTTGGTATTAAGGACCCATGCCGTCCTGGTGTGAGGAGCGCGGTCCAAGCTTGTCAGGATGCGGGAGTGAACATCAAGATGATAACAGGAGACAACATCTTCACCGCTAAGGCCATTGCCGCTGAGTGCGGGATTCTTAGGCCTGGGGACGACACCTTCAATGGAGCCATCGTGGAAGGAGCTGAGTTCCAAAACTACACATCTGAGGAGAGGCTTCAAAGAGTCGAGAAAATCCGGGTCATGGCAAGATCCTCACCTTTCGATAAGCTCCTCATGGTTCAATGCCTGAAGCAAAAAGGCCATGTGGTCGCTGTCACTGGGGACGGCACAAATGATGCACCGGCCCTCAAGGAAGCTGACATCGGGCTCTCGATGGGCATCCAAGGCACTGAGGTCGCCAAAGAGAGCTCAGACATTGTCATCCTCGACGACAATTTCGCCTCTGTGGCAACAGTGCTGTGTTGGGGTCGATGCGTCTACACTAACATCCAGAAGTTCATCCAGTTTCAACTCACGGTGAATGTCGCAGCGCTCATCATCAACTTTGTGGCTGCGGTCTCCTCCGGCGACGTCCCCCTAACAGCAGTCCAGCTCTTATGGGTGAACCTAATCATGGACACGCTCGGCGCCCTTGCCCTGGCCACTGAGCGCCCTACCAGGGAGCTCATGGAGAAGCCCCCCGTGGGCCGGACGGAACCACTCATAAGTAAAGTCATGTGGAGGAACCTTGTAGCACAAGCAACGTACCAAATGGCCGTCCTCCTCACTCTACAATTCAAGGGCGAGTTGATCTTTGGGGTCAATGAGGCATTGAAGCGGACACTAATATTCAACACGTTCGTACTGTGCCAAGTCTTCAATGAGTTCAACGCGAGGAAGATCGAGAAGAAGAACGTGTTTGAGGGCATACACAAGAATAAGCTGTTCCTCGGGATCATCTTTATGACGGTGGTCCTCCAAGTGGTAATGGTCGAGTTCCTAAAGCGGTTTGCCGACACAGAGCGGTTGAGCTGGGGCCAGTGGGGCGCGTGTATTGGGATCGCCGCCATGTCTTGGCCTATTGGTTGGGTCGTCAAGTGCATCCCAGTCCCTGATACACCAATCTTTAGCTACTTGGGATCCAAAAGCAAGAAGCTCGTGAGGAAAATCGTGCACTGAGAACAGTAGGAACACTAATTGGCCCTAACTCAATGCTTTTCATAATACTGGTATGTTGACTTCGTCCTTGATGCTGTATGATTTTTTTCTTTGCCCAGAAAATTAGGAATGTGTAATCAATGATGTAACATATTCGATTGAAAGAAAGCATTCATTGAGAAATAAGGAATGAGTAATCAATCTATCTTTCGGCACCGGTCAAAAGATCAAGCTTGGCCCAGTTTTCTAAAAGGAATTGACTCGAATCAAATTAAAGCGCTTCAAACCAAAGCCCAAAACTTTCAGATTTTGTGCATTATTGTACTGTGCAATAATATTTTGTTTTTATGCCATCCTAGGAAATAAGAGAATTTGTCACGCCCCGATCCTCAGGCACGCGCATATCCCTTACCTTGGTCAATTTTAAATGCGATATCCCAAGACTACATATTGCCGACCCTTTCTTTTTCATAAGCACATGCGGAAGCAATTATTAAATCCCCAGACAATAAAACATTGGGATAGAACAGGTAGGACTAAATTTCAAACCTTTAAAAACATCAACACCTATATACATTGCAAACCAGTGCACGTATATGCAAGGTGGACTATTAATTCAAATTCAACCCAAGCCGGTTTAAAAACAAGGTCTACAAGTAGGGATGGGGTTCTACAAGCTACGGTCCCGTCATCCTCTTCATCATCCTCCATACTCCAATTGGAGTCTTTAGCAGATTGCACAAAACTTTCGAGATCTTCAAAATCCAAGTCTACTGCATCTAGGGACCTGAAATGGTTATTTAATAACCAATGATTTGTTTTTTATTCCTTTTTGTATTTATTTGTTTTTTATATTTATTTGTATTTATTTGTTTTTTATTCTTTATTTTTTTTTTTATTCTTTTTGTATTTATTTGTATTTATTTGTTTTTAACATCTCATTTGTATTTATTTGCTTTTTTTTGTATTTATTTGTTCTACCCCCTAAGACCCGATTAGTAAACTAATACACCTTAGGGCTTTTTTTTTATTTGTTTTTGTATTTATTTGTTTTTGTATGCACAACATGAGTCGGAGGACTTACCTTGGCCTCATATTCCACCTGCATATTGGCACAGACCAAATAGGCACCCAAGCAATCACATTATAGATCGAAGCATCGATCAAATCGACCTAGTCGATTACGTCTCAATACCAGTCATTTCTATTCAATCAATCAATCCCCAATTATGAATCACGTTCCTTAGGACATAACTTAATAATAGGTGGTAATCACAGCCCCACTAAGCAACTTCCTTAGATTTAGTGGCTTCACGGCCCCACTCGACACTTTCAATATTTAATGGCTTTACGGTCCCACTCGACCCTTTTCGAAATTCAATGGCTTTACGGTTCCACTCGACCCTCTTCAAAATTCAATGGCTTTACGGTCCCACTCGTCCCTTTTCGAAATTCAATGGCTTTACGGTCCCACTCGACCCTTTCCAAATTCAATGGCTTTACGATCCCACTCGACCCTTTTCGACTGCGGCCAACGATATTGCACTTCATAATTAAATTTCTCAATTTCATAATATCTTGGCCTAATTCCTTAGTATCAAAGATACCCGATAAAATATCGTGTGTGGGTACATGATCGGCCTTAACCAAAATAGAATAATTTCCTTTTTATAAATCCCACCATTTTCTGTAGTCTACCAAAACATTTTTGGCATTGTCAACCGATGCCCGGTTATTTTTCAATTAATAACCAAAGATTATTCGATTTAGGAATAAATCCTAAAATCACTCATAAATCAATTTAGCACAAAATAAAGCTCAATTAAATAAACGGACTGCACCACGATCATCAACACGAAATTCCGGTCACCGGCCATCCCGGTTGAATTTCCGGAAAAATAATTAATTAAATAATTAATTTCGAAAAATAAATAAATAAATATTAAAAAATCCAATTTAGGCCCATAATGCCTGATTGGAAGCTGAGACGAGCTCGGAAAATTACCGAGACTCGTTCAATAAATAACATGGCATGCCTACTTGCTAATGTCTATTTCTAACCACCTAACATGCATAATGAAGTCTCTAATTTAATTTATCTAAATTAATCTAACCACCTAATTGCATTTAATTAAATCTAACCAACCCTTAGGCATAATTAGCAAACTAAGAAAGCATTAGTGAGTAAAACTCACTTGACAAAGCGAAGAGCGGAACACTGCGACGGCGACGCGACGGCGGCCGAACTTGAACTCGCGACGACAACCACGGGCTTGGAACCGGGCCTTAAACCGGTCCAACAAGTCTCAACAAGGCTGAGATTGATTGCTGAAATGAGTTGGGCCTACAGTGGGCTTGGGCTGCAAATTCGCAGGCTTGATGGACTGAAATTGCTTACTTCAAGAACTGACTTTCACCTGGGCTGAAAACAGGCCCATCCGATGGGCCAAAATTTCTAGATCCACGGGTTTCAATGGAGCTGCTGAACTGATCTTCTAATGAACTGGAAATTGCAAGCTGATGGGCCAGAATTTCGCTGGGCTTCAGGCTTCAAATGGGCTGAAGAAAGACCGAACTGGGCTGGCTTGCTTCTGCAGATGGGTTGAACTTGTTGAACGCACGTGTGGCTAAAGACTGTTGGGCTCGGGCTTGAAGTTGGGGCGGACGGTTGCTCGAGGGGATTCTTGGTCAACAAACCGCTGAGGAAATCGCCGAGTTGACCGGGACAAGCTGCTTCGTTGGCGTCGATCCTGGGGCTTCCGTGGAGAATCGGTGGAGGGAAGACGTGGGCTTTGCTGGCTGGGTTGGACGCGCGGCAATTGGCGCGCGGAGGAGTCAACGAAGGAAGGGGCTTCGCTGGCCGAACTTGCTGGGTTGACTCGGCAGCTTCAGTAGCTGCTTGATTTGCGTGGACAGCTTGAAGGTCGAGAGGCGTGCGAGAGATGGGCGGTCTTGGGTCTTCGGTGGCTGAACTCAAATGTTGCTGGACGCTCGAAGAAGTGAAGATGCAAGCGGTGGAGAAGGCAACACGACAAGACCGAAACCGTTTCGATGGAGGAGTGGTGTCGCTGGCACAAGGGTGGGCTGCATGCGGTCAAACAAGGGGCATCAATTGTTGATGGTTGACCAAGGAGCAGCAATTTGTTGGACGTGTCATCAGCTGGGGAACTCGGTGGAACATGGGCTGTTCGATTGAGGAAAACGAAGAAGAGCACCAGCAGCTCGTCCAAGAGAGGAAAGAAAATTTCAAAAGCAAAGTAGAAGACCAAAATTGCGAAGGAGAGAGACGTCCGAGAGAGCTTGAAGAGAGAGGGGAGAGGCAAAGTCTAGCAAAATATCTTCAATTTTCATCATGAATTGGTCCAAATCCCATAAATGCTTGCCCCAAAAGTCTTCATATTTATCCTTTATTGTTCCCCAACTATTTTTTTGAAATATAAATCCACAATTATCCAAATTGATGCCAATGTTGCACACCCCAAGGTCCAAATTTCACCACTTTAGGCTCAATTTCTTCCTGAAATTCTCCAATTCAACGTCCAATTTCGTTGAAGAAAATCCCATACAATTTCCTGCAAGTCCCCGACACTCAAGGGCTTGGCTTGAAAGTCCAAATTTCCTTTAATTTGGTCCATCCGAATTTCCGCTAATTTTCCGAATCGTCCGAAACGATTTTCCGTAAAAATCTCGGAATCTCCGAAAATTCTACGGAGGGTGAGTCGATGTTCCTAATATAGCTCGTGACCCCACAGAACTTTCAATTTCTGAAATCGGACTCAAATTCATAGTTAATTTCCATTCGACGCGTTTTTAGCGTAACCTAGGCTACCGGGTAACTTTCAGAAATTTTTAGAGCAAATGACCCGTGGTCGATTTTTTTCGAGCCACAATGAACCCACTCAACACATTGGTGACTCTCGATTGTTGTGAAAATTTCGAGGATTCAAATACGGACACAGGGTACCAAAACGATAAGAAAATCAGTCTAGTGTCGGCCGACGAGAATTTTCCAATTTAGTGGTGTTACCCACAATTAGCCATACATCTCAGTTGAACCGACCTATCTCTGATTTCTAATCGATCTTAATGTGTCGTAATGATCTCGACAAATGAGCACGGTCGAGCAGTCGATTCCTGGTCGAATTCTCAAGTCTATTTGCCTCAAAATTCTTAATGGCTTCCCCAGATAGTCTAGTTATCTTGAGAGTGATCAGCTCTGAAAATAGCCTTATAGGCGCGTCAATGAAATGCCCAATTTATCCAATAGAAAACAGGGTTGAAAATTTGGGATGTCACATAATTGGCTTGAATTATAAGGACATCTGTCGGCTTGTTGCATCCTCGACCCCGTCAGTGTCCGACCAAGCATGCAACTTCATAACGTGTATTGGTATGAATTACGGACATGGACTATGTCCAAACAAGGAAGAAACTCATTACGTGTATCGGTCACAATTTCTAATTAACTCAAATTTAGTCAGGCCTTATTCTCAGAATTTAGAACGTACACATAAAGAATTATGGGTGAGCCAAATCGTGCACATATTAGGCACCATGCCCTGCCCTTAACATTGAGCAACCGACTGCAAAAGCATCCTAGGGCTTAAAACCGATATGTTAGATTGACCACTATCAGGTCTTTTTGCTTAGAACTAATGCACGAAGATACTTAATTTGGGAGGAAAATGGGATTTGGAAAAACGTGAACTTAGGATCTTCTACTCTGATATTATGTTAAATATTGTGAGACAGTTGCCAACGGTTATTAAAGTTTAAGCTATTAAATAAAAGCATGGTTTAAAATTTATATATTCTATCATATCCACTCACAATCAACACTATGTGGAGAAAATTTGGTAGCTCAAGCATCATACCAGGTAATAGTCTCTTTTTGGTCTCGTAAAGATACTGCTACGTTCAGATATCAAACAATTGAAAATATGACTTGAATTGAACTCCATATAGTCTTGCCGGAATATAGTTGAGGTAATGAATGTCGTGATAGCTACTCAATTAGAGCTCTTTTAAAATCATAGGATCAATATTGCAACTCGATTTCACTATAGCTAGAGCAAATTCTTACGGAAAAGTGTTAGAAAAATCATAAACATATTACATTATTACTAATTTTGTCCTAAACCTTCAAATGGTGCCAATTTATTGTCAAACCTTTTAAAGTAGAGCCAATTCAATCCTTCCAGGTAATTATGACCATATATTGCTGACATGAACCCTGATTGGCCTATGTGGCACGGCCGACGCTAACATAGGCATTTTTCAATAATTTTTTAATAATTTTCTATTTTTCAATCTTTTCTTTTTTTCCTCTTATTTTCCTCCTTTTTCCACTCTTGCTAGATCTGGACAGAGAATTTGAGTACCTGGAGGGTTAGGCTGATCGGACTTGGGGTGCTTAACATTGAGGAAAATTCATTTATTAGTTTTGAAGATTGACAAAGCTTCCCTTAATCATTTTTTGATTTTGATGGTAAGATTTTCCAAGTGGAAATTCTGATGTGTATCATTAGACGTTACTTGTCAGACTCGAAGATGTGATAAAGATCCTATCCTCTATATTCAATCTCGACGGAATAAGGATAATGATCGGACCTTGTGCTAACTGCTAGAAGATCGGCGAGGATTTCCTACCAAATATACCTTGATTGTCCGAAAGGAATTTATCTAAATCACTCTCATTGCATATTAGAGGTGAGCATGGTCCGAGTTGGTCTAGGCCACCCCCTAACCTAGGACCAACCCGTACAGTATAGGTCCTCAATTTTTAGGACTGAGGACTGACCTTATTGAGCTTGGGACCAAGGACCGGACCGACCCAATGGGTTCGGTCCGGTTCCAGGGTCAACCCGGGACCGATTGATAATTTTTTTTGTCTTGTTTTTTATACTCCCTAAAAAAGCAAACCTACAAATTCAAATTACACATCTATCAACAATGCGGCAAAACTAAACTATAAATACCAATACATATTCAGCAAATTTAAGATGACACAATAATAGAAATTTCCGCTCATCGAGATATGGGACAAGATGAAAAGTTCTTGTAATCATCTATCTTTAATATTCATAACACCATATGCAAAACTGTTTTCCTGCATTTGATCATGTAGAGTCCACTCAACCAAAAAATGAGATTCACACCACTTGACTAGCATTTGATCATGTAGAATCCACTCAACCAAAAAATGAGCTTCACACCACTTGACTAGCAAATCACCGTAGCAACTACGGTACTACTCTACTCTTCAAAAACTTCTACCATTTGACACAAATTGAAAAGTAAAGTGCAGCTGAAATTCATTAGTAAAATACAATTAAACCATAAAAAGTTCAAATACTTAATATAAACCATGAATATATAAATTCACATCTTATTAATTCACTTGAACTTCTAAACACTTGAAAACAAAACAAACGACACATAATTAATACTCAACAAAAGTTTTAAATTGAAATTACTATTAGTGCTATTGATAGAACATCTCACCATAACTCTTAGGTTTTATAACATACATTTTACTTAGATTTGAATATATAAAAGAATTATAAATAATATAATGTAATATAATATATATACAAGGTTGGTCCAAGGTTGAATCGACCAAAAACTCTTAGGACCGAGTACCAACCCGCACAATGTCGGTCCTGGAATTTCAGGACCGAGGACCGACCCAGTCCCCTTGGGAACCGGACCAGGACCGATAGGGTTGGGCCGGTCCAGGGTCGGTCCAGGGTCGACCCTAGACCGTTGCTCACCCCTATTGCATATGGAATGCTCAATCTACCAACGAAACGATTATATTGAAGACGGAAAGTTCAACATAGGAAAGACCCAATTTATGGAAACCCAATCTATTGTATCGGCAACAGATTTTACGAGAACTTCTCTCTCAGCAATCCAGAAGCGATTAGATCTTCCTAAAGTTTCAAGTCCAACAATTTGATTGGATAAATGATCCTCAAAGAAGGTCCAACGGTTGGTTGGACATTGAGGAGTATAAAAGGGAGTTGTACTGCTAAAAGACATAAGAGGGAATATAGAAGTTCTGAATTCCAAAGTTCTCAAAGTATCATCCCAAATACTTTCATCTTACTTGAGCTGAATATCGTAATTTGTTAGAGGTCGTAAGTGTGAGATTAGCAGATCTTTCACACAAGCTTGAGTAGCACTTACTCGATCCTTGTAACCTCTTATTGATTCTTACTAGTAGAATCTAGCTAATAGGCTATCAATGCGGGAGAGTGGACATATGCTTGTCAAAACCGAATCACTATAATTATAATTTTGTTGTGTGCAAATTTCTCTATTCCTAAACTCCTGTTAATATTTTTGTGAAAGTTTATCACACACTTGTAAGATCTAAATTTTGCATAACTGGTCGTTAGACGTTGCCCTATTGCAATATCATTTTAACTTGTGTAAATTTCACACTGTCACCTATTCACTCATCTCTAGGTGATTAATCTAGCCCTAACACTTGAGACTTTAGAGTAGGAGGTGGAGGTGGAACAAGGGATAAGGCTGTGTCTTTTTTGCGAGAAGAAGAGAGGGAATCTGAAGAATGCCTTGTGCTCCTCTTTCTTGCTGTTCTTTTTCTTGAGTTTGGAATCCTTGTGGGTTCGAAGAATGTGCTGGTAACCCTATGAACATATCTTCCACCATTTTCTTGCTCTCTCTACATGATTCTTGAGCGTGTTGTGATTCTCTGTCCTCTAAATCAGCATTTATTCGACAAAAGATTGAGTTGAGTGAGGGCCGCCTCACTAGGTGCTGCTTGAGTGAGGCTAACCCTTGCCCAAGCAGCGTCTGGTCTTGCTAAATCTGGTGAGGGGCACTCTTGCATAGGCGAGGCTAGCCGTTGCCGAACATTGCCATGTTGGCCACCGAAGGAAAGAGGAGGAAAAAAATAAAGAAAAAAATTCAAAAATTGTTAAAATATTATGTAAAAATGTCCACATCAACGGTGGTCGTACCTTTCATGTCAACAATATGCAGCTAAAATTAACCAAAATGACTGAATTGGCTCTATATCAAAAAGTTTAGGACTAAACTGGTATAACTAAAATGTTTAAAACTGAATTGACGCCATTATAATATGTTTAGGGTTTTTCTGACACTTTTCCTTAAATTTTTATGTTAAAAAGTTTTAGTTTCAGTGATCAGCAGTAGCAACCTACTAAGCATAATTAAGGGTCAATATCATGAAATGTGACATATTGACCTGGGTTGTACCGAAGAATCAAGCGTGATGGAACATAGAGAAACAGAGCATGAAATAGGACTAGAGTCCGAGAGCACTTTCCCCGAAGGAGATTGAATCATGCAAAAGAAGCGGAAAACCATGACGAAGAAGACGACGGACTGACCATCTAGAAAGTTTCATCCCCAATCTGGCTTTTTCTCTCCTTCGCGATCGTACCGGGAAAAAAGATTGCCTTATTCCTATGGTCTCTACGTGTGCTCTTCGACCCGCCCGTCCGCTCCCTCATATCTTGGAAGCTCCCCTCCTCTAGCCCAAAACCCGTGAGTTTTTCCCGAAAGTTTCCGGACCGGAATCACTGGCTCACAGCCTGGCCACAGCTAGCACGCACGCATCTTCGTGTCGCCATCGCCCTCGGGCGTCCGCCTGAGTCAGACAGAAAAAGAGCATGACCATCTCTCCATTCTGTTTTTTATTGTTTTTTAATTGTTTTTTAATTTTATTTATTCTTTTATTCTAATTTAAATCATATTTGGATCAAAATGACATTGTTCTAGTCTTATCATTCATATTTTAGTCATGTCAGAGGCACGAAAAAATTTGAGTACATCAATTTAATAAATTTTAGGACTTAATTATACTTTTTATAAGTTCTAGGATTTTCAGTGCACTTGTCTTTTCTTTGTCTTTTTTTTCTTCTCTTTCGCATCATGGGTTTGGAGCGTGGCTTTTTATAGAAGAATTTATCTATCCCCTAACTCATTGTAGAGGCTTTAATGTCACTCTGCGTCCTTACGATGCGTGATTGCTTCGTCCATCGACCTAGATTTATCTGGAAAAGTTGACACGTCAAATGCTCGATACACTCCTTTGAATGGGGTTCGGAATTCTAATAATTACCGTGTACCACATGTGAAACGACACTGTTTTTGCTTACCTTGAGGAGGGAGTATCAATAGAAGGTCAAATAAAAATTGCAATGGCTTGATTTATCGTTAATGTTCTTACATGAGATTTGATCAGGCCATATAATGGCACTTGATCGAGCCATTTTATCAAGAGTACTACTATATTTACTAAAAGTATTATCTAAGGTTTTTGTGTGTGAGAGAGAGAGAGAGAGAGAGAGAGAGAGAGAGAGAGAGAGAGAGAGAGAGAGAGAGCCCTATTTGTTTTTAAATTAAGGCTAATTGAAGAAATAAAGAAAGAGTGTTATGAATTTTCACGTGAACTTGCCACATTATTTGTCATGAATATACCAATTTGGCATTTTGGTGACTCAAAAATTAGTTTGAGGTAAATTTGTCATTGGTATACCACTTTGGAGTTTTTCATAGTATTTACCCTTAAATTAATGTCTCAAGTTTAAGCAGTTTATGAGACCCGACCTAATTGGAGAATATATATCGATCCTAATTGCAATAGTAATTAGGCTTAGATTTTCTTGGGTGGTTATTATGTGATATATAATATTTCTTCAATCAGCAATGGTCAACTCATGCATGTCCAAGAAGACAGCAATTGAACTCTACAGAGTTTTACATTCAATGGAGTTGTTTATTTCTTTACACTGTGGGCTTGAGTCTAATTTAAGCATAGGAAATACTCGAGCAAGTGAGCTACCATAATTCCCGTTCTCCAATTATTTGTAAATTATTTGTTGCCAACTCTCATCATAGAACAAATACCGACACTCGGATCGAACCATATAAAAATCTCTAGCATCCTCTATTATTTCTCGTTTATTATTTCTAATTTCGTGTCGATTTAATTTTAAGATCTCGTCAGATTCTATTAAAGGTGAGCATGGTTCCAAAGTAAAATTTGGAATCAAAGAACTGGACAAGTGGAAACATGTCCGGTTCCAAATTTCAAGGAATGCAAGGGGAAGGTTTTAGCTTCCAAAAATTAGGAAACCTATTTCAACGAGTAGATTCCAGGTTCTAAGTAAGTGGAACTTAAAACTTAGAGCCTGGAACCTATTTTTATGTTTTTCTTGGTCTATGTTTTAGTGAAATCCTGTGGTACTCCATGGCATCTGATCTAAGCTTCCTTTTTATAACTAAAACTTTTACTTTATTCGTGTGTTTAAATATAAGTATACGAATCTAAAAAGTGTTTAGTGTAAGGTGAAGATGTAACCAAAACTCCTAAAAAAGTGAGTACTAACATGATAACTGACATAGATAAAGCTTGTAAAGAGGTGGAGCCTATAAAATCAACAATTATTGTAACCGTTGAGTTTGACAATGTGTATGTTCAATCTTTTAATAGCTATAGATGCAAAGTTTTGCTTTATTTGTAGTTGAGTAGGTTGTGTGGAAAAATTGTTTTGGAGTAATAAAAGTGCATGCACAGTTGGTGTTCAAACAAGATCCATGGTTCCGGTGAAGTTCAAGTGATGCTTAGGCTCAAAAGATGTCTTTGGCAGTTTAAGCCCATGAGGGGCTGTGGCAAATTAGCAATGAAGTTCAGATTCCAATGAAATGATTGTAACTTGGCTCAAATGTCCAGTTAAAGTGGAGATTGTTAAAAATATGCCTCGAGTTTAAACCCAAAAATGAAACTTTCGTAATTTGAATAATTTCCCAATTTGAGTTGGTTCCCTATTTTAGTTGTTTCCTCGTATGATACGGTTTTCTAAAATGGGTTTTCTATTTTGGATCTAACTCTTGTCTATATTTAAGAAGGGTTTTCTTTGTGAGGAGTACCGAAAGGAGCTTGTGTTCATGAATTACTTCCCAAAGTGGAAGCCATGAAAAATATTGTGGTAAGACTTTGTGTAATTCCTTTGTGAGATTGAGATATTATTCAGTAAAGAATTGTGACTTATGAAAGTTAAATATTGTGTAAGTTATTGGGTATAATTGAGAGCGGTGAAACACTAAGGCTACATTTGACGGTTATGATAAAATTTATCATATCCTGTGTTTGGCGCATATTCAAAATAGAATAAAGTAGAATATGAAAGAAATATATGCCGAATAAAATTATCCCATGAAAAATATGCAATAAAAGCGAATAGGATTTCTAATATCCATAATAAAAAAGTTATTTTTCTCAAATAACAAATTTGTTGAATTAACAAAATTGAAATTATATTTCAATATAAATAATATTTGATTTCTAATATAGGAAATTAAAAATAACAATTTAGTATTTTAATTTAATCTTATTTTTATTTATATATTTGAATTTAATTATTTCTTATAATATAAGTTTAAAATATAAATATATCTTTATTACATATTTAAGGTGTTTTATTGTTTAGGTATATTAGTATAGTTTTCTATCTAATAAAATTTTATCAGAGAATGATGGAAGGAGAATAAAGAAATAAAAAAGAAATTAATTTCAAAATTAGAGGAAAATAAAATAAAAAAGTAAATAAAAATAAAGTAGACAAGAGTATTGTGACATATTTTTATCATCTCCATTTGTCAAATTTGTGATTCATTTATATTAATATGCCATTCATACCAAATAATATTTATGATATGATATGACTATATCCGACTTTATTATTATAATCACCAGACAATTGATAAGATATAACAAAATCGTCCGGATTTTATATCTTATCTTATCAAATCCAATCCTATCAGAATTCCAGACAATCAAATGTAACTTAAAAGTCTTTGAGTGACTCGAGTATGATTTATAGTGGAACTATGTATAGCCCTCCCATAGACATAGGTTACGCCAATCAAATTATGTAAATTTGGCATTTGATTTATTTCCTTATGCCAATGGTGATATACAGCTAATCGAACCTCTTTAAGATGATTAGTTCATGTCAATGGTGTTAAGCAGTTTCACATACTTCACCTCTTAAGATACAACACCTTAAACTTATTGACGTCAACAGTATACAAATAGGACTCCGTCGAACAATTCTTAAAATTGGCACACTTAAAAAAACTTGAAAAGAGGAGATATAGGTTTTTCACTTCTTTTGGTTCCTTTGGGAATAAGAATTTCAAATCTATTTATAGAGTTTTGGAATTCATGTACGTAAGCGGTACATGAATCATGAATTAAATAGATATAAGATCCAGAAAATACACGAATCATAAATTAAATAGATACATGAATCCAAGAGATACACAAACTCAAAAGATATGCTAGTTAATGAAATACATGAACGAAAACAACATATATTTTCGTTGATCTATTAACTCACCATAAATACAGCAATGAGAACACGGGATTGACATTAATACCACTGGAAAGAGCTAAGGGATGGATCGAATCATGCGTGAAAAGTCTACTCCAAACCCATCTGAGTAAAGAGATAACGGAAGAAGAAATACTCCTTCTAGAAGGTCGTCTGGATCAGATGAGGATCGAAGACTGAGGGCCCTGTTGCATCTAACAATAATTCTTAATTTATTTATTTTGTATAAAGGAGTGTTTAAACCATGTCTACCTACATTATTCTTGGATGTTTCCATCCGCCCACATTTTTGTATCGTTTCCCCTCTCATGCAGAAACATCGTATTGACGAATGAGAGAACGCGAGAGTGGAGAGACACATGCAGTACGATATTGCTCTCTTTCGTAGTAAATGCTTTTGTTTAGGAAGACTTCTTGCTCGAAGACTTTGTCGTCGTCTCTCCAACTCGACCGGCAGGACTAACTATTAAGGCTAAATGCATCACCAGCTCTTGAATTTTCTTGATCACGACGATTCGTTCAATTTTCTCTAATAAACAAGAATATGTTTGTTGATGTAGACTCTAAAGTCAGCTTCTGACGGACGAGCAGCCGACTTGGAATCTCTTTGACTGGTTGCACATTCCTTAGTTTTCTAGGCAAAAGAAAAAAAAAATCAAAATGCTTCAAGAGAAATTGAATATGCCAGAACAATAAGAAGAATTGAGTTTAACCCAATTAGCCTTCCTAAACCTAATAAGCTGGTCTCTGTCCACAATTTTCCTCACGAGCTTCTAGCTATTCGATCCCAAGTAGCTGTAAGATTGGTGTATCAGGGACCCAAATGCATTTGACGACCCAACCGATAGGCCAAGATGCAGCCGCAATCCCAACACACACGCCCCATTGTCCCCAGCTCAATCGCGCCATGACAGCGAACTGCTTCAGGAACTCGACCATCACCACCTGGAGGACTACCGTCACAAAGATGATCCCGAGGAACAGCTTGTTCTTGTGAATGCCCTCGAACACATTCTTCTTCTCGAGCTTCTTCACGTTGAACTCATTGAAGACTTGGCACAGGATGAATGCATTGAATATCATCGTCCGCTTCACCGCCTCATCCATGCTGAAGATCGATTCGCCCTTGAATTGTAGAGTGAGGAGGACGGCCACTTGGTAAATTGCTTGTCCTACCAGATTCCTCCACATGACGTTTGTTATGAGCGGCTCGGTGCGGCCCACAGGGGGCTTTTTCATGAGCTCCTCAGCGGGTAGCTCTGTGGACAAGGCGAAGGCGCCAAGCGTATCCACGATTAGGTTCACCCATAAGAGCTGGAAGGCCATCAAAGGGACGTCATCGGAGGAGACTGCGGCCACAAAGTTGATCAAAATGGCTGCGATGTTCATCGTGAGCTGGAACTGGATGAACTTCTGGATATTATCATAGACACATCGACCCCACAGCAACACCTTCACCACGGAGGCAAAGTTGTCGATGATGATATCTGAGCTCTCTTTGGCGACCTCGGTGCCTTGGATGCCCATCGAGACCCCAATGTCGGCTTCCTTGAGGGCCAGTGCATCGTTCATGCCGTCCCCCGTGACTGCAACCACATGGCCATTCTGCTTCAGGCATTGAACCATGTGGAGCTTATCGAAAGGCGAGGATCTCGCCAAGACCCAGATATTCTCAACTCTCTCCATGGAATCGTGGAACTCAGCTCCTTCCACAATGGTGTCGTTAGAGGCATCGTCTCTGGGAGTGAGAATACCGCACTCCAAGGCGATGGCCTTGGCGGTGAAGATGTTGTCTCCCGTTATCATCATGATTTTCACTCCTGCCTCCTGACAATCTTGGACTGCGCTCTTCACATCGGGACCACAGGTGTCCTTAATACCAACAAGTCCTAGTAATGTCAGGCCGTCCTCTTGGATCTTGTCCCCGTCTTCTCTTTCTAGGATAGCTTCCTCGGAGATTTGTTTATGAGCGAAAGCAATGCACCTGAGGCTGCTCGCCGCCATCCCCCGGATAATCTGCTCGAATCTCACCCTTCCATTTTCATCCAAATCTTTCACTTCCCCCGACCCGTCGTAGAAGCTTGAGCACTTTGCCAAGACCATCTCTGCCGCTCCTTGCCAGTGCACATGGAATTTGCCGTCCAAGCTCTTCTTTATTAGGACACCGCTTCTCTTCTTCTGTGAGTTGAAGGCTTCGACTTGGATGACTTCACAGCACTTCTTTGTCTCGTCCGTGTCCATGCTCAATTGAGCATCCGCCCATGAAATTATCGCTTTTTCAGTGGGACTATTGGAGAACTCGTACTCCGATCCCAAAAGCAGCCTATAGACGATGCTCGTGGTGTTCAAAGCAACTCCGTCCCGAATCAAATCCAGGACAAACTTGGAGACAGAGGAGCACATGTTTTCCGCCACAGAATCTTGGCCGACCCAAAATTCCGTCACTTCCATCTCGTTCATCGTGAGAGTGCCGGTCTTGTCAGTGCAAATAATGGTGGCTGACCCCATTGTCTCGCAGGCTGAAAGTTTCCTTGCCATCACCCGATCCACCATCATCCTCTTCATCGAATGAGCAAGAGTGATTGTTACCGCAAGTGGCAAGCCTTCAGGAATCAAGACCACCACGATTGTCACTGCGGCTGTAATGTTGCCTACCACGGAGTTCATGATATGGTCACCCATCGTTTGGCCTGGAACGGATTCCCGTTTCCCATGCTCGTCATGTTTGTTTCCCTTGAAGTAGCAAATTAGCAAGACCACAAGAACCAGAGAATTGACCGCCAAACCGACTTTGGTAATTGATGAGGTGAGCTTGTTGAGCCGAGCCTGTAAAGGGGTCTGTTCGCTGCTGTCGCATTTGATTGGCCTCATCATCTCGCCCCCCTTTGTGTTCTTCCCGACCGATGTAACCAGCATCCGAGCAGACCCATAAGCGACCTTTGTTCCAGAGAACAGGAAGGGATTTTGATTGCTCTTCTCTTCTATGCAACCACTCTCCCCGGTCATGCTTGATTCGTCGACCTAAATTGACACCAGAATGAGACGATAGGATGCGGTCAGAAAATGAAACCTCAGTAAATATTAACACAAGAAGAAATGGATTATGTTTAAGTATACTTTTTTCCAGTAAATGTTTTTAACAAAGTCGGTTCTCCTACGACTAGAACTACGAATTAAAACCACTACTTTTCCTTTTTGTCGTGGAATTAAGATTATAAAAATGAAGAACTGTGCAGTATCAAACAGAATACAGTATACATGTACATTACTTTAGACTAATTACTCAATTAATTAATCAACCTGGGCTTGAACTTGGTAACACTAATACTATATATTTTTGAAGAAACTAACAAGAGTTAATAAGCTAATCTTATGCAAACAAAACCAGTACAAATTCTCGTCCGTACCTGCAAGGAGTGCCCATCGAGTAACAACCCATCTGCTGGGATTTGATCATTGTTCTTCAAACAAACGACATCTCCGACGACAATGTCGGATATGGAAACCTCGCACGGCCCTCCCTTCCTTATCACATCGATGAGAATATCACCGCTCGCCCCATACAATTTATCGAACTGCCAGTTCTGCTGGTAATTCCTCATGGCCAACACCACGATCATGAGGACAACTGTGAAGAATGGGCTCCCGCCATTGTACCAGCCTTCCTTGAGCCCGTTCTCCTTGATCGCAAACCCAGGCGAAAGCCCAGCGCAAACAAGAAGAATCATGAGCGTGAGGTCCTTGAAAGCCTTGAACACAAAGTGGAAGAAGCCCTTGGGGGTGGCTTGAATGTGTTGACGCCAAATGCGTTTTGCCTGCAAGTGACATCATCCGGTTCGCCGTTAATTCCGCGAGAGACATCAGTTTTGAGGGCCAACGCGACTTCGCTGACCCTGCCAAATTCTCTGAGGAAGATGAGGTTCTTGCCCTTGACCAGCTTCGTAAGCTGCGACTGATCAATATGGAAGGAGCTGGGTTGATCGGAGGAAGCGCTTGGAGCCTGATCAGGGATTGAATTCGAAGTCTGGAAGAAGCTGGATTGATCGGAGCAAGCACTTGGAGCCTGAACGGGGATTGAAATCGAAGTGTGGGAAGGCTCAAGCAGTCGAAGTTGTGACTGATCAATCTGGAAGGAGCTGAGTTGATCGGAGCGAGTGCTCAGAGCCTGATCGGGGATCAAAATCGAAGTGTAGGAAGGAGCAAGAGGTCGAAGCTGCGACTGTCCGGTCTGGAAGGAGCTGGGTCGATCGGAGTGAGCACTCGGAGCCTGATTGGGGATTGATATCGAAGCATAAGGAGGAGATTTTCTAGGGAACTTGCTGGTTTTCTTTGCGGAGGTAGTAATGGCTCGGGAGCAATAGATGGTGGCAAAGGCCAAATGCCATAGCTTCGCGAACTTGCGCATAGCAGGCTCGTAGCGGCGGGAGTCACCACTGAGAATGCTCGTCATCTCTCGGAAGAGACGCACAGTCGTACAATGCAAATGGCGGCACCAAAAGGAGGAAAAACTCTGAAGTTTGGTGTTTCGTTAGCCGCTGAAAAGTGCAACGTTCGCATTTAAAATACCATGGATTGCCCTGTACTTTATAAACGTGCAGGAGCTGACCGAGAGGGTCACCTTCACTCGCGCGAGGTTGTCAGGAATTTGCCTCATGCAGCGCGTCGACCTCCTGTCTTGTTTTTTCCAACTTATACGGAAAGAACGACTGGGGATAAGTGAGGCCCGGTAAGTTGCTATTGATGTTTCCCATGCACCTTCTGGTCCGATGAAAAATGGGGCCCAATCCACTTTGGTGGTGAGATCAGGCTTGAATCATCGTCTAATGTGGGGCACGAATTCCGTTTGTCTTGGTTAAATCATCAATCGAGGGGAGGACACGTGTACGTGGGCCCGCCTCTTATCCGTCCCTGTGCCCCTAATGCTTGGTCATTGCCATGTTTTTTCTTACACGGCGTGTGGCCAACTGGCCATTGCCCCTTACTTAAATCCGGCGGGGCTCGTAAAATTTCGTTCTCGTCTTCGTTCTCACCAAGCAATGGAATATTGGCCACGGACCTACGGCCCCTTAATTTCTCTTTTGTTTCTATCTGAGTCAATCGTTTCTGACTTGGCATGACTCGCTTCTCTACTTGGAGGAAAATACTTCCCCCTAGAAGGCCTCAGAGCTACGAGGAAAGTTCGTAGCAAAGTACCTGGAATTCCCCGAACCATCATCTATCCATCCTAAAATGCCGGCCACTTCGTCGTTCCAAAACCCAAACGAACAACACTACCATCGTCTTTTCCATTATGGCCCTAATACTGCAAAAATGACGGTACCATTATTTATTTACCATCAATACCGGTGCCACAGTGACCCAAATTCACTTATACGTGGATTTGGCAACCCAAGCCGTGGAAATCAAAGATATTGAAGGCCATAATTAATAGATATCAAAAAGCAAATCCAGAGGGTATTTTTGTTTTATTACGGAATGAAAACATTGTGACATGTATGTTGAATTTGGAAATTTTTTTTATAGTTCTTTTTAATGGCATAAAAATGTTCACACTTTCAATACTTCCAGCCAAAACCCAAAAAAAAAAAAAAAAAAAAAGGCATGCAAATATACATGCGGGGTGAAAATAGCTTCCCTTCTTAAACGATCCAAAGATGCATGGACTCCTACTTCAGATATACATTAAATTTTCCATCAGGCAAACTAATGAATTTGCTCGAAATCACATATTGGAAAGCTAGCTTTTGTTTTGGGGCAAAAAGAACTCAGTTCACTAACCCTCATTCAATTTTTAGCTGCTATTTTTTTTCTCTTTCTGATTGAAACATACGAGTTTTTGATTGAAAAAAATTTAAATATCATTGTCGTTATGCCCTGCTAACATGCCATAGGTTTTGCGTCGGTCCCATTAGTCACGTTTTCCGACCCCCTTATGTGTGTGAAAATCTAAGGGGTGAGTCTTTTTATCCCTTCAAGTATTTTTTTCCCTTCCTTTTTGGAGTTCCTTTTTTTTTTTTTTTTTTTTTGTCGGTCATATTCTATTCTTACTTTAACGTTCACTCTCAGACTTTTGCCCAGTCTCCTTGCAGGCG
Organism: Eucalyptus marginata; assembly: GCA_014182565.1. NCBI lineage: Eukaryota > Viridiplantae > Streptophyta > Magnoliopsida > Myrtales > Myrtaceae > Eucalyptus > Eucalyptus marginata. The sequence continues at coordinate 6,262,229 of CM024592.1, forward strand.
TGAAAGTCGAAACCCACTCCTGAAACTACATCATCCCCACCCCCAACCGGTATGTATGCCAATTTGAAAATTATCTCGGCTAAAAGGTAATATCCTCACCAATGTGATAAGGAAGGTCGGAGGCAGCAGGTTTCCACATTCAAGATCGTCATCGGAGACGTCATTTGTTTGAAGATTGACAATCAAGTTCCGGCAGACCGACCGTTCTTGGAGGGGCACTCCCTGCAGGTGTGGACGGCAATTTTTGCTGGTTTGACTGCATTAGATATGCATATTAAGAGTGTGTTTGGTTGGACTTTTGGGGAAAGCCTTTGAGAAAATGTAAAGAACTTTAAGTTTAAGGAGTTTTCCAAAATGCAAATTGTGTTTGGTAAATTGTAATAAAAAATGTCCATTGTGAAGTACCTTTGGGAAAAATAGTGTTTTGAGAAATTTACATGTACAAAAGACTTTTATAATAAATAAGAAAAAGAAAAAAATAGTTGGACGTTGAAGGGTTGTCGGCCACCGGTCACCGACAGCCAACAGCCGACATCTCAGGTTGCAAGACCTCAAGCGACCGCCAACGACCACAAGTCCTTCCTCATCAATTTAGCTCAAAATATAGCCCGATTAAATAAACGGAACTTCACCACTTTTGTCATCTGTTGTTCCTTCCTAGCCGTTGAGTCCCATCACTGCAAGTCCCTTGGCCTCCTCCATGCCAAGCACTTCCCCACCACCCTCGCCTGCTACCCCAACATCCTGCCCTTGACCCCTCTATCTACCCCCCCCCATCACTTATGCCTCTCTGGCCATTGTCGCCGTCACCCACGGGAGCATCCTGCGCTCTCTCAACCTCTCCAAGTCTCAGTTCTTTACCGCCGCTAGGCTGCAAGCGACCCAGATCTAGGTTGTCAAAGGTCACGCAACTCAATTTTGGGTCACCGAAGGTCGCGAGACCTCTAGGTCGTGCCAACAAGACTTGTGGGGGGTTGCCGAGGTCATGCGACTGGCCGGCGACCGTCACCGCGACCACACCGGCCTCACGCCGACCTCTATCCAGCCTGTCGCCAGCCCCTCACAGCTCCGCACAAGCTCGCCAACCAACCTCAATGGAGAAGAAGGTAAAAAGTCACGAGGACAAAACCGGAAAAACGAAATGTCAATAAGGATATTTGTGGAAGAAAATTTTTTGTCTTATCCACCCCTCAACATTCTGAGAAGGCTGAATGCCAAAGGCAGCCTCACACCTGTCTGTCTTGGGCTTTCAACCTTCTAAACGCCCACTTTTCCTCAATTATCTTTACAAAAGAAGTTCTCAAACACCATTTTTTAGCCCAAACAACTTTGGATGCCTAAAGTGGCTTGAAAAAGCCACTCCCAAAAGCACCCTAACTCACGTTGGTTTCCTCTAGATAGGCTGACGTCATTTGCGCCAGGGATTAAAGCGACTATTCTTGCCTTACGCTGCGAGCTGGTATTTTGCTTTTGCATCTTCGCGTTTCTTGATCACTTTCGGGGAAGCCCGTTAAGCAGCTGTCACGTCCCAATTTCCCCGTCCCTCGATGTCGGTGGACATCTAAAAACTGCCGTGTGCAGTTTAATTGGCTTATTTAGCTCTTGTATCTGCATGTTTTTTGACTTTTTGTTCACTCCACGTCCAAAGCCCGTTAAATTGCTCAAACGCGGGTTTACCATTTCAGGGGGCTTCGTTTCGTGGAAACACCCCCGCCCCCCCGGGGGGTTTGAGGTTTACCCAAATATAACAATACAAGTTGTTTCGGTGGAAGTTTCGCCAAAATTGATCCCATTATGAATTATCTCTTATCAAAAGTCTTTCTTTGATTTTATTAAAAATAAATAAATTCTATGATAATTCCGGATAGAAAATATCGCAATAAACAAGAAAATCGTAAACTTTACTTCAAACAAAACTATACATACAAACCGTGCAAGAATTTAATCGCTAACAAAGTTTGGAAATACAACCGATTCAAAATAGCTAAGCATAGACAAACTATGTTGAAATTTAATCGACGACAATACTTAAGAATGCCAAGATGCTACACATGAATTTAATCAACGGCGCGACACCCAAGATAAAGATACATGCCGAAATTTAATGGACAACAAGAGTTTGAAAACTAAAAGTACAATGTAGGAAAGTAAAAATAAATTAAAGATAGTAAATTTATTTGTTTGTGTGCGGGAAACCTCCAAAGAATACAATGTGGTCACTTAAAACCTGCAATCGACGATTATAAACGGAGGTTACAAACAAAAGTTACAAAAAGAGATTACAAATAGAGTTTACAAATAGTTATTGAAAAAGAAATAACTTTCTAGTGGTTACAAGATATTATAACAATCCTAACATAGCGGCAAAATAACCAACCAGTGATTTTCCTCTTGTCAATTGCTTGTTGTCGATATCAATGACTTTGTCAATCTAACTTCAGGTTCTCATAAATAACTTCATGTTGCGTGTCATCAATCACTCCATTAGTAAATTGTTGATTCTCTTTTAGTTACTAATATTCTATTCATAAATGACCAAATTCTACTTTAATCGACTAAGTCTATTAAAAGTTAATAATAACCAAAAGTCGGATAATTTTTAGTGCAAACAAATGCTTCCTTTAAAAGAACTAAATGATTCATCGATCATTCGATTCTTTTACATTAGATAATTAAAAGTCATCACATGCCCCCTTTGTCATTAGCAAATTTGATTTTTTTCTTGCCGAATTTTGTCTTGGTCAAATTCATCATATGACTCATATTTTTCCATGAAAGGTGCATTCATTATAAAGACTTCACGTGGTTATCGATCTCTGTCCTTATGTAATTACTCATACATAGGCACTTTTATTGCCAATTGAAATAAATCGATAAAATTTTTAGCCTTCGAATTTTCTCGTCTATTGAATTTCAATCCACTAAAAGCCAAATTTGTAAATTCTCTTTAAAAGTGAAATAAGGCATCCATTCCAAGCCCACTTGATCAAGCAACCCAATCTATTGATTCATTGTTCTGCTACTTAATACAAACCAAATCTGCAATAGATTTATCAGGGACTGACCTATAGAATTAGGTATTGAACTATGTTGCCATTTGTTCTAAAGTATGAACAAAATTGGCCGCCAAAGTAATGTACCAAGTAAAAGCAATGTTGGATAGTAATGGAGGGAGCAATCTTAACTTCCAGCAATCAACTTGAGATGCATCTCCACATTGCACAGCAAATTGACTAACATGCTCAACTATCGATTGATTGTCTTCGCTGGAGAAGAGGTGGAAAATAAATATCTTGAGGCCTCTGGATAAGGAATTGCATCCATCCATGGGTATGGTTTTGTGTATGCAGGATTGACGTTCCCAACATTGTAGCCTAGATGTTGCATTGCTTGATCCATTAGCATCTGACATATCGATGGTACTGATCAGGAACTATTTGACTAGGTTGCCCCTTAGGTAACTGTGGTAGTCTAACCTGATTGTGATTGCTACATTAGGCCTTTGGGGAACATACCTTGGGTTAGGCAGAACCAACACTTCACCGAAAGGCCCTTTACCATCCTGTCCCCCTAGATGGAGAAGGTGGTCTACCTTAATTATTAACAGTATTGAGCCTATACAGAGCAGGTGCTATGTTGAGTTGAGGGCTTCATACCCCTCGTGATGGGTTTATTAAACAATTCAATTGTTTAAGACAACCTCGAAAATAAGACGAAAGTCACCACTAGCCTTGTTTTTGGAGGTTAGCTAGAGAGAGAGGAGAGAGAGGTGAGAAAAGAAGAGAGTGTTGACACCTAAATTTTGACGACCCAGTCATTTATTTATCACATAAAAATTAGGGATTAACTTTTAACCCCTAAACAAAATATTAGAATTAAATTGCATAACATATAGTTTTTGAAGCATTTTTTTTTGCATTTGCATTGGACCGATTGACGATAGATGAGTGTTAATTTTTCCAATATTGAATGATATGACAAGAGATTTTCGTATATTCAAGTAATATACACCGACGGATATTTTTTTGGGCAAAAAAGAATGTTTCGGGTGGAATATTAGAAAAATACAAAAGAGAATATTGCGCGTGAGTGCATATATCTCAACGATACATTCATGAGGCTATGTGTGAGCAAAAATTGATTTCATGCATATTGGAAAAGGAAATTTGAATCTAATATGGATAATAAAATATGCTACAAAATCTAAGTCCCTCGTCTATAAAAAGGGTTCGCGTATGGAGGACAAAGAAGGCACTATTTGGTAACCATCCAAATAATGCATGATTCTAATTTTTTGTTCTCGGGAGGAGTTTGGGAACAGAATCGCGTTTGGTAAAATTTTTGTTCCCAGGAACAAATTTGTTTCCGGGAACAGATTTGGAGTAGAATCAAGAATTCAAAAAAAAAAAAAAATTGATTCTTGTTCCGTGAACAAAAAAAAGTGGAACTCTTCTTCCTCTGCTAAGACGTTCTCTCCCCTCCTCTGTTGCCGTCCGCCATCGTCCGCTGCCGCCGTCCGCCGGTCGCCAACAACCAGTCCGACGAGCTCACCAGGCTAAAGCGAGGTCCGGCGAACTTGCCAATGGCCAGGTGGGCCTCGCCCAGCCCCACCGGTGGCTAGGTGAGCCTCGCCCAGCCCCGCCGAGGCTCGAGCTCGCCAGCGGTGGGGCTAGGCGAGCCTCACCGGTGGCTAGGCGAGCCTCGCCCAGCCCCGGCGAGGCCAGCCTGGCCACCGGCGAGGCTAGGCGAGGGTTGGGCGAGCCTTGCCCAACTGCTAGTGAGTCTCGGCCGACGAGGGCTAGCCTCGCCGAGGGTCGACGACGCTCCGATGAGGTCGCCAGTCCAGCAACCGACCATAAGAAGAAGAAGAAGAAGAAGAAGAAGAATAGGAAAAAAGGAAAAGGAAAAAAGGAAAAAAATATAAAAATTATTTAAAAATTAAAAGAAATTGATTTGGAACAAAATCAATGAACACGCTCCCAAACGCAATTCTATTCCAGAATCAAAAATTTTGGACAGTTACCAAACGGCTTAAAATGCTTAGAAATTATTCTCGGGAACAGAATAAAAAATAATCATTTCTGATCAGAATTTGTTTTTGGGAATAGAATTGGTACTAAATGCGCTCGAAGAGGCAAGACATTGACGTAAGTGGGGAGACACGATTCGTAAAAGAGAGTAGGGAGAGTTCTTTTATTTTTGGGGTCGAAGTCAATAATGAGGGTTTGCTTTTCTGAAGGGGTGCAGAGAGGGGCTGTAGAGAGTAGGGGTGAGCGGTTCCTGGTTCCTTACAGGTTCCGCCTGGAACCTGGAACCTACCGGTTCCTAATTTTTTGGAACCTGGAACCTACCCTGTCATAGGTTCCGGGATCGGTTCTAGGTTCCAACAGGTTCTTTTTTCTCTTCTTCTTCTTTTTTTTTTCATTTTTAGTTTAAAAAAACGATAATGAGCATGGTACACATTTACATAAATGATTGGCAAAATTAGGATCCCTTGGTTAGGAAAATTGTCTAAATAATATACAAAATTGACTAGGTGTTGCATACCATGCAACAACAAGGAGAAGTTGCCTCCTGTTATATAGTCATATGTAAGGAGCTTCTCATCTTTTGAGTAGTAATATGCACAAAGTGGAATGACATTCAAATGCTATCCTACCCTCTACACATTCTCCATCTGCTACTCAAACTCTCGTTTCTCCGCCACCACTTCCTTAAGCCTTTTCACCACCGACAGCTGATAGTGAGGGCTACACTTGAAAAGCTCCCAACATACTTGCATATTTGGCAGGGCATTCTCACCGAAGAAGATGGCAAGAAAACAGAGGTTAATATCGGGAATCTCGGGTTGACAGAGAGGAGCAACTTGTTGGAGAGGTTGCTGAAGAAAGCTGAGGAAGACAATGATAAGTTCTTGTTGAAGCTTAAGCAAAGGATTGAGATGGTTAGGAATTTGAATACCCCAATCAACTTATGCGCGAGAAATGGACAAATATTTTAACCCACTTCTAATCCAACTTTGCACCTACAGAGAAGTTCGAATAAATGAGGTTCAGTGGATTAACATTAAAGGAAAAAGTAGTAGCAAATTGTAAAACTATCAAAAAACAATTATTCTTTTTACTGCCACTCAAAAGGAGATGCTTTTGAGTTCCTAGAATGTTTTTAGTCAATGTTGATGGACTCTTGGCCCTGAAAAAAAATGCTCAATTATGTTTTCACCTTTATTAGTAGAAAAAGAAGGCTCTACAGATAATATGAACTGAACCACCTTTATTCATGTCAATTGAACAAGCAAGTTGCTCAGCTTCATTCTATCCTAAGTGAGGTGGCATGAAAACATGCCTTACCAAACCTCTTCCACTGATTGCGATACATATGAAAGCCAACAACATCACCAAATAATATATACTGCAACTCATCACCGAACAACCACTTCAATTGATTTGAGTTATGCTATAGCAAAACCTTCAGCTTTTATGACTGAATTCATCGTAAGACCCCAAGTTTGCTCATTATCTCCTCTCCAAAATAGTAACTTGAGAAATCTAAAAGCAGTAGTAGTAACCCCTTGCGTTTGAAAAGTTTCAAAACATGGTCCAATACAGATTATGGCACTGTCTAGTAAGATGATCTTTGTTTTAAAGCCTTTTCATGTCAATGAAAATATTCTCCTAATTATCCAACACACTCCTCAAATAGCAATCATCTATTATGGAAGAAACAAAATAGCAATCACCCACGGTTAAGGAGGAGGCCAGATGTGCTTCATTTCCTTTCTTTTCCACAAAACTTTACTCTTTCCAGTCAACTGAAAAACTCAACATATCAAGCTTGCCTACAAATTTGTATAAACAGAAATCGCAGAAAGAAGACATTTGTCTGAAGATGCTACCATAGTTATCCAACTTTTATTGAAGCGTTGCTCACTATTCTAAAAGTGATGCCCAACTCACATCAAGTGCATATAAAAAGATTAATTCAGCTGAAAGAAGACAACAATGGTGTTAGAGAAAACTCCTTTGTTATTTTGAAGTTGACAAAACCTTTCTAAAGTCTAAATCTGAAGATCTAAAGACTTTATCGTCAAAGTCTAAAGACTGACAGACCACCAGATGTTAATCTCAAAGTCTATCCTCACTGGCAGTTCCATTCTGAAGCATGAAGATTTATCCAAACGCAGGATTATTATTTAGATAAAGATTATCTTCAAAGTTTCGTTTCGTATGGTCATTGGAAGATCTTATAGCTGGAATTTACACATATTTGATTGATTATTCCTATTGGAAACTACTCCGATATGAAGATCTTTGAAAGGCAACCTAAACTTGGAAGGTTCTACTTATGCAAACTTAAGATCTTGATTTGTATGGGCGAGCAGGATTGACGGGCTTTCAACACAAATTATCTAACAACTCGAGATCACCTTAATTGATTATGTCCAACAGGTAGATTAGATGAATTCCTTTGGAAAGTACCAACGGTCGAAGAATGCATGAATGAGTATTTAAGGGTTGATTCTTTGGTTGTTCAATACAGTGCTTGAGAGAGAATTCTAAAGTCTGAAGCCTTCTTGGTCTCTTGCTTTTTCATTCAATTGAGCAAAACATTGTATACAAAAAAGAGAAACTCCTAGTGTAACCGTGTGAGAGTTTGATAAGACTCATCACCATGATAGTCAAGATCTCAAGCTGTAACAACTCTTTTGATATCTAGTGGAATCCAGCCAATAGGCTGTCAACGATGAGAGTGGACGTAGGCTTGATCTAAGTCGAACCACTATAAACTTTGTGTTTGTTTTCTCTTATCCCTGAACTTCTTACTCATATTTGCTGATTGTTTATTTACTTAGAATTGAAATACGATTTATATCTAGTATATTCTAAAATCAAAACACTTTCTTTAAGTCTTGTGAAAATTTTTTATTACACCTATTCACCTCCCTCTAGGTGTATTCTCTAGCCCCTTGCAATTGGTATCATAGCATGTGTGCGTATTTGTTGAAGTGTTTTACTTCTTAAGCTAAAGATCTATGGCTAGTATTTTGCTTCAGAACTTGTTGAAGGTCAAAGCAACACCAGACCTCCTTACTTTGATGGGAAGGAATACAACGTATGGAAGAACAAGATGAAAGCTTTCTTGAAATCGAAAGATCCCCTAGAATGGGATGTGGTAGAAAAATGAGTTATTCCTACAAATACATCAACTTCAAAAAGAGGAAAAGAAGTGGCAGATGCTAGCGAGATGACACAAGCAGATATAACCAAGAGACAAGCTCTTGATGCGAAAACTATATATTCTTTATATTGTGCCTTATCTCCTACTAAGTATAATAGAATTTCATCTTGTGAAACAGCGAAAGAAGTCTAGGACAGGTTGCATGTTACCTATGAAGGAACCGATCGAGTTAAAGAAACAAAGATCAACATTCTTCTTGAATAATATGAAGCTTTCAAAATGAAGTTAGGAGAATCCATCACTGATATGTTTAGTCACTTTACAGAAATTGTAAACGGTCTTGCATAACATGGACAGCCAATGTCAAGGCAGATGAAAGTCAACAAGTTGCTGCGATGACTCTCCAAAGACTGGAATCACATTAAGACTTCCATTAGAGAAACACAAAGGATCGCGCCTCTATCTGTAGATGAATTAGTGGGCACACTTCAATCTTATGAAGTGGAGCAAATCAATGAGGAAGAAGATCCTAAAGGTAAGAAGTCAATCACTTTAAAGTCTAATGATGATTCCGATGTTACAGATTCAGAAGATGACCTAGATGATGAAGAACTAGCACTCATGATAAGGAAGTTCAGAAAGTTAAACGGGAAAGGAAGAAAGTACAACTGGAGGAAGCAGAGTACTCAAAGATCTCAAAATAAATCAATCAAAGACAGTGAGTTTAACAAAGATGTGACTTGCTTCGAATGCAAGAAGAAATGACACATAAGACCCAACTGTCCTCTATTGAAGAAAAAGAAGGGAAATTCAGAGAAATTCAAGAAGGCTCTCGAGGCAGAAACTTGGAGTGACACTTAATGTAAAGAGAGTGATGAAGAATATGCCAACATTTGTTTAATGACAAATTCAGAATCAGATTCAGACTCTGTAATAGACTCAAACTCATATTCAAACAAGGAAATCGAGGTTAGTAATTTTAAAATCCCTATTAAAGTTTCAAAGTATATTGATGAACTTTGTCTTATTCTCAAGGTATCTCTTAAAAGAATTTCCGAACTGAAAAAGGAAAATTCCATACTGAGGCAATAGAAAAATTTTTGGAAAGAAAAATTTGAAAAATCTAAACAAAAACTTTAAAGTGTTAAAAGAAAATGCAGATTCTCTTTCAAAGGAAAACGCCTTTTTGATAAAAGATATCTCAAATATTTCAAAGAAGTTTTCAAATGAATTTGAAAAGCTAGATAAAATTCTTTCAATTCAAAGACCTTATTTTAATAAATCAGGTTTAGGAATGACACCGGAAACTATTACTTTAATTGACTTTCCAAAAGTGAAAGAAATAAATAAACAAAGACCTACTAAAATTTTTTACAAAAATCATTTTCAAAAAGTTTTTGTAAAACCTATTGGCCGAAATGCTCTCAAATGTTCAAAGTGTAACAGCTCAGAATATTTCGAGAAAGATTGTCCTAAAGTTTGGAGACCTGTTAAGAGAGATTGAGCAAAGATTGTTTTTGGAACTAACTCCCCAAGACCCAAGAAAATATGGGTACCAAAGAAAACTTGAAATCTTCTCATAACTGCATGTCACTATCAAGAAAAAGATCAAATGGTATTTGGATAGTGGTTGTTCGAGACACATGATAGGAGATTCAAACTGCTTTATAAAGCTTACTCAAATAAATGGTGGAAAAGTTTCTTTTGGTGGAAACAGCAAAGGGAAAATTATTGGATGTGGAACTGTCAAGATTGGAAGTCTCACAATCAACAATGTTTCCTTGGTGGAAGGCTTGAACTATAATCTACTCAGTATAAGTCAACTGTGTGACACTGGATTCAAAATCAATTTTCAAGAAGGCATTTGTTCAGGAACTAGTAACGATTTGTCTCAATCTTTTACTAGACGAAAACATGAAAACATCTATCCACTTGACATTAAACTAGAAAGCTCTCGGTGTCTAATTTCTATTCAAGATGAAGAAAATCTTTGGGATAGAAAGCTTGGCCATGTTAATATAAAGCAAATAGCCAAAATTTCCTCCAAGAAGCTTGTTCGTGGACTGCCCAACTTAAATTATCAAAAGTCAGAATTATGTGCACCATGTGTTTTGGGAAAACAAGTAAGAAGTTCTTTGAAACTTATAAATCAAGTTTCTACTAATCGTGTTCTGCAGCTTCTGCATATGAATCTTTTTGGACCAATTAGAACACAAAGTATTGGTGGAAAGAAATACTGCTTAGTAATCATAGATGATTATTCTCATTTTACATGGGTATTCTTCTTGGCAAGTAAGTCTGAAACTTTTTTCTTATTTCTCAAAGTTTGCTAAGAAAATTCAAAATGAAAAAGGATATACCATAACAAGCATTCGGACAGACCATTGAGGTGAATTTGAAAATCAAGACTTTACAAATTTTTGTGATGAATTTGGTTTAAAGCATGTTTTCTCTTCGCCATATACTCCTAAGCAAAATAGAGTTGTGGAAAGAAAGAATAGATCATTGCAAGAAATTGCAAAAACTCTTTTAATTGAAAGTAACATTTTTTCTCATTTTTGGGCTGAAGTAATTTCTACAGCTTGTTATATCATTAATAGAGTATTTTTAAGGCTTATTTTAGAGAAAACTCCTTATGAAGTGTTTAAAGGAAAGAAACCAAATGTTTCTTATTTTCACATATTTGGTTGCAAATGTTTTATTTTGAAAAATGCAAATGATTGAACTGGTAAGTTTGAAAAAAAGTCAGACGAAGGTATCTTTCTTGGCTACTCAACTTCATGCAAAGCATATAGAGTATTCAACAAAAGACTCAGTCTGTTGAAGAATCTATGAATGTCAAGTTTTAAGACTTTACACTGAATCAAATGGTAGAGACTCAACTTGAAAAAACTGAACCTACACGAGATGTTACAAAGTCTACTTCTCCCACAAAAGCTCAAACTCATGAGATTCAACAACAAGAATAACCAAAAGACTCAACAGAAGCAGAGGATGAGCATACTCAAAAATTAACCAGCAATTGGAAGCATAAATCTAGTCATCCCAAAGAACTCATCATTGGCAACATTAATGATAGGATTCGTACCATATCCAAAAGATGAGAAGAGTCTAGTGCTTTGGCACTTATTTCTGAAATTGAACCCAAAAACATAGAAGAAGCCTTGGCTAATAAAAGCTGGATTGAAGCATGCAAGAAAAACTCAGACAGTTCAGCATCAACGATGTTTGGGAATTAATTCATAAACCAAAAGGTAAATCTATTATTGGAGCTAAATGAGTTTTCAGGAACAAAATGGACAAGAAAGGAAAAGTGATAAGGAGCAAAGCAAGACTTGTGGTTAAAGGATACACTCAAGAAGAAGGGATAAACTATGACGAGACCTATGCACCAGTAGCGAGGTTAGAAACAATTAGATTACTTCTTGCTTTTGCTTGCCTTAAAAATTTCAGGTTATTCCAAATGGATGTAAAGAGCGCATTCCTAAATGGATTTATTCGAGAAGAAGTCTATGTGGAACAACCACCTGGTTTTGAAGATCCAAGAAAGCCAAATTCAGTTTACAGACTGAAAAAAGCTTTGTATGAACTAAAGCAAGCACCTCGAGCTTGGTATGAAAGATTAAGTAATTTTCCAACACAAAATGGTTTGGTTAAAGGGAAAGTAGATACTACCTTGTTCATTAAAAATGAAGGTAAAGATTTTCTACTTGTTCAAATTTATGTTGATGATATTATTTTTGGTTCACCAAATGAAAGACTATGCAAGAAATTCTCTAGATGCATGCAGGATGAATTCGAAATGAGCATGATGGGTGAGCTAAATTTCTTTCTGGGATTACAAGTAAAACAGTCAATAGAAGGAATCTTGATTCACCAAGAGAAGTATGTGAAGGATCTCATTAAGAAGTTTGGATTGGAAAACTGCAAAAAGACAGAGACTCCTATGTCAAGCTCTTCAAAACTGGATAAAGATGAAGAATGAAAGACTGTGGATCAAAAGCTATACAGGAACATAATTGGATCACTTATTTACCTTACTGCATCTAGACCCGACATTTTGTTTATTGTTTGTATCTGTGCTAGATTCCAATCAAATCCCAAAGAATCTCATCTTAGTGCAGCAAAGCGAATTATCAAATATGTTGCAACTACTTCAAAGCTAGGTCTATGGTATCCCAAAGAATGAGACTTTACTCTCCTTGGATATTCAGACGCAGATCTTACAGGATGCAAAGTGGATAGAAAGAGTACTTCGGGAACTTGTCAACTACTTGGCAACAGGCTAGTATCATGGTTTTCAAGAAAACAGAGTACTATAGCTCTTTCAACAGCTAAAGCGGAATATATAGCACTTGGGAGTTGCTGTTCTCAAATTCTATGGATGAGGCAACAGTTAAGAGACTTTGGAATTGAAGAATCATGCACTGAAATCAAATGTGATAATACAAGCACCATCAATCTCACAAAGAACCCAATTCTTCACTCAAGAGCAAAGCATATAGAAATACGTCATCACTTCATTAGAGATCATGTTCAGAATGGAGAAGTCTTGATTCAATTCATTGACTCGAAGAATCAACTGGCGAACATATTTACAAAGCCATTGGATAAAAACTTATTTGAGTCTATTCATGCTAGACTGAACATTCTATCGTTTGCCGGGTAAAGTCTGAAGGTGTTCAGACTTAGAATTTCCAAATGCTAAGATTGTAAGTAAATTTCTTCCATTTTAATGTGATGTTATCTTTGGATAAAATTTTGAAAAGGTATGTTATCTTTTTATTTTATTTAGTCATATTTATTTTTAAGAAGTTATCCTAATTGACGATTGTTCATTTTCAAAAATGAAGTTATTATTTCGAAAAAGGCAGTTACGTTTAAGGCAATTTATTATTTTCAAAAAGGCAGTTTTTACTTTCTAATTGTGACGCTTCATATAACTACTTTATATATTGTTGAAACTCGTCTTCTTCATTTACGCTCACTTTTTGAAACCCTAGAATACTGTGATCTTACTGTTTTTCATCTACTTGATTTTCATCCAAAAAGTTTAAACCTTTTTTGAAAGAGCAAGTTCGAGAAAATTCCCCAAGACTTTGACAATGTCTTCTCAAAGAAAGTCTTCGAGAATCGCAAGTCAAGGACCACAGCGTATGCATGAGGGACCTACGTATTTCGATCTAACCGAGGAAGATTCTCCTCATCAAGAGCAACTGCCAAGACAACATTCTCAACCGCGCCAACAAGCAACACAAAATCCTCCTCCACAGCAGGAAGAAGTTATTGAAGACGTTGAACCTGTAAGGACTCAAAAACCCTAATTTATTTATAGACTGTATTCGAACTTGAAGAAGGGTGGTTCTGCTATGAACTTGATTGATGAGTTCTTAAAGGCGCATGGTTACAAAAATGAGACTTTTTTCTTGAACACCATGGAGAGACTAGGAATTGTGCCTCAAGGTTTGGCAAAATGGACATTCGAGAATTTTCCCAGTGATCCAAGTGTTGGACAGCCAGAGGAGAAAGACGACGATGAAAAGTTGTTTGCTAATTTTCAGCCCAAGATGGGCGTTGCTACAAAGGTTGGTGGTGAAGGGATGAACCTATTTTGTCCAAAGGACCACAAAAGATGTTACTTGAATTTGCTGAAAAGAGGGGTTATGAACCCTAGGAGTGTGGATTTCGACTTTCTTGATTCTTTAAAGATTAATTTGAGAGAAAAGCTTAGTTTGCTTCAACTTGAACGTTTTTGCACCGAGACGATTGTCGCGTATCCCGAACTTACTGCCTATTTTTATTCGAATTTTTCGTTTATAGATGCGAATAAATTTAGTTTTTTTGTAAGGGATAAAGAATTTGTAGTTGATGTAGACACCTTGGCTGATTTAATTGGTGTGGAAAAAGTAAGATTCCAACCAATTGGTGCATCTTATGCCCATGATACCTTGTCTATAGTGAATAACAGGATGGTTGAAGGTAAAATTTCTTATTCAAGGTTGAATGCCCACAACATTCTTCTTCATAAGTTGGTCATTAACTGCATTAGGCCAAAGTCTACTTCAAAGACTGATGTCTCTCGTTCTGAAGTGAAACTAATGTACGCAATCAACACTGGTTGCAAGTTCTCTTTGCCTCACACAATTCTCATGCACATGTATAGATTTGTGGTGAAAGACAAAGGACAGCTCCCTTACTCTGCTCTCATCTCTCGACTATTCAATCATTTCAAGATCAAACTCCCTGCTCTTATGTGTGCTAGAACCATTCCTCCAATGGTTATTGGTCTCAAAATGGTTTCTAAAATGAGACTGAAGGAACTAAGCAAAGAGTTGGAGCGCTTTAAGGAGAAGTCCCATGTGAAGGCTAAGCAAGACTCTGTTGCAAAAAAGAGGAAGGGAAAAGAGTCTATGACAGAATCTGTGAAGAAAAGAAGATCTCTCATCTTGGAAGACGAAGAAGAAGATGACGATGATCTCACTATCTCATCTCTTGCCCTACAAAATCTATAGAGTCATGTAAGCCCTGCCAAGATTAGAGAACAAGAAGGAATAGAGAGAAGAGGAGAAGAAAGGAGAAAATGAGAAGAAGAAAGAAGAGAAGAAGAATGAAGAAAAAGAGATGAACAAGAAGGAAGAAGAAGTGAAGAAAGAAGGAGTCACGATGACTCTTTTGAACCAACACTGGTTGTATCTGATGATTCGGAAAAGACAAGGAGTGACAAGACAGAAGAACATCGCTATAGTGTCGAAGCAGAGCTTGAAGAAGAACATATCTCTCAACCTGAAGGCATGAAGACAGGGGGAGATGCTAAAAATCAAGATACTTCTCCACCTATTTTTACTAGTGATGTTAGTAGATCTCCACCAAACCCATAAACGGTCTATGCCTCTCAATTTCCTGAATCAACTTCAAGGCATACACTCCTACTCATGGAGATAGAACAACTGATGTTCCCCCTCATTTTCAAACTCCTGCATCTACTTCAGCTGGTCCTAGCACTACTAAAGATCACTCTGCAGACCTTCAGTGAGTGATGGAACTTCTCTTAGAATTGAAAGGACAACAAGATGCTTTTGAGTTTGAAATGAAGCACATGATGAATGTCTTCAAAGCATCTACCGACTTTCTTCAAGATCATATTCAAGCCCTCAAGCAAGAACAAGCAAAGGGTGTGGATATTCAACAACTTAAGGAGTCTCTGCAGAAGCTTGAAGACATTGTCAAGTCCATGGGGGATTTCCAGCTCGTTCGTATCCCCAAGCAGCCCTAATTCAAACCAACTCTTTTAATCGTTTTTGTCTCCACTTTTTGCTAATGACAAAAAGGGGGAGAGTACAAATTTGATTTTATTGATTTTGGACTTGGACTTTACTTGACTTTACTTTACTTTCTGTGGACTTTTTGATTATGGTTTGGTTGATGACGTTTAACTTTGGATTTTGTTAATCTTTTGATACTTGCAACAGTGGTTTAGTTTGTGATATTGCTTATAAATGGTTTGTACTAACACATGTTCTGTGGTTGCAGGATCAAAGTTTTTACATTTATAAGATATTATATATTGCATAAGTACTCTTTTGCAAGTCAAAAAGTTTTCCAAAATCTGTAGGAAAGTTTTGTCACCATCAAAAAAGGGGAGATTGTTAGAGAAAACTTTTTTTATTGTTTTGAAGTTGACAAAACCTTTCCAAAGTCTATGTCTAAATATCTGAAGACTTTATCGTCAAAGTCTGAAGACCGACAGACCACTAGATGTTAATCTTAAAGTCTATCCTCACCAGCAGTTCCAAACTAAAGCATGAAGATTTATCCAAACGCAAGATTATTATCCAGATAAAGATTATCTTCAAAGTTTCGTTTCGTATGGTCATTGGAAGATCTTATAGCTGGAATTTACACATATTCGATTGATTATTCCTATTGGAAACTACTCCGATATGAAGATCTTTGAAAGGCAACCTAAACTTGGAAGGTTCTACTTATGCAAACTCAAGATCCTAATTTGTATGCAGGATTGACGGGCTTTCAACACAAATTATCTAACGACTCGAGATCACCTTAATTGATTATGTCCAACGGGTAGATTGGAGAAATTTCTTTGGAAAGTGCCAACGGTCGAAGAAGGCATGAAGGAGTATTTAAGGGTTGATTCTTTGGTTGTTCGATACGGTGCTCGAGAGAGAATTCTAAAGTCTAAAGCCTTCTTGGTCTCTTGCTTTTTCATTTAATTGAGCAAAACATTGTATACAAAAGAGAGAAACTCCTATTGTGACTGTGTGAGAGTTTGATAAGACTCATCACCGTGATAGTCAAGATATCAAGCTGTAACAACTCTTTTGATATCTAGTGGAATCCAGCCAATAGGCTATCAGTGAGGAGAGTGGACGTAGGCTTGATCTAAGCCGAACCACTATAAACTTTATGTTTGCTTTCTCTTATCCCTGAACTACTTACTCATATTTGCTTATTGTTTATTTACTTAGAGTTGAAATACGATTTATATCTAGTATCTTCTAAAATCAAAACACTTTCTTTAAGTCCTGCGAAAATTCTTAATTACACCTATTCACCCCCCTCTAGGTGTATTCTCTAGCCCCTTTCAAATGGAACATTGCCTTTCTTAAATAGAGAGGTTAGACATTGTCTCACCTCATTTAAACGAAATGGTGGCTTTATGAATTTTGGTAAAGGGAGGATGATGTCAGTGCATGTTTCAAAGAAAAGAAGAGAGATGATGAACTTGTCTATGATGGTGAAAGTGAAAAACAATTTCCGGGATTTTAAAATCTGAAGTCATTTTCCTCATTTTTGGGTGCGGCTTTTCCTCTTGATGAAAAGTTTTTCACTTAGACCAACTAACTTTCCAGCATCAAACACCATAATAAGATGAACGCGCTTTTTTAACAATCATTATCAAAGAAACAAGTAGAGCCAACAAAAAAACAAGCAAAATTTTCACGTTGTGCTTATAGATAGCCACCAATGTGATCAATATCAAACAGCATGAAGAAACTATACTATCCCATGTAGTACATTCAAATCCTCATTCAAAAGTCCCCCCAAATATCAGCACAAAAGATTCTCTCCACAGCCTAACATTAGCCACAATAGAGAAAAGGTGCCCAACAATTCATCAACAGTTGCGCAACACTTCCCATAATTCAACCATAGCTCTCAATAAGCAGCATGAACAATATCAATCTCCACGCAACATAACCAATCTAGACCCTAAAGCGGATTCCACATAAATCCCAACTACCAAGGAGAAGCCGGAAGAACATAAAACTCACCCGTCTTGCAAACATTAACCTTCTGTTTATTGGGCTGAGGCTGAGCAGGCTCATCCTTCGCCTCGCGAGCCGCTTTTTTCGCCAAGTTGGTCTATGCCTCTTCCCCCGTGTGTGCCAAGTAGTTCCCCTCGTTGTTGTGCAACGTCAAGCAAAGCTTACACTCGTAATTGCAACCATTGAAACAAGCCAGTGCAGCCATCAGCCCCGTAAAAATATCAAATTGACGCGAAAGCCCAGTTATGGGGGATCGATTACTGAGGGGGGAAAGGAAAGGAAAGGGGGAGTCTGAACCTGCCGAGGTGGTTGCACATGAAGTAGGGGTCCTTGGCAAGATCGATGGTCTCAAGGGCGAGGCGGAGGTGCTCCTCACGGCGGTCTATGGCTTCGTTTTGGGCGAAGGCAACGCCCCCACTCCCGGGCTTCGAACCTCACTCCCGGGCTTCGAACCCCACTCCCGATCCATTCTCTCGCCGTCATCGAGCCTGAGTCAGGGTCGAGGGAGTCGAGACGCTAGAGTGGATAGGGAGAAGAAAGTGAATGAACTCTGAAACTGAAACTGAGGGAAGTCGTGAGAAGAGAGGGGGAAGAACAGAAGTGAAAACCAATTAGGGTTTTTTTATTCCAGTTCTGATTCCTATTCCAGGAACCGGAATCGAATCGGGAACCGCCGGTTCCCAAAAAAATAGAACCGGGAACCGGAACCTCCCTCCTTGGAACTTGGAACCGAACCGGACCCTGCGGTTCGGTTCTCCGATTCCTGGTTCTACCCGGGAACCACACTCACCCCTAGCAGAGAGAGGGGACGTGAGAGAGAGAAAAAAAAGAAGAAAAAAGGAAAAAACAAAAAACAAAAAGAGGAAGAAGGAGGAGGAGCAATCGTCGGTGCCCTGCTTCAACATCACACCTCGATCGCCGACGTTGCCAAAGCTCCGAACACTGACCCCCCGCACTCGCCGCCACCGCTACCAACGCCAACAGCCCAAGTCGGTCACCGTGCCCCCCATGCCTGCCACCGCTGCAGCAACTCGAGCCGGTCACCGCGCCTCAAAGTTCGCTGATCACTGCTACAACTTGCGCCTTCGTCCCTGCTCTGCCGATCACTGCCTCCTCGCTGACCTCCTGCACTCATCGCTTCCACCCTATGTTGCTGTCGACGCCGCCACCGCAGCAGCTCACCCAAGCGCCGGCACCTTTGCCGCCGCGCCTCCCATTACTCTATGCACCGACAGCCGCGAGCATCGCCATGCCTCCGCCTACAACCCGACGCCACAGCTCGCCACCACTGTTGACGCCTGCAGCCTAAGCCCCCTCGCCACGCGACTTGCAGCGCCTTCTACCGGGCTCCGCCGTACCTCCGCCCCTACACTCGTCGTCGCCCTGTTCCCTCACCAGAGCTCCGAACGCCGGCGCACTCCTGCATCTCCGACGTGTCTGTTCTAGACAATCCCAACAAGAAGCCAACACCTTTCCGAGAGTTATTCTTCAATTTCTAGCGAACCCACGATCACGTTTCAGTCCTTCCCATTGGGATTTGATTCAGTTTTGCAGGTTTGCTAAAGATGTCTCTTACGGCAAGCAAGCTTTTTGTCTTCTCTGGTGAACATCTAAGCGTCCATCCCATACAGTGGCACCATCAATGGCCGAGAGTTGGTAGAAGAGAAGAAGACAAAAGTCAAGTGGTGGATTGAAGATTAAAATAAAGAAGTCCAAGAGCATTCCATCGCCCGTAGATAAGCTGAAGCTCGAATAGAATTCCAAAGTACTCGGTCTTGTGGAACATGTCCGACATTACCGAGCGATCGTGCATGCGCTACCAATCGTTGGTCTTCCAACATTACCAAGATTGCTTTTTTCATTACTAATACAACACAATCAGAGTTTTTCTCGTCTTGCCGATTGCATTGTGCAACCCTATCTATGCATCTCTTCCTATTGCTAAGGAGTCGTGACTCCTTCTGCCCCTAGGCCACCTCGAATCACCCGAGCCATGGCCCTTATGAGGCAAAAAAGATCTCCTTCCGACACTTTAATTTCGATCCACGATCAACCCAACTCCTTCCAGATTGATCAATCAAAGCTCATAAGGCTGGTCGATGACAAGAGCCTCATCCACCTCAAACGAGCCGGCGGCATCAGGAGAGTCGCGTCGGCCCTTAAAACTGATCTCTTTGATGGAATTAGCCTGCATGGTAATGTTTCTGTTCCTCCCAATTTCTGTTCTTTTGTTTCCCGGAACAAAAAAAGAACAAAAATCTGTTTGGTAATGCCAAGTTGTTTTTCTGTTCCCTGAAATATAAAGTTAGCCCAGAAATAGATTTGGAGCAGAAATGAGAAACAAAAAAAAGTTGCTTCTTGTTCCCGGGAATAATGTCTAGAAATAAGCCAATTTTTTTTCTTTTGTTCTTCTCTCTTGCTGCAGCCACCTCCAATCGCTCGGAGCCACCGTCAACCGTCGACCAGCCACCGCCCACCGCCAGCCGCTCGCCGCAGCCGACGGTTATGCAACGGCGGCTAGCAGTCGGCGATCCGTGAGCAAGAATAGAAAACGAATAAATACAAAAAGAAACTATTGAGTTACCAAACACATTTCTATTCCAAAAATAGAAATTTTGTGTAGTTACCAAACACGTTCTTTTACTCATAAATTATTCCTCGGAATAGAAATAGAAAAGAACTAATTCTAAAAAAAAAAAAAAAAAAAAAAAAAAGAAGAAGAAGAAGCTCTTCTCCAGCCAAAAAGCGTTGTCATGCGCAGCCTTAACATCCATGTATAAAATGCCAATTGAATATCTGTAAACAAGGCCACGTAACGTCGTCGCGCGGGGCGAATTCTTTCCGGCTTCAACTTCTATGCCTGACCATCATGAGTTCCTCCGGCTCCAATGACCATCTCCCGAAGCTCCCTCACGACGCCGTCGTTGAGATCTTGAAGCGATTGCTGGTGGGATCTCTCCTACAGTTTAGGTCCGTCTGTCGGTCAGGGTGATCCACAATCGACGACCCTCGTTTTATGGCCCTCCACCTGAACTGCTCCGCTCTCCATGCCTCCAATTGGCATCTCGCGGGTCTAGATTGGCGCCATGATCTTGAACGAAGGCTATGCTCTCTATTCTCCGGTGACTCTCTCGCCCGGCCTTCCATGTCCCAAATTGAAATCCCATTTGCTGCTCATCCCAACTATTAAGATGTTGTTGGTTCGTGTGATGGTTTGATCTGCATCACGGAACTTTCCACAAATGGCTATGGCCGATCGATATATCTGTGGAATTTATTCACCAGAAAGCACAAGGCGGTTCATCCTGGGAGTATATTTGTTTCCACGGAGGCTGCTTTCGAAAGTTTAGGGTTTGGCTTCGACGCTAGGCCTAATGACCACAAGATCGTGAGGATTCTCTATATTTTTTACAATCAAAGCCTTAAGTCCATATTTATTCACTCAGTCCAGATTCCTAGAGAATTCTAAGGTGTGAGGTTCCTGCTAAGCTACAAACGTGCGATTTTCTTGAATGGAAATCTACACTGGTTTGCCGTCGGAGGTAAATACGAATTGGTAGTCTTGTTCGATGTCGTAGGTGAGGTGTTTGATGAAATGGCTCTGCCGAAAGAGATTTATCACCAAGTCGGCTTAATTGTCTGGAGCAGTATTGAATGACTTGCTGGCTGTGTTCACTAGTCGTGTAGAGCCAATTGGGTTGTTCTATTTGGGTTATGAGAGACTATGGCGTGCTTGAGTCTTGGACTAAGCTGTATGCTTTTGAGGCTAGTGGAAGGCTTCATGTGGAATGGCGAGCTTCTTATTCAAATAAATTGCAAAGAACGAGTTTCTTGGAATCCAATCACGGGACAGTTCGCAAATCTTCCATTATGGTTGACATGTGATTTGGTCACCATTGTAGAGAGTCTCATTTCATTATAGATACGATTCAATTGATGTTACCTTTACCGGTCCAATAGGTTGGTTCAGATTGCAGAAAAGTTGAAAGTGGCATCTGAATTTAGAAGATATGGTTTTATTCATATATGCTCTGGCCGCAAAATGGTGAGCAGAGGAAGTGAGGTGGTGCCCTCTTACTTTTGGTACTTCTTGCGAGCTTTAGAATGCATTTTCATTTTCACTTTTTACTTTTATACTAGTGACAGTATGCTACTGAAGACTACATCTACAGCTTCAGCTCTGCCAGTAGTAGCAGATTTTAGATGATGTGGAAATGAATGACGAAGCTTTTTCAATGCTATGCATCTATGTATTTGATTTGATGCCACCATAAGCATTTTTCAGCTTCTATAAAACCAAACTATTCATAGTTTTGAATTCTACGTTTTACTCTCTGGGCATTTCATATAGTGCAACTACAGATTACTATGTTTTGTTTCCTAATCTTGAGACTTTCTGGTAGAATCGTCAATGCATACCTAGTAAGCTTGTTTATTGATCCATGTAGACAATTGCATTAATGCATTAAGGGAAAATTGGAGACTATATTATCATGATATACTCTCTTTTTTTTCCCTTGAATGATTTGTGGGTCGGAAGGCTCACTCCATCTTATGCTACACTAAGATCTTTGCATGTCAAGCCATCTAAGAATGCGGTCTGTAGATGAGATAATCTCTCTGCTTCCTCCTTGGAAAGACATCTGGGACAGTGATCCTAAATTGCAATTCTCTTCTAAGGTCTGGTGCAAGGTGCTGGAGCTCTACTTCATTAATAGGGATTCTAGTGGTTGGCAATCCGATTCACCTGGCTCTTGCAAAAATGGGAAATGGCAAAGAACAGCAGAAAGCAATGTTGAAGTTTCTTTGGAATGACTGCATATAGTTTGTCTGGAAGCCAAGAAATAATCTACTTCATTACAAGCTGCTGCTTCTGCGGGGTGTGTTCTTAGATTGATCAATATTTTAGTTAGACTTCTAATTGAAGGCTGCCTAGTTTCAAGAGGATATACTTAAATTTATCAAACTTGAAATCCGTCCAGCTTAGCATCTGTTTGATGTAACGCCTTAGATTTGTGTAGTTCGTGCTTGTTTGAGCGTAGCTAGGTTGTAATTGTTGTCTCTGTGCTGTTGGGCTGCTTGTGGGAATATTCCACCCAATGACCCTCTTGTGTCATGAACTTGATGATGCAATGTATAAACTTATGGCATGCATGGTAACGTTTCTATTTCTCCCAATTTCTGTTTTTTTGTTCCCCGGAACAAAAAAAAAAAAAGAACAGAAATCTATTTGGTAATGCCAACTTATTTTTCTATTTCCCGAAATAGAAAAGTGACTAGGGAATAGATTTGGAACAAAAATAAAAAAACAAAAAAAATTAGCTTCTTGTTCTCGGAAACAATTTCTAAAAATAAGTTTTTTTTTTTTTTTCTATTTTTCTTTTGTTCTTCTTCCTTGTTGTGGCCACCGCTAACCGCTTGCCAACCGTCAGCCACCTCCTGCCGCCCACGGCCACCGTCAGTAGTCGACCGTCAATGACTGCCGGCGACGGTTGCTGCTACCCATAGCCCACCGGCCACCGCCCACGGCCCACCGGCCGACAACCGCCACTGTCCACCAATAGCCTACCGTCGCCAACCACCGCACGACTGCTGCGTTGGCGACCGCCAACCGTCATTGTCGACCGCCACCATAGGATCGCCGCCCACAGCTCACCGGCCACCACCCCCTCCCGCGGCTGGTGGGCTATGGATGACAATCCTGCGACGGTGGTCAATGACGATGGTCAGCGGTCATGCGGTGGACGTGCGATAGTCGTGCGACGATCACGCGGCAGTCTTGCGGCGATCGTGTGATGGCCGTGCGGTGGCCATGCGGCAGTCGTGCGGCAATCGTGCAGCGGCAGCCGACGGCCGGTGGTCCGTAAGTCAGAAGAAAAAGCAAACAAATATAAAAATTTATAATTTTTTAGTAAACGCATTTCTATTCTTTTTCTATTCCAAAAATAGAAATTTTGTATAATTACCAAACACTTTACTTTACTCAGAAATTATTCCCGAAGTAGAAATAGGAAAAAACTATTTCTAAAAAGAAATAGTTCCCCGGATTAGAAACGTTACCATGTGCACCCTTAGTGGCGAAACGGATGACGTCACTCGCAGGCAAAACGCATTCGGTGTCAACACATTCAAGCGGCCCGCCAAGGGCTTCTTCCACTTTTTGCTCGAGGCTTTTAAGGACCTCACACTCCTGATTCTTCTTGTTTGCGCTGGGCTTTCGCTCGAGCTTGCAATCAAGGAGAACGGGCTCAGAGAAGGATGGTACAGTGGCGGGAGCTCATTCTTCTCAGTTTTCCTCGTGATTGTGGTGTCCGCCGTGTGCGAATATTAGCATAACCGGCAATTTGATTAATTGTATGGGGCTACTAGTAATATTCTCTTCGATGTGATAAGAAAAGGTCAGCCGTAGCAAGGGTCTCCGCCATCGCAGGATCGCCGCCCACAGCTCACCGGCCACCACCCCCTCCCGCAGCTGGTGGGCTATGGATGACAATCCTACGACGGCGGTCGGCGACGATGGTCAATGGTCGTGCGGTGGATGTGCGACAGTCGTGCGATGGTCACGCGGCGGTCTTGCGGCGATCATGTGATGGCCGTGCGGTGGCCATGCAGCGATCGTGCGGCAATCGTGCAGTGGCGGCCGGCAGTTCGTAAGTAAGAAGAAAAAGCAAACAAATATAAAAATTTATAATTTTTTAGTAAACGCATTTCTATTCTTTTTCTATTCCAAAAATAGAAATTTTGTATAATTACCAAACACTTTACTTTACTCAGAAATTATTCCCCGGAGTAGAAATAGGAAAAACTATTTCTAAAAAGAAATAGTTCCCCGGACTAGAAACGTTACCATGCGCACCCTTAGTGGCGAAACGGATGACATCACTCGCAGGCAAAATGCATTCGGTGTCAACACATTCAAGCAGCCCGCCAAGGGCTTCTTCCACTTTTTGCTCGAGGCTTTTAAGGACCTCACACTCCTGATTCTTCTTGTTTGCGCTGGGCTTTCGCTCAGGCTTGCAATCAGGGAGAACGGGCTCAGAGAAGGATGGTACAATGGCGAGAGCTCATTCTTCTCAGTTTTCCTCGTGATTGTGGTGTCCGCCGTGTGCGAATACTAGCAGAACCGGCAGTTTGATAAATTGTATGGGACTACCGGTAATATTCTCTTCGATGTGATAAGAAAAGGTCAGCCGTAGCAAGGGTCCGCCACCGCAGGATCGCCGCCCACAGCTCACCGGCCACCACCCCCTCCTGCTGCTAATGGGCTATGGATGACAATCCTGCGACGGCGGTCGGCGACGATGGTCAATGGTCGTGCGGTGGATGTGCGACAGTCGTGCGATGGTCACGCGGCGGTCTTGCGGCGATCGTGTGATAGCCGTGCGGTGGCCATGCAGCGATCGTGCGGCAATCGTGCAAAGGGCGGCCGGCAGTTCGTAAGTAAGAAGAAAAAGCAAACAAATATAAAAATTTATAATATTTTAGTAAACGCATTTCTATTCTTTTTCTATTCCAAAAATAGAAATTTTGTATAATTACCAAACACCTTACTTTACTCAGAAATTATTCATGGAGTAGAAATAGGAAAAAACTATTTCTAAAAAGAAATAGTTCCCCGGAATAGAAACGTTACCATGCGCACCCTTAGTGGCGAAACGGATGACGTCACTCGCAGGCAAAACGCATTCGGTGTCAACACATTCAAACGGCCCGCCAAGGGCTTCTTCCACTTTTTGCTCGAGGCTTTTAAGGACCTCACACTCCTGATTCTTCTTGTTTGCGCTGGGCTTTCGCTCGAGCTTGCAATCAAGGAGAACGGGCTCAAAGAAGGATGGTACAGTGGCGGGAGCTCATTCTTCTCAGTTTTCCTCGTGATTGTGGTGTCCGCCGTGTGCGAATATTAGTAGAACCGGCAGTTTGATAAATTGTATGGGGCTACCGGTAATATTCTCTTCGATGTGATAAGAAAAGGTCAGCCGTAGCAAGGGTCCGCCACCGCAGGATCGCCGCCCACAGCTCATCGGCCACCACCCCCTCCCGCGGCTGGTGGGCTATGGATGACAATCCTACGACGGCGGTCGGCGACGATGGTCAATGGTCGTGCGGTGGATGTGCGACAGTCGTGCGACGGTCACGCGGCAGTCTTGCGGCGATCGTGTGATGGCCGTGCGGTGGCCATGCAGCGATCGTGCGGCAATCGTGCAGTGGCGGCCGGCAGTTCGTAAGTAAGAAGAAAAAGCAAACAAATATAAAAATTTATAATTTTTTAGTAATCGCATTTCTATTCTTTTTCTATTCCAAAAATAGAAATTTTGTATAATTACCAAACACTTTACTTTACTCAGAAATTATTCATGTAGAAATAGGAAAAAACTATTTCTAAAAAGAAATAGTTCCCCGGAATAGAAACGTTACCATGCGCACCCTTAGTAGCGAAACGGATGACGTCACTCGCAGGCAAAACGCATTCGGTGTCAACACATTCAAGCGGCCCGCCAAGGGCTTCTTCCACTTTTTGCTCGAGGCTTTTAAGGACCTCACACTCTTGATTCTTCTTGTTTGCGCTGGGCTTTCGCTCGGGCTTGCAATCAAGGAGAACGGGCTCAAAGAAGGATGGTACAGCGGCGGGAGCTCATTCTTCTTAGTTTTCCTCGTGATTGTGGTGTCCACCGTGTTCGAATATTAGCATAACCGGCAATTTGATAAATTGTATGGGGCTACCGGTAATATTCTCTTCAATGTGATAAGAAAGGGTCAGCCGCAGCAAGTGCCCAAATCCAAGATCGTTGTCGGAGATGTCGTTTGTCTGAAGATCGACAATCAAGTCCCGGCAGATGGTCTACACCTCTACGGGCACTCTTTGCAAGTATGGACGAGAATTTGTACTGTTTTGATCGCATTAGTTTCGCTTAACTCATGTTAGTTTCCTCCAGAAATATATAGTATTAATATTACCAAGTTCGAGCCTAGGTTGATTAATTAGTTAAGTAATTAGTTCAAAGAAATGTAAAAGCGTACGATATTTTATTTGATACTGCACACTGTCATTTTCATAATTTTAATTTTATGACAAAGAGGAAAGTAGGGGTTTTAATTTGTAATTCTAGTCGTAGGAGAACAAACTTTGTTAAAAAAAATTACTGGAAAAAGTATACTTAAACATAATCCATTTCTTCTCGGGTTAATATTTATCCTGATTTCATTTTCTTTGTTTCAACTTGAGACTCCACATCCCAGCGTCACTAAATCATGTGCAACGTTTGTATTATCAATTTAGGTTGACCAATCGAGCATGACCGGGGAGAGTGATTGCGTGGAGAAGAAGAACAATTGGAATCCATTCCTATTCTTCGGAACAAAGGTCGTTGATAGGGATGCTCAGATGCTGGTCAATCAGCTGCGGCAGCAGCGAGCAGACCCCTTTACAGGCTCAACGCAACAAGCTCACATGGTCGATTAGCAAAGTCGGCTTGGTGGTCAATTTTTTGGTTCTTGTGGTCCTGAGTACTTCACCGGAAAAAAAAAAAAAAAAAAAAAAAAAAAAAAAAAAGAGGACGCGAACAGGAAAGAGGAATTCGTTCCAGGCCAAACAATGGGTGACAATATCATGAACTTTGTTTTCGAGGTGTTTGGGGGGGGAATTATGAAAGAAGCTAGTGGATACACCTAGAGGGGGGTGAATAGGTATTTAAAATAAATCTTGGCAAATAAATGCGGAATAAATAAAGGAGTTTAGGGAAGAGAATAAGAACACAAGGTTTATAGTGGTTCAGCTTGGACCAAGCCTACGTCCACTCTCCCACGGTAACAACCTTTTGCTAGATTCCACTATGCAATCAACAAGAGATTACAACTTTGAGTGCAAACACTTAGTAGTAGATCACACTATTTCACTAAGTCACTCTTTTGGTATTTCTCTCACAATCACAAACGTTTAAGCTCACGAAAGACAAGTGTATGATCGAATGTCGCTCAGACTTTGGATTTATAAATTCTACGCTCCGTCTCTTACTTGCTCATCGGTCATTGATCTCCTTAAATACTCATCCACTTCCAAACTAGCCGTTGGACAGCATCTCGAGGATCGTCTTCCAATCTACCCATTGGACAAATCTGTATCTAGAAGATTTGGTAACCGTTGAGTGACAAAAATAGAATCCCAAATTGATTCCGATCGCCCATACAAACAGAATCTTGGTTTCCATAAGTAAAGCTTCTTTGTATAGAAAGTTCTTGTCTTCAAGATTTAATTGTCAATCAATTAGATTGAGTCAATCAAATCAATCTTGATGTAGAATCCAAACCAGATCACTAGCCATTATATCTTCGGGGCTTGAGTTACGTTCTGTCGAATCTGGATGTAAAGTCTGAGTACAATAGACTTTACAATCTGAGTCTGAGTGCGATAGATTTTACAATCTGAGTCTGAACATATTCTGCTTCTGGACAGATTTAGCTTCAGCATAGAGTCTGTCTTCTGGTTCTTCCAAGCATAGACTTTGATAATATCCTTTATATGTTCAATCATCTGCATAGTCTATTACTCAACCATTAAACACGTTAGTAGCATTTGATTTATTTTTTCATCTTCAAAACATCATAAGGGATTTCCCTAACAATCTCCCCCTTTTTGATGATGACAAAACAATCTCTAAATATGCAGATGTGTAATCACACTTTCTAATATATTGATAAATCAAAGCAATGTAATTCAAATCAAAAGATAGTATAAGATAGCAAATAGATTGAGCATAACAATATATAGAAAAATAATCGCAACTCAATATTATGCAATGATTAATATCAACCAATCAACACATATGCATATTTATATTCTCCCCATTTTTTTTTTGGTAAAGGGTAATTAATATAATGAGCTTTAACCAAGATACAAAGGAGATCAGGCACCACAAAACTTGCACTCGAGAAGACACATGCGTCTACTCGAGTGAAAGGGCGCCCAACGCAAAAAAACACTGCATAGCGGACGAAACTAGCAAGGGCCGGAAAGAAACCCAAAAAGGCCACGCAGGGCCAAGAAAGCAAACCAACAAGAAGGGACCAAGGAAAGGCCACGCAGGGCCGGAGAGAACAAAGCAAAAGACCTCAACCAATAGAGACCAACACCAAACACCACACGACCAAGGGACCGAGGGATCAACACCTGAAGAAGGTCGATCCACGCCAGGGGAAACGATTACGCCAGCACTGCACCCGCAAGTATCGCCGAGGGAGGGCTAGAAGGTCGGGACAGGAGAACTGAAGATAGAAGGATCAAGTCCCCAGTTCCTTTGTAATCTCCTATTTCTCGGGCTATCTTCGACGCTGCTAAAGGTTAAGGCTTTATCCTTCACAACTTTAATAAGATGCTTCTTAACAGCCGCAACCATAACCGGATGACCTCTAAAGAGAATGTCATTTCTATACTTCCAAATGAGATGGCAAAGAGCACCAAAGGAGGAGCGACCAATGGAATGAAAGAAATCCTTACCAGAGAGGAATCTCATCGCCCATTGTAGATTTTCAGTCCAAGTCCCATTCCTCCACGGAAGGTTACACTTAGCGGCCCAAAAGTACACCATACTAGCGGTGATGCAACAACTGAAGAAGAGGTGGTCAATAGAGTCCAGCGTTAGCTTACAAAAGGCGCAAACTTCACTACCAATTCTCCCATAAGACATGAGAAAGGCTTGGGTAGGAAGCCGGTTCTTAACAATCAGCCATAGATTAAATTGGTATCTCGGAGTGATGGCGTTGCTCCAAATAAAGGAAGACCAAGGGACTCTATCTTTTCTTCTTCTAAGGACTTGCCAAGCCGAGGCGACTGAGAAGACCCCAGAAGGATTGTCACTCCAAATAAATGTATCCGGAACCCCTGAGAGGAGCGGAAGAGGGAGGTTCCAAGAATCTAGCACTGACCTGAAAGCGAGGCCCGCCGAAGAGAAAAGGTCTGCAACGACTGCATGCGAAGGTAGCCCCAAATCAGAGATAGTCTGCTTGGAACAAAGAAGATTCAAAGGCCCACTCTGATGCCAATGATCGAACCAAAGGGATGTCGCTTGTCCATTTCCAATTCTCCAGCGGAACTTGAGACGGAACTCGGACCTGAGGTGGAGGATCCTCTTCCAAGCCCACGAGCAATAGGTTGGCGCCTTAGCCACCCAGAAATTCGTCCTTTTCAGAAAAGTAGAGTGTACCCATTTGTACCATAGAGACTCCTTATCCGTGAAGAGGATCCAGATGTGCTTCAGCATGGCCGCTTTATTGCACTCGTGAAGTCTGTGAATCCCAAGACCCCCTTCTCCCCTCGGGAGACAAACATCTTCCCAGGAAACCTTAGCTCCCCCTCTACTAAGGCTGGGCCCTTTCCATAGGAATTGTCTAAGTATCTGCTCAATACGATCAAGAACTGCAACCGGAATAATAAACACACTAGCCCAATAAGCTTGGATTGCATGGAGCACTAACCTTATAATCAAAAAGCGATAGAATCACGTAGAGAATATAAAACGATAACAAATATATTTTGCATGAAACATAATTTCCAAAAATCAGCTTTTATAAAATAAATCAAATATTAAAGATATGCAATATAGCTCACTTCGATCATATATATCAGCAACTATCTAATAAAAATCACGGATGCATTATAAAATTCACTTACCCTTTTCCTTCCTTCCATAATAATCAAGATCACGATCAATTCAAAAAGATTTTTCCATAATTGATCAAAGCTCCCCCTCAATTTGTTGCCTTTTTGAGGTGATCACAATTATTTTCTTTTCATTTTGGATTCACGTCCTCCCCCTGTCATCATGACAATATTTGTGAATAGCACTAACTGTGGCTTGTGCACGTTGAGCAGAATATTTTTCCAATATTTTCTTCGTAGCAACAATGTCCACAACGATCATTTGCATATTGAAATTTGAGGCAAAAAAATATTTTCTTCAATCAAGCTCTTCTCGAATTCAACCTACATAAACTTAACGAACTTTTTGCACAAATAAGCTGTAATAATATCCACATAATATGTAATGCCCTTTCTTCAAATAAATAAATTGAATAGCATATATAAAATTATCAATTATAAAAATTCAGAACTATTCAACCCTTCGTACTACACATTAGGGATTTCATTAACAATTTGCAAAAACTTTGCACAAGGAATGGAATGTTTGAGCCTCCAGAAGATAGTATAGAATCTCCACGATTTTCGAATCGAGCTTTCCCATATCCATATGGAAGATTCTTTTGCTACCTGGAAATTCTTGTCTAATAGATAATAATCTTTGCACATAATACATTCCTTTGATTTATGGATCAAACTTGCTAGATATGAGATATCTTCTAAAAATATAGCAATAGTATCCTTGAATATGCAATAATCTTTCACGAATAAAGGGATTTCCTTGAGCATAAATCTCAAAAGTTATTATTGATGCGTTTTGCAAAAAGAAAGATGATATTTCTATCACGCTCCAAATCAAGTAAAAGAAATATTGCAATGCCTTATATTTATGAGAAGAAATATTTGCAACATAAATGATAAGCAATTGTCCAAAATCAGGATAAATGCACATAGAAAATTGCAAGGCTGACTAAAAGAAATATTCTCTTACCCAAGGTATATGTTTGAAATATACCCAAAAAAAAAAAAAATTATTACCAATCTTCGCATGAGATGCTTTTCTGATTCTACCAAAATTTGCATAGATTCGCAATCATTCTTGCCTTATTGAATTTCCTGCAATAAACTCATTTCCTTTTTGGTATCCATCAATTTGGATCCTTCCATTTCGTTAGAACGAAATATAAAATCTCCATAAATAATCAAATATTCTTTCTTAACTCATCATAACATGTTATTTAAGGAAAGAATATCATGCACAATAATATCTTGAAAAATAAATTCTCACTTAGTCAACGCACAATAAAATCAGAGAGAATAAATTCCTTGAGTATTCAAAAATATTTTACATAATAAATTTATATCACGTAAAACAGATTTTCACTTTGCAAAATATGACAATCTAAAGCATAAAATCAAACCAAATAAACTCATTTGTCTCTAAGCAAGATATCAAATCAATCACACGTATCAAATCGCGACTTAAAAAAAAATAATAATCACGCGATCCTTTCTTCGATCAAACCAATCATAGAATATGGTCATAATAAAATCTAAATCATTCAAGGCACAAAGAGAATTAAAAATATATGTTTTCCTTACCAAATTCTCTTTCTTCTTTTCCTTTATTTCCTGCAAAAATAACTCATCTTTTCTTTGGTACCCATTTTTTCTTGGG
This sequence comes from Eucalyptus marginata, assembly GCA_014182565.1. Lineage (NCBI taxonomy): Eukaryota > Viridiplantae > Streptophyta > Magnoliopsida > Myrtales > Myrtaceae > Eucalyptus > Eucalyptus marginata. Next base: position 6,294,003 of record CM024592.1, read on the forward strand.
TCCATGAGAGTGAGTAGAGTATGCTGTATTTACCCAATCTTTCTTAATATGTCTCCAAACTTTAGGACATTTTTTCTTAAAGTGTTTTGAATCTCCACAATTTGAACACTTGAGGGCATTTCGACCAACAGGTTTTGTATATATCCTTTGAAAATGCTTTTTGTAAGCAAGTCTAGGAGGTCTTTGTCTAAGTCTCTCCTTGACTTTAGGAAAATCAATTAGAGAATCACTTTCCTTATTAAAATCAAGTCCCGACTTATTATAGTAAGGAACTTGTATGGAAAGAATATGCTCTAAAGTTTTTGAACCATTTGAAAATTTTGTCGAAATATTTGAAAATTCATTTTTTAAAAGATCATTTTCTTTAACAAGTAAATCTCGACTTTCTTTTGTTTGTAGAAAATCTTTTTGCAAAATTTCAAACTTTTCTTTTTGAGAAAGATCATGTTGCCTAAGCCAAGAATTTTCCCTTTTAAGTTCGGAGATCCTTTTAAGATAAGATTTGAGATTTAAGCAACGCTCATTTATATAATTTGAAACTTTGATAGGAATTTTTGAATGGCTTACCTCGATTTCCTCATCGGATTCTGAGTCTATGTCCGAGTCAGAGTTTGATTCTGAGTCTGTTTCTGAGTCAGACTCAGATTCTGAATGTGCCATCAAGCATATATTTCCTTGCTGGTCATCTTCTTTCATGGTTCTTTTCTGGCCATTCTGCTTGTATTGTTTTCTTCCACTGAATTTGCTTCCTTTTCTACTCAGCTTTTTGAATTTCTTGAGAGATGAATATCTTTCCAATCCTATGTGAGGTGGAGAGATGATTTCATGAGAAATTGTAACTTGTGACGGCTAAATGTCGTGTGAATTATTGGGTATAATTAAGAGTTGTGAAATAATAAGTATATTTGAGTGACTCGGTGTGATCTATAGTGGAATTTTGTACAGCCCTTCCGTGGACATAGGTCACGCCAATCGAATTTCGTAAATCCGATGTTCAATTTATTTCCTTGTGCCGTTTATTCTATTGATCGATCACTTTCTTTTTGCAACATTATATGTGTAAGGGATGAAGAAAAATTTTCGCCTTAAGAGTCCTTATTTTTCACATTATCAAATGTTGCGAGTGTTGGAAATTTCCTATAATATGGGCTTACATTAATTAATTACTTTTCTATTTCAAATAATCGGGTTAATGGATATTCCAATATTTGTTGAACCCTACAGTGATCTGATTGAATTGGGTATTAGCATCTATTAATAACGGGTCTAGTTGAGCAGCAAAGTGTAGGCAATTGTGTTTAACTAAAGCTCGTAATGGGAATGGCCCAGTCGACACGTTGTTGATTAGGGTTTGCTAGGTCCCCTCTCTAACCTATAAAATGATGGGTTATACATATCAGTTGCTTTAATCCCATTGAAAGCTGCTATACTGAAATAGGTCATAGAGAGGAAGATCTGGCATTCTGATAGATTACTATTTATCAGATTGATCTATTTTCTTCAAGTAAAGTAATGGCTCAAACAAGTATGTTTTAATTCCGCTGTGTTTATTGATATCGGTGTTTTACAATCATATATGGATCTGTTTCTTCTTGATTAATTAATTACTCATGTGAATAATTGTTCTACATGTGGTATCAAAGCCGCTCATATATGATTGTAGAACCCAAAAATTGTTTTATGAACAAATTCGAAATCCTCCTATTTGAGCCAAATATGGGCATTATTTTTTCGTGTAGATTTTTTGCTTGATTGACCTTGAAACCTTAGGGTTTTTGTTTTACATGCCAAGATCTTTCCAACCATATATAATTTGCATATTTTCATTAAGAATTGAGAGAGAATTTTAAATTTGAAATTCTAGGGTTTATCATTAAAAAGTTCTAGAATTTTCAAATTACTTGCAATTGATTGATGTTCGTTGTAAATCGTTGCATGGGTATATATATATATGTTTTAGCATCCTTTTGTTGCATTAAGGTAAATTTTTTGGGCTTAAATTTATGGAGATCTAGATTATAGTCATGGGAGTGTTAGATCTGAATTTCTTGAAGCTTGAATATGGTTGAATTCTTAGATTGCTCTTGATTAATTAGTTGTTCATACGATATCTCTCTCTGCGTGCTTGCTATCTTCCACGATCCGTCGGAGCGAATTAGGGTTGCGTGCGTTGTGCTGACCGTTTTCATTGTGCAAATGACGATTCGAATGCTAATCTGTGTTTTTTTTTTTTTTTTCGCTTGCTCTCACGTGTGTATTCTATAGTTCGCGATGGATTGTTTCCCCATCATCCCTCTAGGCAGATTGTGTCCATTGGGATGGGAACCGTCGTCAGCTTAGGTTTCCAGATAATTCCCCTAAAAAACCCCATGATTTATCACGGCCCTAAGAAAAGCCCTCGATATCCTATCAACCCCAAAAAAGGATCGGACAAAGAGCGAGATCAAGGGGGAATTTGACGATCTGTGTAACAACCCAGACCCCACTGTATAATATTGTCCGCTTTGGATACTGAGTTCTTACGGCTTTAAAACGCGTTATGCAGGGGCCTCTCCCAAGCCATAATATTGTCCGCTTTGGAGGCACGGCCCACCGGCCCGTCCTTTGTTTTCAACGCAGCAGAAGCGTACGTGAAACGCATTATGCAAGGGCAAAAGCTCACCTCTCCCAAGTCATAATATTGTCCTCTTTGGGCCCCGCACTGGCACGAACACACCGCCATCCCAGTCAGGCCACCCCTCAAGGCTTTGTTCTCAGTGCAGCGGAAGCTCACGTGAAACACGTTACCTGGGGACAAGGTTGCACTCAACCATTCCTTTCCCCAAACCGATATTGTCCGCTTTGGCGGCCCCACAGTGGGCGCCTCACCGGTTTGTTTTCAGCGCAGTAAAAGCGTACGTGAAACGCGTTATGCAGGGGCAGAGGGTCATCCCTCGGGCCTTCCCTCCCCAAGCCATAATATTGTCCACTTTGGAGGCACGACCCACCGGGCCTCTCCCTCACGGCTTTATTTTCAGCGCCTGTATAACGCGTTTTAAAGCCGTGAGGACTCAGTATTCAAAGCGGACAATATTATACAATGGAGCCTGGGTCGTTACAATCTATGCTTGCTGCGCTTGATTTCAAGTTTTTTTTTTTTTTTTTTTTTTGGGTGCTTAGGATGGAGATGATTGCCACTAGTAACCGAGCAATCAGTGATCTCTCTTCTCTAATGGTTGAAGAAATAGTTCTTGATTTTCTCTTTTGGAAAAGCGACAATAGTTTTGCTTTGAGTCTGTCTTCGGTATTAGCAACCGACTCTCCTACGTGATTGTGTGATTGTGCGGGGCATCGATACGCAAGCACATAATTGAATAATTGGCTGGATATTTATAGTAGCAATTCATAAGCTTTGCGGCTGATTTTACTCCTGAAAGTGAAAGATGTTCGTAAGCACTCGTTTTGTCTTTCTATGCAATGCGGCATCACTTTCTTATCGCAATTTCTTGAGCTTGAATTAGCTGGGTTCTCCATTATCGTGCTTTCTTTTACTCGAAAATCATAGAAAGTTTACCGATGTCCATTTTATCATTGGAAATATCGATCACGTGGACAATTTCTTGAATGATAATGAACCAATCGAGTTTTTTTTTTTAAGGGGGACGGGTTAAATGGTTGAGCTGGAAACCTTATGGGTATTCCAGCATAATAATATTGATGAATGGTTCTCGAAGATGTGGAATGTTAGAGTTAGAAAGATGTCAAATTTCGGGAGGATCGGGGAATGGCAGTGATATTGGTGTTTCCAGGACGAGAAAGTGCTGCTGCTCTCTTTGATAGAAAGCTGCCATACACAAGAAAACTTTCCTCTGTGGGGCACTTGGATCGTAGTCGGAGGAATTGCTATCGAATTAAATCATGAAAGACAGTTTGGCTGTCTTGAATATAATGAGCATTTGAAACTAAATGGAACAATTTGAGCATCCTAAACTGCTTGAAAGGAGGGAAATACGAGATAGTTGTTAGAGTTGTCTAGGGTGTATGGATGCGCCCACTTGGAAGCAATTCCAATCTGTCCTTCAAATACTGTGTCCTGTAATGTAGAGATTGGGGAGTATGGCATGCCGACTGTAGAACTCCCAAACAAATTCGGGAGCAGCTTTCCTCTTTTAATTATCACGTGTCTTCAACATGCTTTTCTAATGTAGCTAACAAGGAGCAAAGGTCTCTATGCTTAAGCTTTGAACGTTTAGGGGCTTCACTATATTATAGGACATTGGGTATTCTATGTCGATCTCGTTGTTTTGAATTCGTGTTCGTAGGATTTGTAGAGTTTTGTGTTTCGTGTTTTTTTTTTCTTCCCCGTGTTGCTTAGGGTGGCAGCGAGCCTGTGTGTTTTTTTTTTTTTTTTGTTCGATGATTTTCAGGATTGCCCATCGTGTTGTCTGTCAAGGGTTTTGTGGGTTCGTTCATGATCAGCCGGGCCTGGGCCAGAAGCCTTAGTTTCTTATTCGCCTGGGCTTATGTTCTGATTCTGGGCGTGAGCCCAGAATCCTAGACCTGTATAATGGGCATAAGCCCATTTTATTCCATTTAGTTTTGTGCCCAATCGTGGGCTATATTAATAATAGAAACAATGGGCCGGGCGAAAAGAATAGCTTGGGCCAAGTGAAGGTTGAGCCCCGCGAGAGAGTCTCCGATCCGGGTTGCTCGCGGGTCAGGGCCCGCGGGTGGGTCCGAAATATTATAATAATATTTAAATAATAAAATAATATTATTATTTAAAAATTACTTAATTTAAAAAAAAAAAAAATTGTGGCAAAATTTGTTGTTGTTTGAAAAAATGCAATATGATCATTGGAAGCACATGTTATAAAGTGTTTCAGATTATTTGATGAATTTTGGGCATAAATTGTTGAAGTTCCTTATTGATAAAAATTAGTATATACAATTACCTGCCCAAAGAGGGTTATTGTGTATATTAATTTGAAAATTGCATGAATATAAATTCCAAAATTAAAAGATGGGGATATATAACTCAAAAAGATTTCTCTGCCCAAAGGGGATAAATTTTTTAAAGTTATATGTAATTCCCCTCTATATTGATATATTAGAGATGAATGATGGGGATGTGTGACTCAAAAGGTTTATTTGCCTAAAGGGGATAAATTTTTTAGAGTTATGTGTAATTCCCCTCTATGTTGAGATAATGGAGATATATAATTTAAAGAATTTGTCTGCCCAAAGGGGATTGATTCTTGAAGATTATATGTAATTCTCCTTTATCATCTCTATATATTGATATCATGGAGATATATAATTTAAATGATTTGTCTGCCCAAAGGGGATGGATCATTAACAATTATATGTAATTCTCCTTGTTGTTGCTTTATAAATTTCATGCTGTGAAAAAATAACGGTGCATTATGCACTCTGCCCAAAGGGGAGTTTATAATGTACTAATTATTTTTGTTGAATTACTTATTGCCCATAATTGATCCTATTGCATTATGTGTTACGAACAGTTATCTTTGTTGTAAACAATAATAATGTCACGTTTGAAATGTTAACTGGATCAAATATTATACTGTTAAAGTCTTGGTCAAAAAAGGAGATATTGTGATTGAGAATATTAGAACTGAGTTCATGTTGGCTGATCCTCTAACAAAAGGCTTACGACCCATTTTGTTTAAAAAACATGTAAAGAATATGGGTGTCTTAGATTTTTTTGATTTTTTTTGTTAGAGGGAGTTATATAATTTGTATTTCTGGATATTATAGTTATATGCAGATTGATAATGCTTTTATGATGTCTATTAAAGCATTTATATTCAATAATTGTTGTTATTGATTATATTGTTATCCTTTCTCCTGTTGACTGAGAAATGAAAGTATAAACAGTATCTTTAAACAAATTTTAGTTTAAAGATGACTGGATGTCACTGATTATGAGATCTCATGTTGGATTGTGACATAGTTGTGCAATTTCATGTTGTTTAGAAATTGCGCTAATGCAGTTTTATGTTGTTGAGAAATTGCGTTGAGGACCGATAAGAAATAGTGAATATTTTGATCACATGTTGACACTATTTCTTACTACACTACTAGGCCCATGATCCATGAAAATATAATACTTATTATATGTGATTATGGAATGTCATGTGTTGTGGTATTTATTTAACACATTGATCCCCATAGTCCTATACTGAGGTTATATAGGATTGAATTGGTTTTGAGATGCCGTTATTGGAATATTATTTTTTAAAGTTGTGGCCACAAAAAACAAAATTTTCAGTTATTAACCCGATAGTGTCGTTTTCAATATAAAATCTTTTTCAAAATAAAATAAGTTAATTAATATAGCCCAAGTGGGAGAATATTGGAAATTTCCTATAATATGGGCTTACATTAATTAATTACTTTTCTATTTTAAATAATTGGGTTAATGGATATTACAATATTTGTTGAACCCTATAGTAATCTGATTGAATTGAGTGTTGGCATCTATTAATAACGGGTCTAGTTGAGCAACAAAGTGTAGGCAATTGTGTTTAACTAAAGCTCGTAATGGGAAAGGCCCAGTTGACACGCTATTGATTAGGGTTTGCTAGGTCCCCTCTCTAGCCTATAAAAGGATGGGTTATACCTATCAGTTGTTTTAATATCATTGAAAGCTGCTATAGATCACCGTTTATCAGATTGATCTATTTTCTTTAAGTAAAGTAATGGCTCAAATAGGTACGCTTTAATTCCGCTGTGTTTATTGATATCGGTGTTTTACAATCATATATGAATCCGTTTCTTCTTGATAAATTAATTATTCATGTGAATAATTGTTCTACAGCGAATTCATATTAGGGTTACGACAAAATTGGGGAAGGTAGCGGAAAACGTGTTTCCACAAAACCCCGCGATTGAGTTTATTCGACGGGCTTGGGACGGGGGAGTCAACGAAAGGTCAAAAGATATGCAGAGATGGGAGACCCAATGCTGCCTTGTTATGGAAGGTTTGCAACTCGAAAATGGAGTATATAATGCTCTCTATGTAAAAGATACATAATATTTTAATTGGTGCTGCAGACATTGCACTTCGCAAGTTAGTCAACAAAGAGAATATTGCCATGTGTTCATTTAGGTTAAGTCAAATCGACGATTGGTACTTACCATTCATCACGAGAACATTAGCTAATGATATAAATTGCTTTGTATCATAGGAACACAATATCATATATGAGTTATTGCGCGTAATAAAAACAAGGTATTGACATTAATACCACTGGAAAGGGCTAAGGGATGGACCGAATCACGCGTAAAAAGCCACACTCCAAACCCATCTGAGTAAAGATAAAACGGAAGAAAAAATATTCCTCCTAGAAGGTCGTCTCGATCAGATGAGGATCGAAGATTGAGGGTCCTGTTGCATCTAAGAATAATTTTTAATTTATTTATTTTGCATAAACGAGTGTTTAAACTATGTCTTCCTACATTTTTGAATCGTTTCCGTCTCATGCAGAAGCATCTGTATTGACGAATGAGAGAACGCGAGAGTCGAGAGACACATGCAATACGCTATTGCTCTCTTTCGTAGTAAACGCTTTTATCAAGGAAGACTTCTTGCCCGAAAACTTTGTCGTCGTCTCCCCAACTCGACCGGCAGGACTAATCATTAAGGCTAAATGCATCACCAGCTCTTGAATTTTCTTGATCACGACGACTCGTTCAATTTTTTTAATAAATAAGAATATGTTTGTTGATGTAGACTCTCATGTCAGCTTCTGACGAACGAAGAGCCGACCTGGAATCTCAAAAAGAAGTCAAACTGAGATACGTGTGTGTGAGAGGGAGGGAGAGAGATATAGAGAGGGACGTGCTTCCACATTTTTCTCATGTTTTATGGCTATATTGTTAAGGTCACTAGTCTAAATCCTTATTTTCTCAAAGCATGCATTTTTTTTAATTGAAAATATTACATCGACTGATTGCACATTCCTTATTTTTCTAGGCAAAAGAATAAAAAAAAAACAAAAAAAACAAAATGCATCAAGAGAAATTCGATATGCCAGTACAATAAGAAGAATTGAGTTAAAGCCAATTAGCATTCTTAAACCTAATTAACTGTTCTCTGTGCATAATTTTCCTCACGAGCTTCTTGCTATTCAATCCCAAGTAGCTGTAAGATTGGTGTATCAGGGACCCGAATGCATTTAACGACCCAACCGATAGGCCAAGACGCAGCCGCGATCCCTACACATGCACCCCATTGTCCCCAGCTCAACCGTGCCATGACAGCGAACCGCTTCAGGAACTCGACCATCACCACCTGGAGGACCACTGTCACAAAGATGATCCCGAGGAACAGCTTGTTCTTGTGAATGCCCTCAAACACGTTCTGCTTCTCGATGTTCCTCGCATTGAACTCATTGAAGACCTGGCACAAGACGAACGCATTAAATATTAGCGTTCGCTTCACCGCCTCGTCCACGCCAAAGATTGATTCGCCCTTGAATTGTAGAGTGAGGAGGATGGCCACTTGGTAAATTGCTTGTCCCACCATATTCCTCCACATGACGTTTGTTATGAGCGGCTCGGTGCGGCCCACAGGGGGCTTTTTCATGAGCTCCCCAGCGGGCAGCTCTGTGGACAAGGCGAAGGCGCCAAGCGTATCCACGATTAGGTTCACCCATAAGAGCTGGAAGGTCGTCAAAGGAACGTCACCGGAGGAGACCGCGGCCACAAAGTTAATCAAAATGGCTGCGATGTTCACTGTGAGCTGGAACTGGATGAACTTCTGGATATTATCATAGACACATCGACCCCACAGCAACACCTTCACCACGGAGGCAAAGTTGTCGATGATGATATCCGAGCTCTCTTTGGCGACCTCGGTGCCTTGGATGCCCATCGAGACCCCGATGTCGGCTTCCTTGAGGGCCAGTGCATCGTTCATGCCGTCCCCCGTGACTGCAACCACATGGCCATTCTGCTTCAGGCATTGAACCATGTGAAGCTTATCGAAAGGCGAGGATCTCGCCAAGACCCAGATATTCTCAACTCTCTCCATGGAATCGTGGAACTCAGCTCCTTCCACAATGGTCTCGTTAGAGGCATCGTCTCTGGGAGTGAGAATACCGCACTCCAAGGCGATGGCCTTGGCGGTGAAGATGTTGTCTCCCGTTATCATCATGATTTTCACTCCTGCCTCCTGACAATCTTGGACTGCGCTCTTCACATCGGGACCACAGGTGTCCTTAATACCAACAAGTCCTAGTAATGTCAGGCCGTCCTCTTGGATCTTGTCCCCGTCTTCTCTTTCTAGGATAGCTTCCTCGGAGATTTGTTTATGAGCGAAAGCAATGCACCTGAGGCTGCTCGCCGCCATCCCCTGGATAATCTGCTCGAATCTCACCCTTCCATTCTCATCCAAATCTTTCACTTCCCCCGACCCGTCGTAGAAGCTTGAGCACTTTGCCAAGACCATCTCTGCCGCTCCTTGCCAGTGCACATGGAATTTGCCGTCCAAGCTCTTCTTTATTAGGACACCGCTTCTCTTCTTCTGTGAGTTGAAGGCTTCCACTTGGATGACTTCACAGCACTTCTTTGTCTCGTCCGTGTCCATGCTCAATTGAGCATACGCCCATGAAATAATCGCTTTTTCAGTGGGACTATTGGAGAACTCGTACTCCGATCCCAAAAGCAGCCTATAGACGATGCTCGTGGTGTTCAAAGCAACTCCGTCCCGAATCAAATCCAGGACAAACTTGGAGATAGAGGAGCACGTTTCCGCCACAGAGTCCTGGCCGACCCAGAATTCCGTCACTTTCATCTCGTTCATTGTGAGAGTGCCCGTCTTGTCAGTGCAAATGATGGTGGCCGACCCCATTGTCTCGCAGGCCGAAAGCTTCCTCACCATCACCTTATCCACCATCATCCTCTTCATGGAATGAACAAGAGTGATTGTTACTGCGAGTGGCAAGCCTTCGGGAATCAAGACCACCACTATTGTCACTGCGGCTACAATGTTGCCTACCACGGAGTTCATGATATTGTCACCAATCGTTTGGCCTGGAACGGATTCCCGTTTCCTGTGCTTGTCCTGTTTGTTTCCCGTGAAGTAGCAAATTAGCAGGACGACAAGAACCATAAAATTGACCGCCAAGCCGACTTTGCTAATCGACGAGGTGAGCTTGTTGAGCCGAGCCTGTAAAGGGGTCTGCTCGCTACTGTCGTAGTTGATTGGCCTCATCATCTCGCCCCCCTTTGTGTTCATCCCGACCAATGTGACCAACATCTGAGCAGACCCATCAGCGACCTTTGTTCCAGAGAACAGGAAAGGATTTTGATTGCTCTTCTCTTCCATGCAGCCACTCTCCCCGGTCATGCTTGATTCGTCGACCTAAATTGACACGAGAATGAGAAGATAGGATGCCGTCAAAGAAAATGAAACCTCAATGCATAATAACACGAGAAGAAATGGATTATGACAAACTATGCAATATCAAACAGAATACCGTACACATGTACTTCACTTTGGACTAATTACTTAATTAATTAATCAACCTGGGCTCGAACTTGGTAATACTAATACTATTTTTTTTTTGGAGGAATCTAACATGAGTTAATTAGCGAATCTAATGCAAACAAACAGTACAAATTCCCGCCCGTACCTGCAAGGACTGCCCCTCGAGTAACAACCCATCTGCCGGGATTTGATCGTGTTTCTTCAAACAAACGACATCTCCGACAACAATCTCGGATATGGAAACCTCTCCCCGCTGTCCCTTCCTTATCACATCGATGAGAATATCACCGCTCGCCCCATACGATTTATCGAACTGCCAGTTCTGCCGGTAATTCCTCATGGCCGACACCACGATCATGAGGAAAACTGTGAAGAATGGGCTCCCGCCATTGTACCAGCCTTCCTTGAGCCCGTTCTCCTTGATCGCAAAACCGGGTGAAAGCCCAGCGCAAACAAGAAGAATCAAGAGCATTAGGTCCTTGAAAGCCTCGAACACAAAGTGGAAGAAGCCCTTGGTGGGTGGCTTGAATGTGTTGACGCCGAATGCGTTTTGCCTGCGAGTGACGTCGTCCGGTTCGCCACTAATTCCGCACGAGACATCAGTTTTGAGGGCCGAGGCGACTCTGCTGACACCACCGAATTCTCTGAGCCAGTTGAGGTCCATGTCCTTGACCAGCTTCGTGAGCTGTGACTGATCAGTCTGGAAGGAGCTGGGTTGATCGGAGGGAGTGCTCGAAGCCTGATCAGGGATTGAATTCGAAGTGTAGGAAGAAGCGAGCGCTTGGAGCTGCGACTGTTCAGTCTGGGAGGAGCTGGGTTGATCAGAGCGAGTGCTCGAGGCCTGAACGGGGATTGAAATTGAAGTGTAGGAAGGGTCAACGCTGAGTTGATCGGAGACAGTGCTCGGAGCCTGACTGGGGATTAAAATCGAAGTGTAGGAAGGAGCAAGAGGTCGGAGCTCTGACTGTCCAGTCTGGAAGGAGCTGGGTTGATTGGAGCGAGCGCTCGGAGCCTGATCGGGGATTGAAATCGAAGCGTGGGAAGGAGATTTTCTAGGGAACTTGTCGGTTTTCTTTGCGAAGGAAGTGATGGCTCGGGAGCAATAGATGGTGGCGAAGGCCAAACGCCATCGCTTGGCGAATTTGCGCATAGCGGGCGGGTGGAGAGAGACCTCGTAGCGGATGAAGTCGCCGCTGAGAATGCTCGTCATCGCTCGGAAGAGACGCACAGTCGCACAATGCAAATGGCAACACAAAAAGGAGGAAAAACTCTCAAGTTTGGTGCTTCGTTGGCCGCTGAAAAGTGCAACGTTCGCATTTATATACGTGCCGGAGCTGAACGAGAGGGTCACGTCATTCGTACGAGGTTGTCAGGAATTTGCCTCGCGCAGCGCGGCGACCTCCTGCTTGCTTTTTCTAAGTTAAACGAAAAGGACTGGACCGGGGATACGTCAGGCCAGGCCAGGCCAGGCCCGATAGTCCCTTTTGATATTTTCCGCGCACCTTCTGCTCCTGTAAAAGATGGGGCTCGATCCATGCACGGTGGGGAGATCGCGCTTGAATCATTGTCTAATGTGGGCCACGAATTCCGTTTGTCTTGAGTAAACCATCAATCAGGGGAGGAGACGTGTACGTCCCGACTCCCGCCTCTTCTCCGTCGCTGTCCCCCTAATACTTTTGGTCATTGCCGCGTTGCTTCGTACACGGGCGGGCGGTCATTGCCCCTCCACAGACCCGGCGGGGCTCGTAAAGTCAATATGACGTCGAGCTCTACGTGTGCTTTTTAGGCGCATTCCCGATATGCCCATGTTCACAAATGGATTTGAAAGCCAAATTTCGTTCTCACCAAAGACCGGAACGGGCCCTTAATCCTCTCTTTTTGTTTCCATATGAATCAATTAATTTCTGACTTGGCATGACTCGCCCGCTTCTCTTCTTGGAGGAAAATGCTTCCCCCTACGCGGCCACAGAGCTTCAAGGAAAGTTCGTAGCAAAGTACCTGGAATTCCCCGAACCGTCATCTCTTCCGTTATGGCTTCAATAGCACCTACATATCGAGACCAGATCCTGCTAAAATGAGGGCACTGTTTTTCATTTACCATCAGTACTGGCGCCACGGTGACCCCAAATTCCCTTATACGTGGATTTGGCAGCCCAAGCCATGGAAATCAAAGATATAGAAGGCCATAACTAATAGTAGGTACTGAAAAGCAAAACAACAGGGTATTATCGTTTTATTACGGAATGAAAACTTTTATAGTTCCAGCCAAATCCCATTAAAATGCGTGTACATATACCCATGGGGTGAAAATATCTTCACTTCTTAAATGATCCAAAGACGCATGGACTCTTACTTCAGAGATACATTAAATTTTCCATCATGCAAACTTATGAATTCGCTCGAAATCATAGATTCGGAAAGCTAGCTTTTGTTTTGGGGCGAAAAGAACTCGGTTCACTAACCCTCATTCAATATTTATCTGCTAATTTTTTTCTCCTTCTAATTGAAACATACGAATTTTTTATTGAATTTTTTTTTTAATATCATCATCTATGTCTTGCTAACGAGTCATATGTTTGCGTCGGTACCATTAGTCACATTTCCGTACCAGCTTACATGTATGAAAATCTAAATGGTGAGTCTTTTTATCCACATTCAAGATCGTCATCGGAGACGTCCTTTGTTTGGAGATCGGCGATCAAGTTCCGGCAGAAATCTGATCGATTAAATTAATTGCCTTATTTGGCTCTGGTATATGCATGTTTTTTGACTTTTTGTTCACTCAACGTCCACGTCCAAAGCCCGGTAAATTGCTCAAACGCGGTTTTTTTCCATTTGAGGGGCTTCGCGGAAAACCCCTTTCCCCTCCGGTCCCCTTCCCTCCCCTATAATAATACAAGTTGCTTGGCCGAAAGTTTCGTATCACGTGATGAAACATCTTTCATGAAACGACTATGCCGTGATGAAATATTTTTCATTAAAAATCACTTTTTGATTTTTATTTAGGGAGATAGGTTCTGTGACTACTCTAGATAGGAAATATCACAGAATTTTACTTCAAACGAAACCGGACGTACAAACTGTGCTGAAATTTAATCGCCGACAAAGCTTTGGGAAATACAACCACTTCAATATAGCTGAGCATAAACAAACTATGTCGAAATTTAATCGACGACAAAACTTGAAAACGCAATGATGCTACACCCGAATTTAATCAACGACGTGACACCCAAGATAAAAATACATGCCGAATCGAGCGAGGCCGACCCTCGCCCAGCCCTAGCCACCGGCGAAAAGGGAGAAGAAGAACCAAAAAAAAAGGGGGGAAGAAAAAAGAAAAAAAGGAAAATAATAAATGGTGAAAATACCCTTGATCACCATAAAGTCATGCCTTTATTTGAAATAAACTTAACTATTTCAAGCTCTTATTTGAAAGAGATATAATCACTTCAGACACTTATTTGAAACAAAATTTATTTCAAGCCTCTATTTTGATAAAGTAATAGCATTTTAAGCCCTTATTTAAAATAATGTCTACTTCGAACATTTATTTGAGAAAATGATTGTACTTTAAGCCTTTTTTTTTGAGAATTTTCCCAAGTATTTATTATGAAAGAGAGTAATATAGTATTGCATTTCTCTCAACTCTCGCGTTCTCATTCGTCAAATACGATGTTTCTTCATGAGGGGGGGATTCCAGAATGCGGGCGGAAGGAAACATCCAGGAAACGCGGAGCAAGATCATGACAGATGATTAGTCATCTGCGATTCCTCCATGCAAAACAAATTAATTAAAAATTATTGTTAGGTAGGCGCAGAAAGATCCTCAATCTTTGACCCTTGTCTAATTCAAGTTGTTAAATTAATTTCTCGAATTTAAATTTAAATTGATTTGTTAAATCAAATTTGTTGACAAAGATTTCTCCTTGAAGATTTGAATTCGGATGAAGACCCTCTTGTTTCATGGACTTGTCTCAGACGTTTGGAAAAGAAAAAAGAAAAGAAAAAGCAAGGGGCACTAAAGGACAAAATATGAGCACATTATTTTTTATTTTATCTATTTAACTTTTAGGAGCAAACACGTCTTTTGCTAAAAGAACAAAGAAAGAAACTCTTTGCTGCAAAAGCTGAATCCTTGTTGAAGTTGCACGGCGGTGGGTCCAGGTCAAAGTTGTTGACTTATGGCACACATATAAAGCCAGGGTTTTTCTTCAGAGCGACGAGCACCGCACAAGAAAGAAGAATGCGAGGCCGTATGAAAAGAAATGAACTAGCAGACAAGTTCTTGTTTGGCGTAAGCTTCGAGCTGGAAGGCACGGTGATTTTATATCGTGAATTTCACGTTTAAGTGAATTATTTATTTATAAATATTTTGAGTTTAGAGTTAAATTTAAATACAGAAAATTCTCGAGCATGTAAATGATTGTAGACTTTGATTTTCCAATTATAGTGAAATATTTACTGCGGACTCTCAATGTGGATATAGGTATTGACGATCGGTCCAAATCACATAAATCTCTAGTGTTCTATTATTTCTTATTTATTTCTTTGGTATTTTTCGTATTGACTTATTTGCAAGATCTTGTCGTCACCGCGTATTATATTTCAACACAAGTAACTCTTCTAGTTATAGTATTTCTTCTTCTGTTTTTTCTTTACCTAGATGGTTTTGGAGCGTGGCTTCTTCCCGATGATTTGGTCTAATCCCCTAATTCTTTCAAATGGTGTTAATGCGAATCCATGTTCTCATGACATGTGGCAATCCATATTTGATACCGTGTTCTCGAGATTTATAACGATTTATATCATTAGCCAATATCTTCACGACCAACTATAAGGAACAAATCGGCTGATATCACTGAACCTATATCAGCACAAGGCAATGTCCTATTTGTTTATCACCATACAAGGCTGCGTCCCTCGATTTTGCTGAAACCCTTGTAATTCCGTTACGCAAATGAAGCCACCCTCTAGTTCAGCCCAAGCTATATGAAGATATTGTCTCAAACATCATTCCACGAATTCGACTTATCATCGGGGGAGGAGGATCCCAAGCCTTTCTGGCACTTCCCAGCAACAACGAGCATTCTTAGCGGCGACCACGCCTGCCCCGCGGCCTCTCTCGACTTGCCCGCTATGTCCGAGATTGCCGAGAAATGGCGTTTGGCCTTCACCACCATCCGTTGCTCCCGAGCCTTCACTACCTCCGCAGAGAAAACTAAGAAGCTCCCAGCAAAATCTCCTTCCTACACTTTAATTTCGATTCCCGATCAGGCTCCGAGCGCTAACTCTGACCCGCCCTGCTCCTTCAAGATGGATCAGTCACAGCTCACCAAACTGGTCGAGGACAAGGACCTCGACCACCTCAGACACTTTGGGGGTGTCAACAAAGTCGCCTCGGCCCTCGGAACTGATGTCAATGCTGGAATCAGCGGTGAACCGGACGACGTCTCTCACAAGTAAAAGGTATTCGGCGTCAACGTATACAAGCAGCCCGCCAGGGGCTTCTTCCGCTTCGTGCTCGAGGCTTTCACGGACCTCAAAATCACGATTCTTCTTGTTTGCGCCGCACTTTGGCTCGGGTCGGGGATCAAGGAGAATGGGGTCCAGGAAGGCTGGTACGACGCAGGGAGCACATTCGTCATGGTGTTCCTCATGATCGCGATGTCAGCCGTGAGCCATCACTGGCAAAACCAACAATTCGATGAACTGTCTCGGGTGAGTGGTATTATTCTTACCGATGTGATAAGGAAGGGTCAGCGGTGGCAGGTTTCCATATTCGAGATCGTGGTCGGAGACGTTGTTTGTTTGAAGATAGGCGATCAAGTCCCGGCAGGCGGGCTGTTCATCGACGGGCACTCCTTGCAGGTATGGATGACTATTTGAACTATTGACCGCATTAGATTCTCATATTAACAAATAGAAAGTCAATTCAAAAGTTTAAGTTTTTCTAATGAACTATTTAATAATAGTATCAAAGCTTATGGTTGATTGATAAGCATTCCAATGTGTACTGATGTTTGGTGAATATATCAAAGAATGAATCTCATGACAAACATGGATTTGGAGCAATCTTCATGGTTCGGTGTAGAGAAAGAGACCAAGATGAAGCTGGGACGTGTAGGTTCAGAAACATATATATATATATATATTAAAGGAGAGCAAACCTAATACTAAATTCATACATGATGAAAGATTGATGATACGCACATGTGAATTATGCTTTAAAAATCCACATCAGAGAGTGTGGAGCACTTGATATATCCTAGTTTGTCATAATTCATTAGTTTAAGCTTTTGAGTAAAGTTGGATTGAACTAAATATGTTTATGGGCTTGAACTCACTCTCTATCAGGCTTTTCTTGTGTAACATAATCAAGGTTTCCCTCTACCTATAAAGCTTAAACTTTTATGTTAATATTTTTAACATGGTTAGAGCCAAGTTTTGCCCCTTCACGTGTGTGTCACTCTCATTAGTCAAATTTCACTTATCGCTCCTAATCTACTTTGCACGTGAGAGGAGTGTGAAATATCCTAAGTTACTTGAGAATGTGGTTTATATACTCTTTATATACATGTGGTCTTTCCAAACTTTGAGGTTGAATTTTCTATCATTATTTCATGTTGGCTTTATCCATTCATATATGGATTTAGTATTACCAAGTTCGAGCCACTCATAACTAACATCATGTGGAGGAACGTCGTAGCACAAGCAACATACCAAATGGCCATCCTCCTCACTCTACAATTCAAGGGCGAATTGATATTTGGGGCCGACGAGGCGGTGAAGCGGATGCTGATATTCAACGCGTTCGTCCTATGCCAGGTCTTCAATGAGTTCAACGCGAGGAAGCTCGAGAAGAAGGTGTTCTAGGGCATACACAAGAACAAGCTGTTCCTCGGGATCATCTTCATGACGGTGGTCCTCCAAGTGATGATGGTTGAGTTCCTGAAGAGGTTCGCCGACACGGAGCGATTGAGTTGGGCCAGTGGGGCGCCTGTATCGGGATCGCGGCCGCATCTTGGCCTATCGTTTGGGTTGTCAAGTGCATCCCAGTCCCTGATACACCAATCCTTGGCTTCTTGGGATTCAAAAGCAAGAAGCTCGCGAGGAAAATCGTGCATAGAGAATAGTAGGAAGACTAATTGACCCTAACTCAACGCTTTTCGTTATGCTGGTATATTTAATCCGTCCTTGATGTAGTGTGATTTTTTTCCTTTGCCCAGAAAATGGGGAATATGTAATCTATCGATGTAATATATTCAATTGAAAGAAAGCATTCATTGAGAAATAAGGAATAAGTAATCAATCGATCTTTTGGCACGGGTCAAAAGATTGAGCTTGGCTTGTCTGGGCTCAGTATGTCGATCCAATCTTCTAAAAGGAATTGACTCGAGTCAAATTACAGCGCTTCAAACCAAAGCCCAATACTATTCTTTTAATATTTCAGATTTTATTTTTATGTTATGTTAGGAAATGAGAGAATGGGCTTGAATTATAAGCAAATCATGTCGTGGAGTGCTGTCGGCTTGTTGCATCTTTGTCCCCATCGGTGTCCGGCTAAGCATGCAACTTGAAATATGAGCTAGAAGAATGATGAATTCCATGAGACGAGTGAATCGGTATGAATTAGGGATAGGCGATATCAGGGATCAAATTCATGACGCATATCAATTATTGCTAATATAAATGATTAATTTGTATTAAATATACGATAAGGGCTCAAAGTACTCGAATAATGACTTAAAGTGAACCTTATCTCAAATAGAAGCCTAAAGTACCATAATTTTCTTAATTAGAGGTCTGAAGTGGACCTTATTTCAAATAAGAACCTCAACTGACCATGTCAATTTCAAAGAATGACTTGACATCAGCCAAGGGCATTTTTGTCCCTTACATTTTCTTTCATTTTTCCTTTTTCTATTTTTTTCTATAAAAAATGGCTAAAAAAAAGAGGAAAAAGTCCCAAGCGGGAGGGCTGGAGGCAACCTTCCCTTCCCTATGGCCCTGCCCCAGCACTGATGGGGCATTAGCCATGGTCGGCATGGTCGCAGGCACCTCAACGAGACCCTAGTTAGAATTGGGAGAGGATGCAACCCAAACTTCTCTTCCCTAGGTATGGGTGAGGGACAGGCCCTTGCCTTTGATCAATGAGGTCACTAGCCATCACTAAGGCACCGGTGACCCCACTGGTTGTGGCCGAAACCCCACCGGAGATAGGGCAGCGGCCACAAGCGATGTGGAAGGGCTAGCCTAGCCCTCCCACCGAGGTTTTTCTTTTTTATGGAAAAACAAAGAAAGGAAAAGAAATTAAAAAAAAAAAAAAAGCCAACAAAAATGAGAAAATGTAAAGAATGGAAATGAGACAGATATGGCCACTTCAGGCCTTATTTGAAATAATATCCACTTCAGACTCTTATTTAAGAAAATATGGGCATTTAAGGCCCTTATTTGAGATAATTTCACTCTAAACTCTTATTTAAGAAATTAAGAGCATTTTGAGCTCTTATTTGGAATTTTTTCTTTAATCAATTTCCAATTTTGATTCTTTTTTTCGAGTTATCTTAGAAAGTGAAGGACAAAAGTCAACCTTAGTGATTTGATAGTGCCAACTGCCAAGTGGAAGGGCCATCGCTCAATTAAAAAAAGTTAATCTAGGAATAATAGGCTGATCTTCACCAAAAATGAATTTGACTTCCATTTTTGTTTTCCTTTCCAAAGTAACTCTCATCAATTAGTGTCGTGCGGAGCAGATAACTATTGAAAGTATCTAAGTAGTAAATCCACCCAAAAATGAGTCTTACTCTGAGTTTCCTGGAGCCTTCGATAAATCAATGCAATTTAGGCGAAATCAAGAAAGTATAATTTCTAATTAATGCAAACTAGGTGGGGTCTTATTCTTAGAATTTGGAATGTAGACATGAAAAATTAAGGGCGAGCAAAGTTTAATACTAGTGTTAGGATTAAGCAATTGAAAGTTTCGATTGAAAAGGAAACTAGTAAGATGATCAAACATGTGCAAACTGATAGTAGTTTGGAGTCATGCTCAGAGCTGTTGAATGAATTCTACATGGAGGAAGGCATAGTGAGACACCACACTTGTACAAGTGAATCACAATAGATTGCCTAGTTGATGAGCAAAATATTATTAGAGATGACCCATACAATACTCTCTAATGCTAACATATGCGCTTAGGACAACAAGCAACTCGATGAATATACCTTCATTAACTGCGATTGGATGTTGGACTTCTGAGTGGTTAGGTAACTTTGTTGATTATTATATTATTGAAATATTTGGTTGTCTATATTATGTTTGAGTGAGTGATAGTAAGCTTGGTAAAAGGGCAAAAAAGTGCATGTTCCTAAACTATGTACAATATGAGTAGAGTTATTGGTTGTGGTGCCCAGAATTAAATTCATCTAATATCAACACAAAAATTACACTTGATGAGTCTCCAATACTTCTAGATATGAGCATTTATGGTAGTGTTTATACGAACAATGTGCAGTTTAAGGTGGAGTTGTAACCAAAAACTCCTAAAAAAAGTAGGTACTAGCACGATACTTGACATAGATAATATTTGCAACAAGGTGGAGCCAAGAAAGGCGACGGTTCTTATAATTGTTGAGTTTGATAAAGTGTGTATTCGATCTTCTAATAGATATGGATGCAACGGTAGTTTTGCACTATCTATGATTGAGGAGGTTGTGTGGAAAAATCATCGTGGAGTAGTTAAAAATGCATAACAACTAGTGTTCTAATGAGGTCCACAGTTCCAACGAAGTTCAAGCAATGCTCATAATCAGAAGATGTCTATGGCAATTTGAGCTTGTGAGAGGTTGTGGTAGATTAGCAGTGAAGTTCGGATTCCAATGAAGTGATGGTAACTTGGCTCAAAGGGGTTTTCTATTTTGAATCCAACTCTTGTCTATATTTAAGAAGGGTTGTTTTTTTTTTTCTTTTTCTTTTTTTTTTTCTTTTTTTGTGAAGAGTATCGAAGAGGAGCTTACGTTTATGAATTACATCCCGATTGTTTGAAGCCATGAAAAATATTGTGGTAATTCTTTATGTAAATCCTATGTGAGGTGGAGAGATGATTTCATTAGAAATTGTAACTTGTGACAGCTAAATGTTGTGTGAATTATTGGGTATAATTAAGAGCTGCGAAATACTAAGTATATTTGAGTGACTCAGTGTGATCTATAGTGGAACTTTGTATAGCCCTTCTGTGGACATAGGTCACGCCGATCGAATTTCGTAAATCCAATGTTCTATTTATTTCTGTTGCGGAAATATGGACCAGCGAATCAAATCAAATAGTTGGAATGAAGGAAAGGTAATCGGACACCGAATTTACGTGGTACAGTCCGAATATCGAAACTTACGTCCACGGGGAGAGCAGTACAGAATTCCACTATCAAAACAAGTGATACACAGGATATTACAATCACTCGAGCACTCAAACACACTTTTAGTATTTCCTAGCCCCAAATTACACCCAAATAACTCACACGGTATTTAGCCCACCATAATTCCTAGTGAAATCTCACTCAAAGAATTAAACAAATTCTACTCATAAAAATTTAACTGGCTAAAACACTCGGGTATAATTTCAACGAGAAAAATCCCTCACATAAGAGAACTCTCTGCACTCTTCTTTAGAGCTCTCTCTTGGCCATCGAAACTTGGCGCCTCGCTCGGCCACCAAGGAAACTTGGCGCATCTTCTCCGTTGGACGTCTCTCTCTTTTATAATACAAAAGAGAGTCTCCATCACTTATTGCAACATGCTGAAAGTCTTCTTCAGAGAAAGAACAGACAGAACAAGCCCACCATAATCCATGGGCGTCCATGCATGTGCATGCATCAAAGGAGAGAAGAAAAAATGGACGTGCGAACTCTTTTCTCTTCTTTTTCTTTCTCTCTCAAAGTCAACAATGATGGCTTCAAAAGTCCAACCTGCAGAGATGAGTAGAGGACAACAAAGGAAGCCACACATAATTAGCCTCTTCACACTTGCGGCTCATACATGAAATCCGCATGCAATCTTCTTCTGACAATTTTAGCTAATCAATTCACATGTGCTACTTTGACTCGCACGTGTTCGAGTTCATGTATTCTCATTAGTCCGATTTCATTCAACGGGCTCAAACTCGAGATATATTTTTAATAATTTCCTTGTGCCGTTTATTCTATTGATCGATCACTTTCTTTTTGCAACATTATATGTGTAAGGGATGAAGAAAATTTTTCACCTTAAGAGTTCTTATTTTTCACATTGTCAAATGTTGTGAGTTCATACTAGGGTTACGATGAAGCTAGGGGAGGTAGCGGAAAACGTGTTTCCACGAAAGCCCGCG
Source organism: Eucalyptus marginata (assembly GCA_014182565.1). Lineage (NCBI taxonomy): Eukaryota > Viridiplantae > Streptophyta > Magnoliopsida > Myrtales > Myrtaceae > Eucalyptus > Eucalyptus marginata. Next base: position 6,315,864 of record CM024592.1, read on the forward strand.
ATTGAGTTCATTCGACGGGCTTGGGACGGGGGAGTAAACGAAAGGTCAAAAGATATGCAGAGATGGGAGACCCAATGCTGCCTTGTTATGGAAGGTTTGCAACTCGAAAATGGAGTATATAATGCTCTCTATGTAAAAGATACGTAATATTTTAATTGGTGCTGCAAACATTGCACTTTGCAAGTTAGTCAACAAAGAGAATATTGCCATGTGTTCATTTAGGTTAAGTCAAATCGATGATTGGTACTTACCATTCATCACGAGAACATTGGCTAATGATATAAATTGCTTTGTGATAAAGCTAGTACAAACACCTAGAGGGGGTGAATAGGTGTTTAAGAAACTTTTTCGCAGGACTTAGAGGAATATGATTGATGGATAGTAAAATAAGATTCGGCTATGAATAACACGAAAGCGTAAATAGAAAGTTGAAGGATTAGAGAAGATGAACACAGAATTTATAATGGTTCGGCTTACTCCAAGCCTACGTCCACTCTCCCACACTGACAGCCCACCGGCTGGATTTCACTATGAATCAAAAGAGTCGTTACAATGTCACATCCTTGATTCCACAGTGTAGAAACTCAGCTACACCTCAAGGTCTCACAAGTATTTAATCTCTCTTTTGAATACAAGTTTCGCTCAACAGTTGAATCAACAAAGAACAAGGAGTTTCAGACTTTGGAATTTATCTATCACGCACTCACTTGAATAACCAAAGCTTCTCCTTTTTATACTTCTCCATGCCTTCATACCCGTTAGCACTTTCCAAAGAAGTTCCTCCATCAAACCGTTGGACAAAATCAATTAAGGAGATTTTCGAGTTACTTAAGGAAAGAGATGATAGCCCATCAATCCTACTCGCCCATACAATCAAAATCTAAGTTTCCATAAGTAGAACCTTCCAAGTTTACCTTGTCAATTAACGAATCTAACTTATTCGTATCAAGATAAAATGAATAGGAAGATCTTTAAATGCTTTCTCCAGCCATAAGGGACTTCTTTAACCGCTTGAAACAAATCTTTAAATAAATCCTTGATACTTGAAAGATCTTCTTCAACGGTCTAGATATAGTCAATGAGGGCAGACTTTAAATCTTAAATATGATGGTCTTCAGACTTTGACGATAGAGTCTTCAAGTCTTCAGACTAGATTAATGAAAACGTTTTGTCAACATCGAAACATATAAGGAAGTTTTCTCCAACACTTTGTATCATAGGAACACAATATCATATATGAGTTATTGCGCGTGATAAAAACAAGGTATTGCTTTGTATCACTAGAAAGAGCTAAGAAATGGACCGAATCATGTGTAAAAAGCCACACTCCAAACCCACCTGAGTAAAGAAAAAACAGAAGAAAAAATATTCCTCCTAGAAGGTCGTCTCGATCAGATGAGGATTGAAGATTGAGGGTCCTGGTGCATCTAAGAATAATTTTTACTTTATTTGTTTTTGCATAAACGAGTGTTTAAACTATGTCTACCTACATTTTTCTTGAATGTTTCCTTCCACCTCCATTTTTGAATCGTTTCCGTCTCATGCAGAAGCATCTGTATTGGCCAATGGGAGAACGCGAGAGTCGAGAGACGCATGCAATACGCTATTGCTCTCTTTCGTAGTAAATGCTTTTATCAGGAAGACTTTTTGCTCGAAAACTTTGTCGTCGTCTCCCCAACTCGACCGGCAGGACTAATCATTAAGGCTAAATGCATCACCAGCTCTTGAATTTTCTTGATCGCGACGACTCGTTCAATTTTTTTAATAAATAAGAATATGTTTGTTGATGTAGACTCTCATGTCAGCTTCTGACGGACGAGCAGCCGACATGGAATCTCAAAAAGAAGTCAAACTGAGATACGCGTGTGTAAGAGGGAGGGAGAGAGATATAGAGAGGGACGTGCTTCCACATTTTTCTCATGTTTTTTGGCTATATTGTTAAGGTCACTCGTCTAAATCCTTATTTTCTCAATGCATGCATTTTTTTTTTATTGGAAATATTACATCGACTGATTGCACATTCCTTATTTTCTAGGCAAAAAAAAAAAAAAAAAAAACAAACAAAATGCATCAAGAGAAATTCGATATGCCGGTACAATAAGAAGAATTGAGTTAAAAGCCAATGAGCATTCTTAAACCTAATTAACTGTTCTCTGTTTATAATTTTCCTCACGAGCTTCTTGCTATTCAATCCCAAGTAGCTGTAAGATTGGTGTATCAGGGACCGGAATGCATTTAACGAACCAACCGATAGGCCAAGACGCAGCTGCGATCCCTACACATGCACCCCATTGTCCCCAGCTCAACCGTGCCATGACAGCGAACCGCTTCAGGAACTCGACCATCACCACCTGGAGGACCACTGTCACAAAGATGATCCCGAGGAACAGCTTGTTCTTGTGAATGCCCTCAAACACGTTCTGCTTCTCGATGTTCCTCGCATTGAACTCATTGAAGACCTGGCACAAGACGAACGCATTAAATATTAGCGTTCGCTTCACCGCCTCGTCCACGCCAAAGATTGATTCGCCCTTGAATTGTAGAGTGAGGAGGATGGCCACTTGGTAAATTGCTTGTCCCACCATATTCCTCCACATGACGTTTGTTATGAGCGGCTCGGTGCGGCCCACAGGGGCTTTTTCATGAGCTCCCCAGCAGGCAGCTCTGTGGACAAGGCGAAGGCGCCAAGCGTATCCACGATTAGGTTCACCCATAAGAGCTGGAAGGTCGTCAAAGGAACGTCACCGGAGGAGACCGCGGCCACAAAGTTGATCAAAATGGCTGCGATGTTCACCGTGAGCTGGAACTGGATGAACTTCTGGATATTATCATAGACACATCGACCCCACAGCAACACCTTCACCACGGAGGCAAAGTTGTCGATGATGATATCCGAGCTCTCTTTGGCGACCTCGGTGCCTTGGATGCCCATCGAGACCCCGATGTCGGCTTCCTTGAGGGCCAGTGCATCGTTCATGCCGTCCCCCGTGACTGCAACCACATGGCCATTCTGCTTCAGGCATTGAACCATGTGGAGCTTATCGAAAGGCGAGGATCTTGCCAAGACCCAGATATTCTCAACTCTCTCCATGGAATCGTGGAACTCAGCTCCTTCCACAATGGTCTCGTTAGAGGCATCGTCTCTGGGAGTGAGAATACCGCACTCCAAGGCGATGGCCTTGGCGGTGAAGATGTTGTCTCCCGTTATCATCATGATTTTCACTCCTGCCTCCTGACAATCTTGGACTGCGCTCTTCACATCGGGACCACAGGTGTCCTTAATACCAACAAGTCCTAGTAATGTCAGGCCGTCCTCTTGGATCTTGTCCCCGTCTTCTCTTTCTAGGATAGCTTCCTCGGAGATTTGTTTATGAGCGAAAGCAATGCACCTGAGGCTGCTCGCCGCCATCCCCGGATAATCTGCTCGAATCTCACCCTTCCATTTTCATCCAAATCTTTCACTTCCCCCGACCCGTCGTAGAAGCTTGAGCACTTTGCCAAGACCATCTCTGCCGCTCCTTGCCAGTACACATGGAATTTGCCGTCCAAGCTCTTCTTTATTAGGACACCGCTTCTCTTCTTCTGTGAGTTGAAGGCTTCGACTTGGATGACTTCACAGCACTTCTTTGTCTCGTCCGTGTCCATGCTCAATTGAGCATCCGCCCATGAAATAATCGCTTTTTCAGTGGGACTATTGGAGAACTCGTACTCCGATCCCAAAAGCAGCCTATAGACGATGCTCGTGGTGTTCAAAGCAACTCCGTCCCGAATCAAATCCAGGACAAACTCGGAGACAGAGGAGCACATGTTTTCCGCCACAGAATCTTGGCCGACCCAAAATTCCGTCACTTCCATCTCGTTCATCGTGAGAGTGCCGGTCTTGTCAGTGCAAATAATGGTGGCTGACCCCATTGTCTCGCAGGCTGAAAGTTTCCTTGCCATCACCCGATCCACCATCATCCTCTTCATCGAATGAGCAAGAATGATTGTTACCGCAAGTGGCAAGCCTTCAGGAATCAAGACCACCACGATTGTCACTGCGGCTGCAATGTTGCCTACCACGGAGTTCATGATATGGTCACCCATCGTTTGGCCTGGAACGCATTCCCGTTTCCCATGCTCGTCATGTTTGTTTCCCTTGAAGTAGCAAATTAGCAAGACCACAAGAACCAGAGAATTGACCGCCAAACCGACTTTGGTAATTGATGAGGTGAGCTTGTTGAGCCGAGCCTGTAAAGGGGTCTGTTCGCTGCTGTTGTGGTTGATTGGCCTCATCATCTCGCCCCCCTTTGTGTTCATCCCGACCGATGTAACCAGCATCCGAGCAGACCCATAAGCGACCTTTGTTCCAGAGAACAGGAAGGGATTTTGATTGCTCTTCTCTTCTATGCAACCACTCTCCCCGGTCATGCTTGATTCGTCGACCTAAATTGACACCAGAATGAGACGATAGGATGCGGTCAGAAAATGAAACCTCAGTAAATATTAAGACAAGAAGAAATGGATTATGTTTAAGTATACCTTTTTCCAGTAAATGTTTTTAACAAAGTCGGTTCTACGACTAGAACTATGAATTAAAACCACTACTTTTCCTTTTTGTCGTGGAATTAAGATTATAAAAATGACAAACTATGCAGTATCAAACAGAATACCGTACACATGTACATCACTTTGGACTAATTACTTAATTAATTAATCAACCTGGGCTCGAACTTGGTAATACTAATACTATATATTTGTGGAGGAATCTAACATGAGTTAATAAGCGAAGGAATCTAACATGAGTTAATAAGCGAATCTAATGCAAACAAACAGTACAAATTCCCATCCGTACCTGCAAGGACTGCCCCTCGAGTAACAACCCATCTGCCGGGATTTGATCGTGTTTCTTCAAACAAACAACATCTCCAACAACAATCTCGGATATGGAAACCTCGCCCCGCTGTCCCTTCCTTATCACATCGATGAGAATATCACCGCTCGCCCCATACGATTTATCGAACTGCCAGTTCTGCCGGTAATTCCTCATGGCCGACACCACGATCATGAGGAAAACTGTGAAGAATGGGCTCCCACCATTGTGCCAGCCTTCCTTGAGCCCGTTCTCCTTGATCGCAAAACCGGGTGAAAGCCCAGCGCAAACAAGAAGAATCATGAGCGTGAGGTCCTTGGAAGTCTCGAACACAAAGTGGAAGAAGTCCTTGGTGGGTGGCTTGAATGTGTTGAGGCCGAATGCGTTTTGCCTGCGAGTGACGTCGTCCGGTTCGCCGCTAATTCCGCACGAGACATCAGTTTTGAGGGCCAACGCGACTTTGCTGACACCGCCAAATTCTCTGAGGCAGATGAGGTTCTTGTCCTTGACCAGCTTCATGAGCTGTGACTGATCAGTCTGGAAGGAGCTGGGTTGATCGGAGGCAGCGCTCGAAGCCTGATCAGGGATTGAATTCGAAGTGTAGGAAGAAGCGAGCGCTTGGAGCTGCGACTGTTCAGTCTGGAAGGAGCTGGGTTGATTGGAGCGAGCGCTCGGAGCCTGATCGGGGATTGAAATCGAAGAGTAGGAAGGAGATTTTCTAGGGAACTTGGTGGTTTTCTTTGCGGAGGTAGTGATGGCTCGGGAGCAATAGATGGTGGCAAAGGCCAAATGCCATAGCTTGGCGAACTTGCGCATAGCGGGCGGGTCGAGAGAGACCTCGTAGCGGTTGCAGTTGCCGCTGAGAATGCTCGTCATCGCTCGGAAGAGACGCACAGGCTCGTGATCCTATTACGAGATAAGGTCGCACGATGCAAATGGCAACACAAAAGGAAGAACAACAGGGATTGCGTGGACGTGCATTAACAATACCATTGATTGCGTGTACCTTAAATACATGCGGGAGCTGAACAGTGAGCTAACAGGTTGGTGATGTCATTCATTCGTGAGGGTGTCGGTCAGATTTTTGCCTCACGCGGCGACCTCTGTTTTTCTTTTTCTGAGTTATACGGAAACGACCGGGGGAAAGTGGGGGCCCACTTGTCGCTATCGATGTCGCCATTGAAAAATGGGGCTCGATCCATAAGCTGGAATCATTGTCTAACGTGGGGCACGAATTCCGTTTGTCTTGGTTAAACCATCAATCAGGGGAGGACACGTGTGCGTGCCGGCCTCTTATCCGTCCCCGTCCCCGTCCCCCAATTACTTGGTCATTTCCGTGTTGTTTCTTACCCGGCGTGCGACCATTGCCCCTCTCTCACTTAAACCCGGCGGGCCTCGTAAAAGTCAATATGACTTCGAGCTTTAAATGTGCTTCTTCGGCGGATTCCTGATATTTTCATGTTCACGTATCGAAAATCAAAGTAGAATTTCGTTCTCGTCTTCGTTCTCACCAAACAAAGCAATATTGACCGCGGCCCTACGGGCCCTTAATTTTTATTTGTTTCCATCTGAATCAATTAATTTCTGACTTGGCATGACTCGCTCCTCTTTGAAGGTTCCATCTGTGCTTCCCCTTAGGCTGCCACGGAGCTACGAGGAAAGTTCGTAGCAAAGTACCTGGAATTCCCCGAACAGCTATCCTATAACGTCAGCCACTTCTTCGTACCAAAACCCAAACGAACAACGCTACAATCGTTAGGGATAAGCATGGTTCCATAATAGAACACAAAACCTAAGAACCAGACTGATGGAAATTTGTGCGGTTCCATGTTTCAAGGTATACAAGGTAGATATTGATGGGAGAACAGTAACAATTCGAACAATATCGAATTAATGCAGCGGAATAAAATAATCTCTCCTCTTGTGTAAACTTAATAGGAATCGATATAGTAGAGTAAAATAAATACCAAGCACGCGAACACAAGACGATTTTTTTACGTGGAAAACCTCCTCAATGTGAGGAGATAAAAAACCACGGAACCGGAGTCCACCCGAAAATCTTCACTATCAACAAAATTGGGTGAACAATGTTCTTCTCTAGCAAATACTAGAGGTACATAGCAACAAAAACCTCAAGACCATAATTCTTGGCAATACATATGAATTTCACAAGAGATCAATGATAAATCTGACCAAAAACGCAGGTTTGATCAATCCACGAAAAACCTGAAATAGGCAGCTTCTAACGAAAATCAAACCGTTCAGATTCGAGAAAATTGCACCACGAACATGCTGACAACATTTCAGCTCAATTGGACCACGAATCGACCTCCGATGCCAGCTTGATATAAATTAGATATTGCCTCAACCCTCAGATTTTCTGCTTTCTCTTTTTCTCTTATTACTACTTCTTTTTGCAGCTACCACTTTTCAAGATAGTGAAAAATCCTATTTTTCCATATAACTTATCATATGGGCTCAAGCCCTTTTTTGGGCTTGCAACTTATTGGGCAACAAATCTCCCACTCACAATAATGTGGAGGGATTCACCATCCCTGCTATCAATTAGCAATGGTCAAGCTTTTCTCTTGGTAGAGTCTTCGTCATCATATTAGAACCATTATGATCCGTATGAATTTTCTCAAGTTCCAATAACTTTTCATCTAGAATATCCCTTATCCAATGATATCTAACATCAATATGTTTCAATCTAGAATGAAAAGATGAATTCTTATCAAGATGAATTGCGCTTTGATTATCACAAAATAGCACATACCTCTTTTGCTTGAACCCAAGTTCTTCTAAGAACTTCTTCATCCATAGCATCTCTTTACTAGCTTCAGTCACTGTAATAAATTCAGCTCCGGTTGTAGAAAGTGCAACACACTTCTGCAATCTTGACTTCCATGACACAGCTCCACCCGCAAAAGAAATCAAATAACCAGAAATAGATTTACGAGTATCAATATCTCCTGCCAAGTTAGAATCTGTGTATCCAACTAACTCAAGTTTCCCGATCCCGAAACTGAGTTTCAAATTTGAAGTTCTCCTAAGATACCTCATAATCCACTTCACTGCATTCCAATGCTCTCTGCCTGAATTTGACAAATAGCGACTAACAACGCCAACTGCGTGCGCCAAGTCTGGGCGTGTACATACCATCGCATACATTAAACTTCCTACAGATGATGCATATGGAATACTTTCCATATCTTTCTTCTCTTTATCAGTCGTAGGACTTTGCTTCATATTTAACTTAAAGTGGGCAACAAGAGGAGTACTAACCACTTTAGCTTTGTCCATGTAAAATTTCTGAAGGATCTTCTCGATATATTTCTCTTGCGACAAAAACAACTTCTTAGCATCTCTGTCTCGGGTAATTCTAATGCCAAGAATCTGCTTCGCCAAGCCCAAGTCTTTCATGGCAAAAGACTTGCTCAACTGTTTCTTCAATAACTCAATTCTTGAAGCATTCCTGCCAACAATCAGCATATCATCAACATAAAGCAAGAGAATAATAAAGTCATCATCAGAAAATTTTTGAACAAACACACAGTTATCCGAGGAAGTCTTCTTATAGCCATGTTCTGTCATAACTGACAAAAACTTTTTGTATCATTACCTCGGTGCTTGTTTTAGGCCATAGAGACTTTTCTTCAATTTGCACACATAATCCTCTTTCCCTTTCACTTTAAAAACCTCAGGTTGTTCCATGTATATCTCTTCCTCCAAGTCACCATGTAGGAAGGCCGTTTTAACATCCATTTGCTCAATTTCCAAATCTAGGGTAGCTGCCAAGCTTAGTACCACACGAATAAAAGACATTTTCACTACCAGTGAAAATATATCTTCAAAATCAATACCCTTTCTCTAACCGAACCCCTTAACAACCAATCTAGCTTTGTACCGTGGTTGTGAAGTATGTTCATCTTGCTTCAATCTATATAGCCACTTGTTCTTCAAAGCTCTTTTACTTTTAGGTAACTTCACCAACTCAAAAGTATGATTATCATAAAGTGATTACATCTCATATCGCATTGCATCAAACCAATTACTTTTGTACTCATCTTCTATTGCTTCTGTGACATCCTGAAATTTAGGCCTATTTCGAGTGTTGAATTTTCGAGGGTTTCCATATTTAATTAGTGGATATCGTCTCATCGTCCGTCGATTTAGCGGCGAGCCCGAAATTTCAAAAAAAGAAATTATCGGATGAAAAATCGGAGATTGGAGGAAAAAGAAAAATGATAACAATATTAATATTATTATTTTTCTTCTCTCTCTCCTCTTCCTCCCCTCCTTCACGTTTCCCCCTCCTTCCTACACAATTTCCTCTCCCTCTCTTTTCTTCTCTCTCTCCCACTTTTCCACCCCCTCACCTACGCCAACCCTTCTGCTGCAATTTCCCTGCAACTTCCCCTCCATTACTTTATTCTTTCCCTCTCTTCTTTCCCCCTTTCTCCTCTCAACGACATCACCTCCCCTCTTCTTTTCTTTTTCTCCCCCTCACGCATTCTCCATTTCTACCGTAGCACCCCATCCTTCTTTCACCTCCATTTATTTGCTTTCATTTTCTATAGCTTCATCATCCACTCGGCTCACCATCATCCTCACCGTTGCACGCCATCTGCTCAAGCCGAGCGCCCTAGGCTTTGAGCTCAGCTTCGACGATCCATCGCCGGGAGTTCTTCAATGCACAAATTGGGTAAGTTGTCTCCTAACTCTGGATTAGGGGCTGAGTACCTTATTTAGGAGTTCCTATGGATATGATAGAGGTAGATGATGTTATATATGGATGGATGTTGGTTAGAGATGTTAGGTTAGCCATAGAAAAGCTTGGTTGTGGTTTAGAAGGCAAGACAACCACCATGGATGAAGATTCGACCAAGCACAGAAGCTGATTCTTGAAACAGTTTCCTGGACGTGCGTGTTTTGCTAATTTTTCAGACGACTATGTGTTGCGATTTTGAAGAAATTTCCTTCTGAAGAAATGTTTTAGACATCCTAAATAATAACATATATTTTTCTTAGAATTTTTAGAATTTAAAAAGATGACGATTTGCATGACGTCATCCTTGAAACAGTATTTCGGACAGTTCTGTAAACCGTGACATGTCCTGATTCCGAGGGCTGTTACTGACCTTTAGAGGTCGAATTTCCAATCGGTTTCTTCACTAAAGTTGTCCATTACAACTTCTAGTTTAACATACTCGAATTTCAAATCAAACGGACCAGATTTCGACCCAAAACCGAACCGATTTTGATGAGTTAAGCTCTCTGGAACTGGACCCGATTTTAGTACTGGGTTGAGTGAATTACTGGGCCGAATACAGAAGGATCTGGGCCTCAGTGTCTTCATGAAAAATGTTCGTTTATGTGTTCTTTACAACATGTTAAAAATTGGGAATTTTATGAGCTCGATTGGTTAGGTTTATGGATTTAAACTTGGAGACGCGCGCAGGCCCGGTTTCTGCCCATTTCGGACCAATGTTAGTTTGGGTTGGTTCTTGATGTTTTGCTTGTTTTAATTAGTGTCTTGATGACTTATGGCTTTAATTTATTAGTTAATTAATTCTGGAATTTCACTGTTCATGACGCACTGTTCACGAGTTACTGTTCACGCGGCACTGTTCACGAAACACTGTTCACGCGCACTGTTCACCCGAGAATGAAAAGTGGTCTAATTTCATGTGTATTGATTTTATGAAGTGAATGGATGTGCCAATGCATGGGCATTCGCATGAATTGGGTGATGTTTTGTGCAATTGTATGGTGATTGAAAACTGTTGGTATTTAATTAGGAAATACCGGGTGTCAGGTTCTGGACACCGAAAGTGTTTTTAAATACTATATCAAACTGTGGGATTTTAAAAGAGACGACACAAATTTTCTGGTTCGATCTCGACCGTGTCCCCACACACGATTATTTTATCATGCATTTCTAATATGAAGAAAATAGGCTGGGATCACCATTTTAATTGAGGTATTTGAGTGCAATGCACGGTGTCCCAGGCCGAAATGAATGAATGCATGAATGATATGAAATGCAGTCACGAGCCTTTGGGGCCGGACGATGCTCCTTCGGGAATGCCCCACGTCAACGGATGCCGGTCGCAGTGAATGCTGGGCCGATACTCCTTCGGGAATGCCCCACGTCAACGGATGCCAGTCGCAGTGGAGGCTGGACCGATGCTCCTATATGGAATGCCGTCTAGATGTAGACGTTGCCGCGCTCGACGGTGCGAGGCGATGCCCGGTTATGCCGGAAGACTGTTATCTGTGGGGTTGGCCATAACCAATGAATGGAAATTGTGAAACGCATGAACGATCGAAAATTGAGGGACCTAATTAAGAGACGGAACTGTATGGTGCGGTATGGGACGTACAATCACGTTTAGTCTACTAATTGGGGCCCGTATGATTGCATTAATATGTACATTCCTAAGCATTCATTTGTGAGAATCGTGGCATCTTTGGTTCTGGTCATGCATGAGTTGAGCACACTTGTTTATGGCATGCGCATGAAACGATAACGCATTTCACACATGCTTCATTGTGCCGAGAACAAAGCCTTGAGGGGTGACCCGACTGGGATGGCGGTTCGTCCGCGCCAGTGCGGGGCCCAAAGAGGACAATACTGGGCTGGGATGAGGGATGGCGGTGTGTCCGCGCCTCTACCCAGGCAATGCGTTCATGTGGCAATGGCCAGGTGAGATCGCTTGTAACGCGATTCGTATGTGAGAATGTGATTGATCGAGCGAGACGATGCTCGGTCATGTCGGAAGACTGTTATCTGTGCATTGAAATCATTTGTGACACATGAATGGGTGAAAGCGAGGGACCTAATTAAGAGACGGAACTATGTGGTGCGGTATGGGACGTGCCATAATAGTTTAGTCTAGTAATTGGGGGCCCGTGTAATCATGTTGACATTTATGTCCTTACATATGTACATGTTAAAGTATTCGATGATATATGATCTCGATATCTTATGTATGATTTGATTGACACTAACATTCAGAAAAGTACCAGTATTAAGAAAGTGTGAGAAAGGTGATTAGATTGCATGTTGAGTGTACCCTTCTCCTAATCTGGATTTAGGGGATTGACTTGCTGAGATGTGATCTCACCCCTTAGTGGGCTAACATTTTCAGGTCCCCAGTGTGAAGAACCCGGAGCTTGAAGCGAAAGGGTCAGGAGCATAGGTGGCTTAGTAGTCCTTTGTGAGATAGATATTTTGTATAAGCTTGAGGTGTTTATGAAAGTGTATTCGATTTGAAACCGGTTGTCTTACTTTTCTATCCCATGTTTGTTGTTGTCAGGGGATTAGTTAATTTGCTTCCGCATGTGCAATAAAATGAAAAGGGTCGGCGACGAGTCCTGGGAATGTCGCAAAAGTTTATAGACCACAGAGGGTTGTGTACGTGCTCGAGGATCGGGGCGTGACATCCCCATTTAGTGGTATCAGAGCCTGTTGGTGTTTGGAGTGATAAGGTGCGATGAGTCATGGGATAGTAAGTAGGAAAGACTTTTAATATACTGATGCATGTGAGTGATAACTGATTGATAGTTGTTTGGTGTGGGTCATTCAATTTTCCCTAATTCGGTATGGAATTAGGAAGCAGGTTCTGTAGAGATTATGTAGGATGAGTGATCTGGATCAGAAGACTCCTAAGAGGAGGTCTGTCGCGTCTGTCACTCGGAATAGGGCGTCAACTAGGGTCGGTACCCGAGGAAGAGCGCAGGCTTAGGCCAGCGCGAGTGAGAGAGTACCATCTCAGGCTGGTACTGGTGTAGCAACACTTGACGATCCTAGATTAGATAGGATCGTGCAGGCGCTTGAGTCTTTGGGAATTTTGATGGGACAACAAGTTCAGAATGAAGCTGCCGCTACCGCTGCTACAGCCGCACCTGCTGGAGTCCAACTTGAAATTGTAATTGGAGGGAGACTGATGCACAAGTTGATAAAGCAATTCCTGAGACATAAGCCATCGAGGTTCAGTGATGTGGGCGACCCTGAGACTGCGATCCTTTGGTTAAGGGATGTTAAGAAAACCTTCACCATGCTGAGGTGTTCAGAGAAAGATCGAGTACCTCTGGCGGCTTATCAGCTTTAAGGTAATGCCAGTACGTGGTGGGAAGCCACTCAAGGAAGAGTGTTCCCTGAAGGCACATCTTAGACTTGGAGTGCCTTTTGTGAGGCTTTCAATGGAAAGTACTTAGACAGTGCGAGAGAGTCCAAGGTGGCAGAGTTCCAACGGCTTCGCCAAAAATAAATGTCTGTGGATCAGTACAAGGCAAAGTTTGTAGAGTTGTCTAAGTATGCACCGAGACTAATTGAGGACCCAGTAGGTGGGACAAAGAGGTTTTTGAACGATTTAAAATTGGACATTGGAAGTCAGTTGATGCCTCTAAACCTGAAGGATAAGCAAGCTTAGGATAGTGCACTACTAGGATGGGTGACCTCCTGGGATAGTGCCTAACCATGCGCCAAAGGGTAAAACCGTGAGGCTCGGTATGGGACGAGCTAAAGTGGACAATGCCTCTGTAAGTTAGTCCCTATAGAAACGAGACCCCTTCAGTAGATGGGTAGCTCGGGGATGAACCAGGCAAAGACTAGTAGGCCTGTAACAACCCGGTTCGATGAGGGCGGGGAGTGATCGCCGAGGCTAGAGAGCCTAGACAAGGAGCGGCTCCTGGCAGGCTTCTAGGATGGCGAAGGGGGCAGGAGTGAACCGGGCTATGCACCGAACAGGAGCGGCAGTGTTTCTAGGATAATTTATCAGAGTGGTGCAACGAAAGTATCGTTAAGCTTGTAGAGCTTCGATTTAATGGAATGAAGTTGGAGAAAGGAGGAGCATCTTGCTATAATGGATTATTATTGTGAAGCAATTCACTTTAACCTGGTGGCAAGAGGTAGTTTTGAATTTATTGAAAATCGAGGAGGACCCTCGATTACTTTGATTTCATTTGTTGAGGTAACCCAATTACTAGATGGGGGTTGCCAAGGTTAGTTGGCAATCATAGTTGACACGCCAGTTGAAGATCGAAGATATTGCTGTGGACCCCCAAGCAAGATTGAAGTAGTAATTAATTGGCCGAGACCGACTACAGTGACAGAGATCAGAAGTTTTCTGGGGTTAGTAGGATACTACAGACGGTTCGTAGAAGGGTTGTCAGCAATAGCGTCATCTATGACTCGACTGTTAAAAAAAGGAAGAGAAGTTCGTGTGGACAGACAAGTGCGAAAATAGTTTCCAAGAACTTAAGCAGAAGCTGACAACCGCACCTGTGCTGACCATACCATCTGGTCTTGGAGGATACGAGATCTACAATGATGCATCGTTCAGAGGACTGGATCGCGTGTTAATGCAACATGGCAGAGTCGTTGCATATGCGTCTCGTCAGTTGAAACCTCATGAGCTAAACTATCCAACGCATGATTTAGAACTCACAATGATTATCTTTGCTCTGAAGATTTGGAGACATTATCTGTGTGGAAAAAAAAAAAATTTCAGATTTTCACAGACCATCGGAGTCTCAAGTATCTGTTCTCTCAAAAGGAATTGAACATGAGACAGCGTCGTTGGATTGAACTCCTGAAGGACTATGATTGTGATATTCTGTATCACCCCGGAAAGGCGAATAAAGTCACAGATGCACTGAGTAGAAAGTCCTCAGTTGCACAACTGTTGCTCAAGGAATGGGCCTTGAACGAGAAAGTTACAGATTCGGATTTCAAATTGAGGTAGGTCACCTTTCAAATATCATGGCCACCCTCAGATTTGAACCGGAACTTCAAATAAGAATTAAGGTACTCCAGTGGACCGACCCAGAAATCCGGAAGATTGTACAAGAGGAGGTAGAAAGGAGAAAACCGGATTTTCAAATTTCGGAAGATGGAACGATTGAGATTCAGAGGACGATTATGTGTACCCGATGATACAGAACTTAAAGAGGAAATCCTATCAGAAGTACATCGTAGCAGTTACAGCATACAGCCTGGCAGTACAAAAATGTATCGGAATTTGTGTAAACACTATTGGTGGTCCAGTATGAAAGCAGACATAACTAAACATGTGGCCAAGTGTTTGACGTGACAGCAAGTAAAGGCTCAACACTGTAAACTAGGAGGACTTTTGCAACCTCTCGAGATTTTCGAGTGGAAATATGAGCATATTACAATGGATTTTGTGACAAGCTTATCGAAAAGTCAGAAGGGTAATGATTCTAATTGGGTCGTGGTCAACGGACTGACGAAGTCAGCTCACTTCATCGCAGTATGAAAAGACCTGGATTTGGATAGGCATGCAGAGTTGTATGTACGTCAAATTGTTCATCTGCATGGAGTGCTAGTAACGATTACGTCCGACCGAGACCCGAGATTTACAGTTGCTTTTTGGAAAAGTTTACAGAATGCATTGGGAACAAAGCTACAATACAGTACGGCTTATCATCCTCAGACAGATGGCCAGTCTGAGAGGACAATCCAAACCCTCGAAGATATGCTACGAGCTTGCGTGTTGGATTTCAAAGGAAGCTGGGAAGAACAACTTCATCTCGTCGAGTTCGCCTACAATAACAGATACCAACAGAGCATTCAAATGGCTCCTTTTGAAGCATTGTATGGCCGGGCGTGTAGAACGCCGGTGTGTTGGGATGAAGTTAGAGAACGAAAGATCACAAGCCCAGAGTTAGTGGTTATCGTCACTGTCACGGCCTCTTTTTTCCGTTCGGGGGAAAAGAAAGAATGGTTTAGGGGTATTTGCCTAAAGAGGCGGACCAACGGCCCTAAATTAGGCGCGGGCTCTCCCAAGCCCATACCTCGCGCGACATTGGATTTTGTTTTTTAGTTCTTAACAACCTATGTATTTCTAAGAGTCGCCACTAGCCTATTGGGGTCGGCTAGAAACCAATCAAGACACGGGAGTGTTGTCTCAATTCCTACACAACAAGAGATTTCTAGGAACGGGGACTTGTTTACGCCAATGTTTCTATTAGCGCCCTTGCGATACCACTAACTTGGAAGGTTTTAATCTAAATGGCCACACAATCTTGATTACCAATTATAATCTTTATGAAACCGCTAAGTGTTCATGCAAATGTTTTTGTAGGTTTGTTTTCCTTAATGTCTAGACTAATCCTAGCATAATTTAGAAGAGAGATTTACACTCAAATTAATGAAAAGCAGTGCATAAGTAAACATCCAAGAAATTGAAATAATTTGAAAATAAATGCGGAAAATGAAAGACCCGATACAAGTCGGGCAAATAATATTACATGGCCTTGTTATCACGCCCCGGGATAGGACCCCGTGAGCAAAATGAGAATTTAAATATGCATGAAATTACTCTAGATGCATGCAATTACTCTAATTAATTTTAATCTACGCATAATAGATTATTTACAAAAATGGTTCTAAAATACCAAAATATCATTTAAATTAAGAAAATGACCTTTTAAAATTAGGAAAATCTCCTAGATGTCATTTTTGGCTTAATTTGATAACATCCAACATTTTTTGATATTTTTGAAATTTTCATATATTTCTTTTAATTTTTATTTTTTAAAAAATATTAATAATAATTCCTTAAACCGATCTATGCTAACATGGAGTAACACAGCACATGAATATCACAATAATCAAGCTCAAATCGACCGTTTGAAGATCAAAACTTGGTTTGCGCATTTCGTTGAACACTTGGCGTGCATCAAATCATCCCAAATCAGCTTCGTCGGGCCATGTTTGTGGCCTTCAATCTCAACCCACAAGCAATCTCATGCGGAAATAAAGTATCAAGATTATACTACCACATGCAAGGAGCAAGATTAGATAGAAAGCATAGCTTAAAACACAAAAGAACTAAGCTAAAATCATCCTCCAATATGCGGGTTTGATCTGATTTCACAAATCTGGGTTTGAACCCAAGTCAAGCAAACAGGTTGCATGCTCATATTCAAGCCCCGACACCCATCACATACGAGATCTAAGGGAAACACTACTTACTCCGAGTGAAAGTAGGTAACATGAGCTTTCAAATGCAGCAAACATCATAGATAATGACCCACCGAACAACATCAAAACAACCTCTCCAAGAAGCACACATGCAAAAATCTTGAAGAGATTTCAATACTTAGAAAAATTTAAGCCTCAGAAATCAGTTTTCCGGGCTGGTTTTCCTCTTGATTTTCATGATCAAAACGTACTCAAACTCGAAAGCAAATACATCTAGGATGCTTACCTTGCTTCTTAGTTTCCCTTTCAAGTGGTTCTTCGCTCAAGAAACCAAGAAATTATCCTCGGGGGCCCGTGGAAGTTGGCTTCTTCAACTGGAAAACAAGATCTGCAAAGAAAGAACTGATAACGAAGGTTTTCATTAACCTCCAAAATCAAGCTTCAGAACCTCTTTTGTTGGCCAAATTAAAACAAAACAAAACTATATGTATTCTAGTTTGACTTGTAGGTCATGGCTTTCCTCATTTGTCTCTCAATTTTCTCAAAAACACTCGCTTTCTCTCACTCGTGACTAACCGGGCTCAACACTTAGAAAAATTCAGACTTTCTTTGGCCCGCCAAGAGGGTAGTTTTTCGGGGGACTTTAGGAGGCCTTCCCGATCTCCATTTGGGACGTGCGACCTATGGTTGGAAAGATATTTGAGTGAAGTTTCACTCTCTAGTTGAAGGTTTTGGCTAATTTTGGCTACAAGTTTGTGAAAATTGCACTTTTCTCTCTCAAGATCGGTCTGGAATTTCTGGGTTTGGCTTTTTTGGAGTTGCTTATGAGGGTGTTTTTTGGGTACGATTGTGAGCTCCCCCATCTCTCTCTCGTCTTCTACCTCTCATGACCTGAAAGAGCTTGCTTCCGTGATCTTATCCACCGAATTAGAGGAGTTTTGGTCGGTCTTTTGTCCACCTACCAAGCCTGTCAACAGGGCTACTTCAACAACTTTCTGACTTAGCCAAATTTCCACTCTTGCAGCTGTTGAGTGTCCGGACTTTGCTGCTACTTTCCCGTGCTTTCAGCAGTTTATCCCTGGCCAATTCTTGTCCAATTGCACTACTAATTATGGCCTTCCATCACGTGCAAAGATCGGGCTGGTTGGGCAGGTGAGGAGGATATGGTGGGGCCACCAAATTGCTTACCCAGCAACTCCGAAATCAGACCAACTTGTGGACTGAGGTTTGTCAGCTGGTTTAGGTGCTTTAATCCATCAATTTGGCTGCGATTTTTGATCAATTAGCAAGCTCATACATAGTAGTTTAAGATCTTGGCCATTTTTCACAATTGTACTCACTCAATTTTGCAAGAAAGTCCCTCAAAGTTGGCCATTTTCTTATCCAAAAATATCCATTTCAATACAAACTTGGTCTTTTTGGCCCGATTTAATTGATTCAAGTTGGCCCAAGTTCAATTTCAACTTAATTGGTGACCAAGATGATGATTTAAGGGTTCGGGCAAAATTTTGCAAAATTTACGAATTGGTCCCTCAACTTTCGAAATTGCATTTTGGCCCCAATTTGCCATTTGAATTCCAATCTGACCTCCCGGGCTTGGCTAGTCACATTTAGATCATTGGCCCCAACTTTTTTCTTTTTTTTTTTCCTTTTTTTAATATTTTTTATATTATTTATTTTTTTTATCTTTTTTATATATTTAATTTAATTTTTTTTGTAAATTTTTTTTTGAAGGAAAAACATATTCCATTTAACACACTATATTAAATGCCTAGATAATCTATATGCAAGAATTTAACTTGAAATATTTTTGTGGAAAAACAAGTTCCCATTTTTTTGGAAATGATTTTTGGGCAAAAATTTAGGTGTCAACAGTCACAGTTATCAGAAACAGATTAAAGACTGCTTAAAACCGCCAGAAAAGCTATGATAATAAGCGCCGAAGACCAATGGGATTCCAAGTCAGTGAAAACGTGTTTTTGAAAGTGTCACAAATGAAAAGTACTTCACGCTTCGGCAAGAAAGGCAAACTAAGTTTGAGATACATAGGTCCCTTTGAAATCTTGAAATTCGAGTCCTCTGAGGGATGAATGGATGTGAATTTTGTCAATGCATTGTTGGTTGATCTCACTCGGAATTGATCACTCCTGAGATACTGACCATGAGAGGAAAGGCTAATGAGGACAGAACTCGTACGACTAAAGAACTTGACCTGGGAAAACGACTTGACCGTGAGACTTGCGTGAGGACGATCCTGTAGATAGGCAAGCCGATTTCAAGGACGACTAGAAGTTGATTCGCGGACAGAACATAATAGAATGATGGGTGATTCCGTTCACTGTTATTGAATCCACGAACGACCCTAGGTCGATCCTTAATAATCGTGTACTTTGAAATAAGAATCTATCCTCCGCAATTCCATGTAGTTAAGGACGTCCATGAGTCAAGATGTCTTGAACGTGGTTTGGCACGAGTCGGTTACGTGTGAATCCTCAAAGCCGCCCGTCAGTCTGAGTTGTATCCAAAATGGCATTAGGGCGAAATTCACATGACATGAGGACTAAAAATTGGACTTTGAATTATCAAAAATGCGCGGGACAGAAGAAGTTACTTGGAGGAACGAAAAATCGATGAGACGACAATACCCCCACCATTTGGAAGGAGAATTTGAATAGTTTAAATTTCGAGGACGAAATTTTTGTAAGAGGGGAAGAGTTGTGACATCCTGAAATTTAGGCCTATTTCGAGTGTTGAATTTTCGAGGGTTTCCATATTTAATTAGTGGATATCGTCTCATCGTCCGTCGATTTAGCGGCGAGCCCGAAATTTCAAAAAAAGAAATTATCGGATGAAAAATCGGAGATTGGAGGAAAAAGAAAAATGATAACAATATTAATATTATTCTTTTTCTTCTCTCTCTCCTCTTCCTCCCCTCCTTCACGTTTCCCCCCCTCCTTCCTACACAATTTCCTCTCCCTCTCTTTTCTTCTCTCTCTCCCACTTTTCCACCCCCTCACTTACGCCAACCCTTCTGCTGCAATTTCCCTGCAACTTCCCCTCCATTACTTTATTCTTTCCCTCTCTTCTTTCCCCCTTTCTCCTCTCAACGACATCACCTCCCCTCTTCTTTTCTTTTTCTCCCCCCTCACGCATTCTCCATTTCTACCGTAGCACCCCCATCCTTCTTTCACCTCCATTTATTTGCTTTCATTTTCTATAGCTTCATCATCCACTCGGCTCACCATCATCCTCACCGTTGCACGCCATCCGCTCAAGCCGAGCGCCCTAGGCTTTGAGCTCAGCTTCGACGATCCATCGCCGGGAGTTCTTCAATGCACAAATTGGGTAAGTTGTCTCCTAACTCTGGATTAGGGGCTGAGTACCTTATTTATGAGTTCCTATGGATATGATAGAGGTAGATGATGTTATATATGGATGGATGTTGGTTAGAGATGTTAGGTTAGCCATAGAAAAGCTTGGTTGTGGTTTAGAATGTTAGGGCTAGGATTATCACCTAGAGGGGGGTGAATAGGTGATTAAGACAATTTTCAAACCAATTAAACAGAACGAGAGATTAAGCAATTAAAACTCGTCAATCACAGCAAATAAAAGCAACGAAGGATAAAGGATTAGGGATAGAGAATCAAAACTCCAGATTTATAGTGGTTCGGCTTGATTCAAGCCTACGTCCACTCTCCCGCACGGACAGCCCTTCTGGCTGGATTTCACTATGAATCAAATGAGTGATTACAGTCTTATGCTCTTGAGTCCACAGTGCAGAAACTCTACTACACTTCCTCAAGGTCTCAACACAGTATGATCTCTCTTTTGATTACATAGAACACTCGAAGAATAAGATCACAAAATATAAATGGAGATTCGGACTTTGGAATTTTTCTATCCGGCACCCTTCAACAACCGGAGCATCTCTCTTATATACTTCTTTATGCCTTCATGACCGTTGGCACCTTCCAAAGAAGTTCTTCCAATCAACCCGTTGGACAGAATCAATTTAGAGAGATCTCGAGCTCTTTAAGGTAAGTGTAGATAGCCCATCAATCCTGTTCGCCCATACAATCAGGATCTCGGTTTCCATAAGTAAATCTTTCCAAAAATAATCTGCGAGTCTTTAGAGAATCTATATATTCGAATAAGAAAAATAAGATCTTCTAGTGTTGAATCCAGTAGAAACAAATTCCATAGCCGTTGGAATCGTATAAGATAAGAATAGAAGTTTTGATCTTATCAGACTGAGAACTGTCCATGAAGATAGACTTTGAATACTTGAGTCTTGCCGTCGTCAGACTTTACCAGTAGAGTCTATAAGTCTTCGACTTTGATCTTCGACTTTGATCATCCGTCTTGGCCAATAGAGTCTGTAAGTCATTAGACTAGACTGAAGAAAATGTTTTGTCAACTTCAAAATACCTGAGAAGAATTTATCCAACAATCTCCCCCTTTTTGATGGTGACAAAACTTTTCTGCAGATTTGAATATTATTGCCCTGCAATACAACTTTTAAGCAAGCATTGATATTTCATAAAAGGTTAGAATAAAAATAGTAGAAGCTTTCCTGTACACAGACTTACCCTGTACACAGATCTGCATCCACAAACAAAACTTCATTAGTCATGTGCAGACATTACTATCTTTATCTAATAGCTTAAAAGTAATGCAATAATGAGCACACATTCAAAAACTCAAAAGATCCAAGTCAAAGTATCAATCACAATCATAACAAACCAAAAAGATGTTAAAAAGATGAAAGTTTGGTTTTGTTTTGGAGTGAGAGAGAGAATAGAAGATAATGAGTGAAAGTCTTGAAATCTGCAAAGTCTTCTCCCCCTTTTTGTCAGCATCAAAAAGAAATCAAGGAGCACGAGGAATGCGAATAAGTTGAAAGTCCTCCATAGACTTGACAGTTCCTTCTAGCTTCCTCAAGTCTTCTTGTAGTTGAGCAAGAACAGTGCCTTTGGCAGTGGCCTCAATCTGACGCTGAACATCCTTAATCTGATCATGCATGGTGATGAACATGGCATGATTCTCATTCTGCAGAGTCTGAAATTCACACCCCATAGCATAGATTTGACCTTTGAGTTCCAAGATGATGTCAAGCAGTCTGCCTAAATCGGAATTCTCAGTCTGAGTGCTTGCGTCAACTCGGTTTGATGATGGAGTCAGGCCAGTGTGAATATCAGCAGGAGGATTTGAAGATGATGTTTCTCCCTCAGGAAACTGAGCAGCATAGACATCTTCTGCATCTGGAGGCGATCGACTAACACCTGCACTTGTAAAAGTCAGTAGAAGAGGAGTGTATTCTTTTTGGCCATCTCCCCCTGTTTCCATGTCTTCTGGAGGAGAAAAGTACTCTTCTTTCTGAGGAATTTCCTCAGTGACAGGGTGTGTCTGATCCTCCTTTTCTGCTGGGGAATCTGTCTTTGCTGGTTCTTCCTCTTGTTCTTCTTTCTCTTCCTCCTTCTCTGCTTCCTTCTCTTCTTCCTTCTCTTCTTCCTTCTCTTCTTCTTTCTCTTCTTCTTTCTCTTCTTCCTTCTCTTCTTCCTCCTGTAAGGATCCCTTTTCCTGGAGTCCTTGCTCTGTGTCTTCTGCAAAATGTTGTTCTGGAACAGCTGGAACAGGTGCAGAAAACTGAGAGACAAGAGCAGAGATAGGCAAGGCATCCTCATCTTCTTCATCCTCCAAGATGATTGCCCTTCTCTTCTTCTTGATAGATCCAGTTGCTGGTTCCTTTCCTTTTCTTTTTGCCACAGCAGAGTCTGGTCTTGTCTTGACAGGAGTCTTGTCCTTGAACTGCTCTAGCTTTTTGCTGAGCTCCTTCAGACGCATCTTGGTTATCATCCTCAATCCAATGACCATTTGGTCAATAGTCTTTACAGAGAGAGCAGGAGGAGACTGAATGTTCAAGTGTCTGAAGAGACGTGTGATGAGAGCAGCATAAGGAAGTTGTCCCTTGTTCTTTGCCATTGTCCTGTACATATGGAACATGATAGTGTGTGGCAAGGAGAAGTTAAGACCAAGCTTGATGGCATACATCAATTTTGCCTCTGATATAGATACATCTGTCTTTGATGTTGATTTTGGTCTAAGACAGTTGATCACAATTTTGTGAAGCAAAATATTGGTTGCATTCATTCTGGAGTAAGAGAGACGACCTTCAGCGATTCGGTCTCTTGCCAGTTCAAAAATGGCATGACTTACAGACACAGAAATGGATTTGAAAGCACCTCTTTCCACACCCATTACATCTGCTAGTGTGTCCGTATCAACAATGTAGTCCCTGTCTCGCACACTAAAAGAAAAGCTGTTTGCATCAAGAAAACTGATATTGGAGTAAAAGTATGCGGTTAACTCAGAGTAAGCCACATCACAATCAGTGCAGAACTTGTACAGTTGAAGTTTTTCAAACTTCTCTCTGAGATGAATACTCAGTAAATCCAGAAACTCAAAGTCCACCGTCCGTGGATTCATCACTCCACGCTTCAGCAGTTTTTCATACACCTTCCTGTGTCCATCAGAACGAAACAGTTCATCCTTCTTACCTCTAAGGTTTGCAGCCATATCCATCCAAGGTTTAAAGTGTAAGAACATCTTTTCATCATCATCATTTCCCTCTGGTTGATTAAAACCACCAAACCTAGGGTCACTGGGAAAGTTTGCAAAAGCCTTGGCTGCTGTTCCAGCAGGAACAACACCTGATCTTTCCATTATAGTGAGGAAATGCGTCTCATTTCTATAACCCTTTTCTTTCAGAAATTCATCGATAAAGGTCATTGCAGAGCCACCTTCCTTCAAGGCAGAGTAAAGCCTATAAACAAAAGCAGGCTTGAGTGATCTTACTGGTTCAATATCTTCGAGAACTTCTTCTGCCTGTTGAGGGTGCTGATCATGAGGTCTGGTTGAGGAGGAGCGCTGCTGAGAACGTTGAGGAGACTGTTCTGTAGGAAAGTCACCCTCTTCTGTAAGATCGAAGTGCGTAGGCCCCTCTCCAGAGCCTTGTGGTCCCCTGTTTGCGATCCTCGAAGACTTTCTTTGATAGGACATTGTCGTTTTCTTGGAGAAACTTCCACACTTGTTTCGCAAGAAAGTTGAGAGCTTTGAGATGTAGTAATTTGAGAGAGAAAAATTCAGAGGAGTGAAAAACGTTTGATCTAGGGTTTCTGAGTGAAGTGAAAACGAAGGAGAAGATGAATTTAAAAGATAACTGAATCGGGGTAAATCAAGGGTCGCGAATAAAAATTAAGTATTTCCTTTTAAAAAGAAATAACTGCCTTGATAAATCAATAACCACCCTCTTTTTGAAAATAACTGTCTTATTAAACTTAATTAGAGATAAACAAACAATCTTACATTTTCGAAATAACAGATTTAAGTAAATGAGAAAACTTACAGACGTGTTGTTTGGAATTCTCAGTCTACACCTTTTTGAGTCTGATACTCTGTCAGACTTTAAGATTCTGAGTCTGAGCTTCAACATTCTTCAAGAGATAAAATGTTAAGTCTTGAGCGAATAGACTCAAATGAGCTTTTCTCAAGTGGCTTTGTGAAGATGTCTGCTAGTTGATTCTTTGAGTCTACGAACTGTATCAAGACTTCTTTGTTCTGAACATGATCTCTTATAAAATGATGTCGAATCTCAATATGTTTTGCTCTTGAATGTAGGATAGGATTCTTTGTAAGATTGATTGCGCTGGTATTATCACATCTGATCTCAGTGCAAGAGTCTTTAATCCCAAAGTCTTGTAGTTGTTGTTTTATCCAGTATTTGAGAACAAAGAACTCCCAAGGGCTACGTATTCTACGCTTCTGCTGTTGAAAGAGCCACAGTACTTTGTTTTCTTGAGAACCAAGATACTGCCCTGTTTCCAAGCAATTGACACGTACCTGAAGTGCTTTTTCTTTCAACTCTACAACCTGCAAGATTTGCGTCTGAATAGCCAAGAAGGGTAAAGTCTCCTTCTTTGGGATACCAGAGACCAATCTTAGCAGTAGAAGCAACATATTTAATAATACGTTTAGCAGCACTTAAATGAGATTCCTTAGGATCGATCGAAATCTAGCACATATGCAAACACTAAATAATATGTCGTCTGGATGCAGTAAGATAAAGAAGTGATCCAATGATACTCCTGTATAATTTTTGATCGACTTTCTTCCCTGCTTCGTCTTTGTCTATCTTCAAGGAACTTGACATTGGTATGTCAGTCTTCTTGCAGTTTTCTAGACCGAAGTTTTTAACAAGTTCTTTTGCATATTTCTCTTGATGAATAAATATCTCTTCCTTTAGTTGTTTCACTTGTAGACCAAGGAAAAAGGATAGCTCACCCATCATGCTCATCTCGAATTCATCCTGTATAGACTTAGAAAATTTCTTGCACAAAGTCTCATTAGTTGAACCAAATATAATGTCATCAACATAAATCTGAACAAGTAGAAAACTTTTACCTTCCTTTTTAATGAATAAAGTAGTGTCTACCTTTCCTTTAGAAAAGCCATTTTGAATTAAGAAATTACTTAACCTTTCATACCAAGCTCGAGGAGCTTGTTTCAATCCATATAAAGCTTTCTTCGCCCGAACACGTAGTGGTTTCTTTGAGTCTTCAAAACCAGGCGGTTGTTCCACGTAGACTTCCTCTTGAATAAATCCATTCAGAATGCGCTTTTGACATCCATTTGAAATAACCTGAAATTCTTATAACAAGCAAAAGCAAGTAATAATCTGATTGCTTCTAACCTTGCTACTGGAGCATAGGTCTCATCATAGTCTATGCCTTCTTCTTGCGTGTATCCTTTAGCCACGAGTCTTGCTTTGTTTCTCGTTACTTTGCCTTTTCATCAACTTTGTTTCTGAATACCCATTTAGCTCCAATAACTGATTTGCCTTTTGGTTTAGGAGTCAATTCCCATACGTCGTTAATACTGAATTGTCTAAGCTCTTCTTGCATTGCTTCAATCCAGCTTTCATCAGTTAAAGCTTCTTCAATATTTTTGGGTTCCATTTCAGAAATAAGAGCAACAGCACTAGACTCTTCTCGCCTTTTGGATCTTGTTCGAATTCCCTCATTAATGTTTCCAATAATGAGATCTTCGGGATGGCTAGACTTGTGCTTCCAGTTACTGGACAGTCTGATAGATTGTTGATCTTTTTCTTGAGAAGATTCTTCATCAGTAGCTTGCTGTTCTGATTCTGTATTTTTAACAACTTCAATAGAGCTAGTTCCAGCAGAGTCTGGAACAGATTCTGAATCTTCATTCTGAATTTGTTGAACTTGTGGAGATTCTTGAAATTTGACATTCATTGATTCTTCCACAGTCTGAGTCTTCTTGTTGAAAACTCTGTAGGCTTTGCTTGTAGTTGAGTAACCAAGAAAAAATCCTTCATCTGATTTTTCTTGAAACTTACCAACACGATCATTAGCATTCTTTAGAATAAAGCATTTACAACCAAATACTTGAAAATAAGAAACTATTGGTTTCTTTCCTTTAAAAATTTCATAAGGGGTTTTCTCAAGAATTGGCCTTAAAAACACACGGTTTATAATATAGCAAGCAGTTGAAACAGCTTCAGCCCAAAACCTTGAAGAAATATTATTTCCAATTAACAGAGTTCTTGCCATTTCTTGTAAAGACCTATTCTTCCTTTCCACAACTCCATTCTGTTCTGGTGTATATGGAGAGGAGAATTTATGCTGAAAACCAAATTCATCACAGAATTTAGCAAAGTCTTGATTTTCAAACTCACCTCCATGGTCTGTTCGAATGCTTGAAATGGTGTGACCTTTCTCATTCTGTATTTTCTTAGCAAACTTTGAAAAGAGAGAGAAAGTCTCAGACTTACTTGAAAGAAAGTAGACCCAAGTAAATCGTGAATAATCATCCACTATTACTAGACAGAATCTTTTTCCACCAATGCTTTGTGTTCTGGTGGGTCCAAACAAGTCCATATGCAGAAGCTGCAATACATGATTAGTGGAGACTTTATTTATTGATTTGTAAGAGTTTCTTACCTGTTTACCCAGTACGCATGGTGTGCATAGATCAGACTTTGAGTAATTTAAAATAGGCAATCCTCGAACAAGTTTCTTGGAAGAGATCTTGTTGATTTGCTTCATGTTGATATGGCCTAGCTTTTTATGCCATAGATCAGCTTCATCTTGTACAGATATTAAGCACTGTGATCTTTCTTGATTCACATCCAGAAGATAGATATTTCCATGTCTTCGTCCAGTAAAAGATTGAGAACAGTCTTTACTGATTCCAGAGCAAGTTTCTTCCTGGAAATTGATCTTGAAACCAGTATCACACAACTGGCTTATGCTAAGCAAATTGTAGTTTAATCCCTCAACTAAGGAAACGTTTTTGATTGATAAGCTTCCAATCTTTACTGTTCCTCGACCAGTAATTTTTCCTTTGTTGTTACCACCAAAGGAAACTTTTCCTCCGTCTATCCGGACAAGACTTATGAAGCAACTTGAGTCTCCTGTCATATGTCTTGAGCAGCCACTATCAAGATACCATTTAATCTTTCTTTTGATAGTAACCTGCAAATATAACAGATTCAAGCTTTCTTTGGTACCCATTTCATCTTGGGTCCAGAAATGTTAGAACAATACACAGTCTTAGCCCAGCTCTTTTTAACAGGTCTCCAAACCAAAGAACATTCTTTCTCAAAATGTTCTGAGCTTTTACACTTGGAACATTTCAAGGCGTTTCTGCCAACAGGTTTTACAAAGACTTTCTGGAAATGATTCTTATAGACAGCTTTGGCTGGTCTCTGTCTGATTCTTTCCTTTACCTTTGGGAAATCAATTAGTGGAATAGTTTCAGACGTCATACCAAGACCTAACTTATCAAAGTATGGTCTTTGTATTGAGAGAATCTTATCCAACTTTTCAGAACCATTTGAAAATCTTTTTGATATATTTGTAATATCATTTTTCAAAAGACTATTTTCATTTGAAACAGAGTCGAGTTTTCTTTCATAACAAAAAGATCCTTTTCCAACCGATCGACTTTTCTTTCAAAAGTTTTTCCTGTTGCTTCAATGTAGAATTTTCCTTTTTCAATTCGGAGATCCTCTTAAGAGAGGTTTTCAGACTAAGACAAAGTTCATCAATATATTTGGCAACTTTGACAGGAATTTTTTTATTACTGACCTCGAGTTCACTGTCTGAGTCTGTGTCTGAATCAAGATCTGAGTCTGAGTCTGATTTTGCCATCAAGCAGATGTTGGCATAATCATCATCACTTCCTTCACATTCAGTATCACTCCAAGTTTCTGCTTTGAGTGCTTTTCTGTATTTCTCAGTCTTTCCTTTTCTCTTCTTTAACAGAGGACAGTTGGGTCTGATGTGTCCCTTTTTCTTGCATTCAAAGCAAGTTACTTCTTTGTTAGAATCATCTTCCTCTGTTGACTTGTTCTGAAACATTTGCGAACTTTGTTTCTTCCAATTGAATTTTCTCCCTTTTCTGTTCAGCTTTTCAATCTTTTTATCATGAGTGCCGGTTCTTCATCATCTAGATCTTCTTCGAGTCTGTAGCATCAGAATAGTCATTAGACTTTAAGGCAATAGATTTCTTACCTTTTGAATCTTCTTCTTCATTGGTCTGCTCCACTTCATAAGATTGAAGAGTTCCAACCGGTTCGTCTACGAGAGAGTGGAGCAATCCTCTCGAGTCTCTCTTATTGAGGTTTTTATATGATTCCGCTTTAGAGAGTCCTCGTAGGAGTTTGTTGACCTTCATATGTCCTGAGATTGGATGTCCCTGATATTCAAGACCATTCACAATTTCAGTAAAGCGACTAAACATGTCAGTTATTGATTCTCCTGATCTCATCTTAAAGACTTCATATTGTCCCAAGAGAATATTGATCCTCGTTTCTTTCACACGATCAGTCCCTTCATAGGTAATGTGAAGCCTATCCCAGACTTCTTTTGCTGTATCATAAGAAGATATTCTGTTATACTCAGTAGGAGATAAGGCACAATATAAGGAGTAAATAGCTTTGGCGTCAAGAGTCTGTCTCTTGGTGATTTCTTCTTGAGTCAGTAGAGTGGGATCAGCAGCTTCTTTTCCTCTCTCTGATCCTGATGCAGCAGCAGGAATGATTCCTTTATCAACCACTTCCCATTCCAAGGGATCTTTCGATCTTAGGAATGCTTTCATCTTGTTTTTCCATATGCTGTAGTCTTTTCCATCAAAGTATGGAGGTCTGGTATTGCTTTGACCTTCAACCAACCCTGTAGGCAACATACTAGCCATAGATCTTTTACTCAGAAGTAAAGACACTTCTTAATAATGAGCACACGAGCTCTGATACCAATTGTTAGGGCTAGGATTATCACCTAGAGGGGGGTGAATAGGTGATTAAGACAATTTTCAAACCAATTAAACAGAACGAGAGATTAAGCAATTAAAACTCGTCAATCACAGCAAATAAAAGCAACGAAGGATAAAGGATTAGGATAGAGAATCAAGACTCCAGATTTATAGTGGTTCGGCTTGATTCAAGCCTACGTCCACTCTCCCGCACGGACAGCCCTTCTGGCTAGATTTCACTATGAATCAAATGAGTGATTACAGTCTTATGCTCTTGAGTCCACAGTGCAGAAACTCTACTACACTTCCTCAAGGTCTCACCACAGTATGATCTCTCTTTTGATTACATAGAACACTCGAAGAATAAGATCACAAAATATAAATGGAGATTCAGACTTTGGAATTTTTCTATCCGGCACCCTTCAACAACTGGAGCATCTCTCTTATATACTTCTTTATGCCTTCATGACCGTTGGCACCTTCCAAAGAAGTTCTTCCAATCAACCCGTTGGACAGAATCAATTTAGAGAGATCTCGAGCTCTTTAAGGTAAGTGTAGATAGCCCATCAATCCTGTTCTCCCATACAATCAGGATCTCGGTTTCAATAAGTAAATCTTTCCAAAAATAATCTGCGAGTCTTTAGAGAATCTATATATTCGAATAAGAAAAATAAGATCTTCTAGTGTTGAATCCAATAGAAACAAATTCCATAGCTGTTGGAATCGTATAAGATAAGAATAGAAGTTTTGATCTTATCAGACTGAGAACTGTCCATGAAGATAGACTTTGAATACTTGAGTCTTGCCGTCGTCAGACTTTACCAGTAGAGTCTATAAGTCTTCAGACTTTGATCTTCAGACTTTGATCATCCGTCTTGGCCAATAGAGTCTGTAAGTCATCAGACTAGACTGAAGAAAATGTTTTGTCAACTTCAAAATACCTGAGAAGAATTTATCCAACATAGAAGGCAAGACAACCACCATGGATGAAGATTCGACCAAGCACAGAAGCTGATTCTTGAAACAGTTTCCTGGACGTGCGTGTTTTGCTAATTTTTCAGACGACTATGTGTTGCGATTTTGAAGAAATTTCCTTCTGAAGAAATGTTTTAGACATCCTAAATAATAACATATATTTTTCTTAGAATTTTTAGAATTTAAAAAGATGACGATTTGCATGACGTCATCCTTGAAACAGTATTTCGGACAGTTCTGTAAACCGTGACATGTCCTGATTCCGAGGGCTGTTACTGACCTTTAGAGGTCGAATTTCCAATCGGTTTCTTCACTAAAGTTGTCCATTACAACTTCTAGTTTAACATACTCAATTTCAAATCAAACGGACCAGATTTCGACCCAAAACCGAACCGATTTTGATGAGTTAAGCTCTCTGGAACTGGACCCGATTTTAGTACTGGGTTGAGTGAATTACTGGGCCGAATACAGAAGGATCTGGGCCTCAGTGTCTTCATGAAAAATGTTCGTTTATGTGTTCTTTACAACATGTTAAAAATTGGGAATTTTCTGAGCTCGATTGGTTAGGTTTATGGATTTAAACTTGGAGACGCGCGCAGGCCCGGTTTCTGCCCATTTCGGACCAATGTTAGTTTGGGTTGGTTCTTGATGTTTTGCTTGTTTTAATTAGTGTCTTGATGACTTATGACTTTAATTTATTAGTTAATTAATTCTGGAATTTCACTGTTCATGACGCACTGTTCACGAGTACTGTTCACGCGGCACTGTTCACGAAACACTGTTCACGCGCACTGTTCACCCGAGAATGAAAAGTGGTCTAATTTCATGTGTATTGATTTTATGAAGTGAATGGATGTGCCAATGCATGGGCATTCGCATGAATTGGGTGATGTTTTGTGCAATTATATGGTGATTGAAAACTGTTGGTATTTAATTAGGAAATACCGGGTGTCAGGTTCTGGACACCGAAAGTGTTTTTAAATACTATATCAAACTGTGGGATTTTAAAAGAGACGACACAAATTTTCTGGTTCGATCTGACCGTGTCCCCACACACGATTATTTTATCATGCATTTCTAATATGAAGAAAATAGGCTGGGATCACCATTTTAATTGAGGTATTTGAGTGCAATGCACGGTGTCCTGGGCCGAAATTGAATGAATGCATGAATGATATGAAATGCAGTCACGAGCCTTTGGGGCCGGACGATGCTCCTTCGGGAATGCCCCACGTCAACGGATGCCGGTCGCAGTGAATGATGGGCCGATACTCCTTCGGGAATGCCCCACGTCAACGGATGCCAGTCGCAGTGGAGGCTGGACCGATGCTCCTATATGGAATGCCGTCTAGATGTAGACGTTGCCGCGCTCGACGGTGCGAGGCGATGCCCGGTTATGCCGGAAGACTGTTATCTGTGGGGTTGGCCATAACCAATGAATGGAAATTGTGAAACGCATGAACGATCGAAAATTGAGGGACCTAATTAAGAGACGGAACTGTATGGTGCGGTATGGGACGTACAATCACAGTTTAGTCTACTAATTGGGGCCCGTATGATTGCATTAATATGTACATTCCTAAGCATTCATTTGTGAGAATCGTGGCATCTTTGGTTCTGGTCATGCATGAGTTGAGCACACTGTTTATGGCATGCGCATGAAACGATAACGCATTTCACACATGCTTCTGTTGTGCTGAGAACAAAGCCTTGAGGGGTGACCCGACTGGGATGGCGGTTCGTCCGCGCCTGTGCGGGGCCCAAAGAGGACAATACTGGGCTGGGATGAGGGATGGCGGTGGTCCGCGCCTCTACCCAGGCAATGCGTTCATGTGGCAATGGCCAAGTGAGATCGCTTGTAACGCGATTCATATGTGAGAATGTGATTGATCGAGCGAGACGATGCTCGGTCATGTCGGAAGACTGTTATCTGTGCATTGAAATCATTTGTGACACATGAATGGGTGAAAGCGAGGGACCTAATTAAGAGACGGAACTATGTGGTGCGGTATGGGACGTGCCATAATAGTTTAGTCTAGTAATTGGGGGCCCGTGTAATCATGTTGACATTTATGTCCTTACATATGTACATGTTAAAGTATTCTGATGATATATGATCTCGATATCTTATGTATGATTTGATTGACACTAACATTCAGAAAAGTACCAGTATTAAGAAAGTGTGAGAAAGGTGATTAGATTGCATGTTGAGTGTACCCTTCTCCTAATCTGGATTTAGGGGATTGACTTGCTTGAGATGTGATCTCACCCCTTAGTGGGCTAACATTTTCAGGTCTCCAGTGTGAAGAACCCGGAGCTTGAAGCGGAAGGGTCAGGAGCATAGGTGGCTTAGTAGTCCTTTGTGAGATAGATATTTTGTATAAGCTTGAGGTGCTTATGAAAGTGTATTCGATTTGAAACCGGTTGTCTTACTTTTCTATCCCATGTTTGTTGTTGTCAGGGGATTAGTTAATTTGCTTCCGCATGTGCAATAAAATGAAAAGGGTCGGTGACGAGTCCTGGGAATGTCGCAAAAGTTTATAGACCACAGAGGGTTGTGTACGTGCTCGAGGATCGGGGCGTGACAGCTTCTGCATAGCACTCTGGTTCACCTGCATCAATCAATAATACATACTCATCTTCAGAATACCTGGTGGAAGGTCGTCGGTCTCTAATAGATCGGATTGGAACATCCAGTGGAACATCTAATTGAGTCTCTGGTTTATGAATAGTATTATCTATTTGAACATGTTTAGGAACATGTGTGTTATTTGGAATATTAACTTCCTGCTACTCTTCATCAACCTGTGTAGGAATATTTGTAAGAGGAACTGGATCCAAATCAACCAAATTATCACTAACCTGTGATGCTGAAAACATCTTTGTTTTCTCAATATCCTCTATTGTTTGATCTTCCATAAATACAACGTCTCTATTTCTTACAATTTTCTTTTCAACCGGATCATAAAATTTGTAGCCAAGCATATCCTGTCCATAACCAATAAATATGCACTGTCGTGTTTTCACATCAAGTTTAGACATCTCATCTTTGGGAATATGCACAAGTGCTTTGCACCCAAAGACACGCAAATAATCATAAGAAACATCTTTACATGTCCAAACTCTATTAGGAACATCAAACTCTAAAGGAACGCATGGAATAAGATTTAATACGTGCACAACTGTACTTAAAGCCTCACCCCAAAAGGATCCGGATAGCTTTGATTGTGAAAGTAAGCATCTTACCCTTTCAACCGGTATTCTGTTCATTCTCTCAACTAAGCCATTTAACTGAGGCGTCTTGGGAGATGTCTTTTGATGTCGAATACCTTGTTGTCTGCAATATTCATCAAAAGGTCCAATATACTCTCCCCCGTTATCAGTTCTAATGCATTTCAATTTCTTTCCAGCTTGTCTCTCAATTGAAGCCTGAAATTGCTTAAAAGCATCTAACACTTTATCTTTAGTTTTCAAGGTATGAATCCAAATTTTCTTTGAAAAATCATCTATGAAGGTAACAAAATAAACAGAGCCACCAAGTGATTTTGTTTTCATAGGATCGCAAACATCAGAATGCACTAAATCCAGTATACCTGACTTTCTTGAAGGAATGGAGCTTTTAAATGCAACTATGTTCTGTTTTCCTACTAAACAGTAAACACACTTCTTTAGTGCCGAACTTTTCAATCCTGAAAGGAGCTTCTTCTTGGCCAATATTGACAAACCCTTCTCACTAATGTGATTGAGCCTCTTATGCCATAACTCAGCTGCATCTTCGCCGTCTACTGCATTAATTTTGTCTGTGGACAACTTTGCATGCATAATGTACAATGAATAATATTTTTCACCCCTAGCCACAACAAGAAAACCTTTGGTGAGCTTCCATTGACCATTACCGAAGGTGCTACAATACCCCTCATCATCCAACTTGCCTATAGAAATCAAATTCAAGCGGATATCAGGTATATGTTTAACATTATTCAATACTAACCTTGCGCCATTGCTGGTTTCTAGGCACACATCACCGATGCCTACAACTTGAGCTAACACATTGTTTCCCATCTTCACAAATCTGAAGTCACCTGACCTGTATGATGAAAAGAAATCCCTACGAGACGTAGCATGAACAGATGCACCACTATCAATTACCCAACTAGTCTCATGAGATACAAAATTCACCACATCACCATCAAAAATAATGAGAAAGTCTTCTTTAAGTGTAGCAACACGATTGTCATCACTGTTGTTATCAGTTTTCTTCTCTTTACCTTTCTCCTTTTGTTTCTCCCTTTTTAACTGGCGACAAAACCTCTGAATATGTCCCTTCTGATGACAATAATGGCACTCAACATTAGCAAATTTATTATACTTACCTCTGCTTTTATCTCGGCTTTGATCTCTATTTCTCGGACCTCGAGACTCACTTCTTCCCCTTTTCTCAACAACCAAGGCATCAAAATGTGAAGAGGACGATCCTTGTGTCTTCTTTCTCATCTCTTTATTCAAAATACTACTCTTGACCAAATCCATGATAATCGTACCATCTGGGGCAAAATTAGACAAAGATGTTCGGAACGTCTCCCATGAGTCTGGCAAAGTACCAAGCAACCATAGTGCTTGTATCTCATCATCAAACTTGATTCCCATCACAACCAACTGATTTATAATTCCTTGAAAAGAATTTAAATGATCAGTCAAACGAGTACCATCTTGATATCTCAGAGTCATCATTTGTTTGATCAAAAATAACTTATTATTCCCAGTCTTTCGAGCATATAACTGTTCGAGTTTATCCCATAAACTGTGTGCATGTGTTTCCTCAATAATATGGTTCAAAACATTGTCATCTACTCACTACCTGATATAACCACACACTTGACGATGAAATATAGACCATTCAGCATCAGTTTTATTCTCCGGTTTCTCCTCGGCAAATACGGGCAAATAAAAATCTTTCACATATAAAAGGCCTTCCATCTTCCCTTTCCAAATATGACAATTCAAACCATTCAATGTAACCATTCTACTCATATTTGTTGGATAAATTCTCCTCAGAAGTTTTGAAGTTGACAAAACATTTCTCTCGCCCGGTCGAAGACTTGCGTACTCTACCGGCAAAGTCTCGAAGATCAAAGTCTCGACATCAACAAGACTCAAGTTTCAAAGTCTACTCTCATGGACGGTTTCCGACCGACAAGATAAATGAACTTCTATTCGATTCTATATAGTTTTTGTCTCAATGGCGAAGGAATACCTTTCGACCGGATTCAAGACTACAAGATCTTACATTCGTATCCGAATTGATTTAGATTCTCTAAGATTCGCAACTTATTTGGAAAGTTTAACTTATGGAAACCAAGATCCCGATTGTATGGGCGAGCAGATTGATGGGCTATCTACACTTACCTTAAAGAGCTCGAGATCTCTCCAAATTGATTCTGTCCAACGGGTTGATTGGAAGAACTTCTTTGGAAGGTGCCAACGGTAATGAAGGCATGAAGAAGCGTATAAAGAGAGACGCTCGAGTTGTTGAAGAGGGCTGGATAGAAGAATTCCAAAGTCTGAACCTCCATATTTCGTTTGTGATCTTATTCTTCGAGCAATACATGTAATCAAAAGAGTGATCATAGAGTTGTGAGACCTTGAGGAAGTGTAGTAGAAGTTCTACATTGTGGACTCAAGAGCGTGAGACTCGTAACTCTTTTTGATTCTTAGTGAAATCCAAAATGCCGAAGGGCTGTCCGTGCGGGAGAGTGGACATAGGCTTGGTCTAAGCCGAACCACTATAAATCTAGAGTCTTGATTCTCTATCCCTTATCCTTTTATCTTTCATTATTTCCAATTGTTGCGATTGCTGTTTTTAATTCTTTAATCTCATATTCGGATTTGATTGTTAAAATTGCTTTAATCACCTATTCACCCCCCTCTAGGTGCTAATTCTAGTCCTAACAATTGGTATCAGAGCTTGTGTACTCATTTATAAGAAGTGTCTTTACTTCGAGTAAAAGATCTATGGCTAGTATGTTACCTACGGGGTTGGTCGAAGGTCAAAGCAATACCAGACCTCCATACTTTGATGGAAAAGACTACAAAGATATGGAAGAACAAGATGAAAGCATTCCTAAGATCGAAAGATCCTTTGGAATGGGAAGTAGTAGACAAAGGGATCATTCCCGCTGCAAAGATCGGGATCTGAGAGAGGAAAAGAAGTTGCTGATTCCACTCAAATGACTCAAGAAGAAATCACCAAGAGACAGACTCTTGACGCTAAAGCCATTTACTCCTTATATTGTGCTTTATCTCCTATTGAGTATAACAGAATATCTTCTTGTGATACAAAGAAAAGAAGTCTGGGATAGGCTTCACATTACCTATGAAGGAACAGATCGAGTGAAAGAGACAAGGATCAACATTCTTTGGGACAATATGAAGTCTTTAAGATGAGATCGGGAGAATCAATAACCGACATGTTTAGTCGCTTTACTGAAATTGTGAATGGTCTTGAATATCAGGGACATCCAATCTCAGGACATATGAAGGTCAACAAACTCCTACGAGGACTCTCTAAAGACTGGAATCACATAAAAACCTCAATAAGAGAGACACAGAGGATTGCTCCACTCTCTCGTAGACGAATTGGTTGGGACTCTTCAATCTT
This sequence comes from Eucalyptus marginata, assembly GCA_014182565.1. Classification (NCBI taxonomy): domain Eukaryota; kingdom Viridiplantae; phylum Streptophyta; class Magnoliopsida; order Myrtales; family Myrtaceae; genus Eucalyptus; species Eucalyptus marginata. The sequence continues at coordinate 6,352,641 of CM024592.1, forward strand.
ATGAAGTAGAGCAAACCAACGAAGAGGAAGATTCAAAAAGTAAGAAATCAATTGCCTTAAAGTCTAATGACTATTCTCGATGCTACGATTCTCAAGAAGATCTAGATGATGAAGAGCTGGCACTTATGATAAAGAGATTCAGAAAGTTGAATAGAAAAAGAAGAAAATTCAACTGGAAGAAACAGAGCTCACAAAGGTTTCAGAACAAATCAACAGAGGAAGATGATTCTAACAAAGAAGTGACTTGCTTTGAATGGAAGAAAAAGGGACACATCGACCCAACCGTCCTCTCGTTAAAGAAGAGAAAAGGAAAGACCGAGAAATACGAAAAGCACTCAAAGCATAAACCCTGAGTGATACCGAATGTGAAGAAAGTGATGACGACTATGCCAATATCTCGTCTAATGGCAAAATCTGATTCGGACTCGCACTCGATTCGATACTGATGCACGCAGTGAACTCGAGGTTAGTAATCTCGGGAATTCCTATCAAAGTTTCGAAATACATTGATGAACTCTGTCTTAGTCTAAAAACTTCTCTTAAGAGGATCTCCGAATTGAAAAAGGAAAATTCTACATTGAAGCAACAGGAAAAACTTTGGAAAGAAAAGTTAGAAAAGTTAGAAAACAACTTTACCGTCTTGAAAGAAAACTCGACTCGTTTCCAAAGAAAATGATCTTTTGAAAAATGATATTTCTAATATATCAAAAAGATTTTCAAATGGTTCTGAAAAGTTGGATAAGATTCTTTCGATACAAAGACCCTACTTTGATAAGTTAGGTCTTGGTATGACTTCGAAACTATTCCTCTAATTGATTTTCCAAAGGTGAAGGAAAGAATCAAACAAAGACCAACCAGAATTGCTTATAAAAATCATTTTCAAAGTCTTTGTAAAACCCGTTGCGTAAATGCCTTAAAATGTTCTAAGTGTCAAAGCTCGAACATTTTGAGAAAGAATGTCCTTTGGTTTGGAGACCTGTTAAAAGGAATTGGGCAAAGACTTTTTATTGCTCTAACTCTTCGGACCCAAGATGATGTGGGTACCAAAGAAAGCTTGAATTCTTTTTAATTGCAGGTCACTATCAAAAAGAAGATTAAATGGTATCTAGATAGTGGCTGCTCAAGACATATGACAGAGATTCAAGTTGCTTCATAACACTTGACCAGAAAGACGGAGGAAAAGTTTCCTTTGGAGGTAACAACAAAGGAAGAATCATTGGTCGTGGAACAGTCAAGATTGGAAGTCTCGTCAATCAAGAATGTTTCCTTAGTAGAAGGATTAAATTACAACTTGCTTAGCATAAGCCGCTTGTGTGATACTCGGATTCAAGATCAACTTCCGAAAGAAAGTGCTCGGGAATCGGAAAGACTCTACTCAATCCTTTACCGGACGAAGACATGGAAATATCTATCTTCCGGATGTAAATCATGAAAGATCACAAAGTGCTTGATATCGGTACAAGATGAAGCTAATCTATGGCACGTAAAACTTGGCCATATCAATATGAAGCAAATCAGCAAGATCTCCTCCAAGAAACTTGTTCGAGGATTGCCTATTCTCAATTATTCAAAGTTTGATCTATGCACACCATGCGTACTGGGTAAACAGGTTAGAAACTCTTACAAACCAATAAGTAAAGTTTCTACTAATCGTGTACCGCAGCTTTCGCATATGGACTTATTTGGACCTACTAGAACGCGAAGCATTGGTGGAAAAAGGTTCTCGCCTAGTAATAGTGGATGATTATTCACGATTTACTTGGGTCTACTTCCTTTCAAGTAAGTCTGAAACTTTCACTCTCTTTTCAAAGTTTGCTAAGAAGGTGCAGAATGAGAAAGGTTATACTATCTCAAGTATTCGTACAGACCATGGAGGTGAGTTTGAAAATCAAGACTTTACTAAATTCTCGTGATGATTCTGGTCTTCAAGACAAATTCTCCTCTCCATACACACCGTAACGTAATGGGGTTGTGGAAAGGAAGAATAGGTCTTTACAAGAAATGGCAAGAACTCTTTTAATTGAAAGTAATATTTCTTCAAGGTTTTGGGCTGAAGTCGTTTTCAACCGCTTGTTATATTATTAACAGTATTTTTAAGACCAATTCTTGAGAAAACTCCTTATGAAATTTTTAAAGAAAAGAAACCAACTGTTTCTTATTTTCAAGTATTTGGTTGTAAATGCTTTATTCTCAAGAATGCAAATGATCGTGTTGGTAAGTTTGAAGAAAAATCGATGAAGGATTCTTTCTTGGTTACTCAACTGCGAGCAAAGCCTATAGAGTATTCAACAAGAAGACTCGACTGTGGAAGAATCAATTAACGTCAAATTTCAAGACTCTCCACAAGTTCAGCCAATACAGATCAAGAATCGAATGCATTCCGCACTCACTGCTAGAGCTATCTCCCATAAAGCAATCCAAAATCCAGATGCGAGAACAACAAGTTGTCGATGGAGATTCAACTCAAGAAAATGATCAACAACCCATCGACCATCCAAGAATCGGAAACATAAGTCCAAATCATCCCGAAGAACTCATTATTGGGAACATTAATGAGGGAATTCGTACAAGAACTAAGAGGCGAGAAGAGTCTAGTGCGGTTGCACTTATTTCAAATAGAACCCAAAAACATTGAAGAAGCCTTAGCTGATGAAAGCTGGATTGAAGCAATGCAAGAAGAGCTCGACAATTCAAGATTAACGACGTTTGGGAATTAACTCCTAAACCAAAAGGTAAATCTGTTATTGGAACTAAATGGGTTTTCAGGAACAAAGTGGATGAAAAAGGCAAAGTGACAAGAAACAAAGCAAGACTCGTGGCTAAATGATACACACAAGAAGAAGGGATAGACTATGATGAGACTTATGCTCCAAGAGCAAGGTTAGAAGCAATCGATTACTACTTGCTTTTGCATGTTATAAGAATTTCAGGTTATTTCAAATGGACGTCAAAAGCGCATTCCCGAATGGATTTATTCAAGAAGAAGTCTATGTGGAACAACCTCCTGGATTTGAAGACTCAAAGAAACCGGACTCGGTGTTCGACCAAGAAAGCTTTATATGGATTAAAACAAGCTCCTCGAGCTTGGTATGAAAGGTTAAGTAATTTTTTAATTCAAAATGGTTTCTCTAAAGGGAAAGGTAGACACTACTCTATTTGTTAAAAAGGAAGGCAAAAGCTTTCTACTTGTTCAGATTTATGTTGATGACATTATATTCGGATCATCTAATGAGACTTTGTGCAAGAAATTTTCTAAGTCTATGCGGGATGAATTTGAGATGAGCATGATGGGTGAACTATCCTTCTTCCTTGGTCTACAAGTGAAACAACTCAAAGAAGGAATCTTCATTCATCAAGAGAAATATGCAAAAGAACTTGTGAAAAAGTTCGGTCTGGAGAATTGCAAAAAGACTGACATACCAATGTCAAGTTCTTTGAAGATAGACAAAGACGAAGGGGAAGAAAGTCGACCAAAAATTATACAGAGTATCATTGGGTCACTTCTTTATCTTACCGCATCTAGACCTGACATATTATTTAGTGTTTGCATATGTGCTAGGTTTCAATCGATCCTAAGGAATCACATTTAAGTGCTGCTAAACGTATCATTAAATACGTTGCAACTACCGCTAAGATTGGTCTATGGTATCCCAAAGAAGGAGACTTTACCCTTCTTGGTTATTCGGACGCAGATCTTGCAAAGTTGTAGAGTTGAAAGAAAAAGCACTTCAGTACTTGTCAATTACTTGGCAACAGGGTGGTATCTTGGTTTTCAAGAAAACAAGGTACCGTGGCTCTTTCAACAAATGAAGCGTAATACGTAGCACTTGGAAGTTGCTTTGTTCTCAAATACTTTGGATAAAACAACAACTACGAGACTTTGGTATTGAAGACTCTTGCACGAGATCGATGTGACAATACCAAAGGTGCAATCAATCTTACAAAGAATCCTATCCTTCATTCAAGAGCCAAACATATTGAGATTCGACATCATTTTATAAGAGATCATGTTCAGAACAAAGAAGTCTTGATACAATTCATTGACTCGAAGAATCAACTGGCAGATATCTTCACAAAGCCACTCGAGAAAAGCTCGTTTGAGTCTATTCGCTCAAGACTCAATATTGTATCTCTTGAAGACTGTTAAAGCTCGACTCGTAATCTTAAAGTCTCGACGGAGTATCAGACTCAACAGGGTAAAGACTGAGAATACCAATCGACACGACTGTAAGTACATCTACTTAATCTTTTATCTCGAAAAGGTAAGTTTGCCTGTTTATTTATGGATAATCATGTTTATTAAGGCAGTTTAATTTTTAAAGGGTGGTTATCAATTTATTAAGGCAGTTATTTTTTGAAAAGGAATTTATTTTGCGTCGATTCAGATACCCCGATTCGATTTTCCTTTTATACTTCTTCTTCTTCTTCGTTTTAAACTTTACCCAGAAACCCTAGCTCAAAGCTTTTCACTCTCTGAATTTCTCTCTTCGATTTTTACTTCTCAAGATTTTGTCTTTCTTGCGACACAAGTGAGAAAGTTCCTCCAAGACAAACAAATGTCTCACCAAAGAAAATCATCGAGACTTGCAAGCAGGGGACCACAGGGCTCTGGAGAGGGGCCTACGCACTTCGATCTCACAGAAGAAAGCGACTTTCCAACAGAACAGTCTCCTCAACGATCTCAACAGCGCTCCTCCTCAACTAGACCCCATGATAGTCGCCCTCAACATGGAAGTGCTTGAAAATGTTGAACCAGTAAGATCACTCAAGCCTGCTTTTGTTTATAGGCTTTACTCTGCATTGAAGGAAGGTGGGTCTGCAATGACCTTTATCGATGAATTTCTGAAGGAAAAAGGTTATAGAAATGAGACGCACTTTCTCACCGTGATGGAAAGATCAGGCGTTGTTCCTGAGGGAACAGCAGCAAAAGTTTTTGCAAACTTTCCCAAAGGACCCTAGGTTTGGTAGTTTTAATCAACCGAGGGCAAGGACGATGATGATGAGAAATGTATTTACATTTTAAACCTTGGATGGGTGTGGCTGCAAACCTTCGAGGAAAGAAGGATGAACTGTTTCGATCGATGGACACGGGAAGAAGTATGAGAAACCGCCGAAGCGAGGGTGATAAATCCACGAACCGTGGACTTTGATTTTCTGGATTTACCGAGCATCAATCTCGAGAGAGAAATTTGAGAAACTTCAACCGCACAAGTTTTGCACCGAATGTGATGTGGCTCATTCTGAATTGACCGCATACTTTTACTCTAATCTCAGCTTTCTTGATGCGAACAGCTTTTCATTTAGCGTGCGAGATAGAGAATATGTTGTTGATACAGACACTCTGACAGACGTAATTGGTGTGGAAAGAGGTGCTTTCCAATCAATTTCGGTGTCGTGAGTCATGCAACCATGGAGCTTGCAAGAGACCGAATTGCCAAGGTCGTCTATCCTACCTAATGAATGCAACAAATATTCTCGCTTCACAAGATTGTGATCAACCTGTCTTAGACCAAAATCAACATCAAAGACAGATGTATCCATCTCCGAGGCAAAGTTGATGTTTGCAATCAAGGTTGGCGTAAATTTCTCTCTCCACACACTATCATGTTTCACATGTACAGTCGATGGCAAAGGACAAGGGACAACTCCCTTATGTCGCTCTCATCACAAGACTTTTCGACATTCGAACATCCAGCCTCCCCACATTCTCTCTCGTGAAGACTATTGGTCGAATGGTCATCGGACCGAGGATGATAACAAAGATGCGTCGAAGGAACTCAAGAAGAAGTCGGAGCAGTTCAAAGAAAAGACCCCCGTGAAAATCAAACCAGATTCTTCTGCGGCAAAGAGAAAAGGAAAGGAACCTATCACTGGTCCTATCAGGAAGAGGCGGGCAATCATCTTGGAAGATGAAGATGATGAGGATGATATGCCTATCTCAGCCTTTGTCTCTCAGTTTTCTGCTCCTGTATCAGCTGTTCCAGAACAACAGTTTGCAGAAGAAACTGAGAAAGGAATCCAGGAAGAGGAATCCTTGCAAAAGGAAGAAGAGACAGAGAAAGAAGAAGAGAAAGAAGAGAAAGAAGAGAAAGAAGAGAAAGAAGAAGAAGAGAAAGAGAAAGAAAAAGAGGAAGAACAGAAAGAGGAAGAGGAAGAGAAAGAGAAAGAAGAGAAAGAGGAAGAGAAAGATGAAGAGGAAGAGTCACCTGAAATGTACTCTCGCATGAACCAAATAGACTCACAAGCAAAGACAGATTCTCCAGCAGAAAAGGAGGATCAACACAATCTTGTCACTGAGGAGACTCCTCAGAAAGAAGAGTTCTTCTCCCCTCCAGAAGACATGGAAACAGGGGGAGATATCCAAAGAGAAAGCACTCCTCTTCTCCTGACATTTACAAGTGCAAGTGTGAGCAGATCGCCACCTGATGCTGAAGATGTTTATGCTGCTCATCATCCTGAGGGAGAGGCTTCATCTCCAAACATCGATCTTCCTTCTGACATTCACACCGGCTTGACTCCACCATCGACCGAGTTGACGCAAGCACCCGGCCGACAATTCAGGGAGATTTCGAAGGTTGCTTGACATCATGTTGGAGCTCAAAGGCCAAATCTATGCTATGGGGTGTAACTTTCAGACTATCCGAATGAGAATCATGCTATGTTCATCTCCTTACATGATCACCGAAAGATGTTCAAAGTAAGGTTCAAGACACAAAGAAAAGGCACCGCACTCTCTCGAACTTCAAGAAGACTTAAGGAAGCTGGAAGGAACTGTCAAGTCTATGGAGGACTTTCAACTTGTTCGCGTTCCTCGTGCTCCTTGATTTTCTTACTTTTTAATGCTGACAAAAAGGGGGAGAAGACTTTGCAGGCAGATTTTCACTCTGATTTTCACTCCATTCTCAGACCAAACCCAAATCTTAAACTTTCATTCTTATTTGGTTTATTTGTGATTGATATTTTGACTTTATCTTTGAGTTTTTGAATGATTGCTTACTACTGCATTATCTTAAGCTGTCAAAATTAGATATAGATAGTAAAGTCTGCATTGACTAATGAGGTTTCTGTGGTTGCAGATCTGTGTACAGGGTAAGTCTGTGTACAGACATCTCGCGTACGGACATCTTATACTATTCTTATTCTAATGATATCTCGTGCAAGCTTAAAAGTTGTTTTGCGGGGCAATAGTATTCAAATCTGCAGGAAAGTTTTGTCACCATCAAAAAGGGGGAGATTGTTGGATAAATTCTCCTCGAAGTTTTGAAGTTGACAAAACATTTCTCTCGATGCCCTGTCGAAGACTTGCGACTCTACCGGCAAAGTCCGAAGATCAAAGTCGACATCAACAAGACTCAAGTTTCAAAGTCTACTCTCATGGACAGTTTCCAGACCGACAAGATAAATGAACTTCTATTCGATTCTATATAGTTTTTGTCTCAATGGCGAAGGAATACCTTTCGACTGGATTCAGCACTACAAGATCTTACATTCGTATCCGAATTGATTTAGATTCTCTAAGATTCGCAACTTATTTGGAAAGTTTAACTTATGGAAACCAAGATCCTGATTGTATGGGCGAGCAGGATTGATGGGCTATCTACACTTACCTTAAAGAGCTCGAGATCTCTCCAAATTGATTCTGTCCAACGGGTTGATTGGAAGAACTTCTTTGGAAGGTGCCAACGGTAATGAAGGCATGAAGAAGCGTATAAAGAGAGACGCTCGAGTTGTTGAAGAGGGCTGGATAGAAGAATTCCAAAGTCTGAACCTCCATATTTCGTTTGTGATCTTATTCTTCGAGCAATACATGTAATCAAAAGAGTGATCATAGAGTTGTGAGACCTTGAGGAAGTGTAGTAGAAGTTCTACATTGTGGACTCAAGAGCGTGAGACTGTAACTCTTTTTGATTCTTAGTGAAATCCAGCCAAAAGGGCTGTCCGTGCGGGAGAGTGGACGTAGGCTTGGTCTAAGCCGAACCACTATAAATCTAGAGTCTTGATTCTCTATCCCTTATCCTTTTATCTTTCATTATTTCCAATTGTTGCGATTGCTGTTTTTAATTCTTTAATCTCATATTCGGATTTGATTGTTAAAATTGCTTTAATCACCTATTCACCCCCCTCTAGGTGCTAATTCTAGTCCTAACAATATTCGTTTCCATTGTTTAACACAAGGCAGAAAAATCAAGTAATAACCAGATGCTCTGATACCACTCTGATGGGAGAATAGTAACAATTCGAACAATATCGAATTAACGCAGCGGAATAAAATAATCTCCCCTCTTGTGTAAACCTAATAGGAATCGATATAGTAGAGTAAAATAAATACCAAGCACGCGAACACAAGACGATTTTTTTACGTGGAAAACCTCCTCAATGTGAGGAGATAGAAAACCACGAGACCGGAGTCCACCCGAAAATCTTCACTATCAACAAAATTGGGTGAACAATGTTCTTCTCTAGCAAATACTAGAGGTACATAGTAGCAAAGACCTCAAGAACATAATTCTTGGCAATACATATGAATTTCACAAGAGATCAAGGATAAATCTAATCAAAAACGTAGGTTTTGATCAATCCACGAAAAACCTAATGTAGGCAGCTTCAAATGAAAATCAAACCGTTCAAATTTGAGAAAATTGTGCCACGAACATGCTGACAAAATTTCAGCTCAATCGGACCACGAATCGACCTCTGATGCCAGCTTGATGTAAATCAGATACTACCTCAACCCCCAGATTTTCTGCTTTCTCTTTTTCTCTTGTTACTACTTCTTTTTGCGGTTACCACTTTTTAAGATAGTGAAAAACCTTATTTCTCCATATAACTTATCATATGGGCTCAAGCCCTTTTTTGGGCTTGCAACTCATTGGACTTCCTCCACATAGGAGTGAACCCAGCTAACAGATATCAAGTTTCAAAACTTGGATAATCTATTTCCACCGGTAAGTTCTAGATTCTAAGGGCATACATGATAAAATTTCTACTTCTCTATTTCTCTGTTTCTCTGTTCCTCGGAACAGGTTTGGAACAGAAATCCGTTTAGTAACGCAATTTGATTTTTCTATTTCTGAAATAGAACTATTCCAGAAATAGATTTGAAAAAGAAATCAGAAGCTAAAAGTTTTAACTTCTTAGTTTCTATTTTAGAAACTAAGAAATCAATTTCTGGCCGTAAATCAATTTTTGTTCCAAAATTTCGTCATGCGCACCCTAAGTTGATAAAACCTAAAACTTAGAACCTAAAATAAATTTATGTTTTTCTTGGTCTACCTCTTCACGTGATCCTACGGTATTTCATAGCATTCGGTAATGAGTATATAATCTGGAATCACTACTTTGAGCTTCTATTTTATGACTGAGATTTTTATTTTGTTAATATTTCACGTTTTTATGTGTCTAAATATAGTTATAGTCAGTGAATTGTAGCAGTATATGGTGGTTATTAAATGTGATAATTCATTTCAATCGTTCAATTAATAGTATGGGTAAAACCTGGGTAGATCCTCTTGGAACTGATCCTAGAACCTATGACAAGACAAATTTTAGGTTTCAAAATATGTAGGGTAGGTTTCGAGTTTCAAAAAATAAGAATTTGTTTCAACGAGTAGGTTCCAAGTTTCATAAAAACCTATATGGAAATTGAAACCGTTCACTTCTAACCATCATATGTTCATTATGGCCACACTAGCACCTTCATATAGGGACCAAATCCTGCTAAAATTAGGAGTAAGTGGTTCTAGGTTCTGTACATATTTCACTTGGAATTTGGAACCTACCCGTTAGAATAGATTCCTTATTTTTTGGAACCTAGAACCTACCTTACATATTTAGAACTTGGAATCTACCATATCACAGGTTATAGGATCAATTCCAAGGTCAACCCAGATTCCACCTATATATTATTAATTGAATGATTGTAATGAATTAAAACCTTTAATGACCACTACTTGCTGCTAAAATTCACTAACCATAAAAACACATGGAAAATTTAAACATTAATAAAGTAAAAGTCTCAATCATAAAATAGAAGCTCAGACCAATGCTTTTAGATGATATGGAATATCTTAAGATCGCACAAAAACATAAACAAATAAAAACATCAAAACTTGTTTAGGTTCTACGTTACAAGTTCCAAGTTCCTCCAACTAAGAATCTGAAACTTACCTATCGAAACAAGTTTCTTATTTTTTGGAACGTGGAACCTACCTTGCATATCCTAGAACCTAAAACATACAGGTTCCCACCAGTTCGGTTCTCAGGTTCTAGGTTGTACCTTGGAACCATGCTCACCCCTAGTTAATATGATGGCACCATTATTTATTTACCATCAATACCGGTGTCACAATGACCCCAAATTCCCTTATGCATGGATTTGGCAACCCAAGCCCTGGAAATCAGAGATATTGAAGGCCATAACTAATAGATATCGGAAAGCAAATCCACAGGGTATTATTGTTTTATTACGGAATGAAAAGATCGTGAAATGTTGAATTTGGAAATCTTTTTTATAGGTCTATTTAACGGCATAAAAATGTTTTCACTTTTAATACTTCCAGCCGAATCCCAAAAAAAATGCATGTAAATATACACGCAAGGTGAAAATATCTTCACATCTTAAACAACCCAAAGATGCACGGACTCTTACTTCAGAGATAGATTAAATTTTTCATCATGCAAAGTGATGAATTCGCTCGAAATCATAGATATGAAAAGCTAGCTTTTGTTTTGGGGCGAAAAGAACTCGGTTCACTAACCCTCATTCAAATTTTAGCTGCTAGTTTGTTTCTCTTTCTAATTGAAGCATATGAGTTTTTAATTGAAAGAAATTTAAATATCATCATCGTTATGCCTTGCTAATGTGTCATATGTTTGTGTTGGTACTGTACCAGCTTACATGTATGAAAATTTAAATGGTATCTTTTTACCCTTCAATTATTATTATTATTATTATTATTTTGGGATATCCTTGGAAAAGTTGATATGTGCGCCAATTTGAAAATTGTCTCAGGTGAGCGGTAATATTTTCACCGATGTGATCAGAAAGGTTCGGAGGCAGCAGGTTTCCACATTCAAGATCATCGTCGGAGACGTTGTTTGTTTGAAGATTGGCGATCAAGTTCCGGCAGACCGGCTGTTCCTAAAGGGGCACTCCCTGCAGGTATGGACGGCAATTTTTGCTGGTTTGACCATTAGATATGCATATTAACTCATGCTGGTTTCCTCCGGACAGACTGACGTCATTTGCGCAAGGGATTAAAGCGACTATTCTTGCCTTACGCTGTGGGCCGGTATTTTGCTTTCGCATCTTCGCGTTTCTTGATCACTTTCGGGGAAGCCCGTCGAGCAGCTGTCGCGTCCCAAAGTCCCTCGTCCTTCAATGTCGCTGTAAATCTAAAAAGTGCGGTATCTACATGTTTTTTGACTTTATGTTCACTGCACGTCCACGTCCAAAGCCCGTCACATTGCGCTCAAAACACGGGTTTTCCATTTTCGCGGAAAACCCCTCCCCCCGGGTTTGAGGTTTACCCAAATATAATAATACAAGCTGTTTCCTTGAAAGTTTCGCCAAAATTGATCTCGTGGTGAAATATCCTTCATCAAAAGTTGCTCTTCAATTTTTATTAAAGGAAATAGGTTATGTAATGACTTCGGATAGAAAATATCACAGGTGAACAAGAAAATCACAAACTTTACTTCAAACGAAACCATACAGACAAATTGTGCTAAAATTTAATCGACGACAAAGCTTGGAAATACAGCCACTTCAACATAGCAAAGCGTAAACAAACTATGTTGAAATTTAATTGACGACAAACTTGGGAATGCCAAGATGCTACGCCCAAATTTAATCAACAATGCAATACCCAAGATAAAGATACATGCCGAAATTTGATGGACAAAGCCAATGTGAAAACTAAAAGTACAGTGTAGTAAAGTAAAAATAACTAAAAGATAGTAAACTTATTTGTTTGTGCGCAAGAAATCTCCAAAGAGTACAATATGGTTATTTAAAACCTACAATCGACAGTTATAAACAGAGGTTACAAACAAAAGTTTCAAACAGAGATTACAAACAAAGCTTACAAGTAATTAATAACTTCCTAGTGATTACAAGAAGTTACAACAATCCTAAAATAGTGGCAAAATAACTAACCAGAGATTATCCTCTTGTCAATTGCTTGTTGTCGATATTGATGACTTCGTCGATCAACTTCAAGGTTCTCATTAATAACTTCACGTTGCGTGTCATTGTTCACTTCACTAGTGAGCTATTGATTCTCTTTAAGTTATCGATAATTCTATTCATAAATGACCAAACTCTGCTCTAACCAACTGAGTCTATCATATGTCGATAATAACCAAAAGTTGGATATTTTTTGGTGCAAAAAAAAATGCTCCCTTTAAAAGAATTGAATAATTCACCGATCATTTGATTCTTTTAAATTAGATAATTAAGAGTCATCACATGTCCCTTGTCATCAGCAAATTTGATTTTTTCTTGCCGATCAGATTCATCATATGACTCATATTTTTCCCTGAAAGGCACATTTTCTATAAAGTCTTCACATGGCTATCAATATCTATCCTTATGTAATTACTCATACTTAGACACTTTTATTGCCTATTCAAATATATAGGCAAAATTTTTAGCCTTCAAATTTTTTCCTCTATTGAATTTTCAATCCAATAAAAGCCAAATTTGTGAATCTTTCTCTAAAAGTGAAATAAGGCATCTATTCCTAACCCACTTGATTGAGCAACCCGATCTATCGATTCATTGTTATGCTACTTAGTACAAGCCAAATCTACAATAGATTTATCAAGGACAGATCTATAGAATTAGGTATCAAACTATGTTTCCATTTATTCCAAAGTATGAACAAAATTGGCCGCCAAAGTAATATACCAAGTAAAAGCGGTCTTGGATAGTAAAAGAGGGAACAATATTAACTTCCAGCAATCTACTTGAGATGCATCTCCACATTACGCAGCAAATTGACTAACATGTTCAACTATTGATTGATCGTCTTCACTAGAGAATAGGTGGGAAACAAGCATCTTGAAGCCTCTAGGATAAGGGATTACATCCATCCAGTCTGGGTATGGTTTTATGTATCCAGGACTGACGTTCCCAACATTGTAGCCTAGGTGTTGCATCGCTTGATCCACTAACATTTAACATATTGATAGTACTGACCAGGGACTATTTGACCAAGCTACCCTCTAGGTAACTGTGGTAGTCTAACCTGATTGTCGATTGGTATATTAGGCCTTTGGGGAACATACCTTGAGTTAGGCAGAACCAAAGCTTCACCTAAAGGCCTTTGACCATCCTCTCCCCTAGATGGAGAAGGTGGTCTACCTTAATTGTTAGCAGCATTGAGCCTATATGGGGCAGGTGCTATGTTGAGTTGAGGCACTACAGCAACAGGCATTATATTGTCAACAAGTATTAATTTAAAATGTCTACCTAGCCTCAATATAATTTTTAAATACCTATGCAATTCCAACTAATTATTTTTTTTGTTTTTTTTCTTATTTATGAAAACTAGATTATGTGCAAATTTAACCTATGCTTAGCATGCATGAATTATTGAACTGATGACATGTAACATAACCTAATTTTAATGACGGACAAAAATTATGAACTAATCTACATGACATGCAATCTAGTTTATATGATATATGCATGTTATTTTTGTAATTTTCTTTTGAGGTTAAAATAGGAAAGTTCCTAAAATATGATATTACCTAATTGAAATTAGGAAATAATTTATATTAAATCCTACAAAATTAGGCAATTTCTTAAATAGCCGCGCAATTCCTAAGTATGCAATTCTAAACTAAGAAACGCCTATCCTATAATTCAATGCATGTTTTTTTTTATATTTCTTCAAAACAGGAAAGCTTACTAAACATAATTCAAATATCGAATCCAACTCAAGAAAGGAAGCAAACATTATCGATGACCTAATCTTAATTCTTAAAAGATCAAATTCCTAAATATTCACTCCAAACCAACGTTAGAATCATATAATTCAAATTATGCAATTAATATATTTGAATTGAGTTTAGTTTAGGAGATTACCTAATCCAGCTTTAATTGCAACGAGATCAGCCATGATGTTCCTGGGGATCATCTTCGTGACGGTGGTCCTCCATGTGGTGATGGTCAAGTTCCTGAAGCGGTTCGCCATCACAGAGCGGTTGAGCTAGGGACAATGGGGCGCATGTGTTAGGATCGTGGCCACGTCTTGGCCTATCGGTTGGGTCATCAAGTGCATTCCGCTCCCTGATACACCAACTTACAGCCACTATCGAAAAGCAAGAAGCTCAAGAGGAAAATTGTGCACAAAGAACAGTTTATTAGGTTAGAATGGTTTAACTCAATTCTTCTTCGTATATTGATTTTCTCTTGATGCAGCGGGATTTTTTTTTTCCTTTTACCTACAAAAATAAGGAATGTGCAATGACTCGATGTAATTTTTCCAATTCAAAGAAAAGCATTCATTGAGAAAATAACAAATGAGAAGAGACATCTCAATATAGCCAAGGACGTGAAGAAAAATCATGAGAAAAATGTGGAAGCACAAACAGACTGAACTAATACGAATTACATACATAGATTACGTCGAGGCATGGAACAAATTCATGATGCGTATCAGTCAAATTTCTAATTAATTCAAATTAAGCTGCCCTTATTTTCGGAATTCGGAATGCAAATGTAACAACATCATTATCGAATAGTGAAAGAGGTTTAATCTCTCACCCACACACATATCTCAGTTTAACTTCAAAAAGTCTTCCTAAATAAAGCATTTATTAGGAAAGAGGGTAATAGAGTATTGCTTTCTCTCAACTCTTGCGTTCTCATTCGCCAATACGATGTTTCTTCATGAGAGGGGGATTCCAAAATGCGGGTGGAAGGAAACATCCAAGAAACGCGGAGCAAGATCAGGACAGATGATGAGTCAACCGTGCGATTCCTTCGTGCAAAACAAATTAATTAAAAATCATTGTTAGGTAGGTGCAGCAAGATCCTCAATCTTTGACCCTTATCTGATTCAGGTAACTCTTCTACAAAGAGAATTTCTTCCTCTGACTTTTTCTTTACCCAGGTCCCAGATGGGCTTATGGAGCGTGGCTTCTTCCGGATGATTTGGTCCATCCCAAACTTTTTCGAATGGTGTTACTATGAATCTTGTGATCTTCATGATAATCCATATTTCACATCATGTTCTTGTGATTTATAGCAGTTTATATCATTAGCCGATATCCTCACTACAACTTGTAAAGTATATATCTGTTGATTTCACTGAACCTAAATCAGCATAAGGCAATTATCCTATTTTGTTTATCACCATACAAGGTGCGAATTCTGATGCACCAATAGTAATTTTTTGTCTTTTTCATAGAGAGCATTTCATACTCCGTATAGGAGTTGAAACCTTCCAAGAAACAACACGGCGTTGGGTCTCATCCTCCCTGCATATCTTTCGACAATTCGTTGACTCCCCGTCCCAAGCCCCGTCAAATGGACTCAATCGCGGGCGGAGCTTCGTTTCGGGGAAACTAGTTTTCCGCTACGTCCCTCGATTTCGCTGTAACCCTAGTTATTCCGTTACTCAAATGATGCCACCATCTGGTTCAGCTCAAGCTGTATGAAGATATCATCTCAAACATCATTCCACAAATTCGATTCATCATCGGAGGAGGAGGATCACAAGCCTTTCTGGCCCTTCCCAGCGACGATGAGCATTCTCAGTGGCGGCGACGACGACGAAGATGACAACGTCCGCCCCAAGGTCTCTCTCGACCTGCCCGCTATGTCCAAGTTTGCCGAGAAATGGCGTTTGGCCTTCGTGACCAGCCGTTGCTCCCGAGCCTTCACTACCTCCACAGAGAAAACTAACAAGCTCCCAACAGAATCTCCTTCCTACACTTCAATTTTGATCCCCGATCATGCTCCGAGCGCTCGCTCCGACCAACCCAGCTCCTTCAAGATGGATCAGTCACAGCTCACCAAGCTGGTCAAGGACAAGGACCTCGATCACCTCAGACACTTTGGGGGTGTCAACAAAGTCGCCTTGGCCCTTGAAACTGATGTCAATGCTGGAATTAGCGGCGAACCGGATGACGTCTCTCACAGGCGAAGGGTATTTGGCATCAACACATACAAGCAATCCGCCAAGGGCTTCTTCCACTTCGTGCTCGAGGCTTTCATGGACCTCAAAATCACGATTCTTCTTGTTTGCGCCACGCTTTGGCTCGGGTCAGGGATCAAGGAGAATGGGGTCAAGGAAGGCTGGTGTGACGCAGGGAGCGCATTCGTGATGGTGCTCCTCATGACTGCGGTGTCAGCTGTGAGCCATCACTGGCAAAACCGACAATTCGATGAATTGTCTCCAGCGAGTGGTAATATTCTCATCGATGTGATAAGGAAGGGTCGGCGGCAGCAGGTTTCCATATTTGAGATCGTCATTGGAGACGTTGTTTGTTTGAAGATAGGCGATCAAGTCCCGGCAGACGGGCTGCTCATCGACGGGCACTCCTTGCAGGTATGGACGACTATTTGAACTAGTTTGACGGCATCAGATTCTCATATTAACAAATTGAAAGTCAATTCAAAAGTTTGAGTTTTTGTAATGAACTATTTAATAATATGTATTGGTGTTTGGTGTTTGGTGAATATATCAAAGAATGAATCTCATGACAAATGTGGATTAGAGGCAACCTTATTGGTTCGGTTTAGAGAAAGAAACCAAGATGAAGCTGGGCATCTAAGATTCAAGTTGAGACCAATTGATTTAGAAACATATATATTAAAGAAGAGCAGACTTAATACTAAACTCATACATGATGGAAGATTGTTGGTACACACATGTGAATTATGTTTTAATAATCCACTTCGGAGAGTATGGAACACTTAATATATTATGGTTGGTTATAACTCATTCGTTTAAGTTTTTGAGTAAAGGGTGAGTCGAACTAGATATATTGATAGGCTTGAACTCGAACTCTCCCATAATGATCTCTCTATCAAGCTCCTGTTGTGTAATACAATAACGGTTTCCCTTTATTTGTGGGCTTAAACTTTTAGGTTAATATTTTTGACATGGTTAGAGCCAAGTTCTGCCCCTTCACATGTGCACCGCTCTCATTAGTCAAATTTCGCTTATCGCTCCTAATCCAACTTGCAAATGAAAGAAGTGTGAAATATCCTAAGTTACTTGAGAGTGTGGTTTATATACTCTTTATATACATGTGCTCTTTTTAAAATTTTAGGTTGAATTTTCTATCATTATTTCATGATGGCTTTCTGCATTCATATATGGATTTAGTATTACCAAGTTTGAGCACGAGTTAATTAGTCCAAATAAATGTATAAGTGGGTAATATTCCGTTTGATACTAGGCATTATCACCTTTCATTATCTTAATTCTATGACGAAAAGAAAAATTAATGGTTTTAAGTCAAAGTTCCAGTCATGGTAGAACAAACTTTGTTAAAAGTTAAAACACACTCCATTTGTTCGTGTTAATATTTATTCGGGGTTTATTTTCTTTGTTTAAAGTTGAGACGAGAACGCATTGTATCGTGTCACCCTAGCGTCACTAAATCACGTGCGACGTTTGCATTTTCAATTTAGGTTGACGAATCGAGCATGACCGGGGAGACTGATCACGTAGAAGTGAACAGCAATCAGAATCCATTCCTGTTCTCTGGAACGAAGGTTGCTGATGGTTCGGCTCGGATGCTGGTTACATCGGTTGGGATGAACACCACGTGGGGCGAGATGATGAGCTCCATCAGCCGCGACAGCAGCGAGCAGACCCCTTTACCGGCTCAGCTCAACAAGCTCACCTCGTCGATTGGCAAAGTCAGCTTGGCGGTTAATTTCCTGATTCTCGTTGTCCTGCTGATTCGCTACTTCACCGGAAACACACAGGACAAGAACGGGAACCAGGAATTTGTGGTGGGCCAGACGACGGGTCACAATATCATAAACTCCGTGGTAGGAATCATAGCAGACATGGTGATGATTGAGGTGGTCGCAATTCCCGAAGGCTCGCCACTAGCGGTAACGTTCTTTCACGCTTATTCAGTGAAGAGGATGATGGCAGATTGGGTGATGGTAAGGAGGTTGTCGACCTGCAAGACGATGGGGAGGGCCACCATTATTTGCAACGACAAGAGCGGCACTCTTACGATGAACCAGATGAAGGTGACAAAATTCTGGATCGGCCTAGACTCCATGGAGGAAAACACGTACTCCTCTGTCTCCAAGAATGTCCTGGATTTGATTCGGGAGGGGGTCGCATTGAACAGCACGGGCAGCTTCTATAGGCCGTCTTTGGGATCAGAGTATGAGTTCTTGGGTAGTACCACCGAGAAAGCCATTATTTCCTGGGCGGTTTCACAATTGAGCATGGACATGGAGGATATAAAGAAGAGATGTGAAGTCATCCAAGTCGAAGCCTTCAACTTGCAGAAGAAGAGAAGCAGTGTCCTAAAAATGAAGAGCACGGACGACACGGTCCACGTGCATTGGAAAGGAGCAGCAGAGATGGTGTTGGCGATGTGCTCGAGCTTCTATGACAGGTCGGGGATAGCAAAAGATCTGGACGAAGACGAAAGGATGAGATTCGAGCAGATTATTCAGGGGATGGCAGCAAGCAGCCTCAGGTGCATTGCTTTCGCTCATAAACAAGTCCCCAAGGAAGCGACCAAAGAAAAGAAAGACGGGAAGAAGATTCAAGAGGACAGCCTGACATTGCTAGGACTTGTGGGTATTAAGGACCCGTGCCGTGCTGGTGTGAAGAGCATGGTCCAAGCTTGTCAGGACGCAGGAGTGAACATCAAGATGATAACGGGCGACAACATCTTCACCGCTAAGGCCTTTGCCACAGAGTGCGAGATTCTCAAGCCCCAGGACGAAGCCTTCATTGTGGAAGGAGCTGAGTTCCGCAGCTACACGCCTGAGGAGAGGCTTCAAAGAGTCGAGAAAATCCGGGTCATGGCGAGATCATCACCTTTCGATAAGCTCCTCATGGTTCAGTGCTTGAAGCAAAAAGGCCACGTGGTTGCAGTCACGGGGGACGATACAAACAATGCGCCTGCCCTCAAGGAAGCCGACATCGGGATCTCAATGGGCATCCAAGGAACCGAGGTCGCTAAAGAGAGCTTAGACATCATCATCCACGACGAGAACTTTGCCTCCGTGGTGAAGGCCCTATGGTGGGGTCGATGCGTCTACGATAACATTCAGAAGTTCATCCAATTCCAGAACACAGTGAACGTCGTGGCCCACGTGATCAACTTCGTGGCCGCAGTCTCCTCTGGTGCCGTCCCCCTGAATGCCGTCCACCTCATGTGGGTGAGTCTGATCATGGACATGCTTGGTTCCTTGGTCCTGGTCACGGAGCTGCCCACCAGGGAGCTCATGGAGAAGTTCCCCCCGTATCAAACTCAGCCGCTTGTAACCAACGTCATGCGGAGGAACCTTGAAGCAACATACCAAATAGCCGTCCTCCTCACCCTACAATTCAAGGGCGAATCAATCTTCGGCGTGGATGAGGCGGGGAAGCGGACGCTGATATTCAACGTGTTCATCCTGTGCCAAGTCTTCAACGAGTTCGACGAGAGGAACCTCGAGAAGAAGAATGTGTTCGAGGGCATACACAAGAGCAAGCTATTCCTCGGGATGGTCTTGGTGACGGTGATCCTCCAGGTGGCGATGGTCGAGTTCCTGAAGTGGTTCACGGACACGGAGCGGTTGAGCTGGGGACTATGGGGCACATGTGTTGGGATCTCAGCCGTGTCTTGGCCTATTGGTTGGACCGTCAAGTTCGTTCCGGTCTCCGATACGCCAATCTTCAGCTACTTGAGATCGAAAAGGGAGGAGCTCGTGAGGAAAATTCTGTACAGAAAACAGTAGGAACACTCATTGGGTTTAACCCGATTCTTTCAATTGTGTAGGTACATCGAATTTGGTCTTGATGCAGTGTGATTATTTCTTTTACCTAAGTAAGGATTGTGTGATCAACCGATGTGAGTTCATTGAATTCAACGACAGCATTCATTGCAACAGCAGTATAATTGGATAGATCCCTTACTCCTTGAGAGCCACCCCAAAAGCCCGTAACATTTTATTTCACTATAGCATTAATGGGTAAGAGAAGACTACAATGGGCATCATAGGATGTTGGCTTCAAATTTGAGCACCAGCAATGGGTTGACCCGACTCGAAAATTCGACCACAAATTGAAATCATCTTCAATAAGAAGTTCTAAAGGAGTTCTAAACCGTCTGCTCGACCCAGACCCAGTCACTTAATCCTATAAGGAAAGCAATCGACTCCTTGCCTCAGACTCTTCTTAATAGAGAAAACATATTAGGAATACACCCAAGAAAAACAATGTTTTTCACGCATCTTTCATGCTCCGACTACTCCCTAATAGGGATTTATCCTCTCCCAAGTAGAAAATTTATATTAAAAAATTATCGGCTCCGAATATATATATGTTCTCGTGATTATAATCCTTAGTTTTTCCAAATCTGAATCAACATGATCTGAAGTAAGGTTGCAAACCGGGCGAGCAGGTCATGCCTAATGAGTTTTTTGGCACGGGTCAGTAGATCTAGCTCGGCTTATCCGGGCTTGGTATGTCGGTCCGACCTTGTGAAAGAAATTGACTCGAATCAAATTGAAGTGCTTCAGGCCAAAACCAGAAACTCTCTCTTTTGATCAGGCCTAAAATACTGTGCATTCACGGTTTGCTCCTTATGACGCTAGGAAATGAGAGAATTGCCTTGAATTATGAACAAGTCATGTCGTGAAGTATGCATGCAACTTCAGATACGAGCAAGAAGAATGACGAAATCCATGAGACGATGAGTCACCGTCCTGTAGCCATAATGTGAAGAGGAAAATCATGATAAAAAGAGAAAATTACCAAAAAAATTTAAGCCTATTTTAATTGTGTCATTTCAGTTTTAAATTTTTTTTTATCAATTTAGTTATAAACATTTTACAATTATGTCAATTCAATCCATCTGGCCAAATCCTAGCCAGTGCTAGCTATCCGACGAAGGCTGACATGGATAATTTGATAATAATTTATTTTTTTCAAATTTGTAACTATTTTTTCTTTTCTTTTTCTTTATCTTTTTTCCACTTCTTTCTTCCTCTTGCCGGTCTCACCTCGCCACTAGCCAACAAGGCTCAACGTTACCGTTGCTAGGTGAGGATCTAATAAGGGCTTACCTCGCCAATGGTTGGGTGAGCACAACCTTGCTTAGTGATGGCAAGGTTGAACCTATCTAGTGGCTGGGCAAAGTCGAACTTGCTCGCCTCACTAGTGGCTGGGTGAGCTCGACCTCCCGCAGTGATGACGAGGTCAAGCCTCGCCAAGGGCGTGCTAGGTCACCCTTGCCAACAACTAGGTGAGCTCACCCTCACTAACCAATGGCAAGGAGAGACTGGCGAGTAGCCAGAAGAAGAAAGAAGAGAAAAAAAAAAAGAAAGAAAAGAAAAATAATTAAAAATTCAAAAAAAAATATTTAAGAATTATCCACATTAGCATCAGCTAGTCAAATTTGGCAAAATTGATTGAATTGACATAATTGTAATAGATTTATGATTTTTTTGGTAAATCTCCTTAATAAAAAAGTGAAGTGCAAAAAGGTGTAATTGGTACGAATTACACACATAGATTATGTCAAGGCAAGGAACAAATTAATAACACGTCATTCGCATTTTTAATAAACGCAATTTAAGACTTCGTTTGTTTACCAAAATAAATTAACGAAAAGTTATTTTATCATCCATGAAAATGTTTAAATGTAATTTTTTGTCAAAAATGAAAATATTTTTTATTGATTAATATTTTCAAACGATACAAACAATCATTTTTAGAAAAAAATCTAAATTAATTATTTTCCGCAAAACAAACAAAGCCCAAGGCAAGTTGTATTCTTAAAATTTGGAATGCACACATAACAACAACAAACATATAGTTCCCTAACATAGTCAATTGAATGGCACGAAGAGCGAGTTTTGGTGACCCGGATTTTTTGGTTCACGCTTTTTCTTCTTTTCTTTTCTTTTTTTGTCATCATGGGCGATTATTTCTCCGCAAAACTTAAGTGTGTGCATATACATCCCTTTGTGCTAATAATTTAAAATTTATTTTTATCATCAAGAGTGCTCCTGTAAGTCGCCTATGTGCCCCCGATTCTCAAACGACATATTGACGAAGAACTCGTGGGAAAAAATATATTTTCATAAAATTGCAATGTATGTGCATAATGAGAAAGAAAACATAACAGTAAGTGATAAAGGGCATTATTGCTACTTCGAGAATTAGCACGTAAACTTCTAGTATAAAAGGGATTTGCCAAAAAAAATTAATTTAATTAAATAAATTAGAGTAATGAGAAGGACAGAAAGGGGTACACGTACGTATGTCTCCATCCCAAAGTTGCATGAAAAGGCGCAAGAGCACCAGTCAAAGGGCAAAGGCAAAAAAAGATAACGTTGGGGTCTTACACGACCGAATTTGGTCCCCAATTGCTCCCCTACAAAACAAAAAACCCGAACTTTTGTCACCTCCAATGGCAATCTAAAGCGCGAAAGCGGACCCCTCCCTCCTTCCCTCAACATTGCACTTTTGACGACGGTGATGTGTCAATATCCGCCACCCACCCACCTGTCGTGTCGGCTCCTATTTGAAAAAGCTCAAGCTCCATTTTATTTCATTTAAAAATAAATTATTTGTGTAAAATTTTATGATCAATTATCCTAAACGTTGAAACTGTTCAATTAAGGCGTGATTTATTATTTGAATATTCTAATAATTTGAATTTCTTAAGAATGACCATATTATATCACCCATAAAGCTAAACGAACAAAGAAAAAATTATAATTGGTCAATCATATCAAACGATACTAGTATTTTAAATATATATATTTTAAATATATATATATATATATATATATTGTTTAAATCATTCATTTTTCATCAAATAAACGGAGTGCTAATATCCTTTCTTTATTTTTCACATGACCATGAAAAATATTTAAGCTCCCAAGCAATTTTTCTTTGCTTTCCCTAAACGTGGTGTCGTTTTCAATAGTCTCCCCGTCCAGAGCAAGAACCCATGAACGCGAGATAGCATGGTCAAAAAAAGGGTCTTCTTTCCAAAGCCGAAATGGCCAGGTCCTCTCGTGAAAGGTACAGCTCGGCCTAGTTTCACACCGTACGGACTAATAACATGAGGCTAGGCAGGTGATTTGGTGGTGATGTGGGCCCCATCGAAATCCCAGTCAGTCGGGTCGAGCAAGTTATCGAATATTAGCATGCTATCGTACGACGGTTTCTTATATTGGTGAAAGATTATCGAATTGATAAGATCTTGAGAATATAAGGTTCGGCCGACTCCGATCGAAATGGAAGTACCGTCGCATAGATTATCTGACTATATTTCTAATGAAAAAATTTCATTTGCCCATGCAATTTGAAAATCATACTAGGCCAGGGAAGACCCTCCCTCACAAATTTTTTTTTTCTCTTCATCTCTTTTTAAATTGATTTTCCGATTAAAAGAATAGATTTTGGGAGGGACCTGAGATTTGCAGATATGCGTGGGAGGCAGATCACATGGGCCCCCACAAGCAACACTCATTAGCCCATGGACTTTGGTGTGATGAAGTGGCCGCAAAAGAGACTACTAGAAAACAAAAAACTTTTTTTTCCCCTTTTCCTAAATTTTCATTTTTTTTTTTAATCCTCGAAAGTATAATCCAGCCTTTTACTTTTTTTTTATTTTTTTATTTTTTTGGTGTTGTGGGGGACAGGCATGTCCTTTTGTGCCCTTTTGGCAAGTAGAAAACACAACTAAATTAAGGCAAAAAAGAAAAGAAAAATAGAGTACATAAAAAACAAAGCAAGGTATATGATTAAAGGGGAGATGTGAAAGTACTTTGTGCGCTTTGAAAAGAGTTCTGACCGTTCTTTGCTTTTGGAGGGGGTGGCCTTTTGATGCCCAGCCCCTTGCTCTTTTCCTCGCCCAAAGCCGGAGGCGACAGCCGGAATGACGAGAATGCCCTTCCGAGCCGGGCGCAAGGCGACAAGATTTCCTGAGGTGCCTTTGTCCAATTCGGGACAAAAAGGGGAGAAATTATGATGAGCCACCACGAGATGGTGGTGGTGGTGATATGCAATGAGAGCATAATAATTCAAAGTTGTTGTGCAATGATGAATGAGACATTAGCCCAATTTGCCCCCTTTATCCATCTCTCTTGACCATAATAATATGCTTTGCCGAGGGGGTGGGGCAATTGCAATGATTTTGCCCTAATTTTTACCATGCAATTTGGAAGTCCTTATTGCAATGAGTACAACCTTTTGAAAAAAAAGACTCACCGTAAAAAGCACTTGGAGACTGTCCTCCTTTTGACCCTCGATCTAATCGGTATCGACAAAAACTAGGTTCGCGTGTTCAATGTGTAAAAAGTAAATCTTGTTTGCTTGGATTCGACGTGATGCCGCAGCGTAACGTGATCACACCATATTGTGATGAAGTGAATATTTACAATAAGTACCCATGCTGGATGTAACATCAACGTGCTTTATGCAGATGATCATACTTGAATTTGTGGCCTAGTGGTGTCTTCTTGTCATTGTGCAGCTCCAAACTTGAAAAGCGATTTGGATAACGTTAATTGCACTTTTCTTTCACAGAATTGATGTATTAACGATTATCATTATTGCTTGTGTCCACATCGTGTTCATCCTTGTTGGGCTGCTAGAGTAACATTCATTTCATTTAGAGTTATCATGCCGTATCACCTTGCCATTGGAAGTGATCGATAATCCATTTGCGTCATGTCATGAACTGATGTAATGTATCCAGGCCGAGTATAAAAACGATTGATTTGAGGAGGGAAAACAAGCAAACCCTAGGTAACCGTATTAGTGCATGAGTAAATGATCGAACAATTATATAAATCACGAGAAAACAAATCCGATACTAAATTTATGAGGTTCGATCGATATGGCCTATATTCATAGGGAGTGTTGAGAGCGCGCAATAGAGATCCGATACAAGTTCGATACCTTCACTTGGAGAAATCACCAAGAGGAAGCTCAAGTCCGAACTTGTCAACATATCCAATTAAAACCATATTCATTTAAAATACTAAATCAATGAATTATGAGCCAATTAAAATATATTAACTGCTCCACACCACATTAATTCTCTGACGTGATACTTCTCTAACACAACTCGCTCACATGTGCATCCTAACATTTTTCACATAAAAATTCTCGCTTATTTTTCTTCTCTTTTTTTTCTCTTCATATATTAGTGTTCCTAACAAGGAGAACACCATGAAATTACATTATAGATCAAGCGATACAATAAAAATTACAACCATAGTCGAATCACTTAAATACTTTCAGCATTTCTTAGCCTTCATCACAAAATAATCTCCCAAACTCAAAAAGGAATTTAACAAATCTCACTCACAGAATTCAATCGGCTTTAATACATGAAATCTTGGTTTATTTCCACGAAGAAAATCCAACGCCAAGCACCCATCAAACAACGCTTCAATAGGCACGTGCCTGATTGTCTCCATAGCAAAATTCGTTATTCTCTCCTTAAAGTTCACACAGGCCATTGTGCTCAATTCCTCTCATTTTCACCAAGGCACCTCAAAAGACTTTCAGAACTCCACCTTCTAAAGTATACCTATAACCAACTGAATCTATGATGCTTAAGGAAATTGTGTTCTTCTTCAATTTTGAAATGTGCTCACTCTAGTCAGTGTCCTATTCTTTCCTCCGCTACACTTTACCATTATCCAAGCATCTATAAAAAGAAAATTAATTATTGCTTAATGTAGAAATAAACAAAAAATAAGGATTTGTAATACATCCATCAAACGGTGAATCATATGTGATAAACAAGAAATAATCAACACTATCAGAATTATTATCAATTATTGTGGCAATATCATCGGTAGACTCAACTCTAATATTCTTACCCTTGTCGATCTTTAGCTCAAGGAAAACCTTATAAGATGTCCCTCGGGTCACAAATTCAACAGACAACACTACCCATCTTAAGGCTAACTAAGGGCGCCTTTGATAACGCTTCTGTTCCCGGAAACAATTTTTGATAAAAAAATTATTCTTTTTTATTCTGTTTCCAGGAACAATTTCTAAGCATTTTAAGTCGTTTGATAACTATCCAAAATTTCAATTCCCATAATAGAATTGTGTTTAGCACTATCCTCAAATTTCTACTTCATATTATTTTCTTTTAATTTTTTAGATAATTTATTACTTTTTTTCTTTTTTTCCTTTTTTCTTTTTCCTTCTTTTCTTTTCTTTTTTTTTTTTTTTCATTTCTCCTATTCTTCTTCAAGGGTTGCCGATCGCTAGCCTTGGTCTGACCGGCGATCGACTAGACGAGGGCCGGCGACCTCGCCGAAGCATTGCCAACCCTCGCCGAGGCCACGCTTTGTCGGCCGAGCCTCATCGGCAGTTGGGCGAGGCTCGACCGAGCCTTGGCTGGGTGAGCGGTCTCGCCTAGATCTAGCGAGGCCAAGCTTGCCCAATTACTGACAGGGCTCAACCTCGTTGGGCCACCACGAGGTCAGCCTCGCCTTGGCCGGGTGATGCCAACCTTGCAATAACCTAGCGAGGTTGAGCCCCGCTAGCGGTTGGGCAAGCTCGGCCTCACCAAATCTTAGTGAGGTCAAGCCTCGCCAGGTCAGGCGAGGCTCGCTGGTGGCCAGGGGAAGCTTGGGCGAGACTCACCTGGCTGCCGACAAGGCTTGGTCGCGCCAAATCTGGCAAGGCCGAGCCTCATTGGTGATTGGGCAAGCCTCCGGCAAGGTCGCCAAACCTCACCCTAGCCTGGCGAGCCTCTAGTGAGATCGCCGGCGATAGGAGGCGGTGGACGGCGGCGGTTGAAGAAGAGAAGAGAGGGAAGAAGAACAAGACAAAAGAAGAGAAAAAATGAGTTGGCTTGATTCTAAAATTGTTTTCGAGAACAAAGAATCAACTTTTTTACTCTTCGATTCTGTTCAAATCTACTTACGGGAACAAAAAAACATAAATATATTACCAAGAATAAAATTTTTACCAAACGAATTTCTGTTCCAAATCTACTCTATGGAACAAAAGAACATAAATTGTTTCTATTTGGCAAGTTGCCAAACACACCCTAAATATGTTCAGGTTCATACTACTCCTACTAACATGAATACTAATTTTTCCTCTACATTCTCTCACTAAAGTAGTAGGTAGAGGATTCTCAAATTCTCTCATGTAAGTGTCCTCATCTAAAATCACATCACAAACCCATCAAAAGTCAAGTTTGTTGACATAGAAGAATTCCTAATAGTCGTGACAAATAGTATTCCAACTATTTAAGGCAAGTTCTAACTGGATCCAACTTTGCCATTTATGGCAACAAATTTAGTGCCGCAAGCACATCCTTAAGACAGCTGAGCTTCGCTAGAGGTGCAGACAGCCCTTGTTTAGGTTCTTCCTTTCTTAAAAAAAGAAAATTGCATGGTTGGATCTGGTTTTTGGTTTTTACCCGGGTGACATTGGACATATTTTCCCACCCAACAGAGGGACAAAGTCTTTGTGGCAGAACCCTGCAGAAACCCAAACTGTTTAGGAGAAAACCGACACTACCAAACGCCAAAACTTTTCCTCTATGGCTCGTTTGCCATTTTTTATTTTCTTCATTTTTCCTCCTCTTCCCCCCAGCCAAAAATAAAATAAAAACAATCGAAAGAAGGGAGGACACGGAATTGTCTGTCTGTATTTGTCCTTTTTGACATTATTTTTTGTATAATTTGACGGGCCCTTTCTTTTTTCTTATTTTCTTATCTTGTGCCTGTCTAAGTTTTGTTTGTCGTTGAGTTTTAATCTAGCTTGTGACTTGTGAGAGTCCTTTGCCTCTTCGTAAACCTGAGTTTTGTAGCAAGTTTCATTTCATCTCTAGCAGTAATTTAGCAGACAAAATGTTGTGCAAAACATGCTCTTAACAAGGTTCAACAGTCTCGCTGCATACAGGATCCCAATGAGACTCGTGACTTTAAGAGAGAGAGAGAGAGAGAGAGAGAGAGAGAGAGAACAGAAAAAGATGAGCAGTGTCTTGTTGCCCTTGAAAACTGGTAATGCTATGATGATGAGATTGCATGCTTCTGACAAGTATGTGATCCCTCGGAAGCAAAGGGAAAAGCGAGGCGACACTGTTTCAAGTTTCAAAAGATCTTGTACGATTGCTGTAATAATAACGACCATGAGGACTGCTGATAATATCAAATGATGATCTTTCTCCATACTTCATGTAACATGATGATGACAAACGCATCGAACGAGGTGGTACTTTTAGATTTTAATGAGAATTACGACGGTGGGTTATTGATCCTTTTACTTCTAGTCTCCCTTTTAAATAGCCAGCTGATTTCGATCGTGCCCTTATATTATGAGAAAAACCAACGTAATTACTCCCTCTGATAATTGCCGTGAGAGTTTCACGCACGCTACAGATTGTTTGCAGTTTGTACTAGGAAAAGATTGTGAATTAATGCCATTTACGATCCATTTTTGGTAGGATAATCGAAGGACTCACAAGTCACAAATGCGACATAGGTACAAATCTCATTCACACGAAGGGAATTACATTCATTACTTCCGCAAGCTTGTTTGACTTTGTGACTTTGCGTATATGGAATGTCAACATATACCTACGAATAATCATGGGTAGATTTCCAGCAAGTTCTTCTTCTTCTTCTTCTTCTTGTAAATTATGTAAATTTACCTCTATTTGATATTATTTTAAGCAATAAATCACAAAAATTACAAATTATTTTTTTTTTTAAATCAATCATAACATCAATCTCAAACATAAAATGGAGAAATAATTTAAAATCATGTTATATAAGCATCTAAATCAGACATATTACGTATATCAAATTAATCTGCTCAAAAACTAACAAAAAAGCAATTATTTGTATGTTCAACACTTACCATCTCAATGTCCATCTTAGTATGGGTTTGACCAAAAAAAAAATTATTAGTATGATAGGAGAAAAATTGTTGAAGAAATCTTATTTTATATGGAAGATTTGATCATCTAATTATTTAACGTCACCGGCAAAATTTACATGGATAATTAAAATTTCATGCAGGAAAGAAGTAGTATAGTAACCTAAATTGAAAACTATTTGATGAATCTCCATAATAGAAAAGATTGGAATTGAGAGGAAAACTAAATACTAATTCTATGTACTCGGTCATATATTATCCTTAGAGAGGAAAACCTATTAAAATGTATGCTCCATTCATTTCACGTAATATAAATGATTTGAAAAACATCTTCCTAAAAATAATCAATTGTATTGGTCAAAAGAAAATGTTTTTATTATTGACAACGATTTATATCTAATCATATTAATTTAAATGATAAAAATATTTTTCGTTCATTCATTTTTTAAATAATACAAGTAATCATTTTTCAAATAATATTTTTCAAATTACTTGTTTTTCGTGAAATAAATGGAGCTGTAAATTGAATATATGGGATAATGTTTAGAGCTAAAACTCATGAGGTTGGTATATGCCAATATATTTTTAAACGATTGGAAAAGGATGGTGATCTCCAAAACTTTTTTTATCAGTAATATCTAAAGACTTCATGGGCTCTTAAATGGTAGCTACTAAGAAATATTTAACTTGATATGATTTTAAATGAATTGAGAATTTGAGGGTAAAATGGAATACAAACTGTGCTGAGATTTGAGGAAGTCTTAAATGTACTTACAAAAATTTATTTATAGATATATCAAGAATTATAATCCTTGCTTATTATCTTTTGTTTATAAAATACATAGCTCACGATGAACATAGCCGTTGATGAAATATAGAGTGATTCTTCTTCTTAAAGGTAGGAATCCTTGTTTACTTTATAATAGCATAGAAATAGATAAGTTAATAGGAGATATATATCATTTTAACCTTGGGTGGTTTAATATCCCTAAAGCTAAACGGAAATTTGTTCACATACTTTAGCTATACATACTTGATTATGATTGTCATTTTTAGTGGATACTTTAAAATATCACAAGTTAGATTGATGATACATATATCCAAAATCTTCGCCTCATGACTAGCCAAAATTCAACTTCACCAATTTCTTAAGGGAAAAATCCATGCCATTCTTGTCGGGGCTCCACGCCTCTTGCTATCTCGAAAAATTATCCAATCAGTCATAAACTTATTTTAAAAGTGTCATTATAGTTATAAATTATTCCTAAATTTTTGCGTGAAATTATAATATAGTCAAGTCGGCTAATTTTTGCTGAAAATCATTGACATAGTGATTTTCCACATAGGATAATTGGCGATAACTAGATTGCCGCATCAACTTTTTTTTCGAAAATTGATTAGAATAACTCCATTGAAATTTCACGCAAGAGTTTAGGACTAGATTTGGTAAAATTAAAAAGATTATGATTGGATTAACATCCATAAAATAAGTCAATGATTGATTGTGTAATTTCCCCAATGCTGGTAGGATCACGTGCCACCACCATCAATGCATCTAGAGGGGAACCTTGCTACCTTTTAAAGTAGCGGAGGAGTGAAATATTCCTCCGGCTACACAACGGATTTAAAAGATCAAATTCCATCTTTACTGAAAACTATGAGTAATTATAAATACTTTGTCAGCGTAAAAAACTATTTCCATGAGCGGCGCTCTCATCCACCTTTAATTTCATGGTTAGGAAGAGAGTATATAGTTAAAACTCCCAAATCAATGGTAAATAAATCCATCCATCAACTCAATCGACCCAAAAATTTCTTGCTTCATGATGCAAGAATTATTCCCATCCTCTGCTTTAAAAGCTGTAAAACGATACGCCTTGGATTTTCTTTGGGTATTTTTTGCCCTAGAAGATATTTTAATGGCATGTGGACGATACTCACGCCCCTCTTTTTACACCCTTAGAGCTTGTGTTTAAAGTCATATAAAATTCAAATCGTGCCTACACGTGAAACTACGTATAGCCGGACCGAAGTAGACTCCACATGGCTCTTGCACCACGCCAATGATGCCATGACCATACTTTGTATTTCCTTATAAGTGATATACTGAAACTAGGAATATTTAGTGATGTGGCATACTCTATCCGACATAAAATATGAAATACTCATTTGAATGTTCAATCAATCTTGATAAATTTAATATTACTTGAGCCTTACTTATTGTCGTCCTTAATCTTTTAACCGCATAAGCACAAAAGCCACAAAGAGCCATCCCCATGCGCAAGTAAGCAGATTATCATTACTTGAACATAAAGAACAATTAAAAGAAGCTCCAAAAATAAAAGGGGTCGGCCCTAATGAGAAGCTATTCACCTCCCCACCTACCTCTAGTATAGACACGATTAAGATAATAACACCCATGCGTGCCAAGCACAGACAACGGAGATCAAACGGAATGATGGAAAGAGATTAAAGAAATGGTCGCGAGGAATAAGCGACGATACATGCTTGCATCGACAGACCAAATAAATATAAAGAACATCTCAACAGGATCGAAGACCCACCATATCGCGGGCATCTGTCTTGATTTTTTTTTTATTAACATTATACAAATATAATACCTTATCGATCCCATGATGCGAGAATTCAATACATTCTTTTCTTAATCCTTTAAACCATAACCCTCGCATTTGACTTCACTTTTCCCTATAACCCTAATTCTTCCCCCAACATTCCCAAGAACCAACTTTTGAGTTATTTATATGAATGATTTTAATATCATATGTGGTCATGTAAAGCAGCCTCTTGAAGCGTATGGAGGGTGGTAAAAGTGTCCCCTTAGCCTATATGCGAACCACTTTTCTCGGTCACCACTTTTGAGAATTCCGATCCCTTTAGGGAGTTCAATGCAAATATTATATCCACAGTGGGTGCATATCTTATTATACCATAAGGTTTGTCCAATCACCAATGATTCCATTTATTGCTTCAAAACCCATACAAAGAATTGGCTTTCTCCACTCTTTTTTTGCTTTCTCTTTTTTTTAATCTTTGCCTTGGCCATACACATGTACCAGAGTTAATATTAGCCAGTACTATAAATTTCTCATGATCGCAATGTAAGAGTGAGCAACCAGATCAGTTCACAAGAAGGCTAGTTGAATTTTCGATTCTAAAAAATAGGAACCGGCCTTAATGGATATTATTCTCGATTTCAAAATCTAAAAACCAACCTTGATAAAGTAGATTTCAAATGTAGTACCTATCCATACTAGAACCAATCACCCGCAATGCTGTCTACTAATGTCTTTATAATATGAGCCCGGGATGGCCCCGAGATAGAGATGGGTGGAATCATAGCAGCAATGGAGCAGTGCAAAAAGGAAGTGTGGGATGTTGGGATTGGGATGTGGAGAGAGACATGACTAAATGTGCACTATCTAGGAGATGGGCCCCACCGCACGCACTAAAAACACTCTCTCCTGCTTGGGGAAGCTCAAACCGAACCTCCTCCGCCCGATAAATTCCCAAAGGCCCCCCTTTGTCCACGAGCTTGCGCACTATTTTAACTAAAAAAAAAAAGTGGAAACCCTTGTTTACTTGTCTAGAGATGGAGAAATCCTATGTTTATCGAGTCCGAATCACGAAATTGGTGCATTAAATGATGTTGTAAGCTGTTAGAAAGATTTGAACATGGCATGTTCACTTACTTAATCATTCTTTTACAGTCTATCATATCATAATGCACCAATGTTTATATCAATTTCAGTATACTTAGCATTATTTAGAAAGAGATTCTCCTACCGAAATCATGCCTCCTGTTTCTTGAGGGGAAAATCTTCTCCGCTCGAGTAGGTGCCCCACGGGATGACGAGGCCCAATGTCTCGTGCCCATCACTACTCAATTACCAAAGCGTGCTATTTTGATGAAGAAAATGGAAATTCTTTTTCACTTGTTAAAAGATGGAGAAGTTCAATGTTTGCAGAATCTAGGCCACATTATTGGTATACAGAATGATGTTGTGAATTGTTACTAGGTTTAAAAGGTGGTTCACTAGCTTAACTGACCACTTACGATCGACTACATCACTTAGTAAACCAATCTCATATACCAAACTTATTATGTCTTGCATTGTTAGAAAGAGAAATTCCCCAGTATAAACATAAAGTGTCATTTATAAGTTTCAAGAGTGATAGATGTGTTAAACTTTAATTTCCTTTACAATTCATACTCTAATTCTTGATGGGAATGAGATGAAAACCTAGCACACTCAATGGGTATTATTAGCTCAGTGATCAAAAGCCTCAAGCACCCTTGAGAGGAAAAACCTAATGCAATGGATACAAGGACCAGTTCAATAAAGTGGTTCAATCATTAGTGCTTGAGATCCAATTCGGGCACTCTTTGCATTCGAAAAATGAGAAAACTTTGGGCTGCATGAGCTCAGCACGTTGCTTTCAAAAGTAGTACCCAATTTAGATTTGGCAATTCCATGTCACCTCAGCCAATGCACATGGTGGTAACATGAGATTAAAGTCCCCACCCAATGGCCCATATATTGATATTATCATTATTGTTTTCACTTTTGCAACATTAGCTTTTCTTATTTAATTGGGAAAAAAATCCAAAAACTTTTTTTTTGTGGATCAGAACAAAATAAGCCCATGCCCTCCACTCACTCCCCTCCAGCACTTTTTCTAAATTTTTTATTTGTTTTCTTGGATCTTTTTTGAATCTCCAAGATGAGTAATGATATGGTGCATTAATGGTGGCATGGAACTTTGCGTTTGATAGCTCCAGAACCTCCCAACAAAGGGTACATTCTCCATTTATGCTCCTCCTTTGGATCCATCACTAACGTATATCTCTGCACGATTCTCTCGCTCCTTCCTCCTCCCTTCTTCATCTACTGAATCTCTCTCTCTCTCTCTCTCTCTCTCTCTCTCTGTGTCCCTCTCTCAGGTCATTTAAGTTCACTGGCCTCACCTGCTGGATTTTCCTTAGTAACGTGTCGAACTTGCGATGTTGATATTGATGTCGTTTGGAGAGGAGGAGAGGGAAAGTGCGACGACCGATGCAAGAGCGAAAGCGAAAAGATGAGGGTAGACCTATCATTTGCTCCCAAAAGAAAAACAAAACAAAACAAAACAAAAAATGAAGCCTTCTGTATTTTATTTTTCTTTTCACTATGATAATTATAGCTCTTTCAAAAAAAAAAAAATGATAACAGTGAAATTTAAACATCTAATTGTGATAATGATGGAAAGAAGGACTAGTATTTATTACGATTTGCACCAGCTCTTATCACAGTATAAAAATTTTCAACTCAATCCTCCCGGAGCAAAAATTTTTTGGTCAGGGAACAAATTAAACCCTTTTACCTTGCTAATGCAATTACAATTTTCCCCATTATAAAAAATGAAAAAAAAATTGCAACCCCAATTCTTGAATCTTATGTACTAACTGAATCGCATCTTAAAGCTATAGTTCAATCAAATCCTATACCTTTTACCGAGAAGTGTGGCGACTCCTAAGCTCTTAACTAGTTCAACAAAGTCCTAAATATAATCGAGCCCTCAATTTATATTGAATATATAATTTAAGGATGTCATTTAGGTGATTTCTAAATGACATATATATATATATATATATATATATATATATATATATATATATATATATATATATATATGCAGTTTTAAGCATTGTCATCAAAAGGATTTAATCTCATTTCTTGAAAAAAAAAAGAATTTAATTGGAGCAATTCAAGATATCATTTTACCATGATAATCAACCATCCACACCGGTTCCTCCACATCTTTATTTTTTAAATTTTTTTTTTTGTTAGAGTACATTAATATGTGCTCTTATTACTTGGTCCATTTCAACTCTCTTGAAGTTAAGTTTTATGTCTGGTCTTATGTAAAAGATCCTTGCTGATGTCCAATGATATATGCCAGTCTATTCTCATCGATGCCAGCAGCATCGGTCAATGTACAGGTAATTCTCACAATGCTAACGTCATTAATGGCCATTAATGAAGATAGAATAAAAAAGAGG
Organism: Eucalyptus marginata; assembly: GCA_014182565.1. Classification (NCBI taxonomy): domain Eukaryota; kingdom Viridiplantae; phylum Streptophyta; class Magnoliopsida; order Myrtales; family Myrtaceae; genus Eucalyptus; species Eucalyptus marginata. Next base: position 6,387,786 of record CM024592.1, read on the forward strand.
TATCTGGAAATGAATGGGAACATGAAGGAGATAATTCTTTTCGCCTGAAATTACCAATTTGAGAAATTACCCCTGATGAATTGCGAAGAAGTAAACCTGAAAATTTTGTTATCGTACTTTGATCTCCATCGTCAATGCTACAAAAAAAAATGTTTAACTAAGCTTAATTGAATAACTATGCTCTAATCCAAGGCCATTTCGATTTTCTTGTACCATTTAAATAGAAAAAACAATAATCTGAAGCTCTTGCATTTGATTGCCCGGATTATTTGACAAACAAGAATATGATATGGCTTCTTATATTTTATACATTGTTCGATGAAGACTATAATGTAATATCAAACATAGAATATACAACTAAAATTCGTATATGATACTTGTTGGATAAGATTGGATTACAAAGCATAAAATCTCAATAATTAATTTCCTTAAATTGTTTAAAAGAAAAAATATCCTTTAGTCAATGAATAAAAATCGCAACCACCTCACCACAACTCTACCACCATAGCATGCGGCTCTCGCCCCGCCTACACTTGAGGATAGTTTCGACCTAGAACCTCATCAATCAAGCCGTTTACTTTGATTGATTCCCGAGTCTAATAACCAAATCCGGTGCTTGCCTCTATTTCCTTTTATTCTTCCATTTTTGTTGCATTTATGCCATTTGGTTATTAGTAGAAAAGCAAATCCAAATCTCCAAACAAACAACCCGGAGAAGCAGAACCCCAAATGAGGAAATCATCAGTGCTCATGATGGCACACGATTCATGATGACTCCAACGCTGTTGTCATCGCCATTGAAATTTAAAAAAAAAAACGAAAAGGGCCATGATCGCTCCTTCTGAATCATTCCATAATTACGCAAGGATCTAGTACAGCGATCCTCCTTTGGGGGGCCGTGCCTTTTGGATCCGAGAGTATTGCGTTAAAGACTCCGGCTGTCTCGTCGGTCGTTGACCCCCCCTCCATTAGCTGATCGTTGCTGTGCTGATCAGGCCTCCTCAGGGACATGATGATAATGCTGTAAATCCATCATCATCATGCGATCCTTTCGAAGCATGTGGTCCAATTTGCGTCCATGCCTCAGATGACATCGAAACTTCAACTGCCAAGAAAATCTTTCATGCGGGTACTTCACCTTTTTCCCTCAATAAAAGGAAGTTCTACATCACGGGAAAGATGACTGATGAGATGTCAATTGTTTTCGCCCTTGCTAGCTAGGGTTTTTCAAAGAAATGAATGAATCATTTCCATCGATGAGGGTATGGAATGGCTTGTGTTCTTTTACTGTACTTTGCTTTCAAAAAGGGGTGGAACTCGAGCATCTAAAACGGACAAGAAAAGGCGTGTGGGTGCCATGTGTTTGCTCTATTATGGATGTATAAAACCTAGAAGAATGTATGGTAGTAATTCAGCTATTTTGGTTAGATCTTCAACTTGTTTGAGTCGGGCATTTAGATGATCATCTTGAGCCCGACCGACTTTAGTTTTGAGCTACTCGGACTTGATTCGAACTTGAAAAAAGAGATGAGTTGAGCATGACTAATTCATCACAAATTGGTTTGTGATTTGAACTCCTTAATCATATGATTACTAATTTAATTAGATTACATTTCAAAGGGCTCAAAAACCTGCACATATCTGATTCTTTAGACTTGCAAGATGTTCCATAAAACTCTGAATAACCAAACACTTACACTTGTCCCCTTGATTTATCACCCCAAAAATAAAAATAAAAAATGATTGCATTTCAAAGACGTGCAAATCCCATTGATCTCGCGTGCTATCTTTATGGCCCAAAATTCTTTATTATATAGTTAAGAGAGCACGATTTGAGATTTTAATATTATTGTGGGGTTTTTTGTCCAATTGTTTTCCCTTTATTAAATATAGCATTTGAAACTTTCACAAGGTGATATTAGGTAAGGCTCCATTCACAAGGTGATAAGGGTAGCTCCTAAGATTAATATGAGTAAGAGATGTTGTAATCTGAGTTGTCCTATTTAAATATGTATTTAACCACTCAGCCAATCGCATGAGAGTGATTCTATACTTTTCTACTCTTTTTAGTGATTGTTTAATGCGATGTTCTCTATTTTGTCTTGCAACAGTCATGTTTAGGGACATTTGTTCCACCATTTCTACTTCTGACTCGTGACTTTGGACCTAAATAAGCTGTTACATTAAAAATAAAATAGTATTCAGGACCTAAATAAGCTCCTCTTATTGTGATCTAGGTTTTAAGACTTTTCTGGGAGGTGGACTCGTCGAAGCACGCGAAAACTGACTCGGACATCATATGATCATTATACCCAAGAAAAGAATGGTTAATCTTTTTTCTAACTTTAGGCCGATGCTTTTTTTTTAATGGAAATATACAAGTTAGAAAAAGAAAATATAAATTTATAAAGCAAGAGTCCAGTACCTGGCCACGATGACTAACAGTGTTCCATTTCTAACCGTCAGAACCTCTGAAGAACAACATTTAATGAAAATCCATAGACCACAACGACACTCAACAGTCTGAATTTAAAATATAATTTATGCATCGCCGTATGAAAGGTGCAGAGATTCGGAATCCATGTTGAAAGAAATTGGGTTCGCGTCGTGGCTATTGTCAAACCCGAACTCGATCGCCCGTCGCGACCGCACGCGGCGCCGCGGGACCCAAACGCCTTCAAGTCTAGCATGCAATCATGCGCCATCGCTTAGTCTTTTTTCTCGCTCGTTTTTCCGTCCCGCCACGCCTCCAGCCGTCTCCCACCGGAACGCAAGTTATTTCTATGTGCTCCTCTTCTTTTCCTTTTTAAATTAAAGGAGGAGTTACCGCATGCGTCGTTACTTAGTACGATTTGGAATATACTGATTTATATATGAAATTCACCAAATTCAAATACATAGATGGATCGATGTTCCGGAGAAAAGGATCGCCATGACTTGATCGAGGGTGCTTTTCCATGCCGTAGGTGAGTATTAACAACGGTGGTCTGGTCACCATTGCCTTAAGACAGAGACGGTCATAGTCATGGCCATCATCTAAAGGGAGGGAGGGAGAGAGAGATAGAGAGATGTCATGCGAAGTGAATGGGAGAGACAAGAGAGAGGTCATGTGAACCGATGAACACTACCATGCACACACATTTGGTTCATCGACAGCATGCGATCACCTCGTGCTGCTATAGCCGAAGGCGGGGCAGCCCCATGGTCAAGGTGGTTGCTAGAAGCAGCTCCCCATCAGCATTGTCCTCTCCTTCTGCGGCCCTCCCCTCTTTTTTTTAGCACGATAAAATATATCTTGTCACTCACATAAAAACTCAATGAAAAGTAAGATCGTGTCTCCCTCCATCCGCAATTGAGAATGATTTACGAATGTGGACATTAATCACATGTAAACTCAACCAAAAACATATGAGTGGTGTAATTTTGCGTAATTATAACTGCTAATTAGAAGACCAATTGAAAGAAATTTTCCCCAAATGAATGAAAACATAACTCATAAAAATCAAAATATTAACTTTGTTGAATTTATAAAAGGTTAAAAAGGGTCTCATAACAAGTAAACACTTGTGAGCCATATGCAATAAGGATTTTTTTGCATATTACATGAAAAAATTTGAAAAATGACAGATTTTACTTATTTGGATATTTAATAAGTACCACAGGAACTAGTTAATAAAATCTCGAGTTAAAATGTATAAGTGCTTCTAGATTCCCATAAGAAGACAAAGGACCAATCCAATTTTATAGATGTTCCTGAATTCTCCTTAGTTTACATAAGACTATCATAACGTTGGTACATTAAAAGTTAACACAGGTAATTATCCAATAACATGGTAAAACACCTCAAATTATCGTAAGTAATACTAGCTATGGTTAGTAATTATCCTCAACAATTGTTATTTCCCTATATGCCCTTGTAAATGAGAAACTAGTAACCATCTTTTACACAGGATAGTTTTACCTCAAAATCTTTAAAAATCGAATATCTTAGTAACTTTCTATGAGAGTCATAACCAACCTGAATTTATTGTGAACTTCCTTTTTCCTATTCTTAGTAACTTACCATTATAGCTGTAATATTCCTTCCCAGTTTGTAACTTTAAGGCATCATATGTTAAGTAATTGTCATCACATGCTGCAATTTTCCTTAATCAATAATAAAATCGACAACCTTATAACAAGTAATTTCCTTTTGAAGCTTTTATCCTTTTGATCCTGTGGTCCATATTACATACGGTAATTATCAGACCGGACGTGCCCTACGTATGCCTCAAATTGTAGATTGACCTGAACCCAAAATCAATTCAAAAGTTCTTACCTTGGCAGGGGGCCGATCGCCCATTACAGTTGCACATCGCCATAGCTCTCTGTTTTAGTTACAAGAGTTTCTTACAAATATGAGAATGAGAGAGAGAGAGAGAGAGAGAGAGAGAGAGGCCGCAAACTTCGAATTGTTCCTCTTCTTCTAGGCATGACTGCTTTTGTAAAATCCCAAAAGATGATTCCTTTGGACTCACTTCACTTCGAATTGTTCCTCTTCTTCTAGGTAAGACTGCTTTTGTCAAATCCCAAAAGATAATTCCTTTGGACTCTTACTCGGTTACTCCCTTCACATGAACATCTCTCTCTTTCTCTCTCTCAAATTTAATTTTTGGACATGAACATTGGACGAATAATGGGACATAACATGTGGCCATACACATGTACATGGACACAAGGCGTATGGAAAGCGTCGTGGAGAGAGGATTTTGAATGAGCAGTTTTTATTTTCTCGGGGTTGCAGAGAAAAATGTATTTACTTTATTGATCACACTGTCGTGTTGGCTCCAGAGCCGAAAATGGAAGAGAGGGGGGGGAGGCTTTTTGCAGCGTCTTTGTGTGGAAAGAGAGTGCGAAAAAGCAAAGGCTTCAAGAAAGAGAGAGGGAGAGAGGGAGAGGGAGAGGGAGAGAGGGTCTCGCCAAAGCTCTTTGACACGTGATAAAGAAAGCGAACCCAAAAGCACTTGCATGCGTGTATAAGATTCATCATCGCCATCATCAACCCATTCCATGTCCTCTTTCTAACCCCCCAACTCTCTCTCTCTCTCTCTCTCTCTAACTTTGAATCTCTCAAGTTCCCACGAAGACCAGCCCTTTTGCCTCTCTCTCTCTCTCTCGCTCTGCCTCTCTGTGTGCCTGCGTGTTTGAATCAGGCACGTCTTATAAAGCCTCTCTCGTCTCTCGACCTGCGCATTGCGAGACCAAGTTCTCTGCTTTGTTCGTGTGCTGAACTAGGGAGCTAGCTCATTTTGGCTGGGTGGGTTGGTTGGTTGGTGAGTCTGTAAATTTTTCGGCTTCCTTATGGCTTATTGATACTGGTTATTTATTTGTTTTATTCGTCTGTGCGAGTCGCTCTAGCTTCTTAGCATTAAATTTCGCCGTATCCTCCAGATAGTGATTTTACTGCCCTTTTCAAGGTTTATTCCTTATGCTTCATTTTGTTCTTTTCTATGTGTTCCCACTCTCACTCTCTGCTCTCTCTCTCTCTCTCTACACGCTCCTTAGCTCGCTCGCACCTCAACAGACTCGTCCTTTCCAAATTTCTTCTTTCCAAGCTAAAAAAAATATATTTTTTGAAACAAATTACGTTGGTGTTTTTATCTGCTTGGTCTCACTCGATGTTTTCCCAGCACAGATTTTTCGGTTTTTGGTAGGGGACAGGATTCGATCCTAGTTTTGTCTTCTGGGTATTTTCCATTTACTAGGTTCTATTGAGGAAAACCGAGCTGGGTATTTTTCCGTTTATCGTGTTCGATTAAAGAAAACCAGAAATTCTTTCGTATTCCACCTTTTCTCTTGGCCTCTCTTTGCCTTGTGATTCTCGTCTTAAAACGATTCATGATCATTGGTTTACCGAATAGAAGAAGAAGAATCTAAAACAAAGTTTTATTAGTCTCGGGGTTGACTGTCAGCTTTGTCTTCGCGTTTATGAATTTTGTGCTCTTTGCACGTTTTCGTTTCAGGTTTTCTGTTTTTTTCTTTCGATTTTCTGAGGTGATACCACGGGGAGGCGAAAGGAGGAAAATTTGTGCTCGATGTTAGTTGGGCGGGTGGCATTAATTTATCCTCACTTCTGCTCGAAATTTGTTCTTTCTTTTTGGGGGTTGGTCTGCGTGCTGAACCAGAGGTGAAAAATTGACTGTGCGTTTCAATCTTGCGAGGAAATGGTAATGCTTGCAATCTGCGGCAAAGGGTGTTCTTTGTTCCACCTCTCTTCTTTTGAACTATTGCGTGCCCGAAGCTGAACCCATGATTTCGCACACACTCATTGACGAGATTTTCCGTTCAGTCACTGTTCTGCAATTGTAGCCATTTCTCTGACATGCAAGATTTCACCCTTTATTCTCATTTCTCTCTTCAACTTTGTTTCTCTCTCAGCTGAAGTAGTTTTGTATCCTCTTGAAACAAGCCAAAGCCCGAGAGGGGGGGTCGGTGTACTATTTGGGACATCGGTTGGGAGTTTCAGTTATCCCAGCAGATGCCTACGAGGCAAATGAAAGAGAGCGCAGATCAGAACCACCAGCACCTTGTCATCAAGACCGCCCGCTTGCAGAATCCCATGAATAATCAACCTCAGAAGTCCCCGAAGACCACGCAGAATGGCAAGGGCCCGCCGACCCCGTCACCTCCCTCGAAGAGCAGAGGAAGGAGGAGGAGAGGGAGAGGCGAGCGGAAGTCCGACCAAGGTGACGTCTGCGCGAGGCCGAGCTCTCGGCCGTGCACCGGGGAGATTGTCGTGCCGAGGGCCCCTCCGAACGGGTGCGCCCAGAATGGTGGTGGGAACCGGGCAGATTTCCCGGCCTCGAGCCGGTCCTTGAGCTTGGCTCGCCGGCCCGGGTATGGGCAAGTTGGGACCCGGTGCATTGTGAAGGCCAACCATTTCTTTGCAGTGTTACCAGAGAAAGACTTGAATCAGTATGACGTAAGTAGCTCTATTCTCTGGGGGTGATTTTTGTGTGTTTTTTCCTTTTCTTTTTTTCTTTTTTCTTTTTTGTTTTCTCTGGGTGTTGAAAACGAGTGTGCTTGCTGATTTTTGCAGAAGATAAAATTTGACATGGTTCTTAATCTGTGATACAACGGTTGGGACCCTCAATCTGACATAAAATGGAGTTTGATGTCATCACGTGGGTGTTGTTTTCTTCTTTATCGTTTGTGGTCTTTTTTACACTTGGAGCTGACAATGAAAGTGGGTTTCAATTTGGCTTGTCCTTTTCAGAGGTTTTAATTTGATTAGCTGTAGATAGATACACCTGCGCTTCAGAGTTTTGTTCTTATTGTTTTGCTCGGCTATCTGATTCTTTCCCTGAGGCTGTCTCTGTGCTGCTCATGGCAGGTCAGCATTACACCAGAAGTGGCATCAAGGACCGTAAACAGAGCCATCATGGCAGAGTTGCTAAGGCTGTATAGAGAATCTGACTTAGGAATGAGATTGCCTGCTTATGATGGGAGGAAGAGTCTTTACACTGCTGGTGAGCTTCCCTTTGCTTGGAAGGAGTTCACCATTAAGCTCTTAGATGAAGAGGATGGAATTAATGGACCCAAGTAAGTTTTTCTAACATGGAAATCTCTGTTTATCAATCTCTTTATAGAGTTACTTTATATGTAAAATTCACTCTGCATTGAAAAATGTAAGAAATGATAGACTTTCAATCATTTGCTTCGTGTTCGTTAGGCAATACTCTAGATTTTAAATTGCTTATTCTCTGAATCGTAGAGAGTTACATTGGCGATAATGTTTCTTATGCTCAACTCTTGGGCATTTTTGCAATTTTTCAGGAGACAAAGAGAATATAAGGTGGTTATTAAGTTTGTTGCACGGGCAAATATGCACCACTTAAGCCAATTCCTAGCTGGTAAGCGTGCCGATGCACCCCAGGAAGCTCTGCAGGTACTTGATATCGTTTTGAGGGAGCTTTCCACGAAAAGGTAAATAATATCCTCTTATTGTAGACTTTTTACCTCGCCCTAATGCAATGACTTATTTGAGGATGCAACATATGCAGGTTTTGCCCCATTGGTCGATCATTTTTCTCACCCAATTTAAGAACACCCCAACAGCTTGGTGACGGCTTAGAATCATGGTGCGGTTTTTACCAGAGCATTAGGCCTACTCAGATGGGCTTATCCCTGAATATTGGTAATTGGAGCAAATTGATTTCACTTCTTAAACCAAACCAACTAGTTCATTCAGTCCCTTGATACACCAAGTTGCTTCCTTTTTCTTCTTTAAAAATCTTCCTGTAAATTGCAGATATGGCTTCAGCTGCATTCATTGAGCCTCTTCCGGTGATAGAGTTCGTGGCCCAGCTTCTAGGCAAAGATGTCCTATCGAGGCAATTATCTGATTCTGATCGTATCAAGGTATGTTCTCTTACATGATGTCAATTAGTCGACTTTACAAACTTGGGGTATTATGATGTTGAGATATTAGAAAAAGTATATTATTTAGTGGCATAATGTGGACCAAATCATCAGCTGTTGAAGATTTATCTTTTAAAAGGGAAGTTCTCACAATAAGTTCTTGCCACGGATTGTTTTGCCAAGGCACTCCATAACGTGTTCCCTCTGAAGATCAACACAAAGTTGGCTCAGTGTCTGGTTGATCTATCAAAAATGGATGGTCATATCTTAATGAATTTGTGATGTGTTCTTGCTCTTTCTGATGAAAAATATTCCACCAGATTAAGAAGGGCCTTCGGGGGGTAAAAGTTGAAGTAACGCACAGAGGGAGTGTACGAAGAAAATACCGTGTTTCAGGGTTGACATCTCAGCCAACGAGAGAGCTAGTGTAAGTTTTCACTCTTTATTTGTCACATGAAAGTCAGACAGTAAACTGAAGCCATCTATAGTTGAAAATAAGCTAAATCTCTCTGTTATTGGCATGTTTCAAACATTTGGTTCTAGATTTCCTGTTGATGACAATCTGAACATGAAGTCTGTTGTGGAATACTTTCAAGAGATGTATGGCTTTACAATACTGCATACACATCTTCCTTGCCTCCAAGTAGGAAATCAAAAGAAGGCAAACTATTTACCCATGGAGGTAACAAGTTGTCACCACTTATCAAACAAATTCCTTTTGTGGAAACTTTTGCTAATGTTTTCCTAGTATAATTTAAATTACTTCCACTTTGTCAGGCATGCAAAATTGTTGAAGGGCAACGATATACGAAAAGGTTGAATGAGAAGCAAATTACTGCCCTGCTAAAAGTTACATGCCAAAGACCTAGGGATCGTGAAAATGATATTCTCCGGGTATTGTTACTTTTTTGTTTTCGTCTTTTATATTATAAAGTTGGCCTCTTCTGATGTATTGGAATCTATTATTTGTTGGCTATCATGACATATCACTGTCATCTCAAGCATGTTATTAGTGCAATCATGAAACAAGAACATTTGCTTTAAGACTTAAAATCAAGACTTTTGTCTTATCATACCTTGGATGCATCACATCAATCACTATTGGTTTTTGGCACATGCAGTCTTCCTTGTTAATAAATTCAGATAGAGTCCGTTTTCTTTTTGTTCATGACATGTCTTCTCATTCGCTTCTATCTGTAGCAGACACAAGTTGATGAGCCATCCTTTTGGTCAGGGCAGGCTTTTTTATTATTCTTTTAACGTGCTAGCTGCCTTAGCAAATTCCAATCCATGAAATATACCACTTTAAACTTTTTAGATTAGATAAGACCTTAGCCTAAGTCTGGGTGGATGGCCCAAAAATTTGCTTGTTAGCACTTGATGGTTTGGGAAATCCAACACATGTCGCATGGCTGCTCCACTATCCCATCTTTGATATGTTTCCTAGATAAACAAGCCTGCCTAATGGGCTAATAGGAATGGCAAATGTCCTGTTGGAGTCGACCCCGCTTGTCCTGGGGCTGGGGATGGAATTTCTGCCTCAGAGTCGGGACTTCCATGGCCTTGCCCTGGATATGTCACTTTTTTCGTTTTCGGTTAAATACAAAGCAACGTTTGTTATTCAAACTAATACTGGTATAATTGCTAATTACTCTCTTTTAGAATGTCTGGTAAGTATTTTTGTATTCCTTTAAGAAATCTTAGTCAAAATCATTGTCTTATTAAGTTAATTTTTAAATTTGATATAGAGAAATCTCTATCAGAAAAATTTAGGATATTGACTAAGATTTAAGGTTCTTAAAGGAAAGGGCAAATGAGGCAGGGCACTCCACATAGTTGGGCTAAGTGGAATGGGGAGGAGTGTAGGGGTGACAGGGAACATTGCCTCACAACCCACCCCATTGACATCTGGATCAGGACAGCCTTTTTCTATTGTAAAGGTTAAAAAAGAAGAGAAATGTATATCAATATCCAATTTGAATATTCTGGTTTTTGAGTTGGGCTTTATGGTCATGTATTTCTGGTATGTTTTACGGCACTGTATTATTTAGAGGAGTAGCTTTTTTCCACACTTGAGTTTTGCTGTTTATATCTTGATGGGATTTTTATTCATTTAATTCTTTTGGATCGTTTAAACACATGCAGACTGTTCAAAACAATGCCTATGATCAAGACCCTTATGCCAAGGAATTTGGGATCAAGATCAGTGAAAAGCTGGCATCTGTTGAAGCTCGTATCCTTCCAGCCCCTTGGGTAATATTTTTAAACCTTTTCTCCTACATTGCTTCTGATGGGCAGGAAGTTCATCAATTTTCCTTGTAATGACATGTGTATGCAGTTGAAATATCACGAAACTGGAAAAGAGAAGGATTGTTTGCCTCAAGTTGGTCAATGGAATATGATGAACAAGGTATCTCAGCACCCCTATAATATTCATCTTTATTTATTATAAGTTGAATATAGCAGGGACAATTGCATCATAGTTTTATAACTACAATCATAAAAAAATGCGATGGACTGCTTTTATTGTCATGAAAATAAAGAAAGTTTTTCATGTCGATCAGTGAAAGTTTGTAGAGGTAAAATAAGAAGTCTTCACTACAGATTCATGGCAACTTGCAATTGCTTTTTTCCCCCTCACATTCTATTGGTCTAGAAGTTGTTTTGTGTACCTTTCAAATGCTTATACTGCTTCACCTTGATGTTGCTCTGTTCATAATGTGCAGAAAATGATAAATGGCATGACTGTGAATCGGTGGGCATGTATCAACTTCTCTAGGAGTGTGCAGGAAAGTGTTGCGAGGGGGTTCTGCAGTGAACTCGCTCAAATGTGTCAAGTTTCTGGAATGGTAGTACCCTTTTCGTTATCCTTGGTCATAAAGACTCGCATCGGACTCATTTTTATTTGTTTTGATGTCCCTTTCCTTTTCTTTTACCCTATTCTGGTTCTTTCGTTTTATTCCTTTGACTAAAGTTTCAATACTCATTTGCTGTTTGAAGGAATTTAATACTCAGCCGGTCATTCCCATCTATAATGCAAAGCCAGAGCAAGTAGAGAAAGCTTTGAAGCATGTATACCATGCGTGCATAAATAAAACCAAAGGAAAAGAACTAGAGCTTTTATTGGCAATTTTGCCCGACAATAATGGCTCCCTATATGGTAGGCCATACAAGCAATTTGGTTCAATGTTGGGTCAGTGAAACTAGTTTTAAACTATAAAACTGACATTCTTCCATAAATATTTTGTAGGGGACCTCAAAAGAATATGTGAGACTGACCTTGGTATAATATCACAATGTTGTCTCACAAAGCATGTTTTCAAGATCACCAAGCAGTACTTGGCAAATGTATCCTTGAAGATCAATGTTAAGGTGATTTGAATTCCTGATCATTTTATTTATTTTATGCAAAAATTTCCTGTAATTACTTTTTCCCCAACAATGGAAAAATCTGCACATATTACCTGCTACTTTCATTTGTTTTAATGGCAATTGATAGCCTCTAATTTCCAAATATTGTTCTTTAGCTATGTTCCACTGTTTGAAGTGGCCTAAGTTGGTTGTCTTCGTAATCTCAATTGATTATATGCTACCGTCCTCTTCAGACTTCCATGTAAAATTTGTCCTTGTGCAGATGGGTGGCAGAAATACTGTTCTTTTGGATGCAATTAGCTGCAGAATTCCATTAGTCAGTGACATACCAACTATAATATTCGGAGCGGATGTGACCCATCCAGAGAATGGGGAAGACTCTAGCCCCTCAATAGCTGCTGTATGTATGCTGATCAATTTACTGCATCTCCAAAATCTTAAGAGCATAAATGTTACTACCACAGCCTTTCCTTATAAATGATGTTCTTAATGTAGGTAGTAGCATCTCAGGACTGGCCAGAAGTTACAAAATATGCAGGACTGGTTTGTGCTCAAGCTCACAGACAGGAACTTATTCAAGACTTGTACAAAACATGGAATGATCCAGTTCGTGGAACTGTTAGTGGGGGCATGATCAGGTACGAGAATATCCTGAGTATTAGATTCTAACATGGTTAGAACTGCTTTTCTTGCATAGCACTAAGGGGCACTTTAATCCTTATTTCATGCATTGTCTTCACAGGGATCTTTTGGTGTCCTTTAGAAAAGCAACAGGGCAAAAGCCGCTGAGGATAATATTTTACAGGTTCATATCATCCTTAGCCTTGTTAATTATATGCTCTTAATTGAAAAGGCTAAATTTGAATCATGGTTTTGTACCCAACTGAACATGTTGTAGATCCTCAGCTTAGGGAATTTGTATATAGAACTGGTAAGAAGAGGGATGATCCAAGTATGTGTTTTCCATACTCTAATTTCTGTTTTTGCTATTGTTTTGTAGATTGAGTGAAAATTTTTACTGAGTATCGCATTTCTTTTTACTAGCCTATGTTCTTCCAGTACGTGTTATGCAATTGTTTTTTAAGTAAAGGTAGGTTCATCCGTTTTTTATGTAGCTGTTTGATGTTCTCATATCACTCTATGGAACACGCAGGGATGGCGTGAGTGAAGGGCAATTCTATCAAGTTCTCCTGTATGAATTGGATGCGATCAGAAAGGTGAGGATTTATGTATCTATACAATATCCTCTTTTTTGTCTTTTTCTTCTTCATACAGAACAAAATCTTCAATTGCCCTTGTGAAATTACTTGCAGGCTTGTGCTTCACTAGAACCAAACTATCAACCGCCGGTAACTTTCATTGTGGTGCAAAAACGACACCATACACGCTTGTTTGCTAACAATCATAGAGACAAAAGCAGCACCGATAAAAGTGGCAATATTTTGCCCGGTAAATGAAAATGTTCCATTTTAACATACCCGCACAATTTCGCTTCTTTTTGGAAATGTGACATGATCAAATTTGTTGTTTAGGTACTGTGGTCGATACAAAGATCTGCCATCCCACAGAATTTGACTTTTACCTTTGTAGTCATGCTGGGATTCAGGTAAATTTCTTTGCTTGATCCTCTCCTATTTATCAAGTGCTCGCTTTTCCAATTGCAAGTGGCCTTCACCATTATCTTATTTAAAAGGTAAAGGAACAGACATACTAGGAGCTTCAAGAATTTCCCCTCACAATATTAAAGGAACATTATTTTCTAAGGCTTTTTCAGTAGGAACCAGTGCTTGGTAGATATGATCGGTTTCTTATAAGTGAGAATATGCTAGGTGGACACTGATCATAGCATTTGAGAATAAGGTAACAGGAAGTTTCAAATTTATGGCCAAACTTGCGTACAATATAGTTGCATTTTTTTACAATATAGGCTGTGATATTTTGGTGTCCTGCCATTATTGGGTAAAATTACCCAGTTTTCTGGTGTAAATGGGTTATAAAACTGAACCATCTACGCAGTTGACCTTTCGATCCTCCTGTGACTGGCAATTGAATTTGCAGCCAGGATCATAATTCGATGAAGAAACCATCAGGAGAAGACTTGCATATTATTTGTCCCTAGTAAGTAGGAAATGAGAAGTTCAGGGAAGCAATTCTTATTTTAATCAATTCATCCTTACTTGACCGAAATGTGACACTATTGGATTAACGTATGTAAGATTTGTTCCTTGGGCCTCAAACTGTCGCTTGGAAGTAAGATTTGAAGAAATGTCAGAGACATTACTTTCTTTGGACTTTGAGAGGATATGATCAAATTGTTCGTACATAGTCCTTGCATTGCGGCTCCTAGTCCAAGTACATGGTCATAGAAGATGTCTATTGTCTTGTCTGTGTGGAATTTCAAGGACATTGAATTTTGCATCTCCTTGCTCATTGATAGGGAACAAGTCGGCCAGCTCATTATCACGTTCTATGGGATGAGAATAATTTTACAGCCGATGGAATCCAGTCGTTGACGAACAATCTCTGTTACACATATGCAAGATGCACGCGTTCAGTCTCAGTTGGTAAGTAAACCCTTATGCCTGAGCTCACCTGTTCTTAAGTTTGCCAATGTTTTCAACTGGACTTTTGGTCTATTGCAGTGCCTCCGGCTTATTACGCACATTTGGCTGCTTTCCGAGCCCGCTTCTACATGGAACCGGAGGCGCAAGAGAACGGATCGATGGGGAGCGGCGGGGCGGCGGCGGCGATCACAAAACCAAAGGCGCACGCATAACCGGAGAGTCAGGCGTGAGGCCATTGCCGGCTTTGAAGGAGAACGTGAAGAGAGTGATGTTCTACTGCTAGAATGGGGGCCGAGGACATCCACTAACTTCGATCTTCGAGTCTCGAATCTTTACTGGTAGATGTGTACATGCTGTGTTTATAAAGAGATGTAGACGGTTGCCCCTAGAATAGAGTAGGGAAGGATGGTGGTTGGTCTAGGCTCTTTTGAAGCTGAGGATGAGAGTTTAGATTGCAAATAGGCAAAAATAGTCAGGAATCAGATAGGAGGTGAAGATGACATAGAGAGGGTAGTTCTCATCCTTGATGTAACCATCGGTTCTAGGAGGAAGGAGGGGGAATTTGGTGGATCACACTAGGCTTCTTTGTAAAGGATTTTTTTTTTTTTTTAATCCCAGTGAAGTCAAATCAAATCTTAAAGTCAGCAAATCTTGTCTCATCTTGTCTTCGCTCATGTGATCGGGTCTTCCCGTCTACTGTAGACTATCATGAGGTGTACTTCATGTCTTTTGGTCCCATTTGTACCAGACGTCAGCGATGTCTAATAATTGTTGTTTTTGAAAATCTTATTTAAAAATCTTAAAATTTATCATGAAAATACGATTGAATTTTAAAATTTTAAAAATTTTAAAGAAATATAATCAAGTCATAATATATCTATGGGCTTAGTCCATAAATGAGCATCCATAGGGTTAGTCCGTAAATCACAATTTAAGGAAACTCGAAGTTAATCGTCGGCAACGTGGTCCTTCCTTTGTACCACTACTTGCAATTGTTGTCCACGAAAAGGGCTTGAAATGAGGTTGCAGAGCTATCTGCACGTAGTGTCAAAGTGAATATTTATGGCAAAGCCAAAGGTACAAGATCGTAATTCCCCACCTCATTGTAATTGAACAAGATTCCGGTAAGCAAAGTTGTAATTCAAGATCTCCCCTGGCCTTGGCCATTTCGCGGCGCTAGTGCCTCCTCAAGTGGCCTGTTTCACTTGACGATCAATTGTAGAGTTATAATCCGAGGAAGCGTTTCGGTAGGGACTACCTTCCAATGTTACCCTTTGCATTCCTCCCAATGGTTGCGCATTTTGTCTACTTGTCGTCGATTTTGACTTACTGCAGGGTGAAGCCGGCACGGAGCCATTGTTGTCATCAAACTCAATGGCAAGTTCCACATCAATCGAATGGTGAAGTTTGAATCGAGTGGAGATGATAAGACATGATCTCATTGTAATTGAAAAGCGATCAAATCAGCGTAAGGAGAAAGGAAACGAGTGAAATTCACAAATTGTTTTATAAAGTAAGAGCATTTGAAAGTGATATGTGAGTGAAAATTGAGAGATAATGAAAAATGAGAGGAAAGAGACCAATTTTTATAGAAATCAAAGTTTTCGCTGGCCCCATCTACAATTGATCGCTGAACAAATGACCCAACTAAGGCTTATTTATTTATTTTAAGGCTATGGCCCAAAGGTGGGCCGTCTTCAGCCAGCCATTGGGCCGGATTGGGTCACCGACAATCATCCATCCAGTTTTAGGGCCGAGGCCGAAAATTCTTGAAGATGGGCCCAAACCATTGCACTCGGCCCATTGAAAAGAGATGTGTTAGTGCTTGGGCCAGGCAATTAGGGCCTATGGGCCTACCACGGCCCAAATCCAAGACGGCGTCGTTCCAATCCTAGTCTCATTAAGTGATGCCCAGGCCTAGGCCAAGGTCAATAGGTGTCTTCTAATCCATATAATTTTGTGAATGTTCGATACGCACATTCACAAAATGTTTATCAAAACCTCCAAAACTCACGACACCTTCTCTTCGAGCACCTCTATTATTTTTTTTAATACATTTAGGGTTTTCTTTTTTCTTGTATTGCTTTTAATCTCGATATTTGCAAACATAGATAGACACATGCAACTCGAAACGATTTTTTTTATCACAAAGTCAAAGTTGGGAGAAGGTCGGGTGGGCGCCCAAAGCGCTCTATCCCAGTTCAAATTCGATCTAGGCAAATCGAGTCAAAAGTGCAAGCGGTTTCCATCAATTTGACGTCACAACTTTCAAGTAATTTCCATTATTAAAGAATTTACTCAGAATTTTTTCTTTTTCATAGACACGATTTTCTTTTTCAGAGAAAAAAAGGATTTTTGAAATATGGGAAAGGTGGTGGCGCCGCCTCCATGTCAGACGGCTGCTGTGCGTCGCAAGATCCCAAGCAAAACCCGGTTCATCACCCACTTGAAGGACTGGACTTTCTTTTGTTCTTTTTTCCTGTTATTATTTCATTCTTTTGTCGATAAATTGCTTTTTATTTTATGAAAATTAGGAAGATAATTAAGTTGCTTTTTAAATAGTGCGATGCAATGCGGTGTGCATCATCTAGTGTCCAGAGCTAGATGTCCCCTTATAGGCAAGAGGAGGGGGGCGGTAACTTTGAATAGAAATGTGCAGTCTAGCTGTACCTAGATATCAGAATAAATTCACCAAAAGTCTGCCTTTAATTACTCCATCCGCTTTCAATGATGGCTTCGATTCGATGCCCGAGGACTAGCAACCGATTATTTGTGTCATTTTCATAATGTTTTCTAAATATTTCGAAATTACCGCGAAATCTTACTCATTAAAAATTGGATAAGAACACTATCAATTTGCAATAGTTTTGAATTGATCTTGTCATGACTGATGTCGTGTTTAGATTTTTCAAGATATACTCATATCACGGCGAATTATTGTCCTATCGAAGATTGCCAAGTAAGCACTTGACTCTAGAATTGCAAACTAATGCAGAAGTGCTCCGTATCATACACTGTTCCCATAAGATGTGAATGGATGTTTAGAATCTGATCTTAGGGTTGAAACCTGGCCATATATGAGAAGGGAAGAAAGAGATGCATAACCCAACATCGAACCTTAATAAACCTCGAAGACCAACAACTGCAATTCTTATCTATCTTTGAGCATACCATGTGAATATTCCTTAAGGTCATTATTATTTCTCTCAAAATGCTACATATTTACATATTATATACTTTCTAAGATGAATTGTTCCGTTATGTTTCTCGAGTTGCGGAATTCACGGTGTTATCTTCATTATTAGAGATAGCCTGAAAGCAACTATAGGTAGACTTTATTGATAGACACAGCTTTTCTGCAACGAAAAGTGACATATTCTCGAGTTACTACGTGCTAGATTAGGATTTTGGGAGGTGAAATATGTTCCCTCTTTTCCTCCTTTTTGTTTCTGTTTCTGTTTTACGGTAAATTTACTGCATTTGTATGTTTATGGTATTTATTTATCATAAATTTTTGAAACTCTTGATTCTACTTTCTCTTTTCAAATGATAAAAATAAATCTAGATAGCTATTTTTTTTTTGTCAAAAAGAAATTTCCATTTATTATCAAATTGATACATGAAATGGGATATCAAAAGTCACAGTAACAAAACAAATCCATAAATCTGCAAAATAAACAAAAAGTCAAAAATCAAGGCGTTTCATCAAAACATGATTGGTAGAGATCATTATAAGTTCGTCCTTCAATAACAAATCTATAACTCAATCCAAGTGAAATGATCGACGACCAATCATCGAATCACATAGCACTATCAGTGATACACGTAGAGATCTTTATTTGTAATTCCGGCTTTGCCCTTCAGTAATGTGCGCCTAGATTCGGTGTCCCCAATACCATCACCATATGTAGACAATATAAACATGTTGAAAAAATCTTAAACTTGCTGTGAACACCATTGAAACTGGAGGCGGAGTACGTACTCATTAGAACTCCAAAATCTATAATTATATTGTAGAGAAAAATTCCCAAATATAAGATCATGAGAGCAAAGCTTCCAAATTTAAAACTAGATCGAGAGAAATGAAACAAATGAAAATAAAAGGAAAAGGAACTGGGAGGGGAAGGGAGGGAGAGATCTAGGTCAAATTCCTTCCCTCCCTCTAGAAGTGGAAGAGATGAAAAAAAGTTCAGAGAGAGAGAGAGAGAGATGGTTTTTCTTTAGGGAAAAATCTAGCTAGCTAGTTCAAAACATCAACTTTATTTAAAAAATATTTGCCCGATCAAAAGAGGGACATGTCATCTCTTTTGGTAAATGCATGGAAAGAGATTAATGTTTCGAATCACAAATTAGTTTAGGAAAGAAATTTTAATGATTGAAAGATGGGAGATAATTTGAGAACTAGTATGTTTCATAAAATGCCACAGACTCAAATAGTTCATACTTATATAAAAGGAAATGCATAGCTTTGTAACATTTAGGCTATGGTCCCTGTATTTTCTACCAAGAGAGAGATTTGCAATACATTAAATTTGAAAAAGGAAAGATATTAATGGGATTAATCGACAAGTATCTCCACTGTACAATTTTATCCATTTTGCTATGTCATACTAACATAACACAACTTAATGGAATTTTTTTTACCAAAGGTTGAGGTGGAAATCCTCCTTGAGTTTGCTTTCTGTATCTAGTAGAAATACGTCATATGCCAAATGGCGCACGCTCAATTCTCAATTATTTCATTCCATATACTTTGGTAATGAATTGATTAGGATATATCCGGATTCTGTTATGTTATACCTAGATATTTAAAAAAAATTCATTGCATAGGTTGGTCAAGCGTGCTCCTTCTTTATACTCTCTCTCTCTCTCTCTCTCTCTCTCTCTCTCCGGCCTCCCGGTTCAATGCACATCAATACCACTCTTCCTACTATAACAACACATATTATAATTTTCAAACATGTTTCCTACATTGTGGTAAGATCTATCAGTCCGTCACATCGTCTGTAAATGAATCCATGTAATGTCTTTTCCGACTAATGATAAAAGAAGCTAATGCAGATGAGGGGTCAGGTTGTCTACCCCCTCAAAACCAGCACCCGTGCGCGAGTATCCATGATCCATCTCTTTCACCTCCCACTTCTTTCATCTTCTTTCAGCAACTCCAACGCAGTGCCACTACGGTACCTGTTGGTTGTTTCCCTGTCCATATGTACGTGACAAAAGCATGCTCTGCTTTGGAAAAAGGCAAAACAAAAGACAAGGCATTGACATTTGAAACCTCACAGTCATATATGATGACTAAATATAAAGCGTCACAAAAGGTCTAGGGACAGGAATCGATAAAAGCTCATCCTCATAATGAATTGTTCAACTTCTATAATTCCCAGAATAGCACATGGATCTTCATGAACTTTTAAATTACCACAATACCTCCACACGCACGCACGTGCACGCACGCGAGCGCACGCACACACGTACGAAGATACCAAATGATAAAAGGAATGGAAATAGAGAAGCAACAAGCTTTTGCCAAATATGAGCCCCACGCTGATTATACCAATTACATGTGATACTAATGGCTTTCTTTTGATTCGTAGAATGAAAATAGAACAACTTTTCCTTGGGAATAAGAATCAACCTATAATTAAGCTATCAATCTCATAAGTCCCCTAATCAAAAAGTGGAGTAGTTTGCTGGTAATAGACATCTATTCTTTTCAAAGAAACAGGCAGAAACCTGTCGTGTGTGTGTGTGTGTGTGTGTGTGTGTGTGAGAGAGAGAGAGAGAGAGAGAGAGAGAGGATATGTCACCATCTGTGAACCTTGAAGAACACAGGTGGGTGGCTTTCAAACCACCTAGTCCCCATGTTTGACCAGAGTGAATGTAAGAATAATAGTGAATTGAGATCTCCTATTATTCAAGGAACTCAGTGTGTATTATCAGACAATGGTGAATGTTCTGTGAATTCCATGCGATCTCCATATTTATTACCACCGTCTCATTTAATCAACGGCATATTGTAATAGCTCAAAAAGTAAGCTTAATTGGTTGAGAACATTGCAGGAAAGGGTGGTAATCGATTACAGTAACAATAAAAGGCAACTTTCTTATAATCATCCTCAGGGACAAGAGGACCACCGTGAGATGAAATTAGTGGGGCATTCTACAAGGCTCAGACAGCACCTTTCATGAAAAGATGAATTAGTGGTATCAAAGCAAACACATCTAGCAAGCATCGCCGGAGAGAGCTGAACATAACCATCTGGCTCAGCATCTAAGTTGCTGGTAATTTTCAAATATTCTCAGTACACAGCTTCAAAACAGGCGAGGACAAAATGTCTACTTTCTGCAGGTGACTAGCTGACGCAAATCAAACTTGAGAAGAGGAAGCATATAAAAACAATTATAGTTACACATAATCTGCAAATTCGGTTATTTCACTTAGTTAATCGACCTAATGCATTATAGGTTTTGTTCAATTTAATGCATCAAGGTTTGTTCTTTAAGTATATGCTAGCTTGGAAGTGTTAATCCTATGGTCAGATCTACTCAAATCTGTTGAACAAAGTTGGTGGACTAGCTTCAAATATAATGTTCGAGCATTTTTCGTTTGCAGACGTTCAAGCACGAATGTCAATTAAGTTCAATCCTGTACCTGAGTGTTGACTGGTCTTCCTCTAAGCTGATATCTCCATTTCCTTTTAATATTTAAGTAGTCTTTATCATCTTCTTTGCCTTGGCACTTTACCTACTCAATATAAAAGAGTTTCGGTTTAACTCAAAGCTATCACTCCTGCACCAAAGAAGACATCATATTGTATGGGGGGGGTCTTAGAATACCAAACACAAGAGTGTTAGATATGGTCTACAGGAGTCACAAGACATTTTGAAAAACATCCAATTACATGAGCAAATAATGAGATTGGTACGGCATATACGCACCAGAGATAGAGGAGGAGATCGATGTATTACCTACTTAATTATCGGGATTACTATAACGGGAGAAAATAGATAGCGCTCAATCACCAAAGCACAAGTACAGATCTCGAAATTAATCGCACAGTACAGGCCCTTCACGATTCACCGAGCCTTGAGACCAAAAGTTGGAATTTCAATGGACCCTCCAATCCCGAACGGATGACAACCGTTCTTGCTTCAAAACCCTACACCAGAAAGCCCCCAGAAGAAAAAAGAACGCATGATTCAACCCCAAAAAAAAAAAAATCTAAATAAAAGACTCTACAGACAAGGGGACAAATTCATACTGAACACACCTGATTATGTCCTCAAACAGGAAATTGCAGTACAGAGCTACAGTGACCCAAATCAGTTCAGATGATCGCAAGATAAGATATTCGGAAACTTCTTGTACCTTTGGAAGAAGGACGCCAGCATGACCGGAGACAAAAATCTGGAATTAGGGTTTTCTCGAGCTCCCAGCAACAGGTGAAGCTGCCACATGATCTGATCTTTCCCTTAAGAGACCAGAAAAGTTGAGATCACGCTGGCAGCTTCATCTGATAGTGGTGCGCGATGAGGACGCGACATGGCGCTCGGTCGGATGCGCCGGCCTGCAACGATGACCGTTCTTCTTCTTCGTTATTAGAGGTCACAAAGAGAAGTGAGAAGATAAAGGGCTATAAATATAGAGGAAAAATGAGGAGATTCCATTTTCTTTTTCTTTTTTTTTTTGGAAAGTGAGGTTTTGATGAAGCGTTATCATGAATTTGAGTTCTTTTTTTTTTTCCTTTTTATGAATGGAATAGTGGGGGAGAGCGAAAAGCTCAGGGTATAAATTAAATAAGAACAAAGAAATCGGAAAAAAAACAATGAAGGGGTGGTCCCAAAAAATTGGTGCAAATTGAATATTGACACGCCAAAAACAATATCACCATGCATGTTCGCAGACAGGTCAGCCTAGAGGACGAGTTAGCGTAGACTGCGAGTTTTTCTATATCTACTGTCGCTGTTAACTGTAAGTGAATTAATTAACTCTCTCTCTCTCTCTCTCTCTCTCTCTCTCTCTCTCTCTCAAAAGAAAAGCATGGACACAGTGACTGTGTGGGCTAAGCTTAAAAGGAAAAGGGAAGAGCGACATGAGAGGGGACCAAATTTTTGCATGTTATGAAAGGAGTAAAAATTAGGTTTCTGCAAGAAACAGAGAGAGAAAATAATTCAAAAAAAAAAAAAGAGAAGGAAAGAAGAAGAAAAGGTTGAGAGCATCTTAGATGGAGAATATTACGTGAACCAGTTTCCTTTTCTTGGTTTTGTATATGAATCAGACCATTCTTGTTTGTTCATTATCTGCATTCAGAAGAATTGGCGTGTGCATAGTCTGTTGATGTATATGCCGACATTCTTCTTCTAGTTTCTTTAAGAAAAGGGTCACCACCTGATATTGGCGTTTCTTCTTTTTCTCCTTTTTTGACAAAGCTGATGAAAGCAAATTGCTTGTTGCTATCATCAAAATTAAGCTGAACTGCATTAATTATAGGTATTATTAGCTGGTAATAGTGCTTAAAGAAGAGACCATGCTGACATATTACTTAGAAGATAAACCAGAGATTAATTCCTGTAAAATCTCGAGTTTATGTGCACATGCACATCGAGATCTTTTAGAGATATTTTTAATTGTGAGCTATTTAAGAAGATCAAGTCCATCCAGTAAAGTATAAACCATGGTCTACTTTAGTTTTCTTGGGCACAGCAACCTCGAGAATGGAGTTATCCAAATAACAAGACCTACTTATCATATAAGGATTGTATCGACAATTACACGTGTCCTTTGAAAAAAAAAAAAGAGAGAGAGAAGGAAGAATATATATCTTTTGCTTAAAAATACCAAATGGAAGGAAAAATAAGTACACTCATATGACCTACGTTGCTCTTCCTGAATGGTGAATGCATATAGCTCACTTAATTTCGAATTGCTTGGTAGAGCTGTTGTCCTTTCAATGCAAACACCACTTTATATTACTAAGGGAAATGAAAAGCTTTTAAAACATGCTGTATATGTGGCAAAAGATACTATTTAAAGTATTAATTAAGCCCAAAGAAGTGTAGTAAAGGTTCTATTTAATACATGGTGTTCTATAAGTTTGAGTTAAAAACGAAGGAGGAGGAGAAATGGTGGTTGTAGGCTCTATTCGAGAGAAAAGTTACTTTCGAAAATGTAAAAGCTACCTAACTCTCAATATAAAGAGGTGGTTTTACGTAAAGTAGTCATTTAACATTAGAGAAAGAAACCTTTAAGCACAAAACCTTTCTCAATTAAAGTTCATCTCGACACTAACAAACTCTACTTTTTCGTGCGGTGATAATCTTTTTCGTTTGATCAAACACCTCTACTGTTGTCGCAATCACGACAAAACACACTGCATAGTACTAACATTAAACCGTTAATGAGTTAGAGCAAATGGCTAATCGACACTAAAGCAGATCCAAGACTCTCTCTCTCTCTCTCTCTCTCTATATATATATATGTGTGTGTGTGTGTGTGTGTGTGTGTGTGTGTTAATGCTCTTACAAGGGGCGTTGTTGGTGTTAATGATACTTTGCAAATTATTATTCTCTTCTCATAATTAGATATTCCCAACCTTTCAAGATTTGTAGCCGGATGGGTTAATTTTCTACTACGAAGAAACTCTCTTCCTCTCTCTCTTCTGAAATTCAATTTCTTGGTATATATTCTTGTGCAGTGACGGAGCCAGAATTCTAATGAGGAGGGCAAAATTTTCAGATTACTTGACTTAAAGTTTAAAATTGATATTAGTGATTATTACATGTAAATACAATAGTAACTCTGTATAAAAACTGAGAAAATAAAAAATGTCTTCAACTAAGATAAAATTAGTAGAGAGCATCACTGGAGTAAATTTAGTTGATGGAGTATTCTATAAATTACTTTATGAAGTTTCATCTTTTTTGAGGCACCAAAAGTTCATTATTGCATTAGTATTCACTTGAAAAGAAACTAAATTCTATGATTCATCTCAAGACATGAGTTCTTACTTATGGTTTTATAGATGATCGTGTTAAGAAACAGACATTTTCTATCTAATCATCAACCACCAAAAAGGAAATAATAGAATTATTTATTGACTTATATTTGAAAAGGGGAAAAATATAGGAAATAGAAAAGAAAAGCAAAAGGATGTCTTCAAGAGGCTCGGGGTGAACCCTGTCCACCTGAACTTTGGAGGGTTATGCGTACAGTTTAACCTAAGAAAAATTTAAATTATTATGAGCTTAGAGGAATCAGGGGGCTAGAAGCCCTTGCTTTAAAGAATCCTCATTTAAAAAGATGTCCTTGGCGATCCAGCCATGATAGAGCAGATCGCGCAAAATCTATAGTGGGACAATGACTTATGATCCTTTCACATGGCTTTGAAGTTTATAAGGAAACGCATGAGAGGAGAGGTCTCAACAAGCATGCTAAAAGCTAAGGAGCTAATAGTAGGGGTATCAATGGTTGTTTTGGTTCGAGGATTGCAAAAGCCCTGAGTGTTTGTTCTTGACCCAACCCCGAATATAAATTGTTCTTATTCAACACGAAAATTTTGGATTAGTTCAGTTCAATTTAAGTCTGATTTTGAATTCCGTGTCACATGTGGATTATATTGATTTTCAACTGTTTGGTGGTATTTTATGGAGAAAATTATAAAAATAACGAAAAGACGATTTTTAATGTGTTAATGAACTTTAGAAGTTTGGGCTCTTTGCTTAAACAAACGATAAGAGAGAAGAATATGGCTGCAAAATCGAAGAAGAGCGGGAGAATCATCGAACTACAACTCAAGAGGTCGTCAACAATGGCAATGTGGCCTTTTCTATTTTATTTTTTTTATTTTTTGAAGGTACAATCCCAAAGCGAAGAAGCTATAGGGTGTTTTTCCGAGTGAGGCTTTACCGTGTTGTAGATGTTAACAATTGGAGTCCGCTTATCTAATCGATCGATTGAAGGTTCCATTCAGCCACAGATATATATATATCATTTTTATATGATTATAAGGTATGATCATGTTTGAAATCCAAAATATCGATAATCTATCTCTAAACTTAGGCTATGTTTGTTTTGTGAAAAATAAAAGATTTAGGAAACATTTTCCCAAAATGATTATATTGCTTGAGATAATTAATCAAGAAAAATATTTTTATTATCAACATTAATCTATGCCTCATAGACAATGAAAATATTTTTCATTCATTTATCTTTGTAATCAATACAAGCAATCATTTTTAGAAAAACATTTTTCAAATTATAATTTTTTCGCGAAACAACCGCACTCTTAAATATGATTAATCCTTGTTTGCGTCAAATGTGAGTTTTGGAAATATCTATCCAACCGTCTAAATAGTGTCAAAGAAATCAAAGAACTTATACATGTGAACACAATTCTATTATATAAGAATTGTGACACAAAGAATATACAAATATATGTCCTGAAACAATACGCACATAAAGTACTACGTTATGGGTATAAATTGAATTTTCTTTTCATTGTAGCTTGGGTTTTAAAGTTCTTTCTAAGGTCAAGTCTTCATTTAGAAAATTTAATGGGATCAAATTAGAATAAGCTTAACATATTAATAAGCAATCCAAGAATAAATAGCATCTTCATAAGATAGCATCATCACTATTTGGACAAGATATGAACATAATCAATCCAGGGTTCTGTGTTTCAACCTTATCGTAATTTTATACAAAAATTTATCTTGACGATTGAACGTAGCCTCTTAAGTCTCAAATGATGTGGTTCGTTTCTTGCCATGGTTAATTGAAGTCATAGAACTCGTGTGAACCAATCAAAGTAGTGGTTTTCTTTTTTCTTTTTTTCTTTTTTTGACGAGGTAGCTGTTAAAAGGGAAATTGCATATTCCTCAGCACTACTTACGAAAAGGATAAAAGACAAATCAAGAATTTAAAAAAAAAAAAAACAGAAGAGAGGCCATAGCACTTTGCTTTGAGCCTGCAAAACCTAGGGTGGTCCTTATTAGATCCAGCATGAGCTGTCACGACAGAGGAAACATTTACAAATTCTCTCTCTCCCGTAGATTCATAATATGGTCACAGAAGAGGTAACAACAAAAGGGCTCTCTCTCTCTCTCTCTCTCTCTCTCTCTCTCTCTCTCTCCTGTGTTGGACTGAAGCGGTAGCAGTTCGTCTAGACGCCTGCTGTGCTATCTGCTGCTACTGCGAGAATTTATGTAACAGGGACCGCATGAGTTGCATTGAGAGTTACATGGCGACAAGATCTCGTTGGAAAGGATAATTTTCATAAATAAAATTCTGTAAATAAGGAAATCTGTTTGACGAAGACTTACACGCCTTGCTTTCGATTTTGTGAAATTAGGAATGCTATACACCATTGAGGTGGAAACGGGATTCAATATTTAGTCGAGATAGCGAATGGATTACATAATTATGTGAAGTTATTGCTCTATAAATATTTGTATTTTTAAACTTATTATGCCGTACCTTTCGTACTCTAATTATGGGTATTTCAAAAATAAAATAAAATAATTTGTAATATATGAACAACATACATTGAAGATGTAATTATGCAGTATGTCATTTCTTGAAATCTCGCTTCCGATTCAAAATCGCGGTGTAACTAATCATGGAAAGGATGAAAGAAATCAAAAAATGTATTTTTGTTCAAGAATGAAATTTTATGGAACAATTTGTATCCACTCCATCCTTTGGAAGGACACAGATCTAATGAAATAATATGAATTGAGACGATATTTTGTAAATACATAATTATCTTGAATATATTAACCGTTTCTTCATTTTCCGATCATCTGTGAGGGACAAAAGAAACATCTGTTCTATTATGTTGATCTTGTTCTTATATCAAATATCAACATCTTCAGAGAGCTATTTTTCTGTTTTTTTGAGGGAACCCATGTAACTCGGGCTAGTAAACACGAACCGGAAAATCATAAACAAATTTTCGTAAGAAAGTTTTGCAGTGAATCAGCAGATCAAGAAATTGATAAATGTGACCAGGAAAATAAAGTTGAAAACTCAAAGCAGCGGCAAGTAATAAATAAGACAGACGAGCAGATGTGTGTAGCCCTCAAGCACCTCACTAAAGTGATGAAATAAGTAGAGTTCTACCAAAGTTACCAAACTAAAACCATTGACAGACCTAATCCTAAAATCCTACAATGCCTGAAATTAAGAAGACCATAGAAGTTGCAACTAATATTCCTAATCCGAAAAAGTGAGGGATCACTTCGGTTGCACGATTCTTAGAACTCTCGGGTTTTCCACTTGAGTTGCTTGGTGCAGCTCCTGCACAAACGAAAAAATTTGGAAGAACCTAGTCAACAATCGAATAAGATCTGTAAAATATTAAATTAAAAGACGTGATTTTCGTCAAAATGACTTATATTACACAGGAAAAGAAGTCGAAAACTCACCCTGAGATGGTGTTGGAGATGGTGGTGCTGCTGGTGAACTTTTTGGAGCTCCTCCTATAACCAGAGAAAAAAAAATTACTTTGGCCAGAAGTTTTTGCTCGTGTTTGTGATCACTTTCTCTGTCTGTAAAGAGATCGAAAGATATGCATATGCACTTTTACATATAAGTCCGCTTATATCGAGTATTCAAATTCCAATTTCTAGTCATCATTCAATCACGTATGATCAATCAAAGGCCTGGTTCAAAACGAAAACAGCTTAACAGCAATAGACCACACGAGCTTTCATATACCAGATGGATTCGAGCACCGCCATTGATCTTATAATCACTTGACTTCGTTAAACAGTAAAAAGACCGAGGCCACGTACCAATCACTTGCACTTGCATGGACCATGAATACATAAAACCGATTAGATCTGAACACGAAACCACAAAAGAGAGGAGAAATCACTGGCCTGTCTTGCACTGCGAGACGTTGGCGGTGGCACCGCACGCCTTGGCGAGCGCCAGCCCATCGTCCTGGGTGATGTTGAAGCTCCTGAGGATGCCCGCGTCGTTGAAGACCTCGCAGAGGCACTTGGCCTCGGTCGCGATGACCTCCTTCAGTGGGACGCAGCAAGCAGCCGGCGGCGATGACGGCGTCGGATTCAGGTATAGCGTGCACGGCATCAGCTTTGCGATGCAGGGCAGCGATGTACCATCGTCCCCGCCCGGAGGAGAAGGGCTCGGGTTTCCCGAGAAGGAAATCCAGACGCACGAGGAGAGCAAGATGAGGAGAAGGACGACGGGATTGGAGGCCATTACCGATGGCGTAAATTAGGGTTCCGGAGAGAGAGCTAAGAAAGGTGGCGTGGATTGATAATTTTTCAAATGATGGAAGTTGTTGTAGAGTGAGAAAGCTTCAATATATAGAGAGATTAGTGAGTCAATGCGATAGGTAGTGAAGGAGTTTGTTGCTATTAACTTGCACGATTATCTCTAATTTTCTCAAGAGGTTATCAATAAATTTTTATTTTTTTTTTAAAAGACGTAGCACAGTTCTTACTTCTTAGTGGATAATGATTGCATTAGATGATATTTTTCTCGAGACTTAAGATTAGTTTTTGAATAGTTTCATTCATGAGCAAAAGCCAAGATAATTTCAATGGAGATGTCTCTCCTCTTCTTCTTCTTTTTCCCTCGATTTTCAAATGATTCGAAATTTAAGATCGACTTCCCATTCATATATTTCATCTTTGGCTCATCGTTTTTGCTATCGATATTAATTTAGAGATTCTTATGATTTTCTACGGGATACTTTAGTCAATTATGATGTTATCATTGATTATCTATACCTCTCAAGATTGTATGTATATCTCTTGTGATTGTGCATATCTTCATTTGATTGTCTTACATAGTCATCTAATGAAGGCTCGTGTACTCTTCTTCAATGTATATCAAATTATACAAGGCTTCCCCAATTCAACCTTTCACATATTATTATTCTCAGCCCGTTTCCGATCCTTATCATCATCCCTCTCCTTGACTATCAAGTTTATGGTTCGACGTAATTTTCCCTAATTTTTACGTTAATAACCAAGTAAACACCAAAACTTGTGTCTATATATATATACGCCCACATTGAGATTTTGAATCAAGAGGAGTTATATCAAGATCGGATGTTGACGTTCACTTGCAAAACCGTAGTTCTTGGTTAGTTGACATGAATATATCTAGTTTAACGAGACACGTGCATATCATCAACAAGACCACCTCCTCCTTCGACGACTATGAATCCGGCGAGACCAAGAGAACACATGTTTGAATAACTTCTCAAAGGAGTACAAGGGCACGAAGGATTGCAATATATGACGACAAAAAACAAAAGACCTGTTTCATATATATATATATCATCCAAGTTCCTAATTTCTACATAGGAAAACCACAAAAACGTCGAAGCCAAATTGACTTCAATTCTTCAGACAGGAGAAAGGTCAATGATAAATAGCTGCTAGATCACTGAGCCGAGCTAAAATTGTGTTGTCTTCCAAATCTAATTGCTAGAGATAAGATAGACAGATAAACTGCTTTCAATCCCTTGCCACGCAATCAAGTGAAATATCACACAAGAATCATTTGATACAAGACAGATGTGCTTGATTTGTAGATTATTGTTCAACACATACCTATTAAATTATCTCTCGAACTGATAGATAGAAGGAGATCATGTGTATATAAAGAGTGCATATACATCCCCTCTCATGTGCACAGACCGGATTAACAACGGCACGTGAAATTTGACGAAGGGGGGACCACACATGCAAAGTAGATTAAGGCAAAACCTGGCTCTAATACTTTCTAACTAGAATCTTAAGTTGATAAATAGAGAGATACCAAATGTATATCAAAAGCATATAAACTCCATACACTAGCAATGTGAGATACTTTAACAATTGACAATGAGGAACAATATGTAGCGAATTTCACGTAAAAGAATTAAATAAAATTCATATTACTAGGATAGGTTAAAGAAAACTATAGTAGTTTCTCGGCTTGAGATATTGGCGCAGCTCAACCAAACCCTAGAATCAAGCTCTTGTCAATTGATGTCACGATGAGGTTGAACCACGACAACACCTCGGACCCCCCTAAATGCCATAGAAATCATCAATCATTCAGAAAATGTTGGAGGAATCATAAATGTGAGGAAAAAACTAAGTCAAGACGATGAGGAACAATGCTGCATAGTAAATTTCACCTAAAAGAATTTAATAAACTTCATATTACAAGGATAAATACATATAAAAAAAAATATGACAATTTCATGGCACGGGATATTGGCGTGGCTCAACCAAACCCTAAAATCAAACCCTCGTTAATTGATGTCACAGTGAGGTTGAACTACGACAACACCCCGAACCCAACTAAATGCCATAGATATTGTGGGTCACTTAGAAAATCTTGAGGGAATTAAGAAGTGAGAAGATAAACTAAATCAAGACAATGAGGAACAATGTGCAATAAATTTCACATGAAGAATTAAATAAACTTCATATTACAAGATAAATAAATAAAAACTAATAAACTATGGTAGTCTCATGGCATGGGATTTCGGTGCAGCTCAACCAAACTCTAGAATCAAATCCTCTTCAATTGATGTCACCGTGAGGTTGAACCTTGACAACAACCAGACCCAACTAAATGCCATAGATATCTTGGATCATTCAGAAAATGTTGAGGGAACAAAGAAGCGAGAGGAAAAACTAAATCAAGACAACAAGGAACAATGTGCAGTGTATTTCACCTAAAAGAATTAAATAAACTTCTTATTGCAAGAATAAATATATAAAAACTACGGCAGTTCCATGGCATGATATATTGGCGTGACTCAACCAAATTTTGGAATCAAACCCTCGTCAATTGATGTCATGGTGAGGTTGAACTGCGACAACACCTCAAACCTAACTAAATGCCATAAAAGTAGTACGTCATTCCAAAAATGGAGAAGGTACAAAAAAGTGAAAAAAAAAAACAATAAATCAATACAGAGAGGAACAATGTGTGCTTTCCACGTTTAAGAATTAAATAGACTTCATATTACAAGAATAAATAAACAGTTTTGTGGCACGGGATATTGGCAAGGCTCAACCAAACCTTAGAATCAAAATCTCGTTAATTCATGCCATGGTGAGGTTGAACCACGACAACACCTTGCACCCACCATAGCTACTCTCAATCATTCAAAAAATGGCGAAAGAACAAAAAAGTGAGAAAAGAAAAGCTAAATCAAGACGATGAGAAACAATGTGTAGTGAATTTCACATTTAAGAATTAATCAAACTTCATATTGCATGGATAAATAAATAAACAAAGATACAACATTTTCATTGCACGGGATGTTGGCATAGCTCAACCAGACCCTGGAACCAAACCTTCGTCAATTGATACCGTTGTGAAGTTGAACCACAACAACACCTTGCACCCAACTAAATGCCTTAAAAATAGTAGATCATTCCAAAAATGGCGAAGGAACAAAAAAGTGAAAAAAATTAATTAATTAATTAAGATTGTGAAGAACAATGTGTACTAAAAAAACTTGATATTACATGCATAGATTTTAAAAAAAAACACTACAGCAATTTCGTGGCATGGGATATTAGCGTGGCTTGACCAAACCCTGGAATCGAATCCTTCGTCAATTGATGTCACGCCCCGCACCCAGCAAAATGCCATAGCTATCATCAATCGTTCAAAAAAATGGAGAAAGAACAAAAAAGTGAGAAAAGAAAGGCTAAATCAAGACGACGAGAAACAATGCGTAGTAAATTTCACATTTAAGAATTGAATAGACTTCATATTACAAGGATAAATAAATAAATAAAGAAAATTATGACAATTTCGTGGCACGAGATATTGGTACAGCTCAACCAAACCTCGGATCAAACCTTCATCAATTGACACCATGGTGAGGTTGAAACACGACAACACCTCGCGCCCAACTAAATGCCATAAAAATAGTAGATCATTCATAAAATAGCAAAGGAATAAAATAGTGAGAAAAAACAAACTAAATATAAGCTACATTTCCCCCAAAAAGAATTAAATAAACTTCAAATTAGAAGTATAGTTAAACAAAAAAAAAAAACACTATAGCAGTTTCATAGCACGGGATATTGGCACGACTCAACCTAACCCTAGAATCAAAGCCTTTGTCAATTGATGTCATGATGAGGTTGAATCGCAACAACGTCCCTCAGCCAACTAAATGCCATAGCTACCGTCAATCGTTCAAAATAAAGGCAAAAGAACAAAAAAGTGAAAAAAGAAAAGCTAAATCAAGACGATGAGAAACAATATGTAGTAAATTTCACGTTAAAGAATTAAATAGACTTCATATTATAAGGATAAATAAACAAAACTACAATAGTTTCGTGACACTGGATATTGATGCGGCTCAACCAAGCCTAGAATAAAACGTTCGTCAATTAATGTCACAGTGAGGTTGAATGCAACAACACCTCACACCCAACTAAACGACATAAGTAGATTATTCATAAAATGGCAAAGGAACAAAATGGTGATGAAAAAAAAATCAAGACATTGAGGAATAATGTGTGCTACATTTCCCCCAAAACAATTAAATAAACTTCATATTACCAGTATAGATTTAAAATATATATATATATATATATACACTACAGTAGTTTCATGGCATGGGATATTGGTGTGGCTCAACCAAACCCTGGAATCAAACCCTTCGTCGATTGATGCGACGATGAGGTTGAACTGTGACAACACCCCGCACCCAGCAAAATGCCGTCGATCGTTGAAAAAAATGGCGAAAAAACAAAAAAGTGAAATGAAAAGCAAAATCAATACAACGAGAAACAATGTGTAGTAAATTTCACATTTAAAAATTAAATAGACTTCATATTACAAGGATAAATAAACAAAACTATTGTAGTTTTGTGGCACAGAATATTGGTGCGGCTCAACCAAACCCCATAATCAAACCTTTGTCAATTGATACCATGGTGAGGTTGAACCACGATAACACCTCACACCCAACTGAACACCCTAAAAATAGTAGATCATTCATAAAATGGCAAAGGAACAAAATAGTGAAAAAAAAAAACTAAATCGAGACATTGAGGAAAAATGTGTGCTACATTTCTCCAAAAAGAATTAAATAACTTCAAATTACAAGTATAGATTTAAAAAAAAAAAAAAAAACACTACAACAATTTCATGGCACGGGATATTTGGCACAACTCAACCTAGCCCTAGAATCAAACCCTTTGTCAATTAATTTCACGGTGAGGTTGAACCACAACAATGACCCTCACCCCACTAAATGCCATAGCTACCGTCAATTATTCAAAATAAAGGCAAAAGAACTAAAAAGCGAAAAAAGAAAAACTAAATCAAGATGATGAGAAACAGTGTGTGGTAAATTTCATGTTAAAGAATTAAATAGACTTTATATTACAAGGATAAATACAGAAATAAACAAAACTACGACAGTTTCGTGACATAGGATATTGGTGTGGCTTAACCAAACCCTAGAATCAAACCTTCATCAATTTATGTCACAGGGAGGTTGAACGTGACAAAACCTCAAACTCGACTAAATGCCATAAATAGTAGATTATTTATAAAATGACAAAGGAACAAAATGGTGATGAAAAAAAAAACTAAAGACATCGAGGAATAATGTGCGCTACATTTCCCCAAAAAACAATTAAATAAAGTTCATATTACAAGTATAGATTTTTTATAAAAAAAAAAAAAAATACTACTGCAGTTTCATGGCATGGAATATTGGCGCGGCTCAACCAGACCCTGGAATCAAACCCTTCATCAATTGATGTCATGATGAGATTGAACTACAATAACACCCCACACCAAGCAAAATGCTATAGCTCCCGTCGGTCGTTCAGAAAAATGGCGAAAGAACAAAAAAGTGAGAAAAGAAAAGCTAAATCAAGACGACAAGAAATTGTGTAGTAAATTTCACATTTAAGAATTAAATAGACTTCATTTTACAAGGATAAATAAACAAAACTACGACAATATCGTAGCACGGGATATTGACATGGCTCAACCAAATCCTAGTATCAAACCTTCATCAATTGATGTTACAATGGGGTTAAACTGTGACAACGCCTCGCACCATAAAAATAGTAGGAAATTCATAAAATGGCAAAGGAACAAAATAGTTTTAAAAAAAAAAAAAAAAATTAAATCAAGACAATGAGGAACAACGTGCACTAAATTTCCCCTAAAAAGAATTAAATAAACGTCATATTACAAGTACAGATAAAAAAAAAGAAACACTACAGAGTTTCATGGCATGGGGTATTGGTGCGGCTCAACCAAATCATGAAATCAAACCCTTCGTCAATGATGTCCCGCACCTAGCTAAATGCCATAGCTACCGTTGATCGTTCAAAAAAATGGCAAAAGAACAAAAAAGTGAGAAAAGAAAAATTAAATCAAGATGATGAGAAACAATGTGCGGTAAATTTCTCATTTAGAATTAAATAGACTTCATATTACAAGAATAAATAAATAAATAAATAAAACTACGGCAGTTTCGTGGTACAGGATATTGGCGTGGCTCAACAGAACCTTGGAATCAACCTTCATCAATTGATGTCATGGTGAGGATGAATAGTGACAACACCTCGCACCCAACTAAACACCATAAAAATAGTAGACTATTCAAAAAATGGCAAAGGAACAAAATAGTGAAAAAATAAAAAAAAAAAAAAAACTAAATGAAGATAGTAATGAGCGCTAAATTTCCCCTCAAAAGAATTAAATAAACTTCATATTACAATTATACATTAAAAAAAAAAAACACTATAGCAGTTGTGTGGCATGGGATGTTGGTGCAGCTCAGCCAAACCTTAAATCAAACCTTTCGTCAATTGATGTCACGGCGAGATTGAACCGCAACAACGCCCCCACATTCAACTAAATGCCATAACTGCCGTCAATCATCAAAAAAATGGTGAAAGAACAAAAAAATGAGAAAAGAAAAGCTAAATCAAGATGATGAGAAACAATGTGCAGTAAATTTCACACGTAAGAATTAAATAGACTTCATTTTGCAATGATAAGTAAATAAATAAATAAAACTACGACAGTTTCATGGCACAAGATATTGGCGAGACTCAACCAAACCCTAGAATAAAACCTCATCAATTGATGTCATGGTGAGGTTGAACCGCGACAACATCTCACACCCAACTAAACGCCATAAAAATAGTAGACCATTCAAAAAATGGCAAAGGAACAAAATAGTGAAAAAAAAAAAAAAAAAAACACTACAGCAATTTCGTGGCATGAGATATTGGCGGCGGCCCAACCAAACCATGAAATCAAACCCTTCATTAATTGATGTCACGGTGAGGTTGAATTGCAACAACACCTCGCACCAATTAAATGCCATAGCTACTGTCAAAAAAAAAAGGGGCAAAAAAATAGAAAAATGAGAAAAGAAAAGCTAACTCAAGACGGTGAGAAACAAAGTATAGTAAATTTCACAGTTAAGAATTATATAAACTTAATATTATAAGTAAAAATAAGTAAATAAACAAAACTATGGCAATTTCATGGCGCGAGGTATTGACATGGCTCAACCAAACCCTGAAATCAAACCTTCATCAATTGATGTCACGGTGAGGTTGAACCGCGACAACACCTTGCACCCAACTAAATGCCATAAAAATAGTAGATCATTCAAAAAATGGCGAAGGAAAAAAATAGAATGCGATGCTCTAACCTCTAAGCTAAGCGGGCTAAAAAAAAACTAAATCAAGATATTGAAGAACATTGTGCGCTAAATTCCCCTTAGAAAAAATTAAATAAACTTCATATTACAAGTATAATTTAAAAAAAGAAAAAAAAAAACACTACAACAATTTTGTGGCATCGGATATTGACGTAGCTCAATCAAACCTTGAAACCAAACCTTTCATCAATTGATGTCACAGTAAGGTTGAACAACGACTACGCCCGCACTCAACTAAATGCCATAGCTACCGTCGATCATTCAAAAAAAATGGCGAAAGAACAAAAAAATAAGAAAAGAAAAGCTAAATCAAGATGATGAGGAACAATGTGTGGTAAATTTCATGTTTAAAAATTAAATAGACTTCATTGTACAAGGATAAATAAATAAATAAACAAAACTACAACAATTTCGTGGCACGGGATATTGGCGCGGCTCAACCAAACCTTGAATCAAACCTTCGTATTGATGTCATGGTGAGGTTGAATCACAAAAACACCTCGCACCCAACTAAATGCCATAAAAATGGTAGACCATTCAAAAAATGGCAAAGGAATAAAAAATTTAAAAAGAAAAAAAAAACTAAATCAAGACAATGAGGAACAATGTGTGCTAAATTTCCCCTAAAAGAATTAAATAAACTTCACATTACAAGAATAGATTTGAAAATAAAATAAAAAAACACCACGGCAGTTTCACGGCACGGGATATTGGCGTGGCTCAACCAAACCTTGAAGTCAAACCCTTCATTAATTGATGTCACGGTGAGGTTGAACTGTGACAACATCCCGCACTCAACTAAATGCCATAGCCACCGTCGATCATTAAAAAAAATGGCGAAAGAACAGCAAAGTGAGAAAAGAAAAGCTAAATCAAGATGGTGAGAAATAATGTGTAGTAAATTTTATGTTAAAAATTACATAGACTTAATATTACAAGGAAAGATAAGTAAATAAACAAAACTACGGCAGTTTCAAGGCACGGGTTATTAACACAGCTCAACCAAACCTTAAAATCAAACCTTCATCAATTGATGTCATGGTGGACTTGAACCTCTACAACACCTCACATCCAAGTAAATGCCATGAAAATAGTAGATATTCAAAAATGGCCAAGGAACAAAATAGTGAAAAAATAAATAAATCAATCAAGACATTGAAGAACATTGTGCACTAAACTTTCCCTAGAAAAAATTAAATAAGCTTCATATTACAATTATAATTTCTTTCTAACAAAAAAAAAAAGGTACAGTAGTTTCGTGGAGCGGGATATTGTTGCGGGCCTGCGGCTCAACCAAACCTTGGAATCAAACCCTTTGTCAATTGACGTCGCAGTGAGGTTGAACCGCAACAACACCCCGCACCCAACTAAACGCCATAGCTACTATCGTTGGTTCAAAAAAATGGCGAAAGAGCAAACATGTGAGGAAAGGAAAGTTAAATCAAAGTTCAAGAGGTGCCATGGAATGAAGAAGTAATGATTGGCAGCTTATATAGAGAGCTCTTGTCGAGGCTAGTTTGACTTTTGGTAAAATACATTTCGTTACGTACAGGCTGACGCAGAACAGAAAAGAAATTCGATTTCCTCGAGGGAAGGAGCAAATGCCGGCCAAATGGAGTTTTGCATAGCAATGAGAATCTTGGGATCGCCGGCTGGTTCCTCAAGCCTTTTGTGCACAGCCATTTTCGTTTTGGACAAGCTTCGCATGTCCGTATCCATGTCTACTTCTTCGAAGACGACTTCAATCTCGGAATCAGCTTCGAACCCTCGTCCAACCTTTTTCGACAACTCTCGGGAATGTCTAAGGTTTAGCTATGATTCTCGCCTCGTGAAATTTGTGGTTCTTCTCGATTTTACCCCCGCCCTTTCGCATCTGGCCGAGGGCAAAGAAAAGTCAACATGTTCTGGAATAGATGGTCGAAGTTGACTCGGTCATGCCCCTCTCGCCGTGGTCGAAGTTGACTCCGTCATGCCGATTCCGAGGCAGTCGAAGTTGACTCAGGGTGAACGTCATCACTTGAGATTTGTTTAGCTAGTGTTCTGGTGTGCAGCTATGTATGCGGTCACGCCAAATTTTGAGGACCGATGAATATTTCAATATGAAACGATTCAATTTGTCAACAATCACTAGAATTCTCGGACTGTGTGATGACATCAGATTTGGAGATAAAGTATGCCGTCAACCACGTGCAAGTTGTCACGACCTACCCCTCGAGGGGAGGGAATATGTTTAGAGGTATTGTTTAAAAGACAAACTCAAAGCCCATAATTAGGCACGGACTCTCCAAGTCCATACCCCGTGCGATATCATGGTGTTTTTAAGAATTTTGCAATAAGGAATCGCCACCACTAGTCTATTGGGGTTGGCTATAAACCAAATGAGGCATGGGAGTGTACCTCACTTTCTACGTAACCAGAGAATCTAGGGTCAGGGACTTAATTACACTAATTAATCAATTAGCGTCCATTTTCGTACCTAATCTTGTTCATTTTAAAAAAGATTTTTTTCAAGCAGTTTGGATTGATTTTATGCCTATCCACTAACATGTGAGGTGATTATGCAGGTACGCAATCATTAAAATGACAATTAGCAACCAGGCTCCTAATTGCAATAAGAATTAACACGTGCAATTAAATATTCACAAATGTAATTAAATGTGCAAATTAAACATGCGATATAATCAATGTGTGAACAAATAAAAGCCTAATTATACTAAGAATGCAAGACATGACAATTCCCAACCAAAGCCTGCATTTTTTAAATTTTTTAAATTTTTTATTTTTTTTTAAAATAATAATAATAATAATTTTATTTTTAAAATAATAATAATAATAATAATTTTTTTCGGACGAACCGGGTTGGGTCCGATCTGACCCAGTCAAGGCAGGTCAGTCAAACCCGCCCGGGTCCGGCACGGTTAGGGGCGAACCAATCAACCCGCCCGAGCGAGTAAAGCCTTGGTCGGGTGTTCATGCGCCTAGATTGGGCCCAATCCTCTTACAAGAGGGCTCCCTTGTAGGCCCATGCAAAAAAGGCCGAGTGGGCCACATCCGTGATCTGGCCCAACTCGGCCTATGCCCCTGCCCCCCACGGCTGACCAACTGCGACGGGAAGGACGGTGACATCGTGCTGCGGGGTGGCTTCCAAGGGGGAAGGAGGCGGTGGCCGACGCCGATCAGGCGGCTCGTCGGAGGCGACAAGGGTTCGGTCGAGGGCTCCGTCGGTCCGTGACCCCGATTCAGCGACTATCCGGTCGTGACAGAGAAGGTAGCGGCAACGAATGGCACGAGGTCATCCGGCTAGGGCACGACGGCCCTGTTTCGGCTAAGTGAGGGCATAGCTCAACTTCCGGGCGGACGGCAGCGCCGCTCCAGTGACCAATCGTCTCGACCGAGGCTCTAAACGACGAAGTTAGGCACGGGTTTTGGCTAGGCACTTTGGTAAACAGGTGGGGGGCACTCAGGAGTCGTAAGATTCCTGACCCAATTGGGACTCAAGGCGGGTCCGGGATCCTCAGCAAATGACCAACAACAAACGACGACCTAGCTAGGGACTTACGGGGGCTGGAGCTCACCCGAAACAGTCGAAGCGGGCTCCGGCCAGCTTGATTCCAAAAACCGCGCACTAAGTGTTCGACGGAATGCCTACCTGGGTTCCAAGGAGACTAAGGGTGTGCAAAAGAACCGGGATCCTCCCGGAACCGGTGGTTCTTGAGGGAACCGGTCCGGTTCTCGGTTCCAATTCATGGGAACCGGTGTGTACCGGTCCGGTTCCCGGTTCCATGGGCAGATTTGTCCACCCACCCACCGGACCGAACCGACTATTTTAAAATAATATATTAATTTTTAATATTAATCTTTAGTGAGCTAAAGAGTTTTAGATATCAATAATTGATATAAGTTTTTCTTTTAACCAGAGAAGGTATATAAATATTATGTATTAGTACCAAAGCGCTAGGCCCACTTGTAAGTAATAAGCTGAAAAAATAAATTTAAAAATGAAACTTACTATGTTTATGAAAATTTGTTTACAGAAACGATGGTGCTAGTTCTACACTTTCTTTGATTAAGGACACCCTTTTTGTAGTTAACTTTTCAAAATATCCTTCATTGTTTTTATCCGCGGTCGCATATAACTTCCTCCTAGTTTGTCTTTGAAATAAGGAGAATACTCTAGCTTCATGACATTGACATTACACTCCAACCGCTACAGCGTCACCACCCCGACTAGGGGTGTGCAAAAGAACCGGGACCCGCCCGGATTGCCCAGAATCGGTGGTTCTTGAGGGAACCGGTCCGATTCCCGGTTCCAATTTATGGGAACCGGTGGGTACCGGTCCGGTTCCCAGTTCCATGGACGGTCCGTCCGTCCGTCCCTTTCGCTATCTCTCTATTCGGCCCTTTGGTGTCGATTTTCTGGCACCGTCGCCCTCGACAGAAAGTTAGCAACAAATTCGTGTGGAAGGATCTACCCAACAAGATCCACCACAAGATCTCCGAGACCGGTTCCATGGATCCACCCGAGAACCGAACCAGACCATCGGTCCGATTCTCGAGTGGATCCATGCAATTAACGGGTGGATCCCGGTTCCAATTTTTCGGAACCGGTCCTTAGCGGGCGATTCCCGGTTCTAGGTCAGGAACCGCTCGCCCGAACCATGCACACCCCTAGAGGAGACAACGGCGGTCGACGTCGATCAGGCGGCTCATCGGCGACGGCTGGACGTTCTGGAGGTTCCTCCTCTCCTTGGCTCACCTTCGCTAGCTCCCTCTTCTCTCCGTTCTCCAATTTTCCTCTCAATTTCGTGCCTTTCTTCCTCTTTCTCTCTCTAGTTTTTCTTCTACTCAATTGTATGCACGGCCCCCCTGCGATGCCGACTGCCACTGCCGAACCCGCCCCGATCGAACGGCTCACATGATGCTCACCTTGTCCTCTATTCCCCCCCCCCCTGCTGTCCTTTGGTTCTTTTGCGGTCCGCGCGCAAAGACAGGTAGGATGAGGGAGACAGCTAGGGCGCAGGCCGAGCCTAGCGCGAAGGAAAGGAGCTAGGGCTGAAGGGAAGGAGAGGCGGGCCGGGCCAAGGTCGGATCTGGCCGGACCCGGCCTCTCTCGCCCTCTTTTTTTTTTTTTTTTTTTTAAAAAATTTGATTTTTTAATTTTTTAAAATATTTTTTAATTTTTTTAATAAATTTTTTAAATATTTTTTTAATATGTATTTGGAAAGACAAATTAGGTGTGAACACAAGTTAAATCTAGATGATTTTGGTCGGAATTACGGAACTTCGCAGAGGAGAAAAATCAAAGAAGAACACGAGGGTCAAAGGGGTGCCAAGAATTGAAGGCTGTAGTTCGGGTTAGGACCGGAAAAGAACACGACCTCAACGATTGGGCCTAGGTTTCTATTCGAGCTCAGCCCAACCCACAGGCCAAGCAAGAGGGCCCAAAAACATCATGGGCCGATCGAACCGTTAAATCGGGCTAATTTGGTCATCAGTATCCAACTTAATCGACAATTTAAGCTCAGTTTGTTTCGCAAAAAATAAGTGATTGGGAAAATATTTTCTAAATACGATCACTCGTATCACTCACACAAATAAATGAACATATTTTATTTTTCATCTTACACGAAAGTGTTTAGACGTAAATGATTATTTATAATGAAAATATTTTTCATTAATTATTCCGAGCGATACAAACAATCATTTTTAGAAAATATATTCTAAGTATATCGTTTTCACAAAATAAACAAAGATATAATGAGTAATTTGCACCAAGGTAAGGCTAAAGTAGTGACTGACCCAAAATTTGAGGTTATTCATTTGTCTCATGTGTTGATGTTGATCAACTTGATTCAGCAAAACAAGAAGGGAATAAAAGGAAGGGGGAAAATAGAAATTTTTCTTACGCAGTGATTTTCAGCCTATCGATGCCATTGAAAAGAACGAGTAAGAGAAGCAAAAGATGAAAGGGAGGATTGAGCTGTCCCCTTGTGCAGAAGCAAACAATTCTACACGCTCCCTCTCCGGCAACACCAAAGTGAACTGCTTCGTTCTTTCTCTTAAATGTTGCCGCCTTGAGTTCTCAATGCAGTCCCTAGCCTTTGTCCTTGGCAAAATCCTTGAATTCTCCTATCATTTTAACCGTCAATTGTTGTCTCCATTAGACAAACTTTAACCCATCCTCGTTCGTATAATCATTCCCCACGCTCGCTCAACATCTCACAGCTCCTGCCCCTTCAAACACCTCTTTCCCTAACACATTGTCTTGTGCAAGGGGGGGCCCCAAACAGTTCCTCCACTGCGATGGCTAGGCTTGCGCAGAACAACACGAACCGGAGCCTCGAGTCGCTGCTGGACATGGACAAGTCCATGGCCATGGGCAAGGACGCCGTGCCACCCCTGAGGAAGATGATCCCAGGCCATGGGCTCGAGTTCAGCGGCCTCTCCTACAGCATCATCAAGAAGCAGAAGAAGGACGGCGTGTCGGTCAAGAAAGAGGCGTACCTCCTCAACGACATCTCGGGCCAGGCAATGAGGGGCGAGGTCATGGCGATCATGGGGCCCAGCGGGGCGGGGAAGTCCACGTTCCTCGACGCGTTGGCGGGGCGGATTGCGCAGGGGAGCCTCCAAGGTTCAGTCAGGATTGATGGGAAGCCGGTGAGTCGCGCGATACCAGATGATCACTTTCATTACTAGTAATGCTATATGCTTTGATTAGGCACATATAACGCTTTGTGTTAACTGATGTTGATCTGTTGACAGATTACTACCAGCTACATGAAGATGATCTCATCCTATGTTATGCAAGATGATCAGCTCTTTCCGATGCTGACCGTCTTCGAGACATTCATGTTCGCTGCTGAGGTCAGGCTTCCTCCTTCGATCTCCAGGGCCGAGAAGCGGAAGCGCGTCCATGATCTCCTCGAGCAGCTTGGCCTCCAGGTACAGATCCTATGCACACATCACACACCTGATGTTGTTCGCAATCCGATTAAGACAGAGTATAACTTATCGAGACAAAAAGAATGATTCGGTTCAGTTCGGGTATGTTTGAATAGACAGGAGGTTTGGAATGAAAGACGAAATCTAGAATCAGAATATTGAAGAAGACAAAGTAGAATTGCAAATCTGTAAGATAAGATCTAAACAGTCATGAGGGCATACTACACTACATATGCCTACAAGTTGGAATAACAGAATCAACATATATAACGAGACCTACTTCATGATCAACTTCATAGTCGGTCGAAATTTTTGCGCGATTGACATTATCCTCAACCTTTTGTCTTCGCAGAGCACGACTCATACATATATCGGTAATGAGGGGAGGCGAGGAGTGTCGGGAGGGGAGCGGCGAAGGGTTTCCATAGGAATCGACATCATCCATAAGCCGTCGCTGCTGTTTCTCGACGAGCCCACCTCCGGTTTGGACTCCACGAGCGCCTACAGCGTCGTTGAGAAGGTGAAGGACATAGCTCGAGGCGGTAGCATCGTGCTCATGACCATCCACCAGCCTTCCTATAGGATTCAGTTGCTCCTGGACCGCATCACAGTCCTGGCAAGGTAACGACATCGGTCTCGCGACGTTGCAGTTTCGAATTACTTGTGGCGTATGACTAATTCGTTACAAGCATGTGTAATGTGATTCCAGGGGAAGGTTGATATATATGGGGAGTCCTCTGGCGTTGCCTACTCACCTTTCTGGATTCGGAAGGCCGGTTCCCGAGGGCGAGAACACCCTCGAGTACTTCCTAGATGTGATCAAAGAGTACGACGAGTCGACCATCGGCCTCGATCCGCTCGTGCTGTACCAAAGAGATGGCATCAAACCTACCCAAGAAGCTAGGACCCCAGTTCGAAAGACACCGAAAGGGCCGAAGACTCCTCGCGGACACACCCCTAGTTCGAAGCTCAATCTCCGCTCTCAGACCTGCACTCCTAAAGGGCAGAAGACTCCTCGATCTGACTCTGAACAGTTCGACTACTTAGAAGACGATGACGACGATGAATTCGACAACTCGCTGGAGCGCAGAGCAATGCAGACGCCAATGCACTCGCAGAGCGGTGTGCACCCGAGATTGGCGTCCCATTTTTACAAAGACTTCTCTGTCTGGCTCTACAATGGCGTGAAGGGGACACCACGGCGCCTGCCATCCTGGACTCCGGCCAGGACTCCCGGCCGGACGCCTGGAGGTAAGACGCCGATGTACGGCCCCCAGAGTCAGATCTCAAGCCAGCACCCGACTCCTCAGCGCAACCATCCTCGGCCCAAGACCCCACTGGCCTTCAGCCCCGACCCGGACCCATCTTACGTTACTTCCTACGAGGAGTTTGAGATGGAAGTCCTCGACGAGCCCGACCACAGTCCGAAATTCGCAAATCCATGGCTGCGTGAGGTCGCGGTCCTGTGCTGGCGCACTGCGCTCAATGTGGTTCGCACGCCGGAGCTCTTCCTCTCGCGCGAGATCGTCCTTGCGGTCATGGCGCTGATCCTGTCTTCCCTCTTCAAGAGCCTTCACCACCGCGACACAAAAACCATCGACCGCCTCCTCAATTTCTACATCTTCACCGTCTGCCTGGTTTTCTTCTCCTCTAATGACGCCGTCCCGACCTTCATCCAAGAGCGGTTCATCTTCATCCGAGAGACCTCCCACAACGCGTACCGAGCTTCATCCTATGTCATCTCGTCTCTCATCGTATACCTCCCCTTCTTCGCCGTCCAGGGCCTCACATTCGCTATGATCACTCGGTACATCCTCCAACTCCAGAGCAACCTCCTCTACTTCTGGATGATCCTGTTCGCCTCCCTAATCACCACCAATGCCTACGTGATGCTCGTGAGCGCCCTCGTCCCAAGCTACATCACGGGATACGCTGTCGTCATAGCAACCA
Organism: Eucalyptus marginata; assembly: GCA_014182565.1. Taxonomy (NCBI): domain Eukaryota; kingdom Viridiplantae; phylum Streptophyta; class Magnoliopsida; order Myrtales; family Myrtaceae; genus Eucalyptus; species Eucalyptus marginata. Next base: position 6,432,724 of record CM024592.1, read on the forward strand.
CAGCTCTCTTCTTCCTCACCTGCGGCTTCTTCTTGAAGAGATCGCAGATACCAGTGTATTGGAGGTGGCTCCATTACATCTCTGCCATAAAGTATCCATTTGAGGCACTGCTAACAAATGAATTCAAAGGGGGCCACTGCTACAATGGCACTCTATCAGATCTCTCGCCGGGTCCGCTAGGAAACTTCACGCGTAGCTTGCGGCATATTAACAACGGTAATTTCAACAAAACTTGCGTCGTGATGGGACAGGACGTTCTGGTCACAATGGACATCGACATGACGAATATCTGGTATGACATCGCCATTCTGCTGGCGTGGGGAGTTCTTTACAGGCTCTTCTTCTACGTGGTCCTGAGATTCTACTCCAAGAACGAGAGGAAGTGAAGTTTTTTATTTCGGTAATGCTCCTTGTGTTCTAAGCCATGCTATTCCTTCAATATACTTTGAACTATAGGCATTCAGATTCTGGCACTGCCCAAAAGTGTAGAACGGTAAAAACAGAACTGATTCTATATGTCGTTTGCAATAAGCTTTTGCCATAAATGAAACTAAGCTACATTTCTCTTATAGAAATATTACTATCATGCAATACATGCCATCATTGCATGTTCGGAATGAAAGAACAGGGGAGCGTGCGGGGAGATATGAACCTGGAGAGGAATTCCCCGATCACGTTCAAACAGGTGACAGGCACAACTGGTTATAGCCAAGTCGGTCTAAATATCATAGTACCTCATGCAACATGAAGAAAAGTTTGTCAACGTAATAAAGAGGAAACAGCAAGTCCTTAAAAAAATTCATCTCAATTCTCGTCTGGACCTCGGAATCACTGGGATGTAAAACGAGGCCTCTCTTTGGGGAAGACAAAGATAAAGGGAGAAATGGGAGTGCAGCACATAAAAATAAGAAATGCAGCCGTAGAGCCCACCACCCCTATGCATAACATGGTTTATTATCTCAGGATCATTGAACTAATGATTATTCATAACCAGAAATGTTTCATTTGGTAATAATCCTCAATTAAGGATAATCTCTCAGGTAGATTTCGCTCATATTTTCCAATTGCCTAAGCAGGTCTAGTCCAGTACAACAAACATTCAGGGTAAGTTGCATCATCCAGGCTTTTATTCAGGGCTAAGACAAGGAGTAGAGCAACAGGAGAGGACTGAGAGGATACAACAGGTATATATAGCTGGAGAAGCCAAACCAAACAGTTTTTGAGCTGCGAATATGTCATCTATTACCCCAACCCAAACAATTCGACACACCTCTCGCCCTATAGCAGGACAAATAGCAGTAAGTATACCTTCCATGTTGCAAACACATAGGTTACAGGGGCCTAGTTTCTCAACTTTTCACATCTCTGAAATCAGCCTGCATGCTGCGCTATCTTCCGCTCAAGGGAGCCCTTATCAGCACCAACTAGCTTGTCGACCTCTTTGCCATCTCTCACGAAGAAGAAACTAGGGACGCTGCTGATATTCCAATTGGCCGCGACTTCCTTCGCCTCATCAATGTCGACTTTTAGGAATACCACTTTCGGATATTTTGCAGCTAGGCTAGTAAAAAGAGGAGAAATGAAGTGGCAGGGCCCACACCAGGTAGCAGTGAAGTAAAGGATGGCCAGGCGGGATGTTCTTGAAGCAGCATTCAATTTGGATTCCAGTTCAGCACGAGAGTGGATACCAATTACTTGGCCTGTCGAGAGCAAGAACCAAAAAAAGAAAGAACAAGAACCATTTCAATGCTACATTCCAAGTAAATTGATAAGAGGAATCATCACAATCATTCGCTCCCAAGGAAAGAAGTTTTGGGGACCTGCTCTTATAAGTGTAGCTTGGAAAAAGATAAAGAGAAAACAGCAGTCTCCAACCCATGGTCCAGTACACTTTCTCACAAAAAAAAAAGGTAAAACACTAAAATATGTATGAAAATGACAAATTAAAAACGAGTAGAAAATCCGGTCTCAAGTTTTAGTTTGTAATTAATCCTTCTAAGTTGGAGTCGTAATAAGCATTAAATAATGACAGATGCTAGTGATAAATTACATATAAAACATAACAATGATGCTCACCATCCTTGAGAGCGGTTGAAGCTTCCGACTCCTGCAACAGGCGAAAAACAATCCTAAATTTCAGTATAAGAGCAAAGGTGAAGGCTATGCAACTATAGAGGACTCAAAGGAACTTGCATATTCACTTTCAATTCAATCGACAGTCTCATGACTCTCATCAAACCCCAAAAGGCAAGTCAAAGAAATAGACATGCACAAACAGACTCAGCAAGGGGCATGGAAAAGTCAACAGTTTCACTTGCTTTGCACCCCGACAGCAAGGAGTTCATGATACCAATATTGCTACTACTGCACATGGACCACAAGCAAAGTACTGCAGAAATTGAGGAGAAAAAGCTTTGGATTGAATTACCTGATCATAATCATTTTTTAAGTACTAAGGAACAATTAACAAGGCATATGAAAGATTACGTGAAAATAAAATCCCAAATAGAAACAAGTATGTATCAAGTCATCTCACTTCAGCAGTGCGCTGGCGTTGCTGCTCACGTGCAGCCTTTTTTTTCTCCTTCTCTTTACGCAAGCGTTGATACTTCCTGCGATGCTCTTCTAATTTGCGGGCATTGGGTTCAACCTACAAATCCATATGGAATCTTCAACAGAAATCCCTCAGCAGCTCAATCGTCTCAACTCTAAGAGAGTCGGAGTGTGTAGCACCTTCTTAAGCACCATGCTAATTTCCTCATCGTGATCTATTTTTGAAGCTACATGCAGATCACTAGCTGCTTCCTCCCACTTACCCAGCATGGCCCTCGCCATCCCTCGTGCTTTGTATCCTTTAGCTGAGTCAGGATTAATCTATGAAAAAGAAAGAGGAGCTTCATCACTCCAATTTAAACACATAAGAAACATCCGCATGTCTCCCTTATCCACTATGCCAATGCAATCCTAACCAGTAAAGCTGAGTCACCAACAAGTGTATGAACACCCACCTGTAAAGCTGCATCTGCATCACGAATTGCAGCATTTGGCTTCTTTGATTTGACAAAGGCGGTAGCTGGATGAAATATAGACAATTGCTAAGGTGAAGCCACCAAGCCACAAGTACACTGAGACTGCACTATTCAGCATGAATGCATGGGAATAGATGTTACCTCTAGTCGCATATAGTATTGCTGAACCTGGATTCAACATGACCGCCTCCGTTAGGTGATCTATGGCTTCATCCAGATTACCTGGGAAGTATAAGCAATTTAAACAGACAGATAATTCTCCAGCAAAAGCATTTGAGGAATTTTAGGTAAAAGGCCCAAACAATATTAGCTTAAATATCATGCCTTCTGACATTGCATCCACAGCTTTTGATTTTGCCATTTGTGCAGCCTCCTGCTTTTCTTCTGTAACTTCAACAGAAGGGTCTCCCATCTGTAATTAGAAAATCTGCACATTCACTTTTCTACAAAGGAGAATCCTGAAGCTACTTCTCCCGGAAATCTTTTCCACCGCTCACCTTTTGTGGAGGATCATCATCAGGTGCCACGGTGTCAGATTTGTCTAATTCAACATCAGATTCAACAATGTTACCATCATCATAATCCATTTCCGAATCAGTTTTGTTTGCATCAAACCCAGCGCCTGACATGCCACGGCTCTCCTGTCACATTGACAACTAGATTAGTGCACGCATGAAGAGAAAGATCACGAATTCAAGCACTCTTTCAAGTATACAAAGCCAAAAATCAAGAAAATTGTCATGCCAATTCTTCGAGACACAGTATGAGTGGCTATATAAAAATGTGCTAATGCAAGTGATGAACCATAAGCGGGTCAACACATGCACTAGACCAGGATGCAATTTCAATTACCTGAGGAAGATTATTATCAGCTTGCCCTAAGCTATGGTCTATCTAAAGATTTTGCCGGTTCAGTTTTTTCTTTAGGAACGGTGGTGTCTTGGTAAAAAATGGATTATTTTGGCACAAAAATATATGACTTCTTCCAAAAATTATGACCATTACATCCAAAAGAACGTAACTTTGTGGTTGCTCCCTTCTCCAATTTCATAGTTTCTACCAAGCTTTCTTCGCTTTTGTTAAACCTCGACCTTATTCTCAACTCCAGTTTCTTAAATCCAAAGTACCTTTCTTAATGGCATGCTGCAGTCATATCATATGGTCCATATAAAATCTTTGTATTGTCAAATGCTTTTGCATTTCTTGTGATTGGAAAACCATGCGTAATCTGTCTTGAGGCATCTTAATTATGCAATCCCTTTCTATTGCTTTCCCGTCGACTAATTTTTCTATCGATCATTTCAAGGTAAGAATTTCCCAAATCGTTGATTTCCCATGAAATAAACGCACCCCAATTGCACAATTCTCATTCTAGTTGGCAAACAGACATACGAATATCAAGTAAACCAAAACACGTTTGATGCAGCCAATCAAACTAGACATAGCACTTCCTGGCCAATGAATATGCACAAGAATCGGGTAAAGAGAATTTCAGGAGCAGGCTTCTCACTGATTTCGCGGCGGGCGGGATTCGAGCACCTAAGCTGCAAACAAAAAACATGCCACGTTCTTGAAATAACAGCAAACAAAAGAGAAACATGTCGCCCAATCTTCCCCCCCCCCCCTCCAAAAGAAAAAACAGCAGACTGAAAAACGTACTGATACGCTCTTGTAATGAACAACAAATGGAGAAACTTTCAGGCCCATCTATCCACTACCCAGCAACCCATCTAGCAGCAGCGATCTGCCGAGCGATTCACCGATTCAGACAAGCGAAACAGAAGCGAGCGCTCGCGCGAGCTCGATACGGTACCTCTGAAGGTAGGACTTGAAGAAGGCGAGCGAAGGGTCGTCAAGGATGGAAGGGTCCGAACGGCACTGGCCGATGAAGTGCCGCAGCTCGTCCATCTCCTCCGTCTCCATCTCCATCCCTCTCTCTCTCTCTCTCTCTTTCTCTCTCTTCTCTCTCTACTGGGTCTGGGTGGGTGGGAATGCGGAGCTGGAAGTGCGTGGAAGCGCCGCGAAACCGCAATTCTCTTGAACCGCCGTCGGGCCTCCCGGGCCGGGCTTTCCGGGCCCGCGAGGATGGCGGCGGCCGGAAGTTCCGATGGGCTCAGCCGGACCGGCCCGAACCCACAAACTCATCGGCGATGCGTCCGGGCGTTACTGCTCTCTTTAAGCCGGAAAAAAAGCATATTAACTGGACTTCAAAAAAATTATCAAAAATCCTCCTCATTTATATGTTACCAATATATTGCACGTTTTGGAAAACTTCCGTGTGTTTTTCATGTTGTAGAAAAATCAAATTACTTTTGGGCCAAATAATTTCGCAAAAGCAGGAAAAAAATGAAAAAATAAAAGTCATTTCAAATTGGACAATACAAAAGTTTGAATATAAAATAGCATTTAAAAAGACGGGTTTTTCGTTTTGGTTGTTTGGGTGATTATCACGATTGACATAAGGTGATTAGTATTGGTCAATGGAAAAGGTAATGCATCGAGAGCGCCTTAACACTTGTCGCGTTTTTTTTTTTTTAAGTTCATGACGATTCAATATTTTGAGGAGCGTTAATCCAATTATAAAAGGGAAAAAAAAATGGAAGTAGTAGTAAGGTTAGCTTAAGGTCAAGTTGTAAGGTAAAATGGTTTAAAGACGGGATTATACTGAATTAACAAGAAATTATAAGTGTATAAGGAAATCGATTCTATTCAAGAACTTGATCGTACTACCCAAAAAATAGGTTTGAGAACCAATTCCGAAACAAATTCCTAGTGAATACTCACTTAGGAACTAGACTGGACTATCCTATTTTGGAATCGGTTTGAATTTTTTATCGTTTATGATTGTACATGATTACGTATTCATTTTATGAATTGTTGTTTTTTGGTAAATAGGGATTTCTATTGTTCATCTTTTACTTTGAATTATTTTATTACTTATAGCCTAATATGATTTTATTGTAAAAAGAAAACCATAAAAAAGAAAAAAAAAAAAAAAAAAAAGGTTTTCAAATAAACCCTAGAACCAAATCAGAAAAACATTATACATTCCAAAAATGGCTCCAGATAAATTAGGTAAGTTCCAAATTCTAACTCTAGAACCTATCCATCTCAAAACTGATTACCACCTCTACGAGAAACACAAGCTTCATTCCTAACGAAAGATTATGCGACGCCGACCACCCCATTAGCACTACGCATAGAGCGGCCGCCCCCATTCATCACCTCCCCGCCTGACATCCCTGCGGCAACGACACTGCTAAGACCACACTTATTAAGAATCCGACAAGCCACTCATCTTTTTCATCCGACCGGCACTGGCCGATGAAGTGCCGCAGCTTGTCTATTCTCTCTCTCTCTCTCGCTTTCTCTCTCTACTGCGTCTTGGCGGGAATGTCGAGCTAGAAGCGCATGGACGCGCCGCGGAACTGCGATCCTCTAGAACCCGCCAACGGGCCAGGCTTTTTAGGCCCGCGAGGAGGGCGGCGGCCGGAAGTTCCATTGGGCTCAGCCGGCCCGGCCCGAACGCACGAACTTACGGCGATGCGTCCGGTCGTTATCGCCCTCTTTAAGCAGGAAAAAAAAAAAAAGTCGCTTCTTCCGTATCTCGACTTCGAAAAATTATCAAAAATCCTCCTCATATATGTTACCAATGTATTGCACGTTTTGAAAAACTTCCGAGTGTTATATAAAAATCAAATTACTATGGCCACATAATTTCGCAAGAACGAGAAAAAAAAATGAAAAAGTAAAAATCATTTGATTGGACGATACAAAAATTGAATACGGTATAGTGTTTAGAAAGACGGGTTTTTAGTTTTGATTGGTTGGGTGATTATCTAATTGACATAAGGTGATTGGTGTTGGTCGATGGAAAAGTTAATGCATCGAGAGCACCTAAACACTTGTCATGTCTTTTTTTTTAGGTAAACAAAGTTCATGACGATTCAACATTTTGAGAAGCCTTAGTCCAATTATTAAAAAAAAAAAAATGGAAGTAGTTGTAAGGTTAGCTTAAGGTCAACTTGTAAGGTAAAATGGTTTAAAGACGGATTTTGCCGAATCGACAAGAAATTAGGGGTATGCAACCAAACCAATTCTATTTGGGAAATAGACCGGACCATCTGAAAAACATATCCAAATGATTGTTCCTATTAAAACTAGTCTGAAAACACATTCCAAATTTTTAGAACCGGTCTTGGAATAGGTTCTTAGTAAATACCCATCTAGAAATCAAACCAGACTATCCTATTTTGGGACCATTTTGAACTTTTTATCATTTATAATCATATGTGACTACATATCCGTCTTATGAATTATTGCTTTTGGTAGATAGGGAATTTTCGTTGTTCATCTTTTATTTTGAATTATTTTGTTACTTATAGTCTAATATAATTTAGCTGTAAAAAATAAACCATAAAGAAAGGACCAAAAAGTCCAAAGTGGATCTTGAAACAGGATCGGGAAAACATGGTAGGTTTTAAAATCTGTTCCAAGCAAACAAGGTAGATACCGGACTCCAAAAACTAGGAGCCCGTAATAACATATAGGTTCCAAATTATAGTATAGAACCTGTGTATCCCGAAATTGATCACCCTATACAAGAAACACACCCTTCATTCCCAACGAAAGATTATGTGACGCCGCTCGTCCAATCAGCACCGCGCACAGAGCCACCCGCCCCAACTTACCACCTCCCCCGTATGACATTCCCGCGAGGACACCGCACTTACTAATAATCCGACTAAGCCACCCATCTTTTTCATCCGACCGATTGTAGAAAAAGACGATTCCGTACACGAAGTCCTCGATAAAGAAAGAAGAGAAAGATCATTTCCAGCGAATGACGATGGAGGAGCTCGGCAGGACCACCAAGCTTTGACCATCGGTTTCCGCCTCACCGTCCGATGCATGATCTCCGCGCGCATACCGATCGAGCACGCAATAAACAAAAGCAGTGCAACCGCAAATTGGTGGCGATCGCTCGGAATCCATCCGCTCTGACCGAGCGTAACGAAGCAACGAAGCAAACACGGATCGTAGATGAAGTTCTAAGGCACACGTTTCGAGTAGTTCTAGCGCTGCAAATCCAGCTTGTGCAGCACGAATCGCACCACGTTCGAATTGCTGCGCTGCCCAGAAACGCTTCTTGAATTACACATTTACACCCGGCTCTGAGCCGGAGCAAAACTTTAACCATTACACGGCGAATAGGAAGGAAGGGCGAGATGGACTCGCGTGGTCTTTTTCGAAAAATCGGATCGAGGAGACAGCAAAGGAGAGGGAAATATAACATAGGACTAGAAAGCATTAGGACTAATTGACTTTCAACCGAGAGTCATGGCTGAAACAAAAAAATTCCATCTAGAACCAAAACCCGCGTCGGGATTCCTCGTCGGAAGACGGTCGCTATAGCTTCTGGTTGATGTCGATGCGGTGGCAAGAGGCGGTGGAAATGGTGGAGCGGCTAAGGCTGTCCGAAGCTGAGTCAGTATGATCTGGAGAACTCCTGCCTGGCGCATAAGGCGACGTGGCCATCACCCTGCGTACAAACGGAACTTAGGTTAAGGCTCGACCCGCTTCAATTCACATGGAACAGTGCCTATGACCAGAGACGGAATGATGCATAGAGAGCATCGTCCGGCAATCTAAACCAAACACCGGCGGAGGAAATGAATTACGAGTGAAGGTTTTGGTATGTGGTACCGACCTTTCTTTGCGCTTCTCTAGAAATCGAGCCAAGGACGCCTGCCGAGCCTGAGGTAGAGCAACTGCGAGACAACAATTAGTTACACCGATTTAATTTAGTCTTGAAATCATCTCGTTGGTATCATCAGAAAAACTCCACCCGAAAGATTTAAGAGAGTGATACGACGACATACCGGCCGGAAGAATAGTCGGTCTAGCCGGTGCCACAGAAGTTATTGCTTTCGGAGTCTCGGGTCGTCTGATGGATGTATCGTAGGCTCCAACGGCTTTCCCTCTCCTCTGATCCACATTGCTCGGGACTGCAGAAAACGAGAGCATTGATGATCTTCCGCTTCTGTTCAAATCATCCACAGGCACGGGACTGGTGATCGGTGCGATTGGCGCTTGAATTTGAGTCGATGGAACGGTCTTAGGCCCAGATGCAGAAGAACCGTTCCTAGCCAGCAACATGATCGCCTGAGCCTAAAATATCAGGTCGAAACATGTTAGGCTGCCTGTCGATTTCGGAGGCTTAAATGGTAACTCATCGACAGAGCAAGAGATACACACCTTGTCTGGAGATACATCATCGAACACATATACCGAACCGCCAAAGAAGATGGTCAACTGAGCTGGTGCTGCAGGGGATCTCGCAGCATTCCTACAAAACAAGATCACCACTTCGACTGATCATTGATTGAACTTGCAGAGTCCGCTCCTTGCCAAGCATCAATCAGTTCGAGAAAAAATGCAGCAAGAAAAAAATGACTAACAGACATCTGGATCACCTAGCATCAGTGAAGCCGACCAGAGAAGTCGAAGTCGGAGGAGCTGATGCAGGAGGGACAAACGTAAATCCCCTGAGAGACGGCGGTTTTGCAGAGGAGCAAATCACGTTTTGCTCGGCAGATGCCGACACCACATGGGACTGAAGGACTGGAGTGGCCACTTGATTGAGATGCTTCGGGGAAGGGAAAGTCCTCGCTTCTTGGGGCCGGCAGATCGGCTGCCCATTCAAGTGCCGCTGAGGGTAAGCCGTCGTCACATAGTAGCTTCCCGCTTGCCTGTCGCCAAACCTGTTCCTCTGCGAGCCAACAGAAAATTCAAAATCAGCTCCGTTCCTTCACCAACAAGAAAGGAAAAAGGACTACTAACAACTGAAGCAAACGCTCCAAGCGCGAGTTCAGACACTGGAAGCTGACATGATCGAACCAATGCATACCTCAACATCCAACCGAGACACAGTCATAGATCCGGACGCCGCCACCGAATCGCGGGCGCCCTTCCCCAGCCCGTCATCCGACGAGGCCTTGAAAGAAAGGAGCTGAGAAGGAGCAGAGCCCTCGTTCGAGAATGACCACTGCATTCCGGGTCCACGTAGCTCTGCAGAACCAAGAAAGATCGCAACAAAGAAACCGGCAGCGATTAGACAAATCCATCCTCAGATTACCTGTCCATACGAACAAACAAATGATGGAGTAACAGCTAAGCACTCTCGTTCTACCTCGCGTTCGAATCCGGAAAAAGGGTCACGGATTGGACAAAAGAACCAGGAACACCAGAACCAGAAACTTTACATAAAATGCAGATAAGCGACTCGGCTATTCCTTCAAAAGCTCTACTGCCTATCATGCGAGAGGGAGAGGAAAGAGGGGTAGTTCTAAAAAGGAGCGGACGTTCAAGGAAGGTGGGCATCGACGGAATATAAAACGCCTGATCGCTGAACGTGCACTATATAAAAAATTGCAACTTTAAGTTATAATTTACGCATATGATAGCTAAACCAGCTAATGTGCAAGAAAAAGCCCGCCTTGATTAATCAAAATATACTAAACTAAGACCAGACAGCCTCGCCAACGTGCCGCGACGCGATTGGCCGAGACCATCGAGCTTGCAAGCTTTTTCCTCGTGAATATATTTTCTCGGGGTCGTGGTCCTCTCGGCCTAGATTCATGCAAGAAAGCTATGAACCTCTCCATTGCTTTATTTTCGGAATTCTTTTTTATATTCGATTAGACAAACTTTGGAAAACCCTCTCTTTAATTGTTTATGTTAAGGTAAGTCTTGGTACGGATGCCACGCATCTATCTAGACGGGCACACTCTATAATGCTCGTTTAAATATATTTAAAAATAAAATCGTTCTTTCTGCTTTTGTTTTTTTATGATTGACGTGACGCACAACTTTGAATTGATTAAATGCAATCATCATAGCAAATAGCGATTTATCTAAAGGCCACGGGAACGACGATAATAATAATAATATCACGGAAGATTGGAGCACCTGACAAGATGGGAAATATAAAATTCCACACGGAGGACCACATCCACCAAAGATAAAACAAATTCACGAGCATGCCCTCTTCTTGGGATGATATTCACACAAATGCCATCAGGGTTCAATGCATCTGGCTTGCATTTTGATCTAATTTACCTTATACGGGTCTTGTCAAAAGATGTCATAGCTATACGACACGGCAACAAAACAAAAAATTTAAATTTGGTCTGGCATCCAAAATGTCCAATACACCCTCAACAAATAATATGTACCGATGGTAATCTAATATGCGAAAACACACCTATAAATGTGGGAGCGAGAGTTATAAGTCTAAGCTTTGCTAATTTTCATAACCCACTAATCATAAATTTAAACTTATTCACATTAAACCCCAGTAATTCCGGGGCATGGTGTAACATTCAATTTTTATTTTTTTTAATGCTATAGAGTATATTTTTCACTTCTAGAAAGAACACTAAATAAAACCTAGAAAAAGAACCCTAATAATGCTCGCCGATATTCTCCATCTTATACCAGCAGCCGAAGTCAAAAACATCTGGTGACAGACAGAGGCAGGCAGGTATAAAACCCTACGACTGCTAAGCGTCCATAGCCATGGCAGATAGATAAGAAAACAGAGATTGTACAGCGAGCAGCAGAGCCAATCATCCAACTCAACTCATGCAACGTGGTATAAAAAATTCGAACGAGTAGGTAAGAAAGGGCAAAAGACATCTCAACAGGATAAATACCGATCGACAGAAAACAGTAAAAAAGAGAAAAAAGCATTAAAGAAAGGTGTAAATGCCAGGACGAGCAGCAGCAAATGAGAACCAAGGCATTGCGCCTTCATTTCCACTGTCATAATTTCTCTCTCCCCAGCTTGACCGGGTGCAACACCGCGCTCCGCACGCTCGAGCGTTCGGCGGTGAAAACGCCCCGGAACCGACGAGATCAAGAACGCCCTAGATCGAACGAAACCGGAAGAAACGGGGTGGGAGGGAGAAAGGAGAGATGGAGCGTCGTACCGGGATTGCCATCTTCTTCCTGGGGAAGCCGATGTGCTCTCGGACCCAAGGCCAGAAAATCTCTGTCCATCTTACAAAGCTCCGCCGCCGTAACTTCTCTCTCTAGAGAAACACGTCGAACACGTATGACCAAGAATCTCTCTCTCTCTCCCCCCGGGAAAGAGAAGGGAAACAATTTGAAAAATTTTGCTTTCGAACGCTGCTCACGAAAGCGAAGACGAGAATTGCACCCAACAAGAATAATAAAAGAATAAAAAATTATAATCGAAAGGCGCGGAGCAGAGGCGAACTGAAGTAGGGCTGCGCAGGAGAAGAAGAAGAAGAAGAGAGAGAAAGGAGAGGAGAGAGACAGAGACGTTTTTTAGAGGGCATTTGGACAGAGAGAGAGAGAGAGAGGAGAGGGACCCATTTTGACCGTACGATCACGGAAGACCGGCTGCTCCCGGTCGCCGAGCACGTGCGACATCCCCGGGTCGGGCCGGGCCGGACAAAGGTCGGCGGTTTGCGTGGTGGTTCATGCGACACGTGGGCGGATCCGGTGTCCTGCTCGTACGCACTGAGGAAGGAATCCGAAACCGCCCGCGCCAGGGGGAATTTTACCATCCCCGCCACGTGGCGGAAACCCCGTATTTCACGCATTTACTGGGGAAAAAAAAATGAGGATATCATTTTTTTAATTCTTTGATGGGAAAAAAAAATGAGGAAATTTTACGAACGTGTGGTTATAATTTTTCCACCCGAGAAAAATTACGTGTCCTTCCCTCGTCCTTTGGGCTATTTTCCCTTTATTTCGTTCGAACATTTATTGTCTTTTCCACCGGCTTAAGACTTTATTTCGATCTTGTGCGCTCTCGAAATCTGTTTAGACAATTTAGATTTGAGCATGTCACTAAAAAGGTTACCATCATCCATACTGGGTAACATGATTAATATGGGATTTTGCATTTATATGTATCCATCAATTTATACTTACCTCTTTGATATCTCGAATTATAATGATATGATTTCTAAATTTCTTAATTAATCCCAACGAAATTACTATTTGTCTCTTTCAAAATTCTTCTCATCTCATCCTTTTTCTTAGATGAAATGGATCAGCTCGACATAAAGCGTGACGTGGCATGGTCATTGGTCATTGGTCATTGCTTTATTAATGATGCAAAAAATCCCCATGATGACAGAATCATTTTTAATGGAAGGAAAATGAAGCTTCTTGGAGCCATTTAGAAAGTTTATTGATTATAGTTTAGTTGATAAATGATCCTCCGAGGAAATAAATTGGCTTTGATGACGATTTAATTCGATGCTTGGTACGGAGGTTACAGAAATTAAAAACTTAAGAGAATTAATAGCATTTGGAGTTTTGCTTGCTTTATATTGATTGAAGCCTTAATTTTCTTAAGTTTCAAGTGTAAGTAATTTTCTGACAAAAAAATGAAGTACACGTAATTTGTTCCTTGGAGAATCATCAAATTTCCACTTGTCTTTTTTTATTTATTAAAAAATTTAATATAACTTAAGTAGAATTTGTTTATCATATTTTGAACAAAACCACGTCAATTTAACAATGTTAGGGCCACTTAGAATAAAAAAATAATATAAAAATCACATTAATATTTTGCATTAGTCAAAATAGATGGAGTCAACGAAGTGGTTTAATTGCATTTTTAAAAAAATTTAGTACTCAATTGTATTTTTGTAACAAGTTATATGACTTTCATTGCACTTATCTCAATAAAAATTAAAGTGAGATGCGAATATATCTTATCTAAATTTCGAGGGCAAACACTAGTTGCCTTAAAGTTCAAGGAAAGTTGTATAAATGTATTGACAAAAGGAGGAACTACTAAATTCATGTCAACCCCTTTTTTCCCTTAAATTATACGTCTGAAAGTCGTACATCTTAAGTGCAATGTGGTGCATCCATAAACTTCTTTATCTAGTGCTAAATGACTAAAGCACGTCAAATCGCTGGCACATATTATACTAATTAAAAAAAATTAAATAAAAGATCGTAGATGTGGCTTTCTATGCTGGTGAAAAGCCACCGCACCCACTCAATTATTCATTTATTTAATTGAGTCAAAAGCAAAAATATTCACCATGTGATTTTTCGAGAATATAGAAATTCGTAGACTCGAGTATGATAAAAAGACATGCGTCTTTGGTGGCATGAGAAAAGCCTTGCATTAAGGGAATGGCATGTGATTGGCTAGCTTTTAATAAAATAAGAAAATAAATAATAATAATAAAATCCACGCCTCCGCTGGTCCCCCTCGACCTGCTCTCCCACCGCTCTGCTCTTTTGTCAAAGTCCTGGAAAATTTTAAATGACAAATAGTTCCCTTGTTTATAAAATGCAATTGCTTTATTTTATTTTATTTTCTTTCTTTGGTTTGACAATCATTTAACTAAGTGAAGAGTGGCGAAGAATGGCTATTAATAATAATTTCATTTTTAATGGCTATCAATTAAGTAAACAGTGTTCACATTTTGTCTATTAAATCTATCCGTTCAAATTTGACTAAAAATAGTTGACACGAACATTGAATATCCTATGTGACTCGACTAGCATTAACTTAGATAATTATTAATAATATTTTATTATTTTTTAAGTTTTTCTTTTATTTTTCCTTTTTTCTTTTCATTATAATTCTAACTTTAGGTTAGTGAGGTTGCTGGCTGACCCACACCTAGTTTGGGCAAGGGTGTGGTTGCCTTCGCTGACCACAAGCAAGGTGTCGGCTCTCGTTAGAGGTGATCGGTTCCTAATCCGATATGATTCTAAGGTAAAACTAGGAATCATACCGGGTGGACCAATTCCCAACTTTGGGAACCAGAGATCGAACTGTTTGATTCAAGGATCGGGAATTGGACTGGACTGTCGGTTCCGATCTGGTTCAATGGAACCGGTCACTTTTTTTTCCCCATTGAAGAATGACCATGCATATATATATATATATATATATATATATATATATATAGAGAGAGAGAGAGAGAGAGAGAGAGAGAGAGAGAGAGAGAGAGAGAGAGAGAGAGAGAGATATTGACAAACGCGACGACAAGTGAAGAGTTTTTGTACCATAACTTATGGTACTATTGGACGAGATGGTATTTAATTCACATTTTACCATTTTTGTTGAGAAAATAATAAAAAAGGTATATGTTGTTAGTCCGGTCTAATTCCCTCTTGGAACTAAGAACTAGACTGCTAGGACACTAGTTCTACTTTTAAGAACTTAGAACCAAACCGACACTCCCAAGAACAAGACCAAATTTGTTGGTTAGATTAGGGCGGTTTCTGATTTGGGTGGTCTATTTTGCACACCCCTAGCTCTCGCCCAGTTCCGATCGACCAACTAGTGAGGGTCATAACCCTCGCCTAGCTTTGAACGAGGGCCTTCACCAAGCGAAGGTCGGCTAGTGACCTTGCTAGGGTTAGAAAGAAAAAGGGAAAATAAAAGTAATAAAAGTAATAAAAATATTTTTAAAATATTAAAATATTATTAAAAAAATTGTTCACGTCAGCATTAGCCGTGTCATGTAAGATAGCCAGCGTCCATGTCAGTAATTTCAGACTAAAGTTGGCTCGATAGACCCAATTGACGAAACATGAAAATGTTTAGGATTTAATTGACGAAATTAAAATGTTTATAACTGAATTGGCAAAAGCGTAATAAGTATATGACTTTTTCCCCATTTAAAACTTATAGTTATTATCACCACTTTTGTATTAGACTTCAAGTTGCATCTCTTACTCATACTTAATTTACCAAGTTGACATTTCCTTTCCCATATCGTTTCTTCCTCAATATTGAGTTTCACTTTATTAATATAGATTTCGGGAGAGGAAAACATAAAAAGTATATTTTAAATCATGAAGAGGATTTTTTTACATGAAGAGTAAATAATGATTTTGACAATTATCTTTAAATTCAAGGGATAATTTCGAAAACCCTATTTACTTTTCATTTCAATATCAATTTTCATCTTGAATGTTAAAAATATATATTTGCATCTCTAAAAAAACCCCAAATTTAAAAGATCAATCTACCCTCAAACTTGGCCAAACCTTTACCCCCTTTGTATCCTCTTTTCTTCTCCCTTTCCTCGAGCATGGTCGATGTCGAGCTCGACTCAACTTGAGTGGAGCTCGATGTTGATAGAGCATGACAAATCTGTCAAGTTAAATGCAAATGTAACTCGACAAGTCTGAGTTAAGCTCAACCATGGCAAAACTTGAGAAATTCGAGCCAAGCTCGATGGGGAGGTGTAACTCAATTGGGGTGGCGAGTAGCGAGTCGCGACAGCTTGACAATATCAAGAGGAGAGGGGCTAAGTGGTGAGAGGGTCAGGGTTTTGGGCGAATGAGTTTTCATTATGGGTGGATTTGAAATGGTCGGAGGAGCAAAATTGTAAGGTGGATGACAAATAGGAAGACGAAATTTGGGATATTAATCATAGGTTTTCAAAACTCAATATGGAAATTGATATAAGAATGAAAAATGAGAATGCTTTTTGATATTTTACCCTAACATAATTAAATATCATAAGAGAGACCAAAAGAAAAATTTCTCTCCATTTTAGTGAACATTTAATAGCCGGAATGGTGCCTGTATCAAAATAATATTTTAAGAATTAATCAAGACAAAAGTTCAAATGCTTGGATACTTAAGGGAACGCATGTTTGTTTGTGGACCGAATTCAAAAGGCGAATCACATTTTCTTATGGCTTTCGCATTATTTATGATAAGACACAGTAGTTATTAATCATTGCTTTGGCTGATGATGGTGATTGGTGACTCAATAGGTACTTATTTTATATTTCCTACCAGATACATGGTATGGTGGTTAGAATGATGAAATTTTAATCGATACTTATTTTATATTCCTTACCAAATACATGGTACGTCTTAAATGCAGTCAATTTTTCTACGTAAGACTTCTTTATCATGTGTTTATCTCACACTAAACAATTGAGATATGTCATATTGGCGCACATATAATAGTAATTAAATATTCCACGATATCCCAACGGCAATAAAATTAATTAATTGATTAGTGAAATAAAATAAAAATATAGATGGCTTACTAAGTTGGTAAAATGCCCCCATACCCAACTCAATTATTTATTATATTTAATTGAGTCAAGAGCAAAAATATTGACCATGTGATTTTGAGAATAAAGAAAATCGGGGACTTGAGCGTGATAAGAGTATTCCATATTTATTGGCAGGAGAAAGCATTGCACTGAAGAGAGGGCATGTGATTTATTTTTTTTAAAAAAAAATAATATATATATATATATATATATATATATATATATATATATATATTTATTATTATTATTATTTTTAAAAGCGCGTTTCAGCCGTCGCGGTCCCACCACCCTATCTCCTCAACATGGCGGGGTCACCGGCGACCACCCTCCGCCCTCCTTATGTCAATGTCCATATCTTATTATTTGATATTTTTCTATATAGCTGATAGACAATTTAGAAAAAAAAAAGAGAAAAGGATTGCGATGCTCTACTTTTGTTTAAAATATTTCATACCTTTAGTCAATATCTCAATCCGAATCCCGGTACATCATCGAGGGATTTTGAATTCAAGCCTGGAAATATGTTTAATCATAGTCATATTCACCCAATAGCTTAAACCGATGAGTTGTAAATTAAATATAATGTATTAATCATTTCACTTACATTAATTCTCCAATGTAATGCGGGGTTGTATCGACGACCTTCGTGCATGCTTTCCACCTTCAAGTAATTCTCTCGTTGTAGCAATTTCTTGGAGTCTTGAATTTGAGTTGTAATTTTAAAAATATATATGTATATATAATGATGCGACAAAAGAAATCATCTCATTTTCATTTGTGTAGAAAATTGTGAATATTGTCTTTTATAAGGGTGAGTGGTTCTAGGTTTCTCATTTTTTTTAAAATTGGAACCTACCTTGTTTTCTCTAACCTACCTCGTCACAAGTTTCGAAATTCATTTTAGGTTCTACCTAGGTTCTATAAAATATTGCAATGAATTAACACATTTAATGGCCACTACTTGTTATTATAATTAACTGAACCATAACTTATATTTAAACACACGAAAAATATAAAATATGAGACGCGTGGATACTTGGAGTGTCAAAATTTGGCATGTGAGGACATTTAAGACACTTAAGTGTTAAAATCGGAAAAAAAAATCAGTTTAGTGCCAACTGCGAGAGATTCTGGCTAAAAGGCTAACGTGGCATTTTTCGGACGAGACAAGTTTTTGCACGTTGACGTGGCTAAATAAGCCGAAAATAATGTTGTTTTGTATATTGACACGGCGAGTAAGCCGAAAACGACATCAATTTGCCTCGAATTTGAATTTTAAGATAAATATTACTTAAATTAAATTATATTTTTTTTTAAAAAAGAAAAGGAGTAGATTACAGAATGGCAAGAGTTGTACAAGCCCTCGCCACCACCTCCCTACCAACCCTCGCCTAGTCGGGCTAAGAGCCGCTAGTCGCCAAGGTCACTAGCCCTTGGCTAGGGCCTGTTGACCCATGCCGGCCCTCCCCCACTGTCACTAACCCTTCCCGGCAACAATGGGGAGGCGGTGACAAGGGCTAACACAACCCTCGCCGTTTTGCAATTTTTTTTTTTTTAAATTTAGTGTTAAATTTAATTTAATTAATATTAATATTAAATTAAGAGGAAAAAATAAGTTGTTTTGGATTTTCTTTACTAACTTAATTTTTCGGTGAGCCACGTGAGCGACTTACATTATTAAAAATAAACCATGTTAGATTTCCGACACCCTTCGCCGAATTGACACTTAAATGTCTTATTTTTCGAAAAAAAGTGATATTTAAGTATACATTTCAAGACTTTTTTAATATTTGTGTTCTCCCATATTAAGTTTTTGTACTTGCATTGTACTATTAATAAAGTAATTTCAGTTATAAAATGGAAACTCAGACTAATAGTTCCAAATTCATATACTCATCATCGAGCGTTATGAAATTCCTCGGGATTGCGTGGATAGAGACCAATAAAAACATAAAAACTTATTCAAAATTCTAGGTTATAGGTTCCATTAATTTAGAAATTGGAATTTACACATCGAAACAAATTCCTTAATTATTTGAACCTATAACATATCCTACGTATCTTGAAACTTGGAATTGGATAGATTTTCATTGATTTGATTTTTTTTCCAAGTTTTAGGTTCTATTTTAAAATCATGCCCACCTTTGTTGTCTTTCCTCCCACCAATATGAAAATCTTTGCGAGGGAATGACTTGCGCTTGACTCTTTCTCACATCTTTTCGTCCCTTAAAAGTTTCATGTGCCGCCCATTAACATCCTAAAAGAAAACTTTGCTTTTCTTTGTCCATTCGTCTAAAAGCAGATGTGCACGCACTTCCTAAAGTGGGGAAAGTGCGTATTCCTCGTGCTATTAGTACGAATCCATTTACAACAATATAAAAGGAATAGTGTCGGGCACGCAATAGATACGTACGAGGGAAAATGGTTAGTAGTTATTTGTTTAGTCGAAAAATGAAATGAGGATAGTTAATTGTTGGGTAGATCAATATCGATTTACATCCTGAGTTTTCAGAACCTAATATTTGCATTTTCAAGCTAAATGTCACATTTAAAATGACTAATCTACTCTCAAACTCATCCAAATTCTAAGCCATTCCCCATTTCTCCCTCTTTCTCTCTCCCCTTGCTCTACCTCATTCTTGCCATCTCCTCCCCCCGGGGGCTTAACTTCAGCGAAACTCAATAGATACATTGAGCTTGATGTCGATGGAGCTCGACAAATCTGAGTTGAGCTCGACCTCACCGGAGCTCGATAGGTCGCAACTTATTTGGTGGCAAGGTCTACGTCGTTAAGAGAAGAGGGTTTGAGCAACCGGGGGGGGTTACGGGGATTACAGTTTTGCAAGTGTGTTTTCATGGTGGGTGGATTTCAAGTGATGGGAGGCACAAACTGAAAGGAAAATGGCATACTTATGAGTAGGACCAAAAGTTAGATGCAACTTGGGATGCTAAGCGCCTGTTTATTAAAAATTATTTATGTTCCCTGGAACAACTATTTTTGTTTTTTTGTTCCGGGGAACGAAAAATAATATAAACCTATTTGGTAAAATTTTTGTTCTCGGGAATAGATTTGGAACAGAAATAAGAAGTAGAAAAAAGTAATTTCTTATTCCCGAAAACAATTTCTAGAATATATTTTTCTTTCTCCTATTCTTCTTTCTTCTTCTTCTTCCTTTTGGCCGGTTGCCGACCTTGGACATGGCCGGCGCCGGTGACCGGCCAGATGAGGGCCAGCGACCTCGTCGGCCCCCGAAGATGTCAAGCCTCGCCATGGTTGCGCCAGGCTCGGCCTCACCTTGGCTAGGCAAGGCCAAGCTCGCCCAACCATCGAGCCTCGCCCGGCGAGGCCAACCTTGCGCCGCCTGGGCAAGGTCGAGCCTCGCAGTGGCCAAGCGAGCCTCCAGTGAGCTCGCCGGCCCTCGCCCAGCCAATTGCCCACCGTCGATGACCGGCCACAAAGGAGGAAGAAGGAGAGATTATATAAAAGAAGAAAGAAATAAAAAAAATGAAAAATATAATAAAAATTAAAAGAAACAACAAAATTATGCAATTTTACCAAATAAATTTCTTTATCGGGAATATAAATTTTGTATAGTTACCAAACACGTTTTTATACTTATAAATTATTCCCGGGAATAGAAACAAAAAAAAAAATCATTTCTGATAAAAAATTGTTCGTAGGAACATAATTATTACCAAACGTGCTCTAATCGTGGGTTTTTGAAACTCAATATGTAGATTAACATAAGGATATAATGTGATGATGTTTTTTTATTATATGTTCCCCTTAAACAATCAAATATCATAACTTAGGTATTTTAAGTTGAGTGACCAAAAAATCTCTTTCTATTAGTGATTGGAAAAGTACTCGTTTCAAAATAATCTTAGTTTTGATCTTTTACTCCATGAGAATTAGTCAAGAGAAAAGTTTGACCACTTCAAAAATAAAGGGGAGATGTGCATGTGCCGAGTTTATAAGCGAAGCATTCTTAAATAGAATGAAAGCAAATATCGAAGGAACTATTGTTAGCCAATGAATTGTACATAACAAATCATAATATGACCAACTAAAAATTTGAGAATGTGTTGTCTCAACATTTTCTTGTGGTTGCGAATATGGATTCTATATAATTCATAGTAAAGTACTCTAAGTATTACACATTGCATCAGTTGATAAAGGCAACTCAATGGAATACTCAATTTTATATATCTCATCTTAAACTTTGATATATTAAAATACTTTTCAAGATTGACCTCTACTTCTCTACAATACCTTCTATTGTCTTAACATATATCAATCATCGATTTATCGATATAAGACTTTGATAAAATATCGTATTACCAATATAACACTTTCATCATATGTCAAGATCTTCAGGAGACATCAAGAAGAGTGCCATATGCGTTGGAGATCTCCCGCATTTGGGGTTTGGCACGCAAAAAAAAAAAAAAAAGAGAGAGAGAGAGAGAGAGAGAGAACGCCCGTTGCTTACCTTTTGGTGATATGATTGTTTATTCTATCATTCAGCACAATAATTGTCGAAAATATCTGCCACGACATATCCCACATGAGGCTTCAAAAACCGAGGAAAATTCAAAATATCACTTATTTATATTATACATGGTATATATTATAATATATATTATACAAATATTATAAAGAGGTCGCCAGAGACCCCACTTGTCTTGATTGGTTCCTGCTTTAAAATATTGGAAGTGGTCACGCGGGAATCGGAATCACTGAATTTATTACTTAATGCAAACTCTTGTTTTTTAAAGGACGTGTGGTACGTTCAGGCAATTTATTCTTCTATGATATATATCTATATATATATATATATATATTATATTATATTATATTATATTATATTATCGAGCTTTACGTGATTAATGAAAGAGCACGTTCTCTGCGCCTTCGGTGATTAAATTACACATTTCCCTAAGTAGAATCAAGGTCAATATTATAATTTAAGTCCGCTCTCGGGGTTCCAATTAATAATAATGATTGTGTACATAATACGCATCGGGTGACGCGCGCTGGAGTTCGCCTCATTAATTTCAGGGTGAATTTTTTTAATTTTTAATTTTTAATAAATGCAGTACAATTTGTCAAGAACCGCTTATCAGTACGGTAAGGAGCATTGACCGAATGATATTCGGACGTTATGAATAATGTGATAAGAGATGAGACAACGAAGCTATAAATAGTAGACGACAATAGAAAAGAAAAGGTTGCGAAATTAGTTGGAGGAAACGTAGAAGTCAGAGGCTTTTAGTTTTTGGTAGGAGCGAAAGTTATGAAATTAGTTTTGATTTATTGTGATGTTATTTTTAAAACTATATTAAATAAGTGTATGTTTGGAAAGTTCATGAGAGACAAATCTCACTTTTCCCTTAGGTATATACATATAAGGACATATTAAACGGGTGGGTCAAGTCGAAAATGATCATGCCTAAATTGACCTATTTAACCTGATTTAATCTATTTCCAACAAATTTAGTGATATTCATATTGTTAAAATACTTTTATATTTAAACAAATTTAAGAAAACTCATATCTAAATTAAGTTAAGAGCTCAAACCGAGTGAGCAAGGGTCTATATAAGGTGTATTATGATAAATTTTCCCTAGATATGAGATTAGGGACTGATTAAAATAATCCCCTGCTAATTAACAACAGAGATGTCTGCAGGTGATGCTTTTTTCGGAAGAAGAAAAGCAGCAGGCAAAGCTGTTTAAGGTACTGGGCCAAGAATGAGATGGGCTTGGGTTGGGCCGATGTATACGGGCCTTAATCTCCCAAAAGAAGCCCACCGATGCTAGAGCGTTGCTCTCTAGGATTATGCGTCGAATTCCTGCCATAGACGCACCTTCAATAGTGAAGCCCTTAGCCCACAAAATTGATTAGCCCATATGCCCTTTAACTTTTATGCTATGAGCCATTAGGCTCGTGGCTAAGCCCCGTTCGATGTCGAGTCCGGTTGGATGGCGAGCCCGCTCCGTTTGGCAAGCGAAGGGACGAGGCGGAGGTGGAACCAGGTGCGGAAATGAGAGACGATGTTGAAATTTATCGCGAGAAAGGCGGCGATAGAAAGAAGAAGGGGCGGGAGGGGGAATACGAATTATTGATCAATGGAGGAACAATATCACCATTTTTTTCAATAAGATACCAAAGTGGATGATTGATTCATTCCATACTAGAAATAATCGCAGGAAATCTTTTGATAACACGGATTCCTATTTCTCAATGATATCCCACGATCAAGACAATTGGCTGAATCCCGTGAAACCATTTCATAGAAGTTCATTGATATCTTCTTTTTATAAAGCAAATCGACTTCGATTCTTGAATAATCCACATCACTTCTGCTTCTATTGTAACAAAAGATTCCCCTTTTATGTGGAAAGGGCCCGTATCAATAATTCTGATTTTACATATGGACAATTCCTCAATATCTTGTTCATTCGCAACAAAATATTTTCTTTGTGCAGCGGTAAAAAAAAATACACTTTTTTGGAGAGAGATACTATTTCACCAATCGAGTCACGGGTATCTAACATATTCATCACGAATTTTCATTCCCTGCCCCTCAATTTTCCTCCCCTTGGTCCATGTAATCGGGGTTTGGACGCGTTTTCTGGTCCGATGGGCTTGGGCCAGCCCATCTCGCCGAGGACCTGATGGCCAGCCCATCTCATCTCAATCGATCTCATGCGCCCACCAGGAAAAAGAGGGAATCTAGGTTTTACTTCTCGAAAGAGAATTAAACTTTACTTGGCGTAACTTTTCATCCAAAACAGATTCACGGGTTTGACCAATCCGCCATATTTTTAATTACATTTATAACGCGAATGACCGACACAACCCACAACATTATCTTCTCAAAACACATTAATCAGCGGTGGTCAAACCTTATTTTTTTTAATTTAAGTGAGAAGCAGTCAAACCTCACACTCCACATTGGTTCCTGGGTAACCATGGGGGGATGGCCAAACTTTCAACGCCTCCAAGTTTTACTTTTCTTTTCTGGGCACGGGGAAGGAGAAGCCAGCAATGAATAAAACAAAGAAAGTAAGCCACCGGTACCCCCCAAAATCAAATCAAACCATACCATATATTATATCACACACGCATCACACATTACGCATTAATTCTCTTTCCCCAAAAAGAAGAAATCCGGCAAAAAAAAAAAATTATTTCTCCCATTTTTAATTAATCAATCAATCAATTAATTTCCTTTTTTTTTTTTTTTTTTTGGGGGGTCTTTTCTTTTTCTCAGTTCGAATTCCAAAGTTAAACAGTTTGCAAATTATCCCCCCACGAGATTTTCACACTCAAAGTCGCATCTTCTTCCTCGTCGCTTCAACCCCCATCTTCCTCTCTCTCTCTCTCTCTCTCTCTCTCTCTCTCCTCGATTTCCGTCGCCTGCTCATCGAAGTCCAGAGCCGTCCGCAACCTCACCCTCGCGCTCTCTCTCTCTCTAGAAGCAGCTTGAGCTCGAGCTTTCTCTCTCTACATGCCGCGACAGCCTCCGCCGCCGGCGGGGAGGGGCGCCGCCGTCTGTGCTGCCGGCGGGCCGGCGGTGTAGCGGGGAGGGGGGGCCGCGGCGTTGAGAAGATAATCGGGGGCGGGCGGGCGGAGATGGTGTTCAAAGGCAGGTTCTTTTCGTCGTCCAAGAAGTCGGCGGGCTCCTCCAGCCCCGACGGATCCAACAGCCCCCGATCCCTCGGATCCAACTCCCCGATCCGATCCGACAAGAAGAAGCCCAAACCCACCTCCAAGCTCGACGACTCCTCCTCCGCCGCGTCGTCGCCGGCGGCGGCGGCGGCGGCTTCGTCTCCTTCTTCCTCCGGCGGGTTCGCCTCCCCGTGTCGTCAGACCCAAGTCAAGGACGGTCAGAGGAAGAAAGATTCCAAGGGCAAGGAGCCCGATAAGGTCAATCAAGCTCAAACCACCACCCCGCAGAAGCACAACCCGGGCTCTCTGAAGTCGGGCTCGTCACTTGGGTCCAAGTCCAAGAAAGGGACGGCGGTGGCGGCGAGCCCGGTTGAAGAAAAGGAAACGCCTTCGTCGGTGTCGCCGATACTGGCCTCTTCACTGGGATTGAACAGGATAAAGACGCGGTCCGGGCCGCTGCCGCAGGAGAGCTTTTTCGGGTTCAGGGGCGAGAAGGGGTCTGTTTTGGGGGCGAGTAATCTCTCCAGGCCGGGTGGGAATGGTGGGGATCGCAGTTCGGGGTCAGCAAATTTGAGTTCCGGTAGTGGTGGGAAGAAGAAGGAAATGGAGTTTGCTCCGAGCAGAATGGGTGTTCCTCAGGACAATGCGGGGTTTGGAAATTGGGTTGAAAATGGGACCAATTCCGATGGTGTGTCACCGGGGAGTGTGCCTTCGAGGGATCGGAGCCCCAATTTGCCTGCAGCTTCCAGTCTGGCAAACGCCGAATCATCTTCTGGAGCAGGTATAGATATGGCAAAGCTCGTGCTCGTTATTATAATCCTTCAGTTCTTCATATATGGCATTTGCAACTATGTAGTAGCTGCTGCACTTAGTTGAAATTCTGTTATGAATTGCCTGTTTGCTGAATGAGATTTTAAAACTTCCCAAATTGGTTAAATTGTCGGTCGTTCATGTTCAACGTGCCAATTTATCTTGACTAAACACCATATGACATAACAACGTTAGGTGTGGTCTAACTTCTTTGTGAATTGGCCAACAAGTTATAGGGTAACCTAAGGTATGCGCTATGCAGGATATATTGGTACAGAATGGAAGATATGAGTAGCACAGTATAGAGCATCATGAGGCGGGTATGATTGCGTCTAATACAAGAGAGATATTTTCTACTATCAATAGAGGAAGGGAAGCGAGGATGAAGATGAGATTAGTGTAGTTGCATGGGTCAGGCTGATGAATGAGCCATAACAGTATGGAAGACCATAAGATGAGTGCGGATGTGGTTGCCTAAAACTCTTTTTTCCACTTTATGTAAGCTGTTGCCAACAATTAATTGGAAGAACGTAAAGGAAGGGTGTGACAAAAGCTGGTTACAACTAGTGCAGTATGAGTTTAGTATATGAAGCTGTAGAGGAGGGCCTTTTCTTCTCTTTTTTTTTTTTTTTTTTTTTTTTTTTTTTTTTTTTGGGGGGGAGGGGAGGAGTTTGGAAGGGTCAATTTCTGATGCATGAGAGAGGATGTGTAATGATAAGACGTGAGAGTTATGCTAGCCTACACGCTTTGTACATTGCCAGACTTAATATTTCTTTCTTAGCCTCATTCTATATCTTAAATTATCTCTATTAGGTAATGTGGATTCATCATGGGGCCGTGCTGGAGACTTGAGGAGTTCCGATGTTTGTACACCTGAGGTACTGTTAAGAGATTCTTATTGATGCTGTTCATGCAGTTCCTAATGCTCTGAATCATCATTAGTTGTGCATGTAATGTGAAAATGGAACATATGCTTATTTATACCTCATATGATTCTGAATAAAGGAATCGGAGTCTCCCCGTTTTCAAGCGATTCTGCGTGTGACAAGTGCACCAAAAAAGCGATTTCCTGGTGATATCAAAAGTTTCTCACATGAGTTGAACTCAAAAGGTGTGCGGCCTTTCCCGTTTTGGAAGCCTCGTGGCTTGAATAATCTGGAGGTACTGTGATTTAAAGCCTTGCAAGTCTCCAGATGATGAAACTTGTTGTTGAAGGTTCTATCTTGTTCTGACAACTTTGATGCTCTTTACAGGAGATTTTGGTTGTAATCAGAACCAAATTTGGCAAGGCCAAGGAAGAAGTCAACTCTGATCTAGCTATCTTTGCGGCTGATTTGGTGGGAATTCTTGAGAAAAATGCAGAAACTCATCCTGAGTGGCAGGAGACCATCGAAGACCTGCTGGTGTTAGCTCGTAGCTGTGCTATGACATCACCTGGAGAGTTTTGGCTTCAGTGTGAAGGTATAGTTCAGGAGCTGGATGATAGGCGCCAAGAACTTCCCATGGGAATACTGAAACAACTTCACACGAGAATGCTTTTCATCCTGACAAGGTGTACTAGGTTGTTGCAGTTCCATAAGGAAAGTGGATTGGCCGAGGATGAGCAGTTCTTCCATCTTCGTGAGTCCAGGGTGCTGCATTCTGCTGAGCAGCGAGTTCCGCCTGGCATGGGGAGAGATGGTAAGAGTTCAAGTGCCACAAAGGCCTCAAAAGCACCTTCATCCAGGAAATCTTATAGCCAAGAGCAGCATGGTTTGGAATGGAAGAGAGAACATTCCGTGCAGAGAGTTGATGTTCTCTCTCCAGCTAATGACACTCCTAAGAACGAGTCTCCTGGAGGTAGGAATCGGATGGCTTCCTGGAAAAGATTCCCAACTCCAGCTGGGAAAAATTTAAAAGAGCCTGTTCCAGTGAAGGAGCATCATGATAGTAAGGTTGAACCTGGAAAAGTGTTTAACAATAGGAGAGGAACGTCCGATGGGGATGTTGCTGCAAAGTCTTCTGATCTCCTTTCTGCCCAAGTGTCCTCTAAGCATCAGCAAAAGGCTTCTTGGGGTTACTGGGGAGATCAAGCAAATACTCCTGAGGAAAGCACCATAATATGTCGTATTTGCGAAGAGGAGGTTCTTACTTCATCTGTAGAAGATCACTCTCGAATTTGTGCAATTGCTGACCGATGCGATCAGAAGGGTATAAATGTCAATGAGCGTCTTCTCAGGGTATCTGAAACTCTTGAAAAGATGATGGAGAGCTTTCAGAAGGATGTTCAACATGTTGGCAGTCCAGATGTTGCCAAAGTATCTAATTCAAGTGTCACTGAAGATTCTGACATACCCTCTCCGAAACTCAGTGACTGGTCAAGGAGAGGTTCAGAGGACATGCTCGATTGTTTCCAAGATGTTGATAGCTCCATTTTCATGGACGACCTGAAGGGTCTACCTTCCATGTCATGTAAAACCCGTTTCGGTCTTAAGTCTGATCAGGGAATGGCAACATCGTCCGCTGGAAGTATGACACCTCGGTCTCCAGGATTGACACCAAGAACCAGTCAGATAGACTTGCTCTTGGCAGGGAAGGGTGCTTTGAGTGAGAATGAGGATCTCCAACAGGTATCTTCTTCAGTTCTTTGTCTTAAAATGCTTGAGCTGCTTTTCTAAGTGATACCCTCTATTGGTTGCCAAACTTGATGTGTTGGCATGATATACGACTGGAAAGTTGTAAGATCGGCCTGTGTTTTGACTTACCTTATTTGAAAACAGTGATGATCTTACAGCATTTTTTTTTGGTTTCACTGGAGGAAGTCACGAGCAAAGCTGCAAGACATGTTTGTGGCATTAATCCTCAATTTTAACCCTAAGCAGCCAAATGGTTCCCTAATGCAGTGGCCCATCAATCGGCTTAGACCTATGGGTGACAAACATGCATTCAATACTTAGTGTCTCGGAAATTATGTGCCTGGTTAGCTGCATGTTATACAGGTCAATTATGACAAGTAATCTGACATTCATATCAGAATGCACTAGCTGAGTTTGCATTGTTTATAATTCTCTATGATGAGTTGTTTTTATTAGCTGTGTAGTCATAGTAAGTTGAAATATCTTTTCTACAGATGAATGAGCTGGCTGATATTGCTCGATGTGTAGCAAGCATGTCAATGGACGATGAGGGGTTGTCATCCTTCTTACTGACCTGTCTTGAAGATTTGAGGATGGTAGTTGATCGGCGGAAGTTTGATGCACTTACAGTGGAGACCTTTGGAACACGGATTGAGAAGTTGATACGGTGCTTAATTTACTGATAGTTTTGTTTTTTAAATCCAGTACGGTAGTGATATTTTTATTGGATAACAATTAATTTGCTTGCTTTGTTTATTATACGAAAAGCGCAATACCTTGATGAAAAATTTGGACGTGTAATATGCAATTTGATTAAAAAAACTTAGGGTCAACAACCTTTTGAAAAATAATATTCTTGATGCAAATGTGGTTGCTCATATTTGCAGTCTTTGTTCTTTTCAAAGCTAAAGTAGAACACACCATTCTGGTGATACCTCAGAGCATATTTGCTCTATCCTTGATTTTGTTTGATACCTTATAATTCTTGAATTAACCTTGGTCTGAAAGAAGACTTATCACTCTTATGCAACTTTCATCATTGATTGTGATTGGATTTCATCCTCTAGGGAAAAGTATTTACAGCTCTGTGAGCTGGTGGATGATGAAAAGATCGACATAACAAGTACTGTTATTGATGAAGATGCTCCTTTGGAAGATGATGTGGTTCGTAGCTTGCGAACAAGCCCTGTGCATTCTTCTAAAGATCGAACATCCATTGATGACTTTGAGATCATCAAACCAATTAGCCGTGGTGCTTTTGGACGTGTTTTCTTGGCTAAAAAGCGAACGACTGGGGACCTTTTCGCAATAAAGGTAATGCTTTTTGATTTTAATTTTCTTTCTTTGTTATCATTAGCAATTGTTTCACCTCTTCTCTTTCTATTGAAGAACTAGCTAACAAATTTTCGGAAGGGGTTCTTAACTTCTAGATTTTTTTAGAGCAAGGCATGTTAATATATATTGATTTTTAAAATCAGGATTATCCCTCTTGATGCATTGTTTAGTTAATGAAGGGTCTGTTTTATGAATCATAGTCCCGAAAAGGTATAAGAAAGAGGCATATTGCTAAAACTTGGCAGAAGATCTCTTTTTATTCTTGGTATGATTTTTTTGGAGGCTTCACCTGTATATTGCTTGTGACTTGCATTATCTGTGTCCTGCTTTGTTGGACAGGTTCTAAAAAAGGCAGATATGATTCGCAAGAATGCTGTTGAAAGTATTCTCGCTGAACGTGATATATTGATTTCAGTCCGTAATCCTTTTGTGGTGAGCAGGTCTATCTATAAAGTTTCTCATTGTCTATATTATACATGGTTTCCTGTATTCATTTGCTTCTGTCTGTCTCAGGTTCGCTTCTTTTATTCATTCACTTGTCGTGAGAATTTGTATCTTGTGATGGAGTATTTAAATGGAGGAGACCTGTATTCATTGTTGAGAAATTTAGGCTGCTTAGATGAAGAAGTTGCTCGCGTGTATATAGCAGAAGTGGTAAGTTGCTAGTGTTGCTTGGATGTACTACTGTACGAATTATGATGCCGTCTTAAGAACTGTGAACATATCCATGTAGGTGCTTGCTCTTGAGTATTTACATTCTCTGCGAGTGGTTCATCGTGATTTGAAGCCCGATAATTTGTTGATTGCTCATGATGGTCATATCAAGGTAACCTTTGAAGCGACTCTGTTCAGTAGGAACATGAGCATTTTCTTAAAACTCTGTGTCTAGTCATTTATTATAAAAAAGTGTACTATCTGATAGTTAATTTTGTGTACAGTTGACAGACTTTGGGCTTTCTAAAGTTGGTCTCATCAACAGCACTGATGATTTATCGGGTCCAGCAGTTAGTGGCACATCCATGCTTGTAGATGAAGAGCCTGAGCTATCAATGTCTGAGAGTCAGAAAGAAAGGCGGAAGAAACGTTCTGCTGTGGGCACACCAGACTATCTGGCACCGGAAATACTTCTGGGAACAGGACATGGTCTGTATTGCCTTCTGCTTTGTATTTTGTTTTTTTTTTGTTTTTTGGTTCAGATCTTTCGCTTTATTTGAGATGCAAAAAGGTTGTCCGGTTTTATCACGTATTAATTATTTGGCTACTTTATATCTGGAAATGTAAAAATTAACTTGTTTGTGATAACGTACAATTTGTCGTTTGTGTTTCATATTCACTTTGTTAATTATTTGTGGCCGAGAAAAAATTGCAAGTAACCTCTAATGTACAGTTGTATCGTCACTGATTACACTTCTGAATGTTGCTTTATATTATTCCTTTATTCACTAATCAGAGCAGTAAGGCTAACATAATCACATTTCACTTATTGCATTTCAGGCACAACTGCTGATTGGTGGTCTGTTGGTGTTATATTATTTGAATTGATCATTGGAATTCCTCCATTCAATGCAGAGCATCCACAGGTTAGTTTCTTGTCTTTTACCCAGTAGTTGAGCTTTTTTCAGTGTAATTATGTTATATCTATTTATCCAAACTAACCATTCTTATTCTTTCAGACAATATTTGATAACATTCTTAATCGTAATATACCTTGGCCTAGAGTGCCTGAAGAAATGAGCTCTGAAGCAAAAGACCTAATTGATCGGTGAGTTAACGTCTCTTTTAGTCGGGCATTTAGAGTTTGTTGATATTGGATAAATGCATCAGCTGATTTAATTTGACAAATCAATCTTCATTATTCCAGAAAAATTGAATGATCAGGAGAGTTTTTGTAAATAGCCCCCGAATTTTCCATTTTTATCCCCCATCAGCGATCCATTCTCTCTTGATCTTTGTTAGATTCAGTTATAAACTCAAATGAAGAAAAAACGGATGTTGTTAACAAGATTTTCAATATGGGCCCCCAAAAAAAAAAAAAAATTCTCAGAGTGCATAGTTTCTGTGTGTTTTCCTTTATGCGCCTTGTCATTTTTGTGAGAACTAAATGAGGAAAGAGAGAATGGAAATGAACACTAAGAGGAGATGCTCTGCAGAAATTCATATTTTGGCTGCCATGATGATTTGTCAAGATGAAACTATAATGTTAAAACTTAAAACATCAAGTTAAAACATTAACAATGTGCCTTCTCATTTGGTTTTAAAGGTTACTGACCGAAGATCCTCACCAGAGACTTGGAGCTAGAGGAGCATGGGAGGTGATTGTTTTTGCCTTAAATATATTTGGGGGAATAATGGTGTTCATGAATTTGATGTCCGGTTATTCAGTCGACTGACAATTAATCCTACAGGTGAAGGAGCATGTCTTCTTCAAAGATATCAATTGGGACACTCTTGCTAGGCAGAAGGTTTTACTATCATGTTTACCAATCAAACATTTTCCTTGCATTTAGTTTGCTGATATTTTGTTCACTTTCATATTGATACGTGGCATCTGGACGACTTTTTTTACAGGCAGCATTTGTCCCCTCTTCAGAAAGTGCCCTGGATACGAGCTACTTCACAAGCCGCTACTCGTGGAATCCTTCAGATGAGCAATTTTATCCAGACAGCGAATCTGAGGATTTGAGTGACGCAGATAGCTTAAGTGGAAGCAGTTGCCTTAGTCATCGCCAAGAGGAAGTGGTAAAGTTAATCAAGATTTTTCGGACTTGTTAATGTGATTTTGATATTTTGTGGTTTAGTATTGACCTTCCGTTGGTGGACCTGTTTCGGTTGATATGACATGCAGGGAGATGAATGTGTGGGTCTGGCTGAGTTCGAGTCTAGTTCATCTATCAACTACTCATTCAGCAATTTCTCTTTCAAGGTAATAACTAAACTAATAAAATGTCATTAGGTGCAATTGTGCATTTATCCAAAGTTGGATTGAGATCTTTTCAACTTTATATGACAACGTCATCTTACTTTCTGGACTTTCACCAAGTTCGCTCTTCAGCATTTTGCGATTCTGCGGGTAGATATTAAGAGCTGCTTTGCTAAAGGAGGAAGTTTTCATAGCTAAGCCACCCGTTGTAATCATTTTCCTATGATCAGAAATCTTATATTATGATAGTACATTATAGGTTTCCATTGCAGGTAAGTTTGGATTGATCTATTGAAATGTTTTTTTGGGGAAAATACCATAAACATACCTCATCTTTCACCTAATGAACCCTTATGTACCTTTTGTTGAAAATACCAAATACATACCTGAATGTTACATTTGGAGGCCACTTTGCACGTTCACATCAATTATCCTTATGTCCCTATATATGAAAATGCCACTCCTTTTCTAAAAATGCTCACCTTGGACTCCTAAATTCTTGCATTCAGTCAAAACTTTCAAGGCCAATTGAAAACCAAACTACGAAACCCTAAGCCGATGTTAAATTGAGTTTGTAAGGGGGGCAGTATGGTCTTTTTGATATGGGATTTTGTTTAGAGGTACGTGAATGGTATTTGCAGAAACAGATATATACAAGTGTTGGTCAAAGTTAAGGTTTGTTCCCAGTATTCTGTGTGTTTTATGATTTCTCTGTCATGGCTGCTACCTTGTAGGACATACTTATATTTTTCGTCTTTTCAATTTTTGCAGAATCTCTCCCAGTTGGCATCAATCAACTATGATTTGCTTTCTAAGGGATGGAAGGATGATCCTCCACCGAATTCCAGTGCATGAACGCTTACCTTCCCCAGTAAATGTGGGGAGGGAATACTATTGAACTAGGCTTATGACATGCTCTGGATGGCACCAATTGACCTCGTTGCTGTTTGTATACCCTGTACATGTATGTATCTGAAAGTCCAGCCTTTTCTTTTATCTGATTTTCCTTAGTCGAATTCTCTGTTTTACATATGTGAATATTTGCTGAATGGGATCTTTCTTTTGCAGAGATAGAAGAAGAGACATTGATAGAGAAACTGTGCCGGAGATGTGCTCCCTCTGCGATTAGGCAACGTTTCCACGCCGTGGGGTTCCAGTTTGCCATCGAATTGTTTGTGTGGGTAATGAGTTTGGGTTGTCAATGTACCTTCAACTTACATGCCTAGGCGTCGGTGTATTTGTGACCCTCCAAAGTGTATCATCTGCAATTTTCCAAAGTTGGCAATGAGAACACATCTCCCTTTTTCTCGAATTCATAGCGCCTCATCTATTTTATGGGGTTGTGTAACTAAATCTACGAGACCTTTGGGATTGTCACCAAACACGAGCTACTCACTTTGAGAATGTCAAGAGAGAGCTATAAGAACGCACTGCGGTGGAAAATTAACTTCATGATGAAATCTAGATCGAAGTCACACTAGTCTTTTGATGACTAAGCGCAGTCTAGAAACTGAAGCAAATTATTCAGTCTCAATTTCGATATTTTGTGTGTCGAAAAAGATTTTGCTCATTTTAGTCGTCATGAATCAGAAAAAAGGTTCAGTCGATGCGTTGGTACCGTCCTTCCCTTGCGTCCGGTGTTTCCTGGTCAGTGGTAAGTTGATCCTTTCTACTTTGATCTGAATTTTTAGTACCACTTGCTAGTAGAGGAATAGCTATATCTTTCTAAGGATCAAACGTGGCGATCAAATTTTCCGGTATGCAAAGAGAGCTATTAATCTTTTCCTTTCCTGGAGGAAAGTACTTGTCTGTCCCGATGATCGTCTAACTTATAAAGCAATTGACTGTAGGCGAAATTGCTTCCTTTTTTTTTCCGTTCTTGTCCGGGGAAGATTGTTTCCTTTTCATCGTGCTTCTTGTCCGTCGCCTGTCCCTCCTTGTCCATCGCCCCCTCCCTCCTCGAGAAGCGCTGAATTATTATGTTCATGTTCATGAATTGGATGTGGACCATGCAACTATTCACGAGTCTTGAACAATCCATTTTAACGAGTAATTGGAAACTATGTGTTTCCGCTCTAATATACATATGTTCATATCATGACTTAGTTTCTCATTATCTTTTGTAGAATGATGATTTGAATAGTGTTTTTCTAGACACGATTACTTTCAAAAATATAATTTTTAAATCATTCATTTTTGATGTCTTAATGAACCTTCCTAAAATCCGTATCGGTCAATTCTTCTCTCTGTTAAAAAGTGAGTCAAATCGAAGTGACAAATGTCCAAGAAAATCTGCCTGGAGCAAGGCATCTGAGATTATTAATCAGATAAAAGAGAAAATCAGTCATACGATCGGCCCACTATCCTCGTGTACTGGTTTTATGCGCGCCCACATGCTTTTGTATTATGTGATCTACAAATCTTGTATTTATCCCCTCGGACAAAAATCTGTTCCGTGTTAAACATAAAACAGGTGAAGATGGGGGGGGACAGCATCAGCCCAGGCCCCCCCAAGAGACAAGAAAACCTATTTTAAAAATGAAAAATAGACCACAGGGGTGCTACTTTTTGTTTATTTCCATTCCTTTGACTCCTTGTAATTGGATCTTATGCAACCCATCAAAAAAGATGAGTAGAGAGGAACAAAGACAAGTGCTGGAGCTTTTCAGGGGCCTATATGAAAAACAAAAGTTCATTATCATATCCACCATGGACCACATGAGATCAGGCTGATGATCTTGCCATGTCCATGGAGCCAAGTTTGTCAACCTTTTTTGAAGGCACGATAAATTCACATCCTTTATAAAAGTCTCTCGAGTAGCTGCTGGGGAATCCCACATATGATAAGAATCCTATTCAACCCACCTGCCACCACCACTGCCAGCACCTGCCACCACCACTGCTAGCACAAATTTCAAAATTTTAAATTCATCAAAGGAGAAAGCTTTTTCCTTTTCTTTTTCTTTCTTGTTGCAGCTAGTACAAAGATACTGCGTTGGTTAGCTGTAAATCAATAGATACATTCTCACAAGGTTCCCCAAGTTATCCTTTTTTTTTTTTTTTTAATTTATAGCAATTATAGAGATTTGCCAACCATTGTGACAGAGAAAGCACATGCTGCATTAACTATACCGACAAGCCGGCCAACTGCAATGTTTGATTAAAGACTAATGAATTACCAAAAAGGAACAGTTCCAAGGAGGTCACAAAATCAAACTTTAGACTTCATGTTTACATCTCAATCTGATTTTTCAAAAGGGCCAGGAAACTTTAAACAAAGTTTGGTGGATCGGTACGCTTGAAAACACAATTACACCAAGCATCCTAAGAAGCAACTGAAACATCTCAGTCTGAACAGATGAGAAGTTGCATCAAAAGCAAAAGGGGAAAGCAAAAGCAAAAGCATGAGTAATAATTACAAGAAACCATGATCCAACATACTTACCAACAAGAACAAAGTAACCGATATCCACCCCAAAGCATAAATGAAAGAAAAGATGAAAAAATGTAGCACAATGGGGAATTACAGAAAATGATTGAGGGGAAAAAGGGGAGAAGACTATTGCCTCGTAATGACATTAGAAAGAGGCCCAAATGAACATAGAACAGAAAAATAGACAAGAAAACCCAGCTTATGATGCTAAATGTGAACATGATGTTGCAAGATGATCCTTCGGGAATTTCGCTCGCCAATCTCGGAAATCAACTCACCGAGAAGATGTGTCATCGTTCACTTCATTGACCTGGTCAAGCTGTGGGGCACGATCTTTCTGCGAGCTAGAATGACATAGCTCTTCGATCTGGCTCCTCACTTCGGACATTGAAGGACGCTTATCGGGATATTGGGCGGCACAATCTATCGCAAGCTGCAATAACTGAACCATCTCCTCCTCAATGTTTTGGTACCTAAGGAGCTCGAGATCGAAGACTTCGGAAGTCCACTCCTCGCGAACAATGGACTGGACCCACCTCGGAAGGTCCACACCTTCCTCGTTGAGGACAGAGTGAATAGGCGCCTTCCCAGTCAGGAGCTCCAGAAGCAACACCCCGAAGCTATAGACGTCGGCCTTTTGGGAAACTTTACGAGGGTCGGTGACTTCTGGTGCTCGGTAGCCAGCGACGTGGTTTGGAGTGGAGGAAGGCCCCACAAGGTGGGCCAGGCCGAAGTCAGACACTCGCGCATCGTATGATGTCGTGAGAAGGATGTTGGAGGATTTGATATTTCCATGGGAGACGATCGGACCTTGGGAATGTAGGTACTCTATGCCACGGGCAGCCCCAAGCGCAATGGCAGACCTGATTTCCCAGTTCAGCGGAGTCCTTCCTGCTCCTTTGTTTCCTGCAGTGAATATTGCGAACATGAGTTCTACCATATTAGTGCAGTCACAGCCGAAAGAAAGTGTTACAAATAGTTATGCATTTGCGATCAACTCAAGGAACGAAAGCCGGGATGAACCAGGAATAAGGATTATAAAAAAGGCATAATGGAAGTAATCGAACTTCAATCAGAAGACGAATAGTTGCAAGGAGCTACAGTAACAGGAAATATTAATAGCCCTAAGAAAAGCATAACATAATTGAAGCTTAGGGAAGAAATTATCACCATGTAAAAGTGCAGACAAGCTTCCCATAGGCATATAATCATGGACAAGAAGCTTCTCATCATTGCTGTAATAGTATGCCCTCAGAGGAACCAGATTCTGGTGATCCATTGCCCCGACTGCTTCGATCTTCTCCTTGAATTCCTTTGCAGCCACATTGACATCCTTTAGCCTCTTCACGGCCACCGTGATTCCGGCCTCCAAAACCGCCTTGTAAGCCGTTCCGAAGGTCCCTTTCCCGAGAACTTCCGCTGAAGCCCTCAACAAGTCCTCCAAATCAAACGCCCTCGCAGAATTACCAAAGAAGATCAACTTCTTTGCCGGAGCACCAGCACTCCCATTCACTTCCCCCTTTCCACTTCCTGTCATGGCCGCAGCCGCAGCTGCTGCCACGGAGTATCCATTACTGTAACCGCCATTCTCGACCTCCCCGACCGGTTTCTCAGACGGAATCTCCAATTCCTGGTGCTTGAAGGTCGCGACGTCCACAGATCTAGACTTCTTGCTACCCTTCTTCCGGCACAGATACATAAACAGTATGACGAGGAATATGAGCCCGAACACGCACCCAATCACAATGCCCGCGACCACGGCCCCCGAAAGCTTCTTTTTCTTTCCTCCTGGCTGCGCTGGACTACCAGAAGGCGCGCCGGCAGGCAGAACAATATCTTCAGAGCAAGAAGCCAGCGGCTTCCCGCACAGAGAGTTACCGGAAAAAGAAGAGGTAGCAAAAGTCCCCAAGCCCGCAGGTATCGACCCATTTAACAAGTTGTTAGAAACATTGAGCTGCTCGAGCTTGGGCAGCTTCAGGTCAGCTGGGATCGACCCAGAGAGCTGATTGTTCTCAAGCAAGAGAGTCCTGAGCCTAGTCAAGTTGCCGAAACCAGCGGGAAAGTCCCCCGAGAAATTATTGGACGCGAGATTGAGCCTCACGAGATCACTCAAGCCGAACAGCGACGCAGGG
The DNA here is from genome assembly GCA_014182565.1 of Eucalyptus marginata. Taxonomy (NCBI): domain Eukaryota; kingdom Viridiplantae; phylum Streptophyta; class Magnoliopsida; order Myrtales; family Myrtaceae; genus Eucalyptus; species Eucalyptus marginata. The sequence goes on from CM024592.1 coordinate 6,470,770, forward strand.
ATCGGGCCAGAGAACTGGTTACCTTGCACGTAGAGGTTCCTCAGGTCGGCGCAGGACGCGAGATCTGAGGGGAGCGTGCCGGAGAGCGTGTTGAACCGGAGCGAGAGGGTGCGGAGCTGGGTCAAGTTGCCCAGGACGCCGTCGGGGATTTGGCCGGACAGGGCGACGCCGGGGAGGCGGAGGGCGGCGACCCGGTTCCCCTGGCACTGGATGCCCGCCCACGAGCAGGGGCTCGGGAGGTTGACGTTCCAGAGCAGGGTGCGGCCCCCGACGGCGGATCGCAGCGCGAGGAGGGCGGCGCGGTCGGACGCGAGATCTGGCGCCGCGGAGGGGAAGAGGACGGCGAAGAAGAAGCAGCCCAGGAGGGCAAGAATTCGGAAATGCATTGTGGTGGGGAGATCAAGTAATGCAGCTGCAGAAGAATGAGATGGGTGTTTATAAATGGAGTAAAAGAGAGTGTAAATGCATGGTTCTTGGCGGTTGGTCCTTGGAGGGTAATGAGGAGGCTGGGGCGGGAGCTGCGATAAAAATGGGATCTTTCTTGCTTTTGGGGTTTGCTGCTTTTCTGGGTCTGTGCGTGCTGTGCTGTGCTGTGCGGTGTGGAGTTTCTTGGTGAGGAACGAGGAGTGGGAGAGTGGAAGAAGAAGGAGAAGGAGGGGGAGGAGGAACAAGAAAAGTCCAGGCTGTATGTGTGAGTTACTGTCTTTTGTGTGTGAGTGAGAGAGAGAGAGAGAGAGAGAAGAGAGAGAAGGAGGGATCAATCAGGACAATGGAGAGAACAGGAAAGGGAAAAGGAAAATATAGAAAAAGGAGAAAGTGAATGGGAGGAGGGAAGAAGGTGAGGGGGTGAGAATAAAAAAAGGGAAGAAACCCTAGCTGTTTTGAGTGAAGTGAGGAAGTGAGTGATGATGTGTCATTTGCTGGTGATTAGTCAACCTGTCTCTTTTTCTTTCGTTGCATACTGCAGCATCTACTCTTCTTTTTATATTTCCCCTAATTTCTATACACCCATTTTCTTTCTATTTTATTTAGGGCAAATGCTACCCGAGACTCTAAAACATTTTTTTTTTTTTTTGTGAAAAGACCACCTGAAATGATAAATTTACCTAATTTTTTTTTTGTGATATGAAAAATCCTGAACTTTACCAACCGTGACACATTTACTCCAAATATTTTTTCGTGACACAAAAAATTTTGAACTTCTATCTGTATAACACATTTATCCTAAACTATAAGACATTTTAGTTTTTTACTTTTTAATTTAACTTTTTTCTTTTTCTCTCTTCCCTTTGCCAACCATGGCGGAGGGAAGCCGGTGTCCGGTGAGGGTTGCCCTTACCGATCGGGCTCGCCGAGCCCTCGCCCAACCCAATTGAGGGCCGCCCTCGCCCAATGTTGGCGAGGGCGGCCCTAGCTAGCCCAAGCGAGGGCGACCCTTGCCCGACGTCGACGAGGGCAGCCCTCGTCGGATGTCGTCTTCCCTTCGTCATGGCCGGTAGAGGGAAGAGAGAAGAAGAAGAAAAACAGAAAAAATAAGATGAAAATGTCATTGGTGGGATAAATGTGTCATAGTTTGTAAAATTTGGGGTTATTCATATCACAAAAAAGAGTTTGGGGTAAATTTGTTACTTTGGGCAACGTTTGGAGTTTTTGGTGGTCTTTTCCTAAGATTTAATATTTGGATATTACTTCTATCAATGATCTAGTCAATTATGAATGATTGTCTAGGAGATCATGGAAATGTAAATTATCCCTAAATAATGAAGAGATAACAAAAAAAATTCTTTCATTTTTTTATGAAATATTTATGTAGTAAGAGTCAAGTTAGGATACCACCGGCCATGGTGGCTCCATTTGATAAGGGTTTCGTTGATCATTCCCCAAAGATTAGGGGTTTGAAACCCAATGGAGGCGCGTTGTGTCTTAAGTATGATGTCGAGGTGGTGGGTCCTCTGCTAGCATCACCCCGAGTTTATCTCGCTGTACGGGGGTTCGTACGGGGGTTCTCGAGTCATAAAAAAAAAAGAGTTAAGTTAGGATTGATCGACTGAGTATTCCATTTTTCTTAGAGTCATTTCCTATCCAAAACAGCCTTCGTCCGCCCGCCACCGGTGGATTCCACAAAGATTAAATCATTAAAAAAGAGTACTTAACTCATTCTTTTCTATTTTATTTCTATCGTTTGTTTGGGTTTGTAACCAATGGAAAGGTCCATAGGTCAAATCGGATATGTAATTATTGGTTTATTATACTCAAGATCCTCAACTTATACTTTTATGACATAATGAATGAGAACCATTAAAAATCCCCCTACATAAACATTAAAAAGCAAATAATATTGATATAATAAAATCTTAATAAAGATAAATGTGTCATACAAGTATAAATTTTGATTATTTAAAATATAATTCGGGTTTTTAATGCCACAGAGAAATTTAGGATAAATGTATCGATGAGCATAATTTAAAATGTTTTTGTGATTTTTTTATGATGTATTTATTTAATCTTTCTTCTTTTTCCTTTTCCAAGAAAATGAATGCAATGATTTTTGGTGGGGAACATGGCCCTAGAGATTTTTCTTTTCTCCTTTTTGTCCTTTCATCATTGCTTTTGCTTTTCTTCTTTTGGTGTGTGTACCTCATCATCTGCAAATTTTTCAGACATTTTCCTGGTGGTCGCTCCGCTAACTTGCTGAACAGGGAAAACGAAATTATGAGATAAATACGTTGTCCGATGTTTAATATATAGTACTAAAAAAAATCAAAGGACCAATGACGTCATATTACAACTATTTTTACAATTGATTTTGCGAGCATAAACCTATAGTGAGGGGAGGCCCTCCTCATTTATGGACGACACAAGTACATCGATTTGACAGTAAAACTTATTGCTACGGTACAAACTGCAAATGGTTTTTATTTTTCAGAGAATTTCAGACATTATTGAACTGGAAAAAAAATTTGCTTTTAAATTTTTTGTCTTTTTTATTATTTATCTTGGGTGTCCTAACGGCAGGAAAATGAGGTATTTGTTTTCTGGTGCTTGAATTTTGAAGTTGAAGCAATGCCTAACATTATTTTGAGATTCTTGTATTTAATTAAATGATGTGACTGTGAGAGGAGGGAGGAGAAGACAAAAGTGTTTCTTTAAATGGTAAGCTTGGTAATCAATCCTGGAAAAAATTATGAATATTTAATTAAGTGATGGGCTCTGTAAGATTTTTTTAGTCTTTCCCTATGGATCTGTTCAGATGTTATTTTCTCTCTTCCGTTGTAGATTTTGATGGCATCTTGTTGCACCGGTCAGAGTTCGATCGATTAACTTTGTAATCGATCAAGCCGATGGAGCTTCTATGCATGTTCACACGGGCTTTGTCTAAACCTGACATTCGTGCATGGTGCAAATGATCTTCAAATGATTCATACATATGAAATGAATCGGCAAATTGGAAGTTCATACAATTATTGATCAATTCTCTTCGTGCCATTTTTTGCACAATTTCCCAAATTTTTACTAAACGTTATATGATAAAGTTCGATGTAAAAATGAGTAGTTCCGACGCTATCATAAGAAAGTTGCACTTGCAATTGCAAAATTTGACAATAGATTGGCCACAATAACGGGGTCAACTTAAGTGTAGTCAAACACATATTAAACAATCGTATTATGATGCATGCTACACTCGTATTAAAATCGATCGGTGGACAGTGGTCACCAGTCTAATCCCGCCGGCAAAAATGGTTTTATTCCACATATCCCACGATCCTAATAAAAGAATAATTTTATATAAGAGTGTCCCAAAGCCGAACACATTTATCAAACAATGATATTGAAGGGATTTTAAGGTTTTCAATATATGGAGTTTTCATCATATGGATTTTGTTAACAAGTGTTAGCTCCAAACACCCATATATAAAAAGAAAGAAGCTTGTGGCAATAACGTTTTCCATAAAAGACTTTGAAAACGAAAGGATTACATATTTGGAATGATTTAAATTATCTAATCAGTTCCGAACATATTGTATGGATGTTAATTTAATTTTAAATTTTTAAATTTTGCTAATTTTACCTAATCAATCCCAAACCCGTTGATTGTGCTAAATACGAGAAATGCGATGTTTTCATAATAATAAAATTTATTTTATCCCAATAATTAATAGAAGTTGGGATGCTCGTTAACAAAATCCTTGAATTATATCGTATGCTTAATAGATATTTCAAAGGAACTCCAACCAGATTCTCAATTAAATTCATCTCGAAGGTGTTTTGAATTGAATGGATGGGCATCTCTACCCGTGTCTGTTCCCTAGCTAGCTAGAGACAGGAGGAGTTCAAATAATGTGGTGGTCCTCCGTCCGATCTATAACTTGAACCAAGTGCAATTATAGAGATTTTGAAAATAGATGTACATCATTAAATGTACCACAACGCTCCCAGACAAGATCCAAGGTCACGGAGTGGGTAATGTTTATTGCCAAATTACTTTAGATCATGACGTCAGATATGGTTCCCATGAGTCCTAACTCCGGTTCATTGAATTCTTCGAAATTATATAAGAATTATATCAAAAAACATATGATTCGGATTTCTGTTTTTTCTTTTATGCCGGAGTATAATCGGAGTCGAAAATTATGTTCTGAAGAACTAAGGCGACGGCAGTATCACGCATTGGTTTACCAATTACGCTCCCGAAAATAATGATTTGTAGAAAATACAAAGAAGAACGTGAAGGGAAAAAAGAAGAAGAAGCAATAATGGGCTGATAAAAATGAAATAAAAAATCAAGAGACGCAAAAAATAATTAAAAGAAATAGACAGAAAGATAATGGGAGATTCGCGGCATGACGGTTAGGAGGCCATGCTCTGTCCATTGTCTTTCTTTGCAAACGGGGCTATTGGGGCCACTTCCAGCAACCAATGTCCCTTTCCACCTCACATGCATTCCCATCTGAGATTCCTCCCATTTCACCTTCTGTTCTCTCAAAGAAAAGAAAGCAATTGCGCATCCAATTAGTGAAGAAAAAGGAGGGAAATTCGCATATGATCGACAAATTCAGCTGCTTCTGTGCTTCCACAAGGGAGGAGAGAAAAACAAGAAATAATTAGAGGTGTTCATTTCGTGGAAAATAAATGATCTAGACAAAAACATTTGTCGATAATGAAAAGACAAATTTATTGATTAATTATTTTAAACAAATAACCATTGTTAAGAAAATATTTTAAACAAATGAAGATCAAACGAATGCTGATTTTCAATAATTTTTTTTAAGATTATTTAGAGACAGCTTGAAGGCTGGCGACGGTGATCCTCGGAGTCAGCTAGCTTAGGCTGTGTAGCAATCATTGCAACCAGAGTCCACTGGGAACCAAAGGAAAAACCCTTCTTTCGCCAGCGAGTTGACGAGGGACTTCCTAACCGACGCCTTTTCTATTAAACTAATCTTGCCCACCATACATTCGTCGATTAAATTATTCGTCGATTAAATTAAACAAAGCAACTTTGAATTCCAAACAACTTAGAATACCTAAGCAGAATATTTAAAACTAGAAATTAGCTGGTCCTCGCTAGAAGCTTGAACCATCATCATCAGAATATTTCAAAAGTTTTAACTCATCGCCTGCCCATCTCGCCGCCGGCTCACACGGTCGCCACACTCGAGAATGCGTGATCCAATCGATCCTACTTACGAGCCGCGAGTCAGGTCAGAGCCGGCTTAACTTATCATTAGGGTCCAACTTAGATGAAGCCGAGATTGATGCTATATCACGCTTTGAATCGGATGGATCAAGGAGGACCAACCCGTTGACCCACCTTCCAACCTATTCATCAACAGCTAATATCCACGATTTTCTCTTGATTCATGCAATCATTCAAGAGCATAATTAAGGAAAACGACAAGAGGAGTTGAATTCCGTGCTAATGCATTGCTTAAAACCACCAGGGTTAGCTGAGGTAGATTAGAAGCCCGCTTTGCTTTTTAGTCACTTCACAGCTATGGCCACTCCTAGGCGTAGAGCAAGGATTGATAAGAACGATGCACAAAATATGGAAAGTCTCACCAAACCCGAGAGACAAGGGTGGATCCTACAACACGCCTTTTCTTCTTCTAGTTTGGAGGATGCTTTACAAGGAAAGAAACCTGCTGGTCAGAAGGAAAATCACAGAGACGAAAAGAACAGCAGTGATGGTGAAACCCACCCTTGTGTCCAATTACACATCAGTCCCAATCGAAAAGGACCGGAAACTGATGGAGGTGGTGAGCATTTATAGCTTGAAATGCTTGTCGGGTTGGTGCTGCAAATAGACCAGATATTCTAGGTGGTAGATCCATGAACGGTGACTGCTATCAAACATGGTGAGGAAATTCAAATACAACAGTCAATTGATGCCACCTAATTCATTTTTCGTCTTCTCGTGAACATACTCATGAGTCATGACCAGAGAAACGAAAAGCCAATTCATGGGGATATCAGAGTTATGGCGTTGCCAAAGAGTAGTAAGAATCAAGAAGCGAATCCAAATGCTTTTCCAAGGGAAAATGACTGAATTAAAATTGCCAAAAAGACGAAGAGGAGAAGAATGAACTAATAACTATTGATGATTGGGATATCTTCCCGGCGTAATAAATCCATGTGCACCCTCCACGCATGGGTGACCATTTTCCCACTTTTCCATGGTAGGTAAAAGTATTGAGGGAAAACGAAAGAATGTAAACTATGCACTTCATCACACCTGGAAAAATCCTTTTGAAGCTGCTATCCTCTGATTCTGCTGCTGTCATCGCGGGTTCTGTTTCTTTTTTGTGATAACGAGCAGCGATTGGATTTTCCTAGAGAAGTGAATATAAAAATTACTATTAGAGCTAAGGAAGCTGAAATCATGAATGAGGGATCTGGTTTGTTAGACGGCAATGCTGCTGATATGTCCAAACTAACTGACGCGAACCGCTCTCGAGACTGCCTCCACCTGCATGTGAAATATTAATCATGTGGAAATTTGATGAAACTAACATTACCATCATTGTTTTAGATGAGAAATTAGAATACCATGGATGGAGAATGTAATGGAACTTAATAAGGAAAATGAGAAAATTCATCAAGATGTACCCGAGAAAGCCCTTTATTGAGTTCCAGAAAGATGAAGTGTTGCTTCCCCCACTGGACGAGTTTGTACTACTGCCCCTAGTTTTCTGATTCTCAAACTTGCCCTCTGAACCTTTTGCAATGACAAATAGACATCAAAGCATCAGAATAGACCGGTCAAACAACAACAAACTGCAAAAACATGGTTCACTAGGAGTTAAAACATGTGTAACAATTACCACTGCTGCCAACAGAAGTTGGATGACATTTGGTAGATGCCCTGAGTGAGGCTAATTTCTTCAAAAGTTCCCGCTCCGCATCACTGTAATTATTTACACATTAAGCTCCAATATAATGTGATTACATTAAGAATAAAAGGATAGTGATAATCTTTGTGCAGTGGGCATACTTGTGTCTAAAATGTTTTTCTTGAAGCATCTGATAAGCAACTCTCACATCTTCAGAAGATACTTCCATGAATTGAGCAATGACATTTCAATATTCATAGTTAATCAGATTTCTCTCTCCCTCATTCTTCAGATATAGAAAGTGAACTAGGTAGCCATGTATTTTTTGTCATATGCCTTTTTCTTTGGCATACAACAACAATTCTAATCTTAATTCTTCCAAGGTCTTCCTCAGGTCAGCATAATTATTCAACAGAGAAGAAAACTACTTGTAATGCATCATTCGTATCTCCTTCACAATATGTACAGCACGAACTTGCAAAAAATATAAAATCAAATCTAGCCGCTTCTATCAATTCAAGAGACAATCTAGTTTCTATCAATTCAAGAGACAAAACTGCTAGCTACTTCTGGATCTCATGTTAAGAAGTGGCTTTTGGTCAAACCCTAGACTAGACCCCTCAGCTACTGGTATCAAACATCCACATCATGCTTGCGACTCTTGGCAAAGGCCCTGCTGAATTGCTAGGTACGATCAATCTATCTAGATTGACCAGCTGAACCACTACAATCAGACACCAAAGAGGGACCAATCTGGAACATTTCCAGTTGGGACAAATTTTTAAAAATTAATTCAAAGTTTATTAATTCTACTGATTCACGCAATTTACATAGGGATCTCTTACTTGTAAATATAGATTTGTAAGTATGATACTGAGTAATTTCGACTGCCTGGTAACTACATTGTCATATCTGGGCAATGTCTATCTAGATCATCAATGTGGAGGCAAAATGAACAAAAAAAGACAAATAGCTACCCAAGTTCTTTCATAAAAGTACTATGAGGGCATATTAAAAAAATATTTAAAAACAAAATAGAATGATATGATATCAAAAAAGTTATATTGCCCACATATATTAAGGTGCATTCATCCTTAGCATCCAAATAATTTTTGCTGAGCTAAAAGGACCAAAGTTTGCAGCCTTATTGCACCTACTCATACAACCGGATCAAAAGGTAGGATAATTCAACTGAAAGACAGGATCTAAGACACGATTTGGTGTCTTGAATTAAGAACATAAGCAGAAAAATAGTTTCAGGCACTTCTGTCTAAAATCACTAATACCATAATAAAGGACCTCATAAAGAACAAATTCTTGAGTCCCATAGTAAATCAAGATACAACAGAACTCACCTAAGATCTTTGGGGATCAAAACATTGACAATGAACTGATGATCACCTCTCAAAGTTGGTCTGTTGATGTCTGGAACACCCATGCCTGGTAACTTTACAGTTTCTCCAGGCTGAATTCCAGAAGGAATTTGAAGCTCCCTTGGACCATCAACAGTATCAACCTGAAGTTAGATACCTACGTCAAACAATTGGCAAATGACTTCCATTCAGCTGTAAAATTGCTATCATTCTGAAACCTTCCATATTAGAAAAATGAATACGGTACAGAGATAAGCAAACTAAGGCATTGTGGAATAATGCCATTATCAATCCGATTAATTTTCCATAGAGTTAGTTTTATATTTGGCAGTTCTTCCACTGTTGCTTGATTCTAGAATCTAGAGATCTGTTTTCTTTCTTTTCCCCAAATGAAGAACATTTAAGAGTTGCCACATGTAATTGCACATGCACATAGCAGACAGCATAAAACCAGACACACTGACTACTAGGCTTATTTCGATAAAATGAAGTGTGTTGCAACTCTGGACAAGTATATTCTCAAAACAAACTAGTACCCATCTTTCGAAGGCAATGCATAGGTCTCAAATTACTCTTCTTCAAAAGCTATTCTGAACTAATCCATGGCATGTAGGTAAAACTGAACTTAAGGCAACAAGTTCCAGCCAAAGAAAGGAAATATTAATCAAATTAGTGATGATTAATTCAAGTAATAACAAGGCACCGATTAATTGATCAGAAATATGATGAAGATCCATAGAAGTTGACAACAGCTGTACTTTTGTACAAGTACAATAGGCATAGAGGCATAACCATGTACCTTTAATATTGTTCCAAGTATTGCATCAGTAAAATCAACATCAATTTTTGAAAAGAGATTTAGGCCATCCCTTTTGATTCCCTGCTTTTCACCTACATGGAGGTCTATGACAAGGTCACCAATTAAACCACTGGCAGATAGAAACAAGGTAGAGAAGAAACAAGTCAGTCCACACATCTCGCTACGAAGCCCACATATATCTCAAAATAAAACCTGAATTTAGAGTGAACTGATATAGGTACTCATATTGACAAGGTAATTGCTTTTCACTCGAGGAGAATAGAGTGCATGCATCCAGGTAAACATATATAGGGGTTGGTGTGCACAGATTCTTGACTTGGCAGTAATTATAATTGAACAAAGAACAAGCAAATCCACTGGGTGAAATGTGTAAGCTATTTAATTTCCAAGGTCAAGGAAAAGAAAAATGCATTCACGACTATACAGGTAAGGTGGCATCAGTTTTTTCTTTTTTTTTGGCTTTTTTTTTTTTGGGGGGTAAGATGGCAATGTGTACTTTTATGCAAATTAGATATCCATGCTAGTTTCTTAACCTGACATCTAAGTCATTTGCCCCCTAAATATAACCTCCCCAAGCGTAAAACTTCACCGAGGCACTTAAGGAATTCCATAACAAGCACAAATCATTCCTCAAATGCGATAAGATCCACAAAGAGAAGGCAAACTAAGCCACAACCATAGAGGAAGTTCCTCTGAACAAGATTGACTACGGTCCAAATCCTTGAAGGGTTATGTTGTCTTGGATTGTCTGCTTGCTTGCGTTTTGTCAATTTCTTAGAAAAAATTTACAAAACCTTCAAAAGATATATTTTTTTTTCTTGCACTCAAGGACTTGCGTTATTAAGGTCTCATATGATCTATTTCCTTATAATGCTAAGGCCTTGCCACCACAAAGGCAGGTAGATCTCTTCAAATAAACCAGGCAAATGTAGTTGGGACGACTCTTCAAATAGCTTCCACTTACTTAGTTTGAGAAAACCCTTAAAACAATGAACACACCTTTTTTTATCGAAGTTTCCTTCCTTTTGAATTCGCATTCTGGATCCATCATTAACTCCAGGTGGGATGACAATACTAATATTTCTCTTTGACAATATCTTGCCACTACCACCACACCTCTGGCAATTGTCAGTTACAATCTTACCATCACCACTACACTTGGAGCAAGTAGACACCTGGCAATCATCCAATAAACATAAGTACATGCCAAAGAGATGTGAATCTAGTGGAAAAATGATGGGAACTCTCATCCATGCCCATAATGTAGTTGGAATCAAACATAGCTTGGTCCACTCTGTAAGTTTACTATGTCTATCTTACATTTAAAAATGTATTAATACTACCAAGGTATTCAAAAGCATAAGCAAAAGAAAGCTGGCCAGCAGTTAAATATGCAATTAATGTTGGTCTTTGGAATCTACAGAAGTGAAGTGTGCCGATGAGATTTGGGCCAAGGTAAGAAAGTATTACTCCATGAAACATAAGTAGCAATAATATGTTTCAACTACTACGTTCAAAGCCAAAGACCTCTCATTCAATATCACCTAAGAGGAATCATCACTTGAAGACCACTCAAGCGATAGTCCTCTCTATAGGAGAGTATAACGTCTCATCTCTCTAAGTATAACATCCTACAGGAGACATAGAAAGACGTCCTCAAGAGTAAATCTTCCCCATGAGGAGAAATCACATTGCATTGCTGGTTGCAGTTACAGCACAGAGACATCAACACCATCACGTTGATGCAAGTTCCATTATTAAACAATCACAATTAGAGTAAAAAACCAGTCTATTGGCCATCCCAAGGAACTTAGAGAATGACTCCAGAAATTGAAAAATATGAAATGCTCTTCGTGGTGACAATTACCTGAGACATCATACCAAAAGGAGTCCTCTGAGTTTTCATAATCCCACCTCTGCCTCCACAGGCAGCACATTGCTTAATGCAGCTACTGGATTTAGCACCTGTTCCACCACATTGATCACATACTTCAGAAGATGAAACTTCAATTTCCCTCTGACCTCCAAAAATTGATTCTTCGAAGCTCAGGAACAGATCATACCTATAACACAACAGACAAAAGAAATGATAACTTGAGCATTCATGAGAAAATCTTTGGTACAAGGTGATACTTTCTAGTTACCGTATATCAAGTGCATGTCTTCCCACACTTCCTAAATTGAAGTTCAGGTCCCCTTGTTCGCCCCTGTCTCCAAAAAGCTCCTCTGGTCCACCAAAAAATGCACCGAAGACTTCGAATGGATCCACCTATAGTGAGAGAGAGAGAGAGAGAGAGAGAGAGAGAGAGAGAGAGGGTCATCAGAGAAAAAAGGACAAAGAAACATGCACATGGAAAAGGTTTGGCTAAATCAACCCCCATATCCAAGAGAGCCAAAAGCATGTAAAACAGATTGTTCACTCAGGAAGATAGACAAGATTGTTTGTTGCTTAACTGGTTAGAAATTTTTAAGTAAGGGAAAATCTTACCCCCTGTGAACCACCACCTGAACCATCATATTCGCCTTGTAAACCCGTGTCTCCAAACTGATCATACATGGATCTTTTCTGTTCATCTGATAGGACCTGCACCATACAAGCTGCACCTCAGCTCACGAAAGGATGAAAGAAAAGAAGATACAATGACTGAGCAAATGCATCAAGAACGATAAAAACAAATTCTGCAGCAACTGGTCCCAGAAGAGCATAAACTTCCACAAGCATAATCAGAAAGTAGGCAAGAAGTTCCAGCAACAAATATCCAAATTCGGCAAAATTAAACAATTGAAGACCCCAACAAGCGAGGCAAAATCCTGAGAATTGAAGAAGCTACCTCGTATGCGGCGCTTATCTCCTTAAACTTCTCTTCTGCCCCAGGTCCCTTGTTCATGTCCGGATGGTACTGCTCAAAAACCACAACAGACCGAAAACGAAACGATCAATGAAACTTCGCAACCCAATCTGGTAGGCATCCTACACTACATTCCCATAAAAAACACCAATCCATCCAAAGGACAACTAAATGCCAAATCAGAATCATCCCATTTCGTCTCTAACAAAGCCATCCCCACATCACTTCAAAGCAGAATCGTCCGCCTCCGTCCTTCCATACCGCCAGCGCGGAAGGAGAGGAGGAAGCACGAGCGCAGCACATAAAGAAAAACAACGCGGAACCCGCAGCAGATTTCTACCTCACCTTACGGGCGAGCTTGCGGTACGAGCTCTTGATCTCCTGCGAGGAGGCATCGCGGCCGACGTTCAGCGTCGAGTAGTAGTCCTTCCCCGCGGCGCGGATCGCGGTGGCGCCGCGGCGGCTCCCCCCCCGTCTCCCGCCGCGAGCCGGAGGGAGGGAACGCGGGTCGAGCCGGGTTCCGGGGATCTTCGCGCCCGAGAGCTCGGAGCTCGACGAGGCCGGGAAGGAGGAGCGGGCCGCCATCGGAAACGGAGGGAGGTGACAGGCGACGGGCATTTTTTCGGCGCGGATTGAAGTGAGGCACGCAAGCAAGGTGTTTGAGGAAATGATGGGAAGGTTTTGCCCGGGGTTTTTGGGATAGGCTGAAAGCGAGGAGAGAGCCACGCAGCTTTGCTAATAACTGGCAACCGCCATAACCCACTGGGCAGGTTCGAAAAAAGGCCCAAGTCATGGAGAAATTTTGCATTTCACCTGATGCATGTTGAATTTTCATGACCGTGTGGCCTACATAAGATTCATGATAAACCCATGAAATCGACGGTTGTGATTTGCCGGATTTACCACAGCCCGTGTCTGGGCAAGAGGTTTTAGACACTGGGGGCTCCCTCACTCCCCGCGGCTTACATTTAAGAGGGGCTAATTCCATAAAAAAATATTAACTTTAAACCCGGTGATGGACAAATCCCCGAGCCAAAACTTTTTTCATCTTTATGAAAATCAATGAAACCCTTATCTAGTGGAGCCACCACGGCCGGTAGTGCCAAAACTTTTTTTTGTCTCGTGAAAAAGCACAAATTTTAGGTCGAGCGACAAATCTGGCAAGAACTTTTTTTTGTCTTGTAAAAGCACTAATTTTAGGTTAAGTGACAATTACGGCCCCAAAATATTTTTTTATCTCATAAAAAATTGTAAACTTTCACTTCTATCCAAAATCTAACCCCTACCATTAACCATTAACTTTATGTTTGAAGTTAACCTTATTTCAGGAGAAAATGTTCTAGTCGTGAGGTTGGTGGATCTCATCCAAGGTTTTTCTTGATGGGCGGTGATCTACAGGTTCATATTATGACAAAACAATAAAGTCTAGCTAGAGAAATTCAATTTGGATATTTTTTACTTGCTAATGAAGTATAGGAGACGACATAGTTTCACCATTATTTTTCAAGCAATGGCTTAAACAAGAAGACAATGGATGGTGTTAGCCAGCAAGTGCACATGGATTTATTGGTAAGGAAAATCAATGAATCTAAGTTAAGGGAGGCCAGATTTAGAATTTAAGTGAAAGTTTGTGATATTTTTTCGAAACAAAAAAAAAAAGAATTGTCACTTGACCTAAAGTTTGTGCTTTTCACGTGACAAAAAAGTTTGGGCCAAATTTGTCACTAAAGTTGGTGCTTTACGCGATAAAAAAGTTTGGGCTTTTACGTGACAAAAAAAAAAATTGGGTTAGATTTGTCACTCGACCTAAAGTTGGTGCTCTAAAAAAAAGTTAGTTTGTTTTTACCTGAGACAAAAAAAAAATTTGGGCTAGATTTGTTTAGACCTAAAGTTGGTACCTTTTTACGAGACAAAAAAAAAAAAAAGTTTGGGCTAGATTTGTCCATTGACTTAAAGTTGGTGCTTTTTTTTGGAATTAACTCCATTTAAGAGTCCTCTTATTCTCCGAAATTTCGAAAAACCATGGTCCTATTTGCAATGAAATTCGATATAATGATCTCAAGACCTCCTTCACCTTACGTTTTTTTCTAGCTGCTCCTACTTAAAACGAGTTCCCAAATCTGACAATGGGCTCGCCCGGGAATCAGTTTAGAATATAAACTATTCGTGGAGGAGTTATTGGCTGATAAGAATTTCGAATTTGAAACCTCACCCGCAAGTTGATTCTATATTACAGTCTCAAAATGGGATTGTATTGTGGGATTCCAGTAACATTAATGCAAATCGAGAAGTCTGAGTTTTTGAAGCCATGCCATCAAGGGTTCCTCTTAACTTCCTCACATGACTTCAAAGTGAGAGGGTCTTCTCAATTAGCCATGCAAACAGAAACTAGGACAGGAAAAGTTTCAGGAACAAGAAAGCTTGGAAAGATCAAGCAAATTAAACATCGAATTGAGTTGCCGGGCGATTTTTGAGAGGGTAGACTCCGGAGGACCAGAAGCTAGCACATTGTGAAACAACAACCACCCCAAAATTGACGAAAACAATAGACGCAAAGTTGCAGATCGCCTCACAAAATTGAGTCGGCACACCTCCACTCCAAGACTCATTGCCTTTCATCATGTTAGTCCTGGCAAGAGAGGCGCTACTTGTTAGTGCCTAGCCATGCTTTCGGAGTCTTCGACACTTCCTCCACTTCAATAGCCAATACGAATCAACCGATGTTGTTAGCTTCCGCAGAACTTTAATTCCGGCCTTCCAGAGGACATAACAATAAATATCATTGAGGAAATTTCTTGTCATCAGATGTGCTGCTGCTCGCGAGACTGATTGAGCTCCCTCAGTGGGTGCAATAATCTCAGGATCCAGTAGTTAGATAAAATTATAATCTACAGGCTTGAGCCACCAAAACTCTCCGAAGGTATGATTGCTTCTTTAAATGGGAGCGCAAGTGCCTCATTTAGCCTCTACTAACATAGATGCATCCTCGAAAGAATGCGAGTAGAATGGTGAGAGTGCAACAACTTTTCCGATGATGATCAGTGTGGGTGAGACCAAGTTCTCAGCAGAAATTTTATCAGCAAGATCCTTCAATTCAGCAAAAACCTGATGATTGAATGGAAGACAGTCAGGCATTTTCTCCAATAGCATGCAATTGCAAGAAATACGTTAAACCCACATGATCACATGCAAATTTGAGTACCACCAACAAATGCTTGCCAAAGATCTGGAGGTAAAACAAGATAATGGAAGACATGACGGCTTCAACACACAGTTAATTATTGGCAGCCTTGCTCAAGCTCAAGTTCTTGGACAGTGCGGATACAGATACTCTCTTCAAGGTACAGCAACTACACATATATAATTACTCACCCAGCACAGGGAAGACAACTCATTTGAGGAAACAAGACTACCATCTGGTTAACCATGGCAAATGAAACATGCTGCCCTACCTCTTAAAAGACATGCAGCATCACTAATTTGGTTAAAATGCCAACATCTGATTCAAGATTTGATGGTCAACTTGAGATGCATTTTTCCATGAAGTTCTCTTACATGGACTGGTCAAACCAAGACTAAGCTTTCATGCTATTTCATCAATCTAACCAAATCAAAAGCTTTTAATTCCATGCAGCATCCAACTGCTTCATACAGAATCACACACCATGCTTCCATAAAGAATTACTACCATACTTACTGTCACTAATTTACAGATAATACTCTCATCTGCACTTGGACAAGTACACAGCAAGTATACATAATAATTTTATATACAATGGCATATACTAGCTTACCACACGTTGTTGGGGAGTGGTTCCACGCTCAACTGCAGCAGCTGGTGTACTGGGTGGCAGACCATGATGCATTAACTTCTGGGCAAGAGAAGGGAGAGTCGAGAGACCCATATAAACCACCAAAGTAGAATCAGGATCCGCTGCATTTTCTGCTACAAAGAGAGGATCTGTTCCACCTTTCCTCGAATGTCCCGTGAGAAATCTAACGCTGTTCGCCACACCCCTATGAGTCAATGGGACTCCCAGCTCCGCCGCTATTCCTGAAGCAGCAGTTATGCCTGTAACAGAGAGAGACGAGCAATTCAGGCTAACACTTCCTTCAGTTTTTCGTAGCCAAAGTATTTGTATGCAAAAGAACATCATGAACAGGCTGACGACCAGTGGGAATCAACAACCAGATGAAAAATTCAACAAGTTAGGTGCATTCTCATTGAAGCTCATCTGTACCTGGTATAACTTGTACTTGAATGCCTTGCTGTTGCAGGAAGTCCATCTCCTCCCCACCTCTCCCAAATACCTACACAAACCATGTTCAAAATCCAAATATAAATTGGTACAACACCGCATTCCAAGTAAATATCCAAAGAACTGCAGATTAATCAAATCTTAAATCTGAAATATACTTACCAGAGGATCACCTCCCTTGAGTCTCACAACAGTAGCCCCCGCCTCCGCAAAATTGAGAAGTAACTCATGTATCTCCTCCTGCCCACACCAGTACCGAAAAGATCACACCACCTTTCACAACCCAACAATACATTCACCAAAACTCAAACACGTGGTGGACAAAAAAGTAAGCTCATCAACTTCCGTAACGACAGACTCCCAAAAACACTAATCAATGCCAAAACACCAGCCCAATTCCTCAAACTCCAGTAGAACACAGAAACGGAAGCAGAGCGACGGGCAAGTAAAATTCATTCACCTGAGTGCGGCTGTGGTACCCAGCAGTCTTCCCCACGTAGAGCAGCCTCGCGTCGGGGCCAACCAACTCCAACACGTCGTTCGACACCAGCCGGTCGTAGAGCAACAGATCGGCGCCCTTGATGATCCTGACCGCCTTCAGGGTCAGCAGCTCGGGATCCCCGGGCCCCGTGCCCACCAAGTAGACGTTCCCGGGCCCGCATTGCTCGCCGCCGCCGCCGCCGCCGCAAGCGCGCTCCCTCTTGTCCTTGAGCACCCGGAGCAGGTTCTTCAGCTCCGGCAGCTGGAGGGCGATGTCGTCCCGCCTGAGCGAGTCGAGATCATCGGCTGCGGCGGCGGCGGAGCCGGAGGAGGAGGGGAGAGGGGGCTGGCAGGGGGAGCCACCGTAGAGCCACCGGTCGCGGCGGTACCTCTCCGGCGAGTGCTTCTCGGTGAACGGCGAGGATGGGGAAGGAGGAGTGGAGGGGGTGAAGTGGAGGGAGCGGATTCCGGGTCGGGCGCGGGAGGAGCTCCGTCGGAGACGAGGCGAAGAAGCTACGGAGGAGGAGGAAGCGAGCTTGTTGACGAGAGCCATTTGCAGTGGCGCAGAGGTTGATGAATGGATGGAGACGGGAATGTATATAAAGTTCGAGCCTTTTTGGAGAGAGAGAGAGAGAGAGAGAGAGCCGCCGCTCTTTCTTCTGGGAAAGACGAGGAGGCGAAGACAGCCTTTGGGACTGCGAAAATGCACATATAAAATGAGAACCGTCTCTTGGATGCTCTCGTGGGTCTTTTCTCATTCTTTCTTTTTCTTTTTCATTTTCTCATATTTATTTCTTGAGATAATGACATAAACAATCGTTGAATTTTGAATTAGCGAGTAATTTAATCAATGAACTTTCAATTTGTTTTATATAATCCCTGAACTTTAATTCAATGTGCAATGTGATCCATGAAATTTTAATTTATTCAAATAGTATTTGAACTTTTAATATATGTGCAATTCAGTTGTTAAACTGTATAAAATTGTTCAATGTAGATCTTATAATTTAAAGATTGGATTGAACATGTAACAAAAGTTTGGGGATTACATTAAATAAATTAAAAGTTAAAGGATTGTATTGTATATTATGTTAAAGTTTATTTATCACATTATATATTGGATTAAAATTTATGAATCATATTGAACAAATTAAAAGGTCATGGACTAAATTGCACATTAAACCAAAGTTCATGAACTATTTATATCAATTTTCCTTATTTTTTTTATTTATTGGGAAATTTTTTTCTTAATAAAATAAGATTAATATATATAAAGATGGTATAGAGAGTAATGTGGGGGAATCTTTTAGCTGGGTTTTAAATAACTAGATTCGTTCGTGTAAAGGCCTTTTAGATGGTTTTTTGGGAATTTACAATCATCTTATTTAAGATTACATTATATGCAATTAGAAAAAGGGATGAACAACCACAGAACACTTTAATTTTTGATCATCGGATGTGCCGCGAATAAATAGGAAAAGACATCAAAGATAAATTCGTTGGAGTGGTCGAACTTTTTTTCTTTTCCGATTTCATTTTTGATTTTGACGGAGGGCTTGATTCGCTAGAGTCGTGCTCATGCTAAGCCACGATTTGACGCCCCTATGTGTCTCTGATGAAGCGGTCGGCTCCTGGCTTATTACACGTGTCGCGGAAGCATTGGCCCCCCGTTGCGGCGAATTGAGCCGAAGCGCAGGCGTAAGGGAAGAAATATCGACAGCTAAAAGATGGAGGCTCTTGGGAAGGGAAGTAAACTATGGTTTGACCACGTACGACCTATAGCATGGGGAGGCTTCTATTATATCAGTCAATTGTTATTGCGTAATTATCATTATATTTTAAAAAAAATAAAAAAGGCATAAAATGCTTTTGTTTGATCAAATAAGGATATTATTTTAACTAAGGGCTTGAAGTGCCATTTTTTTTAAATAATGATTTCAAGTAGATCTTCTTTTAAATAAGAGTTTGAAATGACTATGTCAATCTCAAATAAAGGCATGACATTTTGACTGAGTAATGGCATTTTTTCCTTTGTTGTTCATTCGGATTATGATTGTTCACAAAATTAATTAAGGATTATATTGAGATTTAGATTGATTCATAGAATACATTATTTCCATTTATTATGCACATGTTGTACTATATCTCTACAGAACATGGTACATTAAAAATCATTGAAGAAAAAATATAGAAAAATCTTCCCAAAATTTTATCATCTTCAGTCACGATTTTTTTTGCCTCCCTCGTTCTCCTTGTCTTCTTTAATGGTATTAGAGCATTGAAGAGAGCATTGAAGCTTCTGATTTCACTTCTGTTCATACCAATTGATTGCCTAACGAGGAACTCCAATCCTGCCAAATAGAGTTAATCCTTCGGTAAATGAATAAAAAATTTCAAAGTTTTTTTTTTTTTTTTTTTTTTTTCATCATGACCCAGAATTTACCTTTAGTTTCTTACGAGCATCCCCAAGAAGAAAACATGCCCCAAATCTTAGAAAACTAGGATTTGATTTCCGTTGTTGACGTCGTTGGGGCTCAGAACAAATTACTCAAGCCCAAGATGTGCATTAACAAACCCTTCTAGCTCAGACAAATCTGGGGTGACCCATTCTAAGCCAGCCCATTGTGGCCCATATTTACTAGTGGCTACCATTTCAGATGCAGCCCAATCCAAGATTTTTTGGGTTGAGCCCAAGTGCATCATCACTAAGGATTCAGGGCCAGCAAGGTTTTGTCCAACCTAATGGCAGCTCACCAACCGTAAACAGGGCAAGCATGACCAGCGGATTGAATCTACTAAATGCGAGATAGGCAACAAGATTAAACGAATCGGGTAGGTTAACAAATCCCTACTTGGCTTTCTTCAATGTGGGTTAGGGAACCATGTCAAACAATCCGGGTATGGGAACAAATCCCTACTTGGGATTTTCGCCCCGGTTTCGGTGAGCTTGGTGAACCTTGCCTAGTAGGTCATTGGTGACTGTCAGCGACAATGCGATGGCGTAGTAGTGGCTAATAGTGGACGGTGACCGATTGGGACGAAGAAGAAGAGAGAAGAAGAGAGAAGGAAAAAAGAAGAAAAGAAAAGAGAAAAAAGGAAAAATAAGTTGGGTTTGATTTTGGAATTATGCTCGGGATATATAAACGATTTTTTTCTAATACTTGATTATGTTCTAAATTTATTTTGGGAATAGAGGCAGCATTTCATGTGTATTCTCGGGAACAAAATAAAGCATTGAAATGCACGTATATTACATGTAAATTGCACGTGCATTTACCATTTTCCATTACGATTGATACTAAATCCACCATTGCCTTCATGTTTTGGAAGTTCAATGTGCTTGAAGAAGCGAAATGGGGCACCAACAGGAATTTCCGTATACAGAGGCAGCGTACTCTCCTGTCCATCTATGATCCTTGTCGTACATTGTAAAACTCAGCTCGGTTTTCTTGATCACATTTCTCATGACGGAGTAACCTTTGTGCTATTGAAGCCCACAAAACGGGATACAAGTCCATGGCCCATCTTCTGATGGATGAGCTCTGACGAGCCGCAAATGCAGGAGATGATGGCGTGGTGGGCCTCGCAAAGAAATGGATTCCGAGGTTGAAATGCAGAGAAAGACCAGCAACGTGAAAGCCTTGGCTTAGAACATCTCGATGACGGCATCATGCATTGGATTGCACATTAGACTTTTGACGCGAACAGCTGCAGTTCTGCAAAGAGTGTCTTGCAGTTTTTTCTTCGTCCAAGTTATAAGACAGCCGTTCGCTCTACAATGGAAGGCTGGTCCTAGCACTTCTGTAACCAGGTTAAACCGTTGGGCCTTGTCATTATTTTTCGGACACTATCAGCACACAGAAGACTTTTAATTTGTTGGCAATTTAAACCATTCCTACAATCCATTCTCCGCACAATTCACTTACTCCACGTCCTTTCATGATCATTAATTTGGACAATTAATCAACTTTTAAAATCATAATTACCGGCATGTATGTCCCTCTCAAAGAAGAGCTCTTTCATTTACGCATATTGGATAGTCTTGTAAATCGTTTTCCATGATTTTTTCTAATGACGGGTGCGAGAAGTCTCAATGTGCCTACACAAATGGCCGTAGTGGAAAGTGGTGCGTCAGTATAAGTTCCTTCCTTTTAATATCCAACCGAAATCCCGAAAAGCCACTACAAACCAAGTGGGGATAGAGTGTTGGTTTATAGTGGAACACGGAAATAATACAAGTAGCCAGAGTTGAAAGAACAGAGAACCGTGGGAACATGTGCACAAACCGGTACAAGGAACCAATAAATCTCAAAAGCGGGAAATGGGTAAAAAATATCTAGACTTTAGGACTAAATTGACGAATAATAAAAAAAAATCTAGGATTAAATTGGCATGGTTGAAATGTTTAATATTAACTTAACTATAGCAGAATAGGTTTATGATTAAATTGACATGATAGAAAAATTTAAGATTGAATTGACCACCGTACAATAGGTTTAGGATTTTTTGGACAATTATCCTGCTTCCACACAAACAATCTTTGGGCGGGTCTTGCCACTTTTCATTGACTTGTCTCATTACGAATTATTGATGGGAAAAGTACTAAAAAAGTTATAAACTTATTGTATTAGTACCAATTTAATCCTAAATCTTTTCACATTGATATCAATTCATTTCATCCAGCCAATTTAGATTGGAATTTACTAACGTAGATGCCGGTTGGTCTATTGATGTTGATATAGACATTTATAATAAAATTTAATTATTTTTTCAATTGTTTTTTTTTAAATGTTTTCCTTTTGCTTTTTTTGTTTCTCTCTCTCTCTCTCCCCTTTCCTTTGCTAACCTTCATGATGGCCGGCGGAGATTGTCGAGACGCCCTCGCCGGCCACAAGTGTGACCAGCCCTTGTTGCCCTTTGGCAAGGTGAGGTCACCCCTCGCCACATCTCGCAAGGGGACCTCGCCTAACCCTCGTCAGAGACCGGCGAACGCTGGCAAGCCCTCACATGGATGAGGCCTCTTAGTGAACCGACAACTTCTTGTTAAGTAGAAACCATCAGTTTGAATATGAGAAAAGCCTCACAAGTAAGCAAGACATTATCACGCTCTTAAGGACGGGCTTCCAAAAACATCGAGTCTTGATGAGCACGTTTCATGCGATTAACTCAAATTCTCTAATCTTGACAATGTAATAACTATTTAAGTTGGCTTATCTCTTCGTAGATTTCTTCCTTCCCAGAGAAGAGCTTAATTTGGAGTGAAGCATGAGTGTGATATGAGTATGATATAAATCTCCATTTTTTAGTCTCATTTAAAGTAAAAAACATTGATGAGGTGGTTAACTTAATCTGAGCTCAATGAAAATTTTTGCAAGTTTCTGAAACAGGATCAAGAAAAATATAGTTCATAAATTTAACGCTTTTGGAAGAAAGGACAAATAAAGATGGATAAAGATTATCAAAAGTTTGATAAATTAAAAACACCAAAATAATAAGTAATTTAAACGGGAGTTGATAACCCAAAACTAGTTGATAATTTATTTTGAAGAGAAGCAAATCAACCGAGTTCTATTTGCTGTCTCCGAGCACAAGATGATGATAGGAGGATACTCCATTTGAACTAATCGGATCACAACTCCAAAGCTAACATTCCCCTTTAATCTTTCCCTCATGAAAGTTGTCAACATTTGCTTAGAAAAATGAGTAAACGAAAATATTTTCCCTATGAACAAAAAAAATGTCTACTTAAATTAAAAAATGATTTTCTCTTTGAAAAATTGAAAATCATTTTTTCTAAATATGACTAGATATAAGCCCTTGGATAATAAACTCTGCACTTGGGCACTAGAATCCTAACTCTCATTGCCAAGATCCTATCATCCAGGATCGAGTCTCCGGTGCCCTAGCCTAGCTACTTGGGTCCATTAAAGCCGAGCCCATGGTAGGTCTTGATGCCCGGGATCAGGTCCATCGAGGTCGAGTCGGAGACCCTAGTAACAATGCTTGGGTCCCTAGTGCTTGGGCTCATGTTCATCGATGCTAGGCTTGGGTCTTGGAGACTAAGGGTCTCATGCCGGCCTCGATGGACTCAAGCCCGATCGTCAAGGACCAAGGCTTGGTCATTGAAGACCCAGGCATGGGCATCGTCATCCCGAGGCTAGCCTCAATGGACCAAGGCTCAAGTATCACGGACCTAAGCTTGAGCATTAGGGGCCCGAGTCACAAAGGTCCCATGCTTAGCCTTCATGGACTCGAGTGCTAGGGAATCCAAACATAGGCATTGGGGCCTTGGCTTGGCTTCTGTGAACTAGGGCTTGGGTGCCAAGAAGTTGTGCACGGGCGTCGAATTCTCAGTTTCGGCTTATGTGGATGCAAGATTGATGCCTATGCTCTTGTTTGGGAGCCTAGTGGCCTTGCTCAAGCACCAAGTGCTGGGGTTGGGATTCGTGGAGGCTAGACGTGAGATCTTGATACTGGTGCCTGGCCTCGGCTACCCGTGCGTTAGTCAATAGCGTTGGAATAGTAATTGTGCATTTAGGAAGCTCTAGATTTTCCTTTTTAAACAACAAAAAAATATTTTCAATGAGGAACAGACTTTGCTTACTAGGAAAGTGTTTTCATGAAGATTGGGTTCCTCTAGCATTACGGCCTTTACTACAACAATGTTATACATGAATCAAATTATTTTGTGTATTGGATTTCACCTGACTATCTATGATCCATTGCTTGTGCTCAAGGTAGAAGTTCTATATAAATGTATTGCCGTGCTATTAATATTAACTATTTTGATTTAAATTCTTTTCTTTCAAAGAGGTGGAATAGAATAACCCGATAAATGTAATGATCGTACGTTTGTAATGCATTGTATGTTCCATAAAAGTTATACATGAATTTATTTTGTAATGCATTGTCCATTGTTCCATAATAAATGTATTGTTCTATTTTGATTTAAATTCTTTTCTTTCAAAGAGGTGGAATAGAATAACTTTTCTTTGTACCATTTCCTAGGAGTCGATGACTACTCATTACTCTTACCTTGAAAATGGAGAAGAGTTTCGCCCGATGCTTTATTTTTATTATAATTAATTTGATTCAACATTAAAAGTATATTGATTTTTTTCCAATAACCAAATTTTTTTTTGTTTGTAAATAATGCATATTTGATTCCATCCATAAATCGATTTTCTTTCCTATGAGTTTGAATCTCAATAAAAAAATTGGAGTTCTACTAATTGTTTATATATTATGAAATGGATATACTACATCAACTCGTGGGATGATTATGGGTTTTTATTTTATTTTATTATGTTTGATATTATTGGAATCTACTTGAAAGAAAAAGATTTCTAGTGCTTGACAAAGAACGAAACTGATTGGAGAATTCATTGTAAATTGCCTTTAAAACAACAGATCTGTCATCTTTAGAACCAAATTACAGACTTCAAGCTCAAATAAAATTGCTAATTATTGTTCACTGTGCGACCACATGAAATGAATATGCGAAATCAGATTTTTGACATTGATAGGAGATCTCAAAAAAGTTCATGAATCCGTTGGTGGAGAGAGATTAGAGAAGATTCGTTCAAAAGAAGACGAGTGAGAAATGAATGTGATGCGGGTTTTTTTCTTGGCCACAAATTTGAGACCGGTTGAGATTATTGGAAGAGGAAAGAGGACAGCAACGGCCTCCCTTCGGTCCGTAATGTAAAAGAAAAAAAAAAAGAAAAAGAAAAAGAAATTTCCTAGATTATAGTGTGAAACAAACAGAGAATTCGAATTAATCAGGGTCGAAATATATTCCAGAAAAAAGCACTGATCGAGATTATAGGGAAATCATTAGCATGTTGCATCAACAAAAAAGAGAATGATATCGCATTCATTCCTCTCCTCAATATGTGCGGTTTCCACGTAGAGGATTTGGAATACAAGGATAAGATCCTAAAACTATTATTTGCACAGACTACGAGATAAAGCCTCTAAAATTTTTAGAAAAAAACTCTGAACGCGATGTGCTTCTTACCGTGAATCTGCAAAAGTCAATCAAATTTCAGTAGATTCAAACTTTCAAGATTGGTTTGTTACGACAAAAAACATTTTCCTCATTTTCCATTTAATTCGCTTAGGAAATGAGTGAATGAAAAATATTTTTTTTGATGAACGGAAAATGTTTTTCCACTAAAACTTATATTTAGGAAAATTATTTTCTCTTTGAAAGAACCAGAAAATGTTTTCTAAATTTTTTTTCCTAGTCTTAGGGTCCTTAGTTAATGAAATGTTTATTCTTGTAAAAAAAAAATTAAAAAATCCAATTTTTAATTTTTTAAAAAATTCGATACTATTTTATTCTCTTTTTTCTTCTATTCTCTTTTCTTTGTTTTCCTTTCTCCTTCCTCCGCCGGTTGCATATCTTGGCAATGACCGATAGCTTTGTGATTGACGAAAATGCGAGCTAGCGAGCTTGAGGCTCGGCCAATCTAGGTGAGCCTGTGGGAGTCACCAACTAGGCGCGATCGAGCAAGGGAAGAAAGAAAAGGAAAAAAAAAAAAAAAAAAAAATTAAAAAATCGATTTTTAAAATTAAATAAAAAAATTATTTTAAAAATGAATTTTATTTTGCTTTGAATAAAGTTATGAGATTGAAATCATTTTCCAATAAGATCCAAATATCAAAAAATGTTTTCAATTATATATCACCAAACAAAGGAAAACTAACCGTATTTCTAAAAAATACTTTCCTAGAAAACATTTTTCTTTATCATTGAGTTTTTTGCGAAATAAATGCACCCTTAGTGAGATTCAGTATGCACTAAGATCAATCATATTCCGTGTTGAACTTGGTCATAAGCCCGGTGAGGGTCCCTGAAATATGCTTGAGAAGGAGAAAATTGCAAATAAATTCTGCTTTCCCTGAACAAGTGTTACTTAATTCGAATTCTGAAAAAAATGGTTCTAAATCAAGAAACTTCCGACCAAGTACCAATGTCCATTCTGTCGAGACGAACCCAAATGAATTCATGTGACAATGCTTTAGCCGAATGAATAACTGAAGATGGCCAAACCATACAATTGAAATTCATTGCATTCCCATTACTTTTGGACGTTGGAATGCATCATTCCGCTATATCAGCCCGGTACAGATAAATACACGAATAAGAGAGACCTGTAAGTAGCAAAGGATTTAGCTTATGTGCCTTATTCAAGGACAGTAAATGTCGTACTTACCGGAATTTTTAAGTGAGGAATTCAGGCGAAGGTTGAACAAATGGGATCGGTCTCCCCTGATTCTTCTAACTTTCTCCATGACAACAATCGACATGCAGTAATTAACATGGGTTCATCCACAGACAATTGTATGTTTAGTCAACGCTTGGTGATGTCTTCGGCCATGGCCAGGTCGTGGCTAACTCTCTCAAATGGATGGATGGTGGTGGGGTCGAGTTTGGGTTGGGTTGGGTAGGATCAAGAATAATCCGACCCAAATTGATACATTAACTCATTTATTTGTTTTGCAAATCTAGTAATTCATACTCGACTTAATCAATATTACTAAAATACTTTTATATTTAATCCAATATAGGAACACTCAAACTCAAACCGAAATTATAGTGTTGAGCAAGTGAGAGAGAAAGAGAGAGATAGAATGAAGAAAAAGTTATAAAGGTAAATTCAGTTCGAATAATTTGTAAATTTATTCATGATCCATATATAGCCCACTTAACATTTGTATTATGTTTTGAAAAAAAAAAAACATTCATTTTATGTTTAAATCCATTAATGACTCACTAAATATAATGAATTTATATGAATTAATAAATGAACTTATGGCTTATTTTGACATGTCTAAGTCCGATTGACATGCTTGCGACTCGTGAAAACATTATTAATGGCAAGGTCAGATTGGGGAGGAATGTCGTCAAATTCATTTACTCGGCCTCGGAGCTTCACGATCACGACGCTTCCATGTTTTTGCCACTTTTTCTTTGCTGCAATATGTGACCCATGAAATTGGCGTTTCGGGTGTCTGTGTTTTGTCAGAAAGTGGGGTCGGAGGGTGATGCGGTACCCATGGAAGTGCGCGGAAAGCGCTGAGCTGGAACATATATTTATTTTTTTGGTCAAAAGGAGACAACATATTAGCTGTTACAAATTTTTATGATCACAGTGGGTGACTGTACTCCAACCAAATATGCTTATTAAATACAGATTAAGCATTGTTCAAAAAAAAAAAAATACAGATTAAGCGAAAAACAAGATTACCTATTACAAATTTTTGCAGATTGACATAGAAAATCAAATTAACACTAAAGACACGTCAGTACCTTAAAATCTACTAACTAACTAATACAAAAATTAGAGAATATTTTCACAATGATAGAAATGTCTCCCGGTCACATGATTATTATTCATCAATACCTTGAAATCAAAGGCTCAGAATTCATCTTGTCTTCATCCGCAAAAATAACCTACTAACCTACAACAAGAAAAATCCCAACTAATCCCAACTCTCTCTCTCTCTCTCTCTCTCTCTCTCTCTCTCTCTCAACTTAGGTTTTGTTAAATTCTAGTTGTCCTACTAATTTTCCGGATTGTGCATATCATCAATTGTACTCTATTTTCATAACAATATTAGTCCTAGCACTATTCGTTGCTGAAGATATGAAGTGCATATTTTATATTTCTGTTCTAAGGAAAGAGGAAAAGACAGAGGCTATTAATAATTACATGACATGAATGTGATTAAGTTATTCTAGACAATAGATAGGTCACTTAATTATAATTGAAGGGACTTATTTGTAGATCAAGCCACTAGGCTTCGTTTGTTTCAAGGAAAATGGGCGTTTCTAAAAATGTTTTTTAGGAAGCCATTTTTTAGGAAAATGCAATTATTTTCTGGTATTTGACTGAAATTTGAAAATAAAGTGGAAAATATTTTTCATTGTTCAATAAAGAAAATCTTCTCCTTTATGCACATTTTTCAATAATTTATTTATTTATTTTTTAAAATCAAATTTTCAATTATTTATTTTTAAAAAATGGTTTTTAAATTATGACTTATTTATTATTTAAATGGATCAAATATGGGTTTAAAACCTTTGACACCTCTACTATTAACATGGGCATGAATCAATCTTGTTCTCTCCTATTATAGATGAGAATAGATAAGATTTCAACAAGTGGTGCAATCAAAGAAGGTTATATAACTCAACTTTCTTATTATATATATAAAGCATAATCATTTATCAATTCATTAATACATTTTAAGCGCCTACTATTTTGAGCATCCACAAAATTCCAGGGCAAAGAAGAATACCCACAAGCGAATTGCCCAAGTTCGTCCACTGCTGACGTGGTTATGATCCACCCTATCTCGGTCACGCCATAATCATTAAACCCAAGGGATCAAAACTGTTGCTTTTCTCTCCCCATGAAACCCTAGGAAGCAAGCCCTGGCAAGTCCCTTACCACAAGGTCTCTCTCTGGCTGCGAGGAAGTCCCTTACCACAAGGTCTCTCTCTGGTCTCTCTCTGGCTGCGAGGAAGTCCCTTACCACAAGGTCTCTCTCTGGCTGCGAGGTGCTTTCTTTGGCTGGTTCTACTATCTAGTTTTGCAGTGATAATGCAGAAAATAACAAGTGACCCAGGAAAATGCCCCATAACCAGAGTGCCTTTTTGGGTTCGTTGTGTCTTTTGTCGCTCGTTAAACTTGATATCTAGTTCTATTTGCAGATATTGGACTGGAGAATTGGGATGATTGTTATCATATATTATATGGACATGCTTTAACTCATAATGGATTTGTATAGCGATCGAGTGGTGTTCAAACTAACTTTTGCTTTTTACTACATGCTTTGTTAGCATCATTGGAAGTGCACGGTGCCATAAACTGAAAAGTTTGGTCAATATTCCTGGTTTCATTACTTAATTTTCCTTCAATGGCCTTCGTGTTACCTCTTTTGGAAGCATTCACTCGGCTTACATGCATCATATGGACATGAAGTGATGGGTTTTTTATTTGTTGGGCTAAATCAAGCTTGTCCGCCCATGTTGAGCCAAACTCGGCCTATATATTAATGAAAAAGGAAGAACATTAAAAGCGGTTTTGACATAATATGTTCTTTTTTCTCTTTTTGAGACAATAGTATACTTCTTCTTGAAGAATGGAAGTTCAGGGCTTCGATCAATTCTTCTGAGGCTGCAAAGAGTATTTAATCTGTCGCAAATAAAGTATGTTTGTTTTCGTGATATGCCTTGTGCCCCCATTGTCTTTGCATTATTACTGTTTTGCCCCTATCTATGTGTTTTTACTATTATGCCCTTATTGTTTTATGTTATTACTGTTTTGCCCTAACTGACCCGTTGACCCGACCCGGATG
The DNA here is from genome assembly GCA_014182565.1 of Eucalyptus marginata. Lineage (NCBI taxonomy): Eukaryota > Viridiplantae > Streptophyta > Magnoliopsida > Myrtales > Myrtaceae > Eucalyptus > Eucalyptus marginata. The sequence goes on from CM024592.1 coordinate 6,500,254, forward strand.
ACCCGTTGACTCGACTCGGTCATCCATTGACCATCGTTGACCGTCGACCGGAGTTGATCATCGATGACCTTTGTTGATCGGCGCAAAAAAAAAAGAAAAGGAAAATGTGTTTTTCAATTTGTTTGTTGTGAATTATATGTAATTCCTTTTGTTCTACATTTGTTGCAGGAGCAATGATGCGTTTTGTACGCAGGCCTATATTCCCGAGAACAGAGGAACAAAAGGCGAGACTTGAAGCGCTAAAAATTGATTTAGCTAATTATCGGTGGATTGATGGTGATGTAGTGTCACATATGGTTAGGGTCAATCGGATGATACAAGAAATCATATGGAATGGTTATCTTATGCCAGATTTTCAGAAAGTGTCGGCCCTAATGAACACTCTTCCATCAGAATGGCAAGCAAGATTAGATCACTTATGGGAGGTCAACGTAGTCCCGGATTATAAAAGGCTTGCAGTAGCTTTTGTGAGAGAATACTATAGAATTGAGGCAACCAAGACTTCAACTCTCGAGTTGAGTGTCACTTGGCGTAGAATGAATGCGCCTTGGAGGAGCCATAAGGGCTTTCCTAAGGTTTTTTCGTGGTTGCCCAATGTGCCTTTAGAATTCTCAGAGGAATTTATTAAGAAATTAGAAGAGACTTTCCCAGTTTATGAGATAGATGAGTATCTTTGAATTTATTTATTATTTTTCTTAGATTGGTTTAAGATGTTTTAGGTGTAAATACTTATTTCTATGTTGATGTTGATATGTTCCTTTGAATATATTACTTCGTCTTAATGAAAGTTAATATTATTTATTATTGTAAATTATTATTCATGATAAAATCAACAATTGTGATTCACTGGATCCGCCACGACCCCTGTTTGGTTAAGAACTTTTGTGACACCAGAGGCTCCCTAACTCAGACTTGCTGCCGGAGCCTACATTTTAGAGTCCTCTTATTCTTTGAAATTTTGAAAATCCATAGTCCTATTTGCAAATGAAATTCGATATCACAAGAGCTCCTCCACCTTACGTTCTTTTCTAGCTACTCCTACTTAAAACAAGTCCCCCAAACTAACAATGGGCTACATCGGAATTAGTTCAGAATATGAATGATTAGTTAGGGAATTATTAGTTGCAGTCTCAAAATGGGTTTGTATTGCGGGATTCCAATTACACAAATGCAAATCGAGATGTCCGGTTTTTTGAGCCACCTGATCAAAGGGTCTATTCGCACTCTCGCACTCTTTCATAAGTACTCTATTACCTTCCTCACTTGACTTCAAAGTGAGAGGGTCTTCTCAATTAGCCATGAAAACAGAACCTAGAACAGGAAAAGTTTCAGGAACAGGAAAAGTTTGGAAAAGATCAGACAAATTAAACATTGAATTGAGTTGCCGATGGTGGCCAGAGGGAGTTCTTAAGAGGGGAGATCCCGGAGGATCAGAAGCTAGCACATAGTGAAACAACAACAACAAAAGAAAAATTCCCTCGATAAATAATCATAATGAATTCACGAAAACAATAGACACAAAGTTGCAGACCGCCTCACAAAATTGAGTTGGCACACCTCCACTCCAAGACTCATTGCCTTTCAATAGGTTAATCCCGGCCAAGAGAGGTGCTACTTGTTAATGCCTAGCTGCGCTTCGGGACGGCTCTGACACTTCACTTCAATAGCTGACACGAGTCACCTGTGTTGTTAGCTTCCACGAAACTTTAACTCAGGCCTTCCGGAGGACATAACAATAAATATCTTGGAGGAAATGTCTTTTTCATCAGATGTGCCGCTGCTCACGAGATTGATTGAGCTCGCTCAGTGGGTGCGATAATCTCAGGATCCGGCAGTCAGATAAAATTACATTATACAGGCTCGAGCCATCAAAACCCTCCGAAGGTATGATTGCTTCTTTACAGGGGAATGCAAGTGCCTCATTTAGCCTCTACTAACATAGATGCATCCTCGAAAGAATGGGAGTAAAATGGTGAAAGTGCAACAGATTTTCTAATGATGATCAATGTGGGTGAGACCAACTTCTCAGCAGAGATTTTATCAGCAAGATCCTTCAATTCAGCAAAAACCTGATGATTGATGGAAAACGGTCAGGCATTTTCTCCAGTAGCATGTAATTGCATGAAATACTTTAAACCCTCATGATTACATGCAAATTTGAGCATGAACAATAAACGCTTGCCAAAGATCTGGAGGTAAAACAAGATAATGGAAGACACGATGGCTTCAACACAGGTTATAATGGGCTGCTTTGCCCTACAGGCTCAAGAATTCTTGAACAGTGCGGTACAAATTCTTTCTTCATCGTACAGCAACTACATTTATAATTACTCACCAAGCGCAGGGAAGACAACTCATTGAGGAAACGAGACTACTATCAGGTTAACCATGGCAGATGGAAACATGCTGCCATACCTCTTAAAAGAGGTGCAGCATCACGCATTTGGTCAAAATGCCAACGTCTGATTCAAGATTTGATGGTCAAGGTGAGATGCATTTATCCACTAAGTTCCATTACTTGGACTGATCAAACCGAGATGAAGCTTTCATGCTATGTCATCAATCTAACCGAATCAAAAGCTTTTAATTCCATGCAGCATGCGACTGCTGCATACGTAATCACACACCGTGCTTCCATAAAGAATCACTACCATGCTTACTGTCACTAATGTACAGATAATACTCTCATTTGCACTCGGACAAATACACAGCGAGCATATATAATTATTTTATATACGATGACATATATTAGCTTACCACATGTTGTTGGGGGGTGGTTCCATGCTCAACTGCAAAAGCTGGTGTACTGGGTGGTAAACCATGATGCATCAACTTCTGCACAAGGGAATATAGGAACGATCAAGCATTAAACTAAACTCCTAACGTCGATAGGATGACATGGATTTCGGTATTTCATTTACGTATTTTGTCGAGCATGTGGTGTGCGTTACTGAAGAAGGGTTTCCGGCCCAAGTCAGGGCCTGAACCTAGGCCGGTGAGCCCGCCCCACGACGTAGGAGACTAAGGAGACGAAATAGAGGGACTGCGAGGGCTGGAGCTCACGCGAGCCGCAAGGCAGCGAGCTCCGCTCCGTTGTGCCCAACACAGGACAAAAGGGGCGGAGCAGGACCTACCTGTTCGGCTTGGTGTTATCGCCAGGAGAGTCGCTGGACAGATTGACGCGCGGCCGGAGCTTCCCTTGAGGCATTTGAACCTCTCTTCTCTCAGACGGCTTCCTCTCGGTTTTCCGCTCTGTGTAACTCGTATCTTCAATGGCCGACGCTCGAAGCTCTCTGTTTCTCTCTCTGGCCGAATTCTCTCTCTGTCTTTGCTTGCTCGACAACCTCCTTTTTTCTTTTTCTCTCGCCCAAGCGTGAGTGGGAGAGGGACGCACTAACGAAAAAAATCATCTCCATTTTACCGCATGGGTTTTTAAAAACATGACATTTTAATCACGACACAGTCCAACTACAAAATAAAATAATACCAAGTGTAATTGCATCATTTTCAACGTTAATACTCACTCTAATTAAACAATCACCAACCAAATCAATCGCCACCAACATTACCAAAAAAAATAAAAAGATTCACCCTTTTGTCAAAAACCCCTTTGGAATTGAGAAAAAAGCACACTAATTAAGCTGAGATTAACCCTTGATTGGTCCCCCGATTACTAGTGCAACCCCTTTTTAGAAAGTATAATCTTAATGTCACATGTCGAGTTAGCTACGATGAACTTAATTTAAAGTCATGTACATGTTTTTTTTTTTGGTCAAACATGTATGCATGTTAAACGGCCAAGCGATAATTACTACTGCCATCCTCTACTCGTGAGGGGTTCAGTGAATGGAAAAGAGAGAAGTGTAGAAACGGCAAATAATAGTAAATGCATGAACAATTCATGGTTAGTAAGCTTTGAAAATATTAGTCATGATGGACAAGTGACGGGGATCTCAACGGACACTGATAAAATCTGGAGACAGTCGCTATTTGAGAAAAACATAGAAGAAGCAGCAAACCATTCCAATTGAGGTCGCCATGGCCACACATGAAAGATGAAGTAGAGACATCAACTGCGACGCAAGCTAGCGTCGTCATGAGAGCCACAATTCGGGGAAATTCCAGAGCTAGAGTTTTTATGGCTGGGAAAATCCAATTATTGGACTCGATAAATTAAAGGAATATTCTTTCCCAATTTATATCAAAATAATTTATTTATAGTCACGAAATCTTGACTACACAAGGAATATACTAAATAAATAAAAATAATAAACTAAGTATTCCTAACTATAAATATTTAAACTTAAAAGATTCTCTACTTAAACAAGACGCCATATATTTGGTAATCAATAAGTGTATCTTCAATTAGAAAATACGTTATCTTTCATTATGGCGCAATATATGACTTTCCCCTTTTAGTGTCCTTGTGATTGCGCCACTTTAGCATATGACTTGAAGTTTACAAATAGATACCATTAAAAAAAAAGGTGATGCAGTTATTCCTAATTTTTATTAATTACAGTTATTTACGGCATATAATTAAGAATTTCCTTAAAAAACTAATTGTGTCTAAAGTAGGCGAACCACTGACAAGTTGATAAAATTTCACTGCATGAAAATTATTGGATCTCTTCTTTTTTATAAAAGTGTCAACATATTTGATCACAATTAAATCAAATTTTTTTACCAGTCCAAAAGTATATTATCTCAAAAGAATTACTAAAATAAACAGTTTTTCCCCTCAATTTTCTCATTTTTACTCAAACCTTCACCATACACATCCGTTTGGTTGCAATTTTCCTCACTTCATGATATCGAAAATCTGACAATAATTACTGATTTTCTCTTTCGGCTCGACGATATATTCATCACTTGTCTATTTTAGCAATGTATATCCATAAAGATAGTTATTTCCTATTTGGTATGAGTCTATCTTTTTGAGTGGCAAATATAAAGATATTTTCTCCTCCCGTATGGAATTCCGCATCGTATGAAAATCCTCCTCTCCCCCAACCCACCGTTCTGCTGCTTTCTCTCAAATCCGTGAATCAACAACTATGGCGGAAAATTGGTCCGGTCTCCTCCCGAAGCTGCTAGAACTGTGCTCGAGACGACTTCTTCTTGAGGACTGGTTTGCATTCCGATCCGTGTGCTCGACGTGGCGTGCTGCCGCATTCGAAGAGAGGTTCGACTACCCATGGTGGATGCTCGAGGACGATAAGAACACCATGACAGAGTGGGCTGAGTTCTACAGCCCCTTCAGTTCACAAATTCACAGAGTTGTGTTGCCGGAAGTGAAGGGGAAGAGGTGCTTCTCTTCACGGGGTTGGATCTTGACCATCGGTAAAGATTGGAAAATCCACATGCTGAATCCTCTGTCACGTGCCGCCAGTCGTTATCGCGACGACGTCATTGAGCTCCCTAGTGCGGACAAATTCCCCAGCTGGGATCCCGAAGTAGATGGACAGTCGGATTTCATGTACCGGATTTTCCTTAAAAAATTTGTCTTGTCCGCAAGCCCCGCTTCTTCTCCAAACTATACGGTCATGGTCATTCGCGAGACCCCCAAACCATTAGGCTTTTGGAAACCTGGCAACGAGGAGTGGAAAGAGCTGACTCCCCCGGACCCATATAGTGGTGTTTTGGATGTCATACATTATCGGGGGCAATTTGTTGCGGTTAACTCCAAGGGTACTATCTTCACTTGTGATGTGGATGGACCAGATCCAACAGCTCAAGTAATATCGGAGGCACTGGAGATGCCTTTGGAATTTCGAGATAGCATATATCGTTGCTTGCGGCAATACTTGGTGGAGTCGGCGGGCCGTCTGTTGCTGATCTTAGGATTTGGACAACAAGAGCATGGAATGGCCAGTTTTCAAGTTGTAGACATTGATTTAGATGCTAGAAAGTGGACGAAGCTTGAGAGGATGGGGAATGTGTCCTTCTTCGTGGGTTTCAACTCTTCCTTTTCAGTACAGGTTGATGAGATCAAGCAATCTATCAAGCCAAACTGTATTTACTTTACCTGGTGCGAGGATATCGGAACATACCACATGGAAGATGGAAGAATTGAGTTTGACAAAGAAGCTGATTTTGATGTTTATCCGCCTATATATATTGAATCTCCACCTCTATGGATTGAACCAAGATTTTGAGGTAGCACTAAATTGACCTTCTAGACATATAGAAGTAGCCTTCTATTAGTAACTATTTGTGGTAGGATTTGCTTATGACTCGAATTTGAAGTTGGTTACAGAAATGTGCATATTTTGTTAATCTTTTGATGTAAGGTAGGGTTGCTTTTGAGATTACACATAGTCCATAGAGATTGTGTTCTTGATGTGTTTTATGAAAATATTATCTAAATTTTGAGATATACAATAAAGGAAGAAACTTTTTTTTATGGCATAAAAGATTAGCTTAAAGGAACCTTTTTTAAGGCATCAAAGATTAGTTTAATTTATTGAAGTGGTGCCTTGTTAGGTCTCGCAGATTTATCCATTTATAAGGATGAAAATATCTTATATGATATGCATGACTTGAACTAAAGAATTTATGAAGAGAGTGGCCGCGAAATTTGAATATTATATGACAAGATGGCCAAAATTAATAATCCATTTTGCAACATCATCTGATTTTATCTCTAAACCGCATGTGTGACAAGGTGCGTTACGACACTCGGAGAAAGGGTCAAAAAATAATATAAAAAATTTGGAAACTATAATAAGAATTTCTCGCCCTAGATATTTGACTCCAGGTTGGCCTTTTACTTAAAACAACCACCATCGGTTGCATCAGCCCTTGGTGCTTGTTGATGTGATTTCCAGTACCAATTTTTATTTAATTTCCAATAGTATCCAAATTATTTTAAATTCAATTATTCAGATGGTGGTTGGAACCATCATATGCACTGAGGTAGACAAATGTTGTTTAGCCCTCACTTCCAACGAATAATTTATCATCATTTGTAATCGTCATTTTATTTAATCTTTATTTATTCTAGCATACTGTATACATTAATCATAGTTATAATGATCAGCGCACTCATCAACCTAATTTCTTCTAGACGGTATCTATTGTTTTACTTTGGTGAAATAAAAAAAATTGTAAAATTTTATGCACGCTCATCGAATGCTTCTTAATCTTATGAACCCTCATTTCAACATTCAATTTAATTGATATTTTAATTGAATTGATATTTTATAGTCATAGGAAATGTGATACAAAAAAAAAAAAGAAAAATCTTATGGGGGTTGGTCGATTTTGTTTTTTCAAATTGCTTCTAAGGCACGAGCATTATATAGCTTTGACTTAGCTTCATCACGCTGAAACGTGAAGTCGGTATCTCTTTTACATTGTGAGAACCATCTCCAATAAATGATAATGACTTGATTCATTTATTGATATTTTTTTTTTTTTTTGTATGATCCAATAGCTTGTTTTATCGGTAAGGGATCATCCAACCAAATTCAAATCACCAAGACTCCCACCTAATAGTAACTTTGGAAGCCACCCTCCATATTCTCGTGAATGGTACTACACTCGATCGAATCATGTAGATCAGGCAATTTGCATACATACATAGAAACTGGGTATTTGAAAATCCAAATACCTCATATTATCTGAAGAAAAAAAAAAGTAATGCATGAGCAAGGTTGAGTCTCTTTTTCCTACGAACCCTAGCAAGTCAATTAGCTCGCGGATTTATTATTCAATAAAAATGAAGCAATTGTAATAAGAGCTACTACAACAAGTTGCGCCACTCAGAATGAGAAAAGTTGACAATATCATGAGGAGAGGACAACTAAAAAAATTGAATATCTTATTGAGACTGTTGACATCTAAATTTTGACTAGATATTTAGAATTAAATTGCATAAGAAAATTAGGGACCCATTTGGTCCTAACCAAAAATGATTTTCGCATCATCTAAGTCTTAGTTTTTATTTGCATCCATCAAGTTTCATTTCCTTTATTTTACATTTTTTTTGGATAAATTAATTATATTTAAAGAAAAATAAGAGGGCCCACGGGGGCTGGGCTTTCACGCCCAGACTTTCCTTCCTCTCCTTTCTCCCCTACGCAGGCCCGAGGCCTATTTCCCTTTTGTTCTGCAGCGGAAAGGAGACCTATTTCTCTATTTTGAGTATCTCATTAGCCGCTAGGCCAAGCCGGGTTAGCTTTTGTTTTATTGTTTCTTATTTAAAAAAAAAACCAAAAAAATACATTTTCTAAAAAATCAGAAAAATTCTCAAAATGGTTGTTTCTTTTTTTTTTTTTTTGTGACCGAGGAACCGCTGTCGGGGTCAATCAAAATGGTTGTTATTGTTCATAAATGCATGAAAAATCCTTGAAAATCCAAAAAAAGCCTTGGGATTTAAACAATATTATGTATTGGAAGAGTATTAGTGATTAATTAGTGTAATCAAGTCTTCGATCATAGTTTCTCTTGTTGCACATGAATGAAATATTTTCTCTTAATGTTTCTCCGATTTGATGACTCTTATTTGAAATTAATTTGCAAATTAAAAACTCGAACTATAACTCGTGAGTTGAAGGGCTTAGAAGAGGTTGGGCTAACTCTACTACATAGCTTTCAAAAAAAAAAAAACTCTACTACTTAGCCAACTATTAGCCTCCGTATGCGCCCGCGCGTAAGGACACTTGAAAGGGAGCTTGCAACAAGCGAAGAATTTAAGCTGCCCAAGGCAGCAAATTTTGTAAATTGAAAACACTGGTTGGAAAACGAAGCCACAAAATTTGGCTTACAAAGGGTCAAAAAATCATGTAAAAAAATGGAAAAAACTGAAAAAACTACTAAAATTTATCGCCCTCAGATTGTTGATTCCAGGTTGGCCTTTTCTTAAACGATGACGAAATGGATTGCATCGCAGCTTGGTGCTTCGTGATGTGATTTCAAGTACCAATTTTAATTTAATTTCTATAGTTATCCAAATTATTTTAAAAAAAAAAAATTAATTTTTCATACGGTGATTGCAACCATCATATGAGCTCAGGTACACAAATGTCGTTTAGCCCTCATTTCCAAAGATTAATGTATCATCACTATGAATTATCATTTTTCATTATTATTTTGATTTTTGTCTATTGTTAATGACCTTTTTTTTTTTCTCTTCTTCACGGCAAAAGGGCCTTTCTAAAAAATAACATCAAAATCCATGAATTAGTGCCAAGCAAAGGGTGTTTTGACCCTGATAACAAATAAAAATTTAATAAAATATATTATTATTCCAGCTTTTTTTTTAATGTTAATTACAATTACTTGTGGTTTTAATTATCAGCATGTCCTCAATCTAAAGTCTCTACCATTAATTATTTTTTTCTGATATTAGTAATCTAGAAAAATTTATGCGAGTGCATTTAATGTTCTTTATTCTCATCAACTCTCATTTCAACGCAAGGAAGAATTTCGAAGGAAAGAAGGTGTTTGACTGCTCAAGTCAACGTTCAGTGTGGTTGACATTTCAATTAATTTGTTTTCTTCATTGTATGTTCCTTATTTTCTAGTCATAGAACGTGTCATCGTCATATTATTTCCCCTCACAAAGCACTATAATGAAACTTTATACTAAACAAAAGTTTATATATATAAACTCGTGCATGCCCAAACAACCTCGGCAAAATGCAATTAAAGAACCTTTTTACATTGATTTTAATGACTATATATAAAGAAACAAGAAATTTCTCTTTTGATCAATCCAAAATGTTAACACATATTTCATCAAATTAGTAGTATTCAAAATTTCCCGTTCTTACCCTATAATTGATCGCAAAAGGTCATCGTTACAACCATACGTCATTCATATAACTGTTGCCAAATATTCCATTCTTGCTTTGTATTTTAAACACGTAATGATCGAAATTGGAAAAGCCACAAAACATTGTTATTGCCCTCATTTTTGTCACGTTGGGGTTGATAGATGAAGCTCCTATTTCTGATTTTAAGTTTGATATGATTAAGGTTGTTCGACCACCTTGGATATTCAGTTTGGGAAATCGGGACAAAAAATTATGTTTTTTTTTTTTTTTAATTGAGAGAAGTATTTTAGATTTATTACTTTATTTATCTTCTGCGGTAAGATTAGGTTACAGCCGAGAATTACTATATATATATATATATATATATATATATATATATATATATATAGAGAGAGAGAGAGAGAGAGAGAGAGAGAGAGAGAGAGAGAGAGAGAGCCTCTTAGTTGTATTAGGGGAATTAAAGTTGTACTTGTGAGTAGTGCATGGTTTAGTTGTTTAAAAAAAATTATTCTCATAACTTTTTTAATCTAGATATTTCCAACAGGGAATGCCTACTCAAATTACTTCAATATGTTTTAAGACTTGAAAAAATCAAAGCCGCATTTTTAGCGTTCACAAAAACTAGTATAAAAATTCTGAACGAGAATGTCTCTAGATTAAAACTTGACAAAATGAATTGATTTAAACGAAGATGTACGCGTAAGCCATTAATGCGAAAAGTGCCCATACTTGCAAAATGTCTCGAAATATAGGGGCCCTGAATATTTAATAAATGAGAAAGTGTTTGGCAATTTTAATGGTAAAAAAAATTAATTTATAATAAATTTGTCATGAGTAAACTAGTTTGGAGTTTTTAGTGGTCAAAAAATTAAGTTGGGTAAATTTGTTATAGATATACAAGATTGAAGTTTTTCACGGTATTAACCCAAATTTAAAAGACCCACTTTGCACATATCCGCAATACCTATGAATATGGAATGCCAAATTAATTAATGGGGAATTGCCTTGACTATGTTGAATAAATACGTTTTTTGTAATATTGACTCAGGAAGTTTACATATATCACAATTATTTCAGAATACAAGGGGTTATTTATTGCAGAATAGAAGGTAAAAATCCGAGATGCATGGTTTGGAGCTAGACATCTTATACCAACAATGTTGCATATGAACATTCGTCTGCTTTTTCATCAATTAGTAAGAATCCTGAAAATTCTCCCATTTCTATAACCTAGTGTAATAGAACATTTTCCAAATTTTAGAGTCGCTCAGCTAAACACATTTGAATGATGTAGTAAAAGATAAGCTAAATTGAACAGATCTCAGTAGCATTGGTATACAAAATTACCAAAAAATTAAAAACAAAACAGAGTACGATTAGTTAAACTTTATGCAATATAACCTTGAATGTGCAACTTACTAGCAACTATGCAACATCTCATTGATTCTAGAACCTCTTTTACTAGGCGCCCCTCTAGTTATTGGGCACAACATTATGCAACATCTCATTGATCAAGTGAACTTTTTGCAATGAGATGGAAAGATGGGCACCGCAATGGTATTGATTAAGCACTATATTTTAAATATTACGGTTGAAGGAAATCTCGGTCATGTCAAACATGAGAAAACGACAAACAAGTAAATCTGAGAAGTAAGCAAAACTGCCTGAAGAAAATGCTGGAAGGAACGAGTCAACTAAAATTAAAAATTGACTATGACTGATAATCTAGATGGTCAATATATCCATTTAAAGCACAAGATGCATATAGAATGAAGAAGAAACACACAGCCACTAGTAATTATGCTTACCATGTACCCGGCGAATTTGATCCACCGACAGGAATGACATATGGCTTTCTTCCTTAAGCAACTTTTCTTTTAGGATTTTAGTCGGTCTAAAATCAAATTCAGTGAGGCAAACGAAAAAATCAAACCTTTTCTGAACATGGTAGAGCATAGTTCACTCTATCAAGTTTTATTAACTTATTAGCATAGAATTCTTGTAGTTTCACTAAAATGTCAAAACGTTATAAAAATGCCATCCACAAGCATAAATACTTAAAGCAAATCCGCACGTTATCCGAGCAATATTTTCTTTGTGTGGCTCAGATGCGCCACTTTCCAGTTAACCAATTAAATATTATCTTGAAAAAAGAGGAGAAATTACAAGCAAAAGGTACAAACCACATTCCCTAGTTTGGCATATTCCTCTTTGGAATTTTATTCAGGTTGCGTCCTCTTGAGTAGACCTCGTTAAATTCCTATTAGCATGGTTTTTAGTAGGCACTAGAGGCTTTTGACTCATTCTTGTGCTATAAAATCTGCTCGTTGGATGCTTGGTGAAATTGTAACAAAACACTGGATCTTCTCTTCTATTAGAGACGTTCTCCCCCAGAACTTTTGCACAAGGGATCCCAATGTCATCAGATATGTGGTTGCTGATATAGCGCCGCTTTCGAAATGACGAGAGACACGGCCGAGACCCCGACGAAGCCGGGAGGAAGTAGAGTCCTCTTGGGGCACGGGGTGGACTCGTCGGGCAGTTCGACAAGGTCGATCGGATGGCTCCCCCCGGAAGCAACTGGTAGCAAATGGATGTTCGACGAATCTGATTCCGGGGAAAGGAGGGAAGTGGAAAGATATTCTAAAAGTGGAATCAAATGAGGAGCCTTTCTGAGGATATCATGGTGATTGGTGAGTGATTTATTCTCTCTTTCTCAATGAGACTTATGGTTGATTCCAACCTTGCCGTACATCGTAACTTTCACATAAGTTGTCGTGAGACACAAAATGACTTTTAATTTTCGAGTATTCTACATTACGATATTTTATATTAAGGTTACGATGAGAATGATTGTCGAGCCTTGATTGGTCCTTTTGAAGATTGTATCGAGGTCTTGGGAGTTGTGTGATCGTACATTTTCCCCCCTAAAGGTATGGTATACGCATTCTATTGTATGACATGATATAATGTGGTTGTCCATTCCCTATGAAATTTTGGTCAAGTCAATGTCTTTTTTCCCCTTATCCAGTTTTGTAATAATTGAGACGATTCCGTGGATAGGAAGCTTCTGTGAGATTTACTCCTTGCCAACCGAATTCCAGTAGAGCTTGACATCACAAGATAGGAAGAAGCAATAAGCATCGCTCACGCAAAAGGGCAATCATAGTTTTTTATTTTTTATTTTTTATAGGAAATTTCAGAGAATATCCTCACTTTTGGACGCGCTAAACACCGTCTCCAGTTTTGAAAACCCACGAAATTCCCTGGTCAATCCACTTTGTTCGTGACAAATATTCTCAGTGCCCGATACTTGCTCATATGTGTCCATATACACCACGAATAACGACGATCACCAGCATCGAAACTTTCGACCAGCACATGATCGTTGGCGTTGGATTCTACCGGTCTTCTAATTCGTTGGGCTGCAATGTCCTTTTGACGAGTCTGGACCATTTTAGGTCTTCTGAGATTATTCAAATGACATTTAAAACGGTCGTTTGAACCAATTCAGGTCTTGTGAATTGTCATCCTCCATTCTCAACTTTGAGATTCTGCCTTTAATGGGCATCCCCTGTAAGTGTTTCCTGACATGCTGAGTAATCTAAGATGAATTATAACATTATATATAATGGAAAATTTTCAAATAATAGCCTAAATTGGAATCTTTTTTTTTTTTTTTTTCAAAAGTGAATTTAGTTTCAAATAAGAGTCTTAACCAAATCTTATATACAGCTAGGGTGTATTTTCATTTGAGGACTTTTTTTTTCCTCCCTTTCTTCTTACTTTTTTAATTTGTTTTTCCTTTCTTTCTTTCTCAATATTTCTCATGCCTCCTTTGCCCCGCATCACCTCAGTCTCGACAATAGCATCAGCCTACTCACCAGTGAGCTCGCATAGATGTTGAATAATTTGAACAATTTAGAAAAAGAAGAAAATGAAAAAAGATATTCGGGAAGTTTTGCATACTTACTACTCAAATTCTATGCACTTTTGTAGTTTGTAGCCTCCCCATCATCGAAATTCAAGAGCTTGCTCCGCATCTTGCAACTTTCAATGCATTCTATGAATTTTGGCAATTGACTTAAATGACTATATTTGAAATGTCGTACAAATATTTAATATTACATTGATAAAATCGACAAGTTCGACATTCATAGAATAAATTTACAATTAGATAGGTGATTTTGTCTGCCTTTTTACGTTTAGGCGGATGTCAACCCTCTTTTAAACTTGCATTTTTATAAATCGGTAATTGAAATGCATTGACTCGTCTAGGCTGGCATCAAACGGAATGGAAATGTAGATGCACATAATGTCTCGATGATGAATCGACACTTGTTGGGTAAGGGAATTATTTCCCGACATGCGGCTCCGCATGGGTCCAAGAGGATTAGCCAATTCTTGGATCATGTGACACGTGTCAGTAATCGCCAGTCAACATCCAACTCTTAGAAGAGTTAGTGAATTTCCAATTTTCTTTTTCATCGGTTACGATTTCTTGAGAGTTTTGAACGTACAAAAACTTAATAAAAGGATGCAAATATCCTCAATCTTTAAAACTATAAACTTCGACCAAAATTATTTTTTTAACTAAACTTTAAATAAGAAAATGAGATCTTCAGGATGTCCTTATTGTTCCGGCTATTGTTGTTGTTGTTGTTTTTTTTTTTTTTTTTTTTTTTTTTTTTTTTTTTTTTTTTTTTTTTTTAAGTTACGCTTTTTGTCCACGTACTCTCTCTCTCTCTCTCTCTCTCTCTCAATAAAAATAAATCCTAATAATTTTAATCGTTAATCCAATTTCTCAAGTGTGAAAACTGACTAAATTCAACCAACGCTCGAAGGGCATTGGAGTATGACCTGGATTAAATGCTACCACTTTGGTTGGCATCCATTGTGTCCCTGAGCATGGTACATGAACTCAGGGCGTGCCTAAGGATCATCAGTTTAGAAAGGACAAGTTCATGTATTCTTTCTAGAATTCACGCACTAAGACCTAGGTGGTCATCCACTTGTTTGGGCCGCCTGCGGTGGTACTCCACATGAGGCACCCTGCTAAGCTGCATTCCTTATTTTTAACGTGCCGTTGTTCTCACATCTTGCACTCCTTGTTAGTAGGTCAACATTTTTCTTCCCCACTAATCAGGGAATACGGGAGGTAACATTGCGAGATCTCTCATCTCAAGGCAAAATTCTCGCTCGTTTATTCTCATTTGAGCCTTTTAAGGATCGACTCAAGTCTAAATAGATTTAGCTTTTCCCAATTTACGTTTTACTTTTTTCTTTTCCTCTGCTCACGTGCTTTGCAAAGTTGGTCGGATTTGATAGAATTTGATGTCAGAAGGATTATTGATGCAAATAAGGGTCTAAAGTGACTAACTTAGTCTTAAATAAGAGCCTCAACTTAGAGGCCAACCAAATCTTATTTGTAGTTAGGGTATATTTTCGTCTAAGGATTTTTTTTTTTTTTTTCCTTTCTTCTTCTTTCTTTTTCATTTGTTTTTTCTTTCTTTCTTAATATTGCTTCTTTTCCATTTGTTTTCCGTTTCTTTCTTTGTTGATATTGCTCACACATCTTTTGCCCCGCATCACCTACAAAAGCATTAGCCTACTTACTAGCGAACTCGCGCAGGTGTAGAACAATTTGAACAATTTAGAAAAAGAAGAAAATGAAAAAGATATTAGAGAAGTTTTGCAAACTTACTACTGAAATTCTATGCATTTTTGTAGTCTGTAGCCTCCCCATCATCAGAATTCAAGAGCTTGCTCTGCATCTTGCAATTTTCAATGCACTAGTGGATTTTGGCGATCAACTGAAATGACTCTATGTAGAATGTCGTACAAATATTTAATATTACATTGCTAAAGTCGACAAATTCAACATCCATAGAATATATATACAACTAAATAGGTGATTTTGTTTGCCTTTTTATATTAAGGCAAATGTCAACCCTCTTTTAAACTTTCATTTTCATAAATCAATAATTGAAATACATTAACATATCTAGACTCACATCGAACGGAATGGAAATATAGATGAGCGTAACGTCTCGTCCCCAATCAATTGGCAATGATGAGGGAACCAATAGTGATTCAAAACCACTTGTTGGTTAAGGTAATTATGTCTGGACACGCGGCTCTGCATGGGTCCAACAAGATTAGCCAACTCTTGGGTCAGTCAACGTCCAACTCTAAGAAGGGTAGTGAATTTCCAATTTTCATTTTCATCTGTTACGATTACTTAAGAATTTTTTAACACATAAAAACTTGATAAAAGTATGCAAATATCCTCAATCTTTAAAACTAACCTTAATTTTAACTAAAATTCGACCAAATTTCTTATTTTAAATAAACTTTAAATAAGTTGAAGATGAGATCCTCTCTCTCTCTCTCTCTCTCTCTCTCGCTCCACTCCTCTCCTCTGTTGTCCGACGCCCTCTCTAACCACGTCCATTTTTCTGCGGTCTCTCTCTCCCTCCCGTCTGTCTTTCACGCGACGCGCCCTCTTCTTCACTCTTCAAGCTCCGCTCAAGAGTCAGGACCCACCAAACCGAATTTCAGTTTCGACTTCACCATGACCGTCTTCCCCTCTCCTTTCATTGCAAAAACCTACCCCAATCCCTTCTGCTTTCTCAAAGTCCACGCTTTCTGTGTAAAATTCCAGCGCTCTCTCTCCGCTGTAACACTTCTGCTTGCAGAAACAAAGAAAATGGACCCACCTCAATTCCTTCTGCTTTCTCCAACTCCAAATTTTCTATGTAAAAATTTCAACTCTCTCTCTCTCTCTCTGCTATGACACTTCTATTTGCAGAAAGAAAGAAAAATGGAAGTAGAGAGAGGGTGTCTGACAACAGAGGAGAGGAGTGAAGCGAGTGGAGAGAGAAAAAGCCAACTTCCCCTTATCTCGTCCGTAGCGTGCTCGTCTTTCTCTCGTTTTGGTTTCTTTGTTTTCGTGGGTCAGAGTGGGAGGAAGAGAGAGGAGGAAGAATGGTGGTCACGACGGCATCAGACTCCGATGAGCACGTGCACTCCACTTTCGCCAGCAGATACGTCCGTGATCCTCTTCCTAAGTAGGCACTCGCTCCTGATTTCGTGCGTTGTGTCCATTTGATGTGGAGTCTTTGGAGTTCTTTCTTTCTGGTTGCTTTCGTTGGTCGCCATGAAAACGTTTGAGTTTCTTTCTTTTCTTGTTGATTGCTGCTTTTAACTTCTTAGACAAGGCTTGCGGTACGAATTTCTCCACAGGGGGTGTTCAACAACATCTGTGCTATCGCGGAGGTGGTAGGGGAAAAATATCGAGAGTTTTATGTGATCATTTTTCTCTCTTTCTTTGACTGTCTGCGAAGATGGGTTTTTCTTGTTTTTTTCATCGTTTAGCGTTAATGTGATCGTTGTCGATCGCAGGGTAGGTTCAAGATGCCGGAGCATTCGATACCGGAAGATGCAGCTCACCAGATAATAAACGAGGCGAGCTGTTGACGAGAGCCATTTGCAGGGGCGCAGAGGTTGATGGATGGATGGAGACGGGAATGGGAATGTATATAAAGTTCGAGCCTTTTTGGAGCTTCGGAACGTGGGAGAGAGAGAGAGAGAGAGAGAGAGAGAGAGCCGCCGCTCTTTCTTTCGGGAAAGACGAGGAGGCGAAGACAGCCTTTGGGACTGTGAAAATGTACATATAAAATGAGAACCGTCTCTTGGAAGCTCTCGTGGGTCTTTTCTCTTCTTTCTTTTCCTTTTTCTTTTTCATTTTCTCAAATTTATTTCTTGGGATAATGACATAAACAATCGTTGAACTTTTAGTATATATTCTATTCAATTCCTAAACTGTATGAAATTATTTAATATAATCTCTGATCTTGAATAATTATGGAAGAACCATATTGAACATTCGAACATTTTCATATAGTTTAGAGACTAAAATGAACATGTAATAAAAATTTAGGGATTACATTAAATAAATTAAAAGTTAAAGGATCACATTGCATATTAGATTAAAGTTCATATATCACATTACATATTGGGCTAAAATTTATGAATCATATTAAACAAATTAAAAAGGTCATGGACCAAATTGCACCTTGAATCGAAATTCATGAACTATTCATGTCAATTTTCTTTATTTCTTCGATTTAACGGGAAAATTTTCTCTAAATATAATAAGATTAATATATATATATAGATGGTATAGAGAGTAATGTGGGGGAATCTTTTAGTTGGGTTTTAAATAATTAGATTCGTTCGTGTAAAGGGCTTTTAGGTGATTTTTTTTGGGAATTTATAATCATCTTATTTATGATTACATTATATGCTATTAGAAAAAGGGATGAACAACGACAGAACACTTTAATTTTTTATCATCGGATGTGCCGCGAATAAATAGGAAAAGGCATCAAAGATAAAATCGTTGGAGCGGTCGAACTTTTTTCTTTTCCGACTTCATTTTTTCTGTTCCAAGTTTGATTGATTTTGATGGAGGGCTCGATTCGCTAGAGTCGTGCTCGTGCTAAGCCACGATTTGACGCCCCTATGTGTCTCTGATGAAGCGGTCGGCTCCTGGCTTATCACACGGGTCGCGGAAGCATTGCCCCCGTTGCGGCGAATTGAGCCGAAGCGCAGGCGTAAGGGAAGAAATATCGACAGCTAAAAGATGGAGGCTCTTGGGAAGGGAAGTAGACTATGGTTTGACCACGTACGACCCATATAGCATGGGGAGGCTTCTATTATATCAGTCATACGATTGGCCCACTACCAGTTCAGTGCTCCTATGGGCGATGGAGAGACCGCTCTCGGTGTCGGGACGGTGGAGACCAAAATAACAGCAGAAATGATTAAGTACAATATATTATTATTATTATTATTATTATTATTATTATTATTATTATTATTATTATTATTATTATTATTAATGATAATTGCGATTGGGTTTTTGGACGCATATCTTACCGACACTTTGCCAATTGGTCAATAAGATTCACCGAACAATGAATTACTTATATGCCTTAATGACGAGATAAGGTGGCGGATATACTCTATTTAATATTTAGTTCTTAAATGACTGATTTGGCGGGACCCTAAAGATGTGACCCAAAACGAACACGCTTTTGGGTACTACGGAGAAGGTCCCACTAAGATTCGGATTGGACAACATTCGTCAATGTCTTCCCATGAAAGTTTACGTCCGTTTAATGCATTTCCATGTTCGTTCAACTTATTATGATGGGGCTTGCCTTAACTCCGCCTCTTTCGACGTGGTCCCCAAGGAAGATATATTTAAGAACCTTAATACCGAAAAATACAAAAACGAATTCGGTGTGGGAGGTGGGTTCTTTCCATAATTGGAAGGCGAAAGCGCAGAGACTTCAAGCTTCTATTGATGTGGTCCCCAAGAAATATACATTTAAGGACCTTAATACCGAAAAATACAAAAACGAATTCCATGTGGGAGGTGGGTTTTTTCCATAATTGGCAGGCACAAGCGTCTCATGCAGAGACTTCGAGCTCCAAGAGCCCAACTCCCGCTCCCTATAAATGCTGGCCCCATTCTCCTCTTTCTCTACGCTCACCTCGAATTCTCCTCTCATCCTCTGCTACATAACCCATCTGAACTCTGCCCTCAACCCTCGATTCCTTTTCTCCTCCATCATGCCGAAGACCAAGGAGACTTCGGCATGCAATTACCCAGGTTGTGGAAAAATATTCACTAAGGAAGGAATGAAGCACCACGTGGATGCTGTCCACCGCAGCGTTGCCTTCAAATGTAAGCGGTGTAGTGCTGCCTTCAAGCTCGACTCGGAGCTTCAGAAGCACCGGGCAGCCCGCAACTGCCACGGCGGTGCAGCCGCCAAGAGCGGTGAGGGCAGTGGAAGTGGAAGCAGTTCAGCAAAAGAGAAGTGATGCACTTCTCAACTTAAATCGGCTACTAAATAAGGGTGGCCAGCCATCAATGATGGCGGCAACCACCCGCGGCGGCCGATCCGCATTTGTTGCTGTTTTTTTTTTTTTTTTGGCTTGTTAATATGGGTATAGGGTGTTTGCTTAGTCGCTCAGCATGTTCTTTTTCTTTCTTTTCTTGTAAAGATGGTCATATGATATGAACTGAGCACGTTTCTGTGGAGGGTCGACTTACCTCACGACCACGGTGGTGCAGATCAACGTTCGTTGCTGTTTTTTCTTTTTTTTTTCCCCTCTCGTTAATATGGGTATACTGCGTTTGCTTAGCTTGTTCATTTACTTCTTTTTTTTCTTGTTAATATCGTAAATGATATGAAACTGAGTTTGCTTCTGTGGAGGGGCGACGAGCGGCACGCTGTCTTCCTTGGACAGTATGTTGAACCGGCCTGTCTTGACGATCCCCTCGCGCAGCGTGCGAGCGTTCGCCATGCAGTTCTGCATGATGTTTTTGTATCCCTTGCAGATGCAGAGTCGAGACATTTCAAAATTCAAGTCAGACAGAAAAAGATTCTTTGACATGTTAAAGTAGTCCAACAAGAACTCCACAGCTTTCAAAAACAGCCAACTGATCCCATGACTGACTTCAGTGCTCACTAACTAAGGTCGACTTCATTCATGCCGGTTTTATGATAACATTGTCACAGCAGACATTTCCATTTTTTAATGTAGTCATTTGGAGCATCAAATAAAAAGAACATGCAAACTCACCTCGAACCCCAGCCTTATAAACTCATGATACTAAGCTATAATTTGACTCGAACCTGCCGGAATAACCAAGTAGAAAGATCAAGAGCCACAAATTAGTACAGGACAGCAAGTCACCACCTCATAGACATGCGGGAAAAAGAACATCTTCCGTCGTCAAAGATCACTCCTCTAAAGCTTCACCGAAGGTATCGAGTCCACGTACAATATTGACTGCATCGCCACCCGGAAAGAGCAAAATTTGCAGTAAGACAAATTATATTACATGTTAAAGTTCTTGGCATTACCTTTCCAAAATATTTTCTATCTCATTTTTAAGTTTTAGCCAAACACCGCAAAATATCATCATTTTCTTTGAAAATGGCTTATTGAAAAATATTTTCTTAAAACACCATATTTTTTGTGAAAAGAACAGAGTTTAAACTGAGAATTTCAAGATTATATATGCTCACGTACTCGAGTGTTCCCAATCCTAATATCAACTCAACTCCATGGACTTGACTGTATGCACAATTTTCTCCGGGCTCACGTCTCTCTCTCTCGGTCTCATTTCTCGCTTGCTTGCTTCACTACCGCCTTCTATGTCCTCCTTTTACATGCAATTAATGATAGTATGTGTGCACGACCATCATGGACCGACCTAAGAAAATGGATATAGCTTCTGCCTTTTCTCCTTCATTTATTAACAAAAGACAATGGAAGCCCACAAGACAAATCTCTGAATCACGGCGGCGCCCTCCAATTTTCATGGCACATGGTCATGCGCATGCATTTAATGAGATGGACGAAGAATGGTGGCGAGAAACATGTGCATGGCTACTTTCCTCTTTCTTTGACTTATATAAATCGATGTGCAGAAGGATTTGTCAAACTTCATTTATCACCCCCCTGCAAAGTCAAAGAATAATCCAATTCTTGATCAGTCTTGTGCGATGCATTTAATTTCTCCACGCGTGATAAAAAAAAACGGGTCGAGTCTTAGACACGGGTGCAAATTCGAGACATAATGTAATAGATATCATTAAGGAGTTTCACGTCCTTGAATTCTCCGGTTAAAGGTGGAGCCAAGGATCACTGCATACATATCGTAGTCTCATCCATCATCTCAACAGCTTCCATTGGTCCATCACATAATAACCCTCCTCCAGTTTCACTTCCTTCAGCAGGCAAACCTGACCAACGGAAATTTATGAAATACAAGAGAAATAGCTTAACCATCCCACTAACAACGTACAAGTACCTAAAGTGCAGTGGACCTTAGATCGGTATGGTCGTTAGAATGTTGGTCTACTAGTACATGATGGAGTCGCATAATTATGCACATTCGTGCTGTGATCCGCTGCTAGACCATATAAATATCAATTTCTAGTCTACATGCAATGTCTACAAGATCAACAAGATCAAACAACTGGGATCAGATTGCAAATTGAATGAGCTGCATCTCCAAATCAAATGCTCAAAACGTACTAACCCAGTTCTAAAAAAGACTGTGGAGTAGATAATGATCAATTTAAGAACAAGTCTGCCTCAAACATACATAAAAAGCAATTTTTACATAGAGAATGCGAGGCATGCCTGCACATTGGCCCCGGTAACAATAATCGGCTTATCATAAAACTCTCGATATTTTTCCCCCACCACCTCCGTGATAGCACAGACATTGAACACACGCTGTGGAAATTCGTACGCAAGCCTTCAAAATCGTGGAGAAATCCGACTTGTCTAACAACTTGAAAGCAGCAATCAACGAGAAAAGAAAGAAACTGAAACGTTTTCATGGCGACCAACGAAAGCAACCAGAAAGAAGGAACTCCAAGACTCCACATCAAATGGACAACGCACGAAATCAGGAGCGAGTGCCTACTTGGGAAGAGGGTCACGGACGTATCTGGAGGCGAAAGTGGAGTGGAGTGCAGTGCAGGTGCTCATCGGAGTCTGATACCGTCGTCGTGACCACCATTCTTCCTCCTCTCTCTTCCTCCCACTCTCGCCCACGAAAACAAGAAACCGAACGAGAGAGAAACAAGCACGCTGCGGAGGGAGATAAGGGGAAGTTGGCTTTATAAAGGGAGAGCTTGCTTATCTGTGCGCGGAAAGAAACGGTTTGCGTTTGCTTTAAATCCGATGATGATGATGATGATGATGATGACGACGACGACGACGATGGTTACGACGATGATGCTTAGTGCTTGCTTAAAAGGGAGATGCGTCGTTGTGCGAAACAGGGGATCACTGGAGCTGCGGAGAGAGTCCACACAAGTGGGGTTGCGTGGATGGGCGAGGACACGTGTACTCGTGCTGCGAAGAGGTGTGCGGAAACCCGACCCACATTGATGGTCATTATCTAATGGAATTATCTAAATTTTTTCCTATCCAACGAAATCCAATCAAATCCAATCCATTTTGTATAGCGCGCGGGCAGAGAAATTAAAAAAAAAAAAAAAAAAAGTAATCTGCGTAAAGCTAAATCTATCCACTGCAGCATTTTAATCCAAGTTGTACTCTGATGCCCTTTGAGCATTGATTGAATTTAGTCGGATTTTACGCTTGAGAAATTGGATTAACGATTAAAAATATTGGGATTTAATTTTTTTTATAAAAATAACGTACATGGAGAAAAAGCCTAACTTTAAAAAAAAAAAAAAGGTTAGTTTTAAAGATCGCGGATCCTCACCTACCACTGAAAAAATAAAAGGAGAAAAAAGAATAAATAAATAAATAAATCTTCTTAATCTGACATGGGTTAGATTCGGATATATGGGTCGGGTCATTGGGTTGGATTGGATAAATCCGGTCCGAACCCGTAATATTATTATTATTATTTTTAGAAAATTTTTAATGATTTTTAATAATAATAATAATATTTGGGATTTTTTGTGATTGTATATAAACATGGTATAGCAAGCAATGTGGGGGAATTATTAGCTGGTTTTTAAATAACTAGATTCATTTTTGTAAAGGGCTTTTAGATCTTATTTTGGGAATTTATTATGATTACATTATATGTTACTAACAAAGCGATGAATTATGACTGAACATCTCAATTTTTAAATGAATCGTATTCGCTATTTACAACCAAGTATTACTAATCTTGACAGAGGGTTGTGATATGCTTGAGCCGTGCTCATGCCAAGGCGCGATTTGACGGACCAACGATGAAGTGGTGGGCTCCTGGCTTATTACACGTGTCAGGGTATTATTGGCCTCCTTAGGGCAAATCGAGCCGAAGCGCCAGCGTAGGAGAAGAAACATCGACGGCTGAACGATGGCGGCTATGGGGAAGGGAAGTTGACTGTGGTTTGACCACGGACGACCTGTAAAGCTACTTGCAAGGGAAGGTCTATATTGTATTCATCTATTGTTATTGCATATTTATCATTATCATTCTTTTTGTCGAGGAATTTGTCATAAATTAATATAGAGAAAAAAAAACCCTTAAAACGAACTAAAATTATCTAACAGAAACTTGATAAAGGGCAAATGTATTACACAGGTACAAATTTGAGGTTATTTATGTAAGAAAAATAATTTTGAGTAAATTTGTTAATGAGCTTTTTAAGTCTTGAAAAAGTTCAAGATAAATATGTTACAATAAATATAATTTAGATTTGGTGACTTTTTCCTAAAAATTTAATTGGCACTTATAATTTATTTATTTTTCATTCAATGATTATCAATTCTTTTTTTTTTTTGTCGGTTCTACTTTTATTTTTACTCTCGACTTTTGTCATACTTTTACGGAGCATGGGACTCGAAACCCACACATGAAGCACATCCGAAACTAAATCGTTTCTATTTCAACTCTCCTAAGAATGTGGGGATTTGAACTTTCCACCTCCCATTTTTATGTGGGAAAGGTGGTCACCGAGACAAACCCAGCCGTTAATACTAAAAAAGGTTGGATTTTTAGTTGGAAAATCTTGATTTTGGTCGTGTTGTATTCTTTTTCCTCCTAGGAAATTGCGGAAGAGATTCGATTTTGCAAGCAAAGAAGCATTTCCCTTTTCCCATTTCCCACAAATCAAAAAAAAATCTGTAGAAAAATTAAATTGCCAACAAACCGAAAGTCCTCTTTGTGCTGATAATAGCGCTTTCATAAATTACATGAGAAGATAGTGAAATAATAAAATCAATGTGAAAAAGCCCAACGGTTTAAGCTGGTTACAATAGTGCTAGGACCATCCTTTCCTCATGTTTTAAAAATCATATTTAGACCAAAATGATATCGTTTTAACCTCATGTTTTGTGTTTTAGCCATGTCAATGCCATGTAAGAGAGAGAGATATTAAAAAAAGTTACATTAGTATTTTTCATTAGCCAAGTTGGACAGAATCAATAAAATGACTAGATTGTATCAATTTGAAAAATTTTAGGAGTTGATTGCACTTTTGCAAGTGCATTTTTGTGACAAGTTTTGCAAAGAACGTGATGCCCAATTTCTTTTATTTTTTCACCTTCCACCCTGCATGGTCACATCGTGAAGCATGTGATTATTTGGAAAATTATCCGCGAGAGACATTGCAGTTTCGTATGAAGTCAATAGACAAATTTTAAGATCGAAATGATCGAGCTTGTTTTAAGGTAATTTTGAAAAAGAAAAAGAAAAAGTCTTAATAAACAACTTCTCCGCGACAGCTAACAAACATATTTCGCAGGAAAAACTTCGACTTAAATAATTAGTCACATGTTTTACGAGGAAATTAATGCCTTGGAAGGAAATTAGAATTTTCTTTTAAAAAGTGTCAAGGACTGCCCCTCTTAACAAAATCGAAAGAAAGAACGTAAAAACAATACAACTTTCACTCGGTAAAATTATGCCGAAACCGAACCGGATTCATATTCACTGCATCACTTGTTCAAAGTCACTAAGATTCGACTAAGGAAGGTATCTACTAAATAAATGAAAATTGATAATAGCGAACGAAATAAAGGAAACTAAATATTCCTAACTATAAATATCTAAACTTAAAAAGATCCTCTACCTAAACAAGGGGACTATATATTTGGTAATCAAAAAGTGTATCACGACATTCAATTCAATGATAGGATACTTTTATGTTTAATTATGGCGAAATCTAGGACTTGCCCCTTTAGTATGCTTGCGATTGCTCCGTTTTAGTAGATGATTTTTCCGTTTATTTATAGATACCTTTAGAAAACAAAAGTTGATGCAGTTTATTCCTAATACCTATTTATTAATTACAGTTGTTTCCGGCATATAACCAAGAATTTCCTCAAAAAACTAATTGTGTCTAAAACAGGCAAATCACTGGTAAGTTGATAAAATTTCATTGCATGAAAATTATTGGATCTCTTCTTTTCAATAAAATGTGTCAACGTATTTGATCACAATGAAATCGATTCTTTTTAATAAATCCAAAAGCATATTATATCAAAATAAATAAATCAATAAACGCTTTTTTTCAACAAATCCCTTTATTTGCAATTTCTCCCACCTCATGATACCGAAATCTGACAAGAATTACATTATTTGGATTTCCTCTTTTGGCTCGATGATATATTCTTCACTTATCTAACAAGAATTATATTATTTGGATTTTCTCTTTTGGCTCGACGATATATTCTTCACTTATCTATTTCAGCGATGTATATTTGAAAAGATAGTTATTTCCTATTTGGCTTGAGTGTATCTTTTTATTTGTGGCAAATATATAAATATTTTCTCTACCCGTTGGGAATTATGCATCATATAAATCCTGCCCCCTCTCTCTGCACAACCCGCCGATCTTCTGCTTTCTCTCCAATCCGCGAATCAACAATGGCGGAGCACGGCCAAAAAAATAAAAAAAAGAAAACAATGGCGCAGAATTGGCCCGATCTCCCCCCGGAGCTGCTAGAACTGTGCTCGAGACGGCTTCTTCTAGGGGATTGGTTCGCATTCCGATCCGTGTGCTCGACGTGGCGTGCTGCCGCATTCAAAGAGAGGTTCGACTACCCATGGTGGATGCTCGAGGACAATGAGAACACCAAGACAGAGTGGGCTGAGTTTTACAGCCCCTTCAGTTCGCAAATTCACAGAGTTTTAATGCCGGAAGTGAAGGGCAAGAGGTGCTTCTCTTCACGGGGTTGGATCTTGACTATCGGCAAGGATTGGAAAATCCACATGCTGAATCCCCTGTCACGTGCCCTGTCACGTGCTGACGACATCATTGAGCTCCCTAGTGCAAAAACACTACCCAACTGGGGTCCCGAGGTAGAAGAACAGCCGGATGACTATTGCCGTGTTTTCCTCAGCAAATTTCTCTTGTCTGCAAGCCCCGCTTCATCTCCAGACTATACGGTCATGGTCAAGTGCTCGTCCTGTGGACCATTAGCCTTTTGGAAACCCGGCAATAAGGAGTGGAAAGAGTTGACTCCCCCGGAGGACTACCCAGAGATTGGTGTTGTGGATGTCATACATTACCAGGGGCAATTTGTTGCCCTTGGCTACTTCGCTTTTATGTTCACCTTTGATGTGGATGGACCATATCCAACAACTCAAGTTATATTGGAGCCTCCGGAATCTCCGGAATTTTGACATAGCTCAGATTTTGCTATAAACAAGTACTTGGTGGAGTCGGCGGGCCGTCTATTGCTGATCTTACGATTCGAACAACAAGAGCAACAGCATGGAACCGATAGTTTTCAGGTTTTCGTCGTTGATTTAGATACTAGAAAGTGGACGGAGCTTGAGAGCATGGGGAATGTATCCCTCTTCGTGGGTTTCAACTCTTCCTTTTCAATACAGGTTGATGAGAACCAGCAAGTTATCAAGCCAAACTGTATTTACTTTAGCTGCTGGGACGACATCGGAATATACCACATGGAAGATGGAAGAATTGAGTTTGACAAAAAAGCTGATTATAATTTTGATCCGCCTCTATGGATTGAATCTCCGCCTCTATGGATTGAACCAAGATTTTGAGGTAGCACTAAATTGATCTTCCATCAATAAGTTAAAGTAGGATTTTATAGACATTTAGAAGTAGCCTTCTATTAGTATTTTCGGTGGTAAGAATTTTGCTTATCTTGCATGGGACTCGAATTTTAAGTTGGTAATGAAAATTTGCATATTTTTTTAATCTTTTTATGCGGTATATGACAGCTCTTAAAGCGTTGCTTTTGAGATTACACTTAGTCCATGGAGATCGTGCTCTTGACATGTTTTCGAATTATATTCAATGCAAGTCGATAAAGTCAACTAGGATGACATATCAATTTAATTATATTATGTATGCAACAAAGGAAGAACTATCCAAGAAGAGAAAACAGGGACCAGTGCAAGTGGGAGATAGAACCCAGGTCACGAAATCGTATTTCGTGACCGTTGCATCGCTTCTAGATCAAAGAAGCAACATTTAGAAGTATAGGAATTCACATATGAAACAAGAAACAGCCCTCTTACTAGCAATTTTTCCGAAGGCCAGTATTCTCTTCTGTAACCTTCCGCTACGCAAGCTCACATCATGAGCTTGTGTTGATATTTGATATATAATAATTTACAAGTTATACGATATGTTACTGGATCCACTTATCAAGCATAGGATTACTTGGGAAAATGTTCGCAGTCTCTTCCTTTTGGTAGCATGCCATGATCAATATGGTCAACAGTCTCGATGATACCAACAAGCAACACTCTTCTTTCTGCTACCACCCTGCCTATGACCCTCAAATGATAGAGTGCCAATTCAAAAGAAAAATATATGAACATGGTTCATTATAATTACCACATAACTATATGTTGTTTTTGTCTCAAACTTCCAGGTTCACGATAGATCCTTGACTCCTCCGTGTAAAAAATGAATGCCATCCCAACCTCATTTCAACGCAAGGAAGAAATTCGAAGGGAATGCGGTGTTTTACTGATCATGTCAACGTTTGATGTGGTTGACATTTTGACATTTTAATTAATTTGTTTTCTTCATCGTATGTTCATTACTTTTCTAGTCATAGCACGTGTCATAGACATATTCTTTGCCCAAACAACGTTGGCAAAACGCAATTGAAGAATCTTCACCTTTTACATTGAAGAACGTTGCATGCCTCCATAGCCCTCGTCGAAGCTCTCTTCCCCGCCCTTCTTTTTTTTTTTTAATCAATTCTGGGGCTTATTGTTGACGTGGCAATTCCGTGGCAAAAAGATGACGTTTTCACCGTCATCCGCTAAGTCAGCTTTTCGCGAGGCACGTAGATAATTTATATTATTAAAATAAGTCTTGTCGAAATTGGCATTTAATTTGGAGTGAAGCACGAGTGTGACATGAGTCTAATATAAATCTCCATTTCTTAGTTTCATTTAAAGTAAAAAACACTGGTGAGGGAGTTAACATAGTCTAAGCTAAACCAAGAAGCTGTAAGCAAATGTAATCTGCCGCGAGCGGTTCACCGAATGGACAAAACAGAAGTGCAAAAACGGCAGATAACAGTGAATGCAATGAACGGTTTGTGGATTAGTAAGGCCTTGAAAATATTAGCCATGATGAACAAGAGCGGCGCATTAGCAAAGTATACCGAAAAAGTATCAATTTCACATTGGATCGGCCCTCTGCCGTGACATCCTTCCAAGCTAACTCTCGTCTGTTGGTGAATGAGCAACCGAGTTATAAGAAGTAATTTCGCTTCATTTCTCAGTTGGACTGCACCCTAAGCAGGGAAACGAGCAAACTAACATTTGAACGAGGGAAATCACCTATAACAATTGACAGGGATGTCAACAGACGACGATAGTGAGGGAAATGCGGAAGAGACAGCGAGGCATTCCGATTGAGGTTGCCATGGCTGCACATGGAAGAAGAAGTAGAGACATCAGCTGCGACACAAGCCAACGGCACCATAAGAGCGATGATTTGGGGAAACTTCAAGAGCTAGGGTCTTCACGGTTAGAAAAACTCAATTATCGGAGTCGATAAATAAAGGAAAATTCTTTCTCAATATATATCCAAGTAATTTATTTATACTCAAGACATGTTGACTAAACAAGGAATCTACTAAATAAATGAAAATAATAAACTAAATATCTCTAACTATAAATATCTAAACTTAAAAGATTCTCTACCTAAATAATGGGACTGTATATTTGGTAATCAAAAAGTGTATCACGATTTTCAAATCAATGATAGAATACTTTTATTTTTAATTATGGCGAAATCTAGGACTCGCCCCCTTAGCATCCTAGCGATTGCTCCGTTTTAGTAGATGATTTTAAGTTAATTTATAGATACCATTAGAAAATAAAAGGTAGCCTATTCCTAATACCTATTTATTAATCACAGTCATTTCGACATATAACTAAGAATTTCCTCAAAAAATAATTATGTCTAAAACAGGTGAACCATTGGCAAGTCGATAAAATTTCACCGCATGAAAATCATCGGATCTCTTCTTTTTAATAAAATGTCTCAACATATTTGATCACAATGAAATGGATTCTTTTTTTATAAATGCAAAAGCATATAATATCAAAATAAATAACTAAAATATAAGTTCTTTTTCTCCACAATTTTCTCACTTTTACTCAAACCTTCGCTACACACATCCCTTTATTTGCAATTTTCCTCACTTCATGATAACAAAATCTAATATGAATTACGCTATTTGGATTTTCTCTTTGGCTAAACGATATATTCCTTTTTTTTTATTATCTATTTTAGCAATGTATTTTAATCATTTGATTTGAGTGTATCTTTTTTATATGTGGCAAATATATAGATATTTTCTCTCCCCCTTTTGAATTATGCATCATATAAATCCTCCTCCCCCTCTGCAAAACCTGCGGAACTTCTGCTTTTTCTCAAATCCGCAAAACAACTGTGGTGGAGCACCAAAAGAAGAAAAGAAAAACAATGGCAAAGAATTGGGCCGATAAAGTGCTCAAGACGACTTCTTCTAAGTTCTAGAGGATTGGTTCGCATTCCGATTAAAGAATCTCTCTATACAAGGGAAGAGATGACGGTATTATTCATAGATCTATCACAATTACAAGAGAGGGAAGCGATGACGGTATTATTCATAGATCCATCACAACTATGAGACAGTGATTGTAATATTAAAGTTGACAATGAATGAGTATACGTTGCTTTGTTTTTGAGAATTCCAATATCGCATCTTTAGTCTTTGCATGTGTTGATTAACCACGAAGCAAGTGAGTTTCTAATCAAGGCATGTCACTCCATCGCTAATTGAAAAATTACAATACTACATTCTTTCACATCATCCAAGAAGCAAGAAGCACCTACTCCTTATTTTTTTTATTTTTTTTGTATTTTCGCCAAAAGTGACATTATACAAGTTCAAAATAATCTTTCTTTGTTACCAATTTCGTCTTTCATAAAAAATGAAGAATCTTATACAATGAAGCACAACATCTTTTTCCCTTTCGTCTTCACAATTTAACAAGGTGAGAC
Organism: Eucalyptus marginata; assembly: GCA_014182565.1. Taxonomy (NCBI): domain Eukaryota; kingdom Viridiplantae; phylum Streptophyta; class Magnoliopsida; order Myrtales; family Myrtaceae; genus Eucalyptus; species Eucalyptus marginata. Next base: position 6,531,095 of record CM024592.1, read on the forward strand.
TAATGAAATATTGGCCTTGAAAATAAAATAGAATGCTAGATGTCCCACTTGAAAGGATTTTGATTCGGTTTAGGGGACAAAACATTTAAAACGATCCTCTTTTATGCTACTAAAAGTTATTCCTAGAGACTAGAGAGAATGAATTTGCAAAAGAAAAAGAAAAAGAAAAAGAAAGGTCATTTTAGGAAATTGTAGAGAAGTTTCTTTCTAATTAATGTAAAGGATATCCATAAATAATTTCGACACCATGTTTTGTCACCTTAACTGCAACGACTGCAATTTTTACATGATACCCACTTGGCACTTACATAATAAAACTTTGGACGGCCATACTTTTTCTTTGCTAGATTTTATTTATTATAAATCCAAAAGCATATTATTTCAAAAGAAAATTACTAAAATGAACGTTTTTTTTTTCCCACAATTTTCTCACTTTTACTCAAACATTCACCGTTGATATCCATCTGTTTACAATTTTCCCCACTTCATGATACCCAAATCTGACAATAAATATATTATTTGATTTTCTCTTTGGCGGGACGATATATCCCTCACTTATCTATTTTAGCAATGTATACGTGGAAAGATAGTTGTAATCTAATAAACATAATTTAAACGGGCATTCTGTTTTCATTTTTTCTTTTCATATTTGATAGGTATATTGTGTTGCTCTGTTGACTATAGTGTCATAAACTTTGAAATTCGAACAATGCTATAGTATGGACATTGCATTGTAATATCTATTTAGATCTATTGCTTTCTGTTGTTTTTGTCATTTCTCTTCTGCTCTGTTGTTATTTTATATGTTCAACTCTCCATGTTTAATTAAGCATGAACAATGGTTGAAAGATGTAGTTTTGCGATATTTGCAGATACACAAGATTGTTTCCATCATTGGTAAGAATTTTTTTTTGGCAGCTGACTTGTGACGTGCGACGTAAGATAATTTCACACGGAAAATCAAATGATTATAACAAGATTTCCCTACTAATTCATTTCTTTTAGGGGTGGAAAATGATTTGCTCAAAAGAAAAGCAAACAAGCGATAGAAACATGTCATCGGTGAACCACATACCACTATCCACTTCTCTAGCAACAAGCACAAGAGAATTTGATGAATCTCTTCCTACCTCAAGTTGCTCCCGACACCTTGGATTGGCCGTTAAGTTGACTGATATTCAGAGGATGGCTATTGTTGGTCGGAACAGCAAAGGAAGCAACACTAGCTCACCCTTTGTTCAAATGAAAAGAAGGCTTGGTGTACACCATAGCACCATTTTTGGTATGCTGTTCGGTGAGAAGATATAATTGGATGGATTGTCTTTGTTACAATTTTGGGTTGCTTTAAGTTCATAACCCTTAGGCCACCGAGCAAGAATTTGATAAGGATGGCCAATGGATCTAGATGGATCTCTACTAGCATAATCTGATAGGGATACGTGTATCTACTATCTGTCGCGTGAATTCTTTTCCACACAAGGTTGGTTCTGCTCAGCATGAGGGAAATGGCATCACGAGAATAGCCGACCATCTTGAACTACCTCCATCACAATGTAGTAAATACGAGTACAAACTCTATGTAAGATCCATTTGTTTTGCTACATATTGAGCAAGCTTACAATCTCTCGCTAGATTTTCCTGGTCGTACCATGTCTAGAGCTTTGGGATTCCCCTCATGTGTTCTTACGCAATTCTATAGCTATTCATCTAAAGATAGTGTTAAATTGATGTTGATTCAACATTTTTCATAGTTAGTGTAGTAACTGTAATTGCTCATCTTGACCGTTTTACTCATATCGATTAAAATAATTTCCAATTTGTCATTGAGCCACTACAAAGGCCACTTGAGAAATTATTAAATGCTGATGGGACGACATGCTCGGCCAAATGATTAATAAAGGTTACCGACTAACCTTCTCGGCGGTTTGTTTATGATGTCATGTTTAACATAACTTTTAATAGAAAGACCAACTGAATCATGTTTCCAAACTATCTGCTGTAGCAATGCATCGTCACTGCACACAATTCGCGAAATGTGAAGTTTATACTAGAGATTGAGTTCTTTTGATAAGTTTGGGACTCTTCCTTGTTCAAACCATCATTAGAATTAGGAAGAAGAGAGAGAGAGGGATGCTACTTATTTTTGGTATCTCGCACAATATCCCTGTTTCAACACAATTTTGGTGATTAAGAGACTAAGGCAGTGTTTGTTTATGTTTTTTTTTTTTTTTAAATTTTTATAAACAAAATTTCTGTTTTTTTTTTTTTTGTTTCGGGGAACGAAAAAGAATAGAAACGCGTTTGTTTGCGTTTTTGTTCCAAATTTATTTTTTATTCCCGGGAACACATTTGGAATGCAAAAACAAGAAACAAGAAAACATGTTTCTTGTTTCGGAACAAATTTTAAGAACGACTTTTCTCTCTCCTCTCTTTTCTTTTCTTTTTGTTCTTCTTCTGTTCTTCTTTTTCTTTGGCCGATCGCCGCCTCGGCCATGGCCTAAGTGACCGGTCTGTCGAGGGTAGGCGACGCCGTCGAAGGCCGGCGACCTCGGCTGAGCGTCGCCGGCCCCGGTGAGCCTCGCACCGGTTGGGCGAGGCCTCCGGCCCTCATCGGCCGGTCGCCGGCCATGGCCGAGGCCGGTGACCGGCCACAAGGAAGAAAAAAAGAAAGAAAAAAATGAAAAATAAAATAAAAATATTAAAAAATTAAAAGAAACAAAAAAAGAACACAAATTTACCAAACATGTTTCTGTTCTTTTTTTATTCTAGGAACAAATTTACCAAACGTGTTCTTTTGTTCAAAACTGGTCCCCGAACAGAAATAGTTTTTCTGTTTCCTAAAATAAAAAAGAACAGAAACACAAACAAACGCACCCTAATTCTTTCTAAGTCTTCACTTAAGAGGACCTCGGTAAACTCCTGGTCATGCGGATTTTAAAGTTGATTTTCAACTTGTCAATCACATGTTGACTTTGGAAAAGACACTTACCATTTGGAGGTAATAGCACACTTACGAAATTGGCAACAAAGAGAGAGCCGATATTGTATCCCATAATACAATAATGTATGTCTAGATTTTGGCTCATGCGCAAGAGATGATCTAGAACAGTTTCATCAAGAGATTTTTTTGCTTAATGATTTGACCAATCATCACTTAATATTTATTCATAACATAGCAAGTAGGAGAAGTACAACGAAGTCTTAAACCTATAAGATTAGTACTAATTTAATACTAAACCTTTCAATTTGGCCAATTTAATCATACATCTTTTGACAATAACATCAATACAATCCATCCAGTCAATTTAGGCCGGAAAGCACTGACATAAATGTTGACCATCTTGTCAACACTAACATAGAACTTATTAATAATTTTTAATTTTTTTTAATTTTCCTCTTTTTTCTTTTTTTTTCTCTCATTTTTTTTTCTTTTTACTAGTGGTTGGCTGTCTACCATAGGCGAGGGTCAGCCTCGCTTGATCATGCTTGGATGAGTGGTGGTGAGGCCTGCCTCGCCAGGTCGAGTGAGGGCAAGGCCAAGCAAGCCTCGGCCTATGAGAGCGGACCAAGAGGTGGGGTTGCCTTGGAGGAGAGAGAGAGAGAGAGAGAGAGAGAGAGAGAGAGAGAGAGAGAGAGAGAGATTGAGGGATAGTTGGAGAGAAGGGAGGAGAGGGCTGAGATGAGGGTAGTGTTTGGGGCGAAGCATAGAGAGAGGGCGATCTGGACTCACGGAATAGGTGGAGCAACCGCTTGGAGACCAGAGGCACCCAAGAAGACGACAATGATTAGGATGACAACGATAGACAAATGAAGATTTCTTGGAGAATGTTCATCGCATAAAACGTTATTTATGTTTTCGAAACTCTCGACTCTCACCTCTCTCTGTTTCTCCATCATTTCTTCTTCTTCTTCTTCGGTTGGGTTGCGTCGTGCTTGTCGCAAGATGCTTTTTGAGCAAAGAATTTTTGAGGTGGCAAGAATCCTCGCCAAATCTGGGAGGGCGCCTAGTCGGCACTAACCCTCGCCCACCCACAAAAAGAAAAGGGAAAAAAAAAAAAAATTTCAAAAAACATTATAAATTATAAAGAAATATGTACATGTCAACATCAACTTTGCCACGTAGAACGGCTAACATCCATGTTAGCGATTTTTAGTTTAGATTAACCCAATGAATTGATTTGGTACCGATGTGAAAATGTTTAGGATTAAATTGGTATCAATGTCATATATTTAGAACTTTTTTGATATTTTTCCCCGTAGAAAGCAAGCAAGGTATCAACGTGTGTGAAGTTGCTCGCTGGATAGATGAATTATTCAACCAAAAGGAAAATTGTGCTCGTGTTTGTGGTTTCCATAAGCGGAAATTTACAACAAAAAGGGGGAAAAAGCAACATTTTAACCGATTATTATATTGCTATTAAAAAAAAAATGAACATGTGCAATTAAAACATCATCGGATGGGTCCTATAACCTCCTAGCATAGCCTTAAACAAATAGTTTAAATAATCAAATATTAATGCTTCGATGATTATTTTGACACAAAGCATGGAAGAAATTAATCAAAGAAAAGTTATATACATCTATTTATAGTATAATGTATGGACAAAGGAAGGAAATAATGATAGATACAAAAGATCGATTGTAATGACAAATTGATTCAATCAATAAACCCAAGTTCTAGATTGTATCTTTGATAGCAAGGCATATCTTCAACATATTTATCTTTCGAGGCTCATAAAAGAAGTTTTTTATTTCTATTTTTGTTGTCACATGTTAGGAGGTCCCTAGTCACAAGTTGCCAAGAGCAAATACTGAGGATTCTTATCGGTCAACGATATCAATGCAATGTCTTAACTGTTTTTTGTTACTCGTGTTGTTATCTCGTGCTTTTGATCCAATGATTTTCTAAATGAAGATCCCAAGCAAAATCGAAATAGATAATTGAATTGTTCTATATACATATACATACATACATATATATATATATATATATATATATATATATATATATGTATGTATATATATCACTTCAATGAGGATCAACTGAAAAGAGCCAACTTTGATTTATAAGCTGATTAGCAGGATTTATCAATGAACTTTGTTGTATTATATGGAAATTCTATTTAAATCTCCGCAATTATACCTAATGATATCTATTAACTTGAGAAAAACCATGGTAAGGGATAATAACGACCATGGTTTCGCTAAAAAAAATTTATATGAAAATATTTTTTAAAATTTCCAATGTCTATAGTTCCAATTTCACGTGTTGAGATGACATGACAGTATTATTCATAGATCTATCACAACTGTGAGAGAGTGATTGTAATATTAAAGTTGACAATGAATAAGTGAACGTTGCATTGTTTTTGAGAATTCCAATATCGCATATTTAGTCTTTGCATGTGTTGATTCACCATGAAGCAAGTGAGTTTCTAATCAAGGCATGTCACTCCATCGCTAATTGAAAAATTATAATACAACTTTCTTTCCCGTCATCCTAGAAGCAAGAAGCACCTACTCCTTATTTTCTTTGTATTTTTGCCAAAAGTGACATTATACAAGTTCAAAATAATCTTTCTTTGTTACCAATTTCGTCTTTCGTAAAAAATGAAGAATCTTATACAATGAAGTACAACATCTTTTTCCTTTCCGTCTTCACAATTCAACAAGGTGAGACTAATGAAATATTGGCCTTGAAAATAAAATAGAATGCTAGATGTCCCACTTGAAAAGATTTTCGTTCGGCTTAGGGTACAAAACATTTAAAATGATCCTCTTTTATGCTACTAATAAAACTGACTCCTAGAGACTAGAGAGAATGAATTTGCAAAAGAAAAGAAAAAGAAAAATAAAGGTAATTTCAGGAAACTGTAGAGAAGTTTCTTCCTAATTAACGTAAAGGATATCCATAAATAATTTCGACACCATGTTTTGTCACCTTAACTGCAACGATTGCAATTTTTGTATGATACCCACTTGGCACTTACATAATAAAACTTTGGACGGCCATACTTTTTCTTTGCTAGATTTTGTTTTATTATAAATCCAAAGGCAAAGGCATATTATTTCAAAAGAAAATTACTAAAAATAAAAACATATAAATCCTCCCCCTTTCTCTCTTTGCACAACCCGCGGATCTTCTGCTTTCTCTCAAATATGTGAATCAACAACAATGGCCGAGAATTTCCGAGAAAAAAAATAAAAATAAAAACAACGAGGGAGAATTGGTCCAATCTCCACCCAAAGCTGCTAGGATTGTGCTAGAGACGACTTCTTCTAGAGGATTGGTTCGCATTATGATCCGTGTGCTTGACATGGCGTGCTGCCGCATTCGAAGAGATGTTCGTTTACCCATGGTGGATGCTCGAGGATGACGAGGGGCTGAGTTCCACGGCCCCTTCCGTTTGCGAATTAACAGTGTTCTATTGCTGGAAGTGAAGGGGAAGAAGAGGTGCTTCTCTTTCGGGGGTTGGATCTTCACTATCGACCAAGATCTGGGAATCCACATGCTAAATCCCCCGTCCCGCGCTGCCAGTCGCTATAGCGACGACATCATTAAGCTCCCTAGTTTGGACAAGCTTTCCGGCTGGGATCCCGAAGCGACATCTCATTGACTTTAGAACCTCTCTATTCACTAAGCGCCCCCCTAGTTATTAGGCACAACATCATGCAACATCTCATTGATCAAGTTAACTTTTTGCAATGAGATGGAAAGATAGGCACCGCAACGGTATTGACTAAGCACCATATTTTAAATATTACGGTTGAAGAAAATCTCGGTCATATCCAACATGAGAAACCGACAAACAAGTAAATATGAGAAACCAACGAACAAGAAATCTTCTGTTTTTCTCTCAAGCGAGTGCCTCATCTGCGAATGCTCTGGCCAAGGCCCCTTGCTCTCTCCCGAGCAGCTCCTTTGTATACCGTTCCGCCTCCCCTCGAGCGATCGTGCACACCTCACCTCAGCCTGGAATCTTTTCCGTTATTTCCCCGCCAGCTTAACATTTTAGAAGGTTCGGACTTGCTCCCATCACCTGTCCGTCGTTCCTTTCTCTCACGGGTGCACGATCACAGCTCTGTCACAGTCAAGGACGCGTCCCCCTCTCTTGCATCACAGACGTCAGTTGTGCCAAAGAAGGAAGAAACGATATGGGCTAGGCTTTGTTAAGCTCCCAAGGGCTTTGAAAATATTAAAGAAATTGCCGAATTGGGAACTATGTTGCATCAGCTCAGGTTGAAGTCAACTTGTTCAGAATCTGTGATCATTTGTTGCTAAATCAATGTCTCGACTTATGTCGCCAGCATGAGAATTGAGTTTTGTAGAATGTTCATGTCCACGGTTCGAGTTGAGTTCTTGATACGAATAGAGTCGGGCGTTCAGCATTGTTATGTATTGGCTTTGATCTGCTTATTGCTTTTCGTGTTTCCTTATACCCGTTTCTATGTTCTACATGTGTATGTGATGGTGGTGTTCATTGTTCAATGGTGGTCACTAGTGGCGTTTTCCCGGCGATTAACGGTAGCGGCAGGCGACGAGAGACGGCGGAGAGCGGGGTTGAGTATGGGTCGGCTACCTGCTGAGGTGCCTACATTTCCATTCGTGCGTTAGAGTGTCGAGCGTTGGTCGAAGATTTGTGTGGTTTTGGCAACAGTATAATCTTCGGGAAGAAGACCTGCACAGGATGGAGGAGAGTTTCGGGGAAGAAGGCGTGCGTAGGGGAGGTAGAAGATCGTTAAAAGGTGATCCATTTTTAGAAAATCCTAGAACAAGGTAGCCTGCGCATGCTTCGGATTGAAGTATGCTTAATGCAGAAGGAAGAGTTGAGGGTAATCCAAGTCGGCAACAAGCAGGGCTAAGGAACGCCCAGCTGTAACATGCAAAAGGACAGCTGTTAAGCCGAAACTTTCATCATTTTCTGTCAATGTCGGTCAAAGAATAAGGCGGTGAAGAAGAGTCAAATAGCGTGTCCAAGTTGAAGACTGGTTGGTGAGCTGTCCAAGTCGGTCGAGAAGCTGTATTAAAGGAGGGTGTGTAAAAATAAATAAGAACCAGAACTAGAACAAAAAAAAAAGGGTGAGAACAAGAGTTGAGAGAACCATAAACTAGAAACTAAGACAGCCACTCCATTATATTTTGTTCCACACAAGTCCTTGAATAAAATTTAGTTCGTGCTTTCATTCATTTTTCACTCCATTCCTCAGCTCCCTTTTCATATTTCACACACTTGCAAACACACGCTTCTGTAAAATCCAACAAAGATGAACCAAAAAAAATACCACTGAAAAAATAAAAGGAGAAAAAAAGAATAAATAAATAAATAAGTCTTCTTAATCCGACATGGGTCGATCCGGATATATGGGTCGGGTCATTGGGTTGGATCGGATAAATCCGGTCCGAACCCGTTCCCTAAATAATAATAATAATAATAATAATAATAATAATAATAATAATAATAATAATAATAATAATAATAATAATAATAATAATAATAATAATAATAATAATAATAATAATAATAATTATTATTATTATTGTTATAGATTATTAAAAATTCTAAAAATCAGAAAAATAAAAAATTCAGAAAATCCAAAAAGTGAAAATTAATAAAATTCGAAAATATTAAAAATGTTCGAAAATAGATAAAAATTTTAAAAAAATCTCAAAAATTCATTAAAAATTAAAAAATTTAAGAAAATTCTAGAAAATCAGAAAAATTGGAAAATTATTAAAAAATACAAACCCAAGATTGGACAGGCCTTTAGGGCTTTACATTAGGGTTCTTTGTTTTTGAATTGTCTTTTTTTTTTTTTTTTTTTTAGGGACAATATTAGGATACTTGTGTATTTTTCTTTGTGATTATACTTGCTCGCGCTTTTAATACTTTGGATATTATTTCTTCATTTTAGAATGGTTAGGAAGAAACCTAGATTTTGTCGATAGGTTGTTGTGGCATTAGCTAGCATGTAATCGAGTTAGGTAGTGGCATTAGTCTTAGGATTAATATAATCAAGCCCTAAGTTTAAAACCTCTAGTTGCACATATAGAAAGATATCCTCCCGTGTGTTACTTGGTTTTTAGCCAACCAAAATAGGTTAGTGGCAACTCATTAATTGAATTTCATGTAAGATTAATTGCTAAAATTTAACGCTCAATGTCGTGTAGCTATGGATCTAGAAAAGCCCAAGTTAATCGAAGGTCATTGGCTTGAAGTTGACAATATTCCTAAACCTAAACTACCCCTTCCCTAGTTCGAAGGGGTTAGGGTTGTGATAGATATATCATGCCAAACAAAGTGCTATTTCCAATTTAATACAACCAAACTTCAATTGGATTCAAGATAAACATTCTAAGCTTTGAAATTTACAATTTACAAGTTTGTTTCTTGAGAAATGAATGATTTGAAAAATATTTTCTTAAAAATGATCCTTATATCTCTTAAAGAAATGAACGAATGAAAAATATTTTTGTCAACCACAAAAATATTTAGAAATAAATTGTTGGCAATACTGAAAAATGTTGTCATTGATTAATTATTTTAATCGACTCAAGCGATTATTAGGAAAATATTTTCAAAACCATTCATTTTCCACAAAACAAACAAACCATAAATTAGAATCCCAACAAATAGACTAATTAATATCCTTCACATCCTTCATATGAACCTTAAGCTATCTAAGACTCCGCTTGTCTCGTGAAATGATTTAGATCACATTTTCCTAAAAATGACTGTACATAATTTCAATAAATGAAGAATATTTTGATCGTTTACGAAAATATTGAAACATAATTTGTTGTTGATAATGAAAACATTTCTTGTCAACTAATTATTTCAATTGATACAATCGATCATTTTATGAAAATATTTTCCAAATTATATATTTTTCGAGAAATAAACGGAGCTCCAAAAGCTTTTAATACTAACTCAACCTCACCCAATGCAATCTTCATTCCATATATTTCTTCATTCTAAATTTACAATTCTAACTTCCTCATCTCTGTAGTCCTACCGGTAAACTTCGACAATGAGTCCTATTCAAGATAAGAATGTGGCATCGCCGGAGAAGATGGAAAGGGATTTGGTGGCATCAGCATGAGCTCATCCACCATCTCTCTCATGCTGAACATGATCTCATGCTCTCGTTTGCTTGGAAAGCTTGGTGAGACCAAAATCCGAAAGCTTCGGAATGACATCCCAATCAAGCAAAATGTTCTGAGATTTGAAATCGAAGTGCAAAATTATCTGGTGGCAGCTCGATGGGTGTGCTCTACCCCCTCGAGCCATGCCAAGTGCAATTTGATGCAGAACTTTCCATCCCGAGGAACAATTTGTACTTCAGTTTTTCTGAAGGGTCATACTTAACCAAAGATCCACTGGGCATGAAGTGGTAGATTAAGGCTCTTTTATGCGTCTCAAATCAATAACGTAAAGAGTGATGACTTTCGCACGGGCCGTACTACTAAATCTTGCAACTTCATTCATGGGGTCCTCTCCATTGGCTTTAGAGTTCCTAAGAAATTTTATGGGCACAAGACGGCCATCGATTAACTGACCTTTGTAGGCCTGATCATATCCTCCTCAACCAAATTTTTCTGAAAGTGAGTTAGTCACCTGCTTCACCCCGGAATATCTGCATCTACTTTAGGCAAGAGATCTATTGATTTTCACAAATAATTCAAAGCCGTGAGAATTTTCATTATGTTCCTTCTTATAAACCGAAGTATTTACCAGAAACCGTACTTGAGGTAGCAAAATCTATCACAAGATATCCATGTGGGTCATACATCAAATGAATGGCCTTAGCTAATGAATTTGATTAGTAGAGCTAGATAAAAAGAAATTGATTCGTGAGCTGCACTAGGAATAAGGCCACATGATATTCACGGATAACATTATCTAGCATGTATTGTGGAGATATTATGGCGCATTGATGGGATAATATGGGGCCCGATATATTTATAGAAAAAAAAATCATGAGATTAATGTACTGTCCATTGTTACACTACTATGAAGGAAGGTCTATTCTGATATTTTGTGACATACATAAATACATCTGTGCTGCCCTCCTCATGGCTCCCATTGGAATTCGAAGTCGTCATTTCCCCATGTTACGACGAGGTGAAGCTGCGACGGAGGAGGAGGAAGCCAGCTTGTTAACAAGAGCCATTGAGAGAGAGAGAGAGAGAGAGAAGGCAAGGTTGACGAATGGAGATCGGAATATATATAAATTTCGAGGCTTCGGAGCTTGGAATGTGGGAGGAAAGACAGAGAGAAAGCGACTGCTCTTTCTTTTGGGGAAGACGAGAAGGCGAATTAGTTTTGGGACTGTGGATAGGGTACTCTACGCGGATTCTGTTGGGAGGCTCTTTTTTCTTTCCTCAGAATATAATAAGATTAATATATATATATAAAGATGGAATAGCAAGGAATGTGGGGAATTGTTAAGTCATATCTAAATAAGGGTCAATATCATCCAAATTATCGAATTAATATGCTTGTAATGAATTTATCATAAATTTATTTTTAGATAACAAAAAACCTCAAACTGATATATTTGTAACAAATTTAATTATAATTTTTTTGATCGCCAAAAATCTTAAAAATTAGTACATTTGTGACAAATATACCTTCCGTTAAATTGAATTAATAGCACAAAAGACTAGAGAACATGTGCACTTATGACAAATGAAGGGTAAAACCCAAAATGGGTACATTCATCAACTACTACATATTATCCAAATTAGCAATTTGATAGTAAGATTTTACAGAAATTAATGAAGGGTAAATTTATCACAGGTATATCAATTTTGGATAAATTTATTACATGTGTATTAATTTAAGATCTTTGATAGTCAAAAATTAGTTTATGATAAATTTGTCATTGGTGTACTAATTTGAGATTTTTGGTTGTCAAATAATTAGTTATGATAAATTTTTCACATGTATATTAATTTGGGATTTTTGTGATTGTATATAAACATGGTATAGTAAGCAATGTGGGGGAATTATTAGCTGGTTTTTAAATAACTAGATTCATTTTTGTAAAGGGCTTTTAGAACTTATTTTGGGAATTTATTATGATTACATAATATGTTACTAAAAAAGCGATGAATTATGACTGAACATCTCAATTTTTGAATATCGACTGCACCGCGAAAAAAAAGAGAGACAACGGACCGGTTGTAATTGAAAGCTTGAAAATCGGTATTCGCTATTTACAACCAAGTATTTACTAATCTTGACAGAGGGTTGTGATATGCTTGAGCCGTGCTCATGCCAAGGCGCGATTTGACGGACCGACGATGAAGTGGTGGGCTCCTGGCTTATTACACGTGTCAGGGTAGTATTGGCCTCCTTAGGGAAAATCGAGCCGAAGTGCCAGCGTAGGAGAAGAAACATCGACGGCTGAACGATGGCGGCTATGGGGAAGGGAAGTTGACTGTGGTTTGACCACGGACGACCTGTAAAGCAACTTGCAAGGGAAGGCCTATATTGTATTCATCAATTGTTATTGCATATTTATCATTATCATTCTTTTTGTCGAGGAATTTGTCATAAATTAATATAGAGAAAAAAATTCCCTTAAAACGAACCAACCAAAATTATCTAACAGAACCTTGCTAAAGGGCAAATGTATTACACAGATACAAATTTGAAATTATTTATGTAAGAAAAATAATTTTGAGTAAATTTGTTAATGAGCTTTTTAAGTCTTGAAAAAGTTCATGATAAATATGTCACAATAAATATAATTTAGATTTTGGTGACTTTTTCCTAAAAATTTAATTGGCACTTATAATTTATTTATTTTTCATTCAATGATTATCAATTCTTTTTTTTTTTTGTCGATTCTATTTTATTTTTACTCTAACTTTCACTCTCGACTTTTGTCATATTTTTTTTTTGGAGCATAGGAGTCGAAGCTCACACATGAAGCACATCTGAAACTAAATCGTCTCTATCTCAACTCTCTTAAAAATGTGGGAATTTGAACCTTTCACCTCCCCTTTTTATGTGGGAAATGTGGTCATTTGGACGAACCCCATCGGTTAATAATAATAAAAAAAAAAGGTTACGTTTTTTTGTGGAAAATCCTAATTTTGGTCGTGTTGTATTATTTTTCCTCCTAGGAAATTGCGGAAGAGATTCGATTTTGCAAGCAAAGAAGCATTTCCCTTTTCCCATTTCCCACAAATCAAAAACATTCCGTAGAAAAATTAAATTGCCAACAAACCGAAAGTCCTCTTTGTGCTGATAATAGCGCTTTCATCAAATTACATGAGAAGATAGTGAAATAATAAAATCAAGGTGAAAAAGCCCAACGGTTTAAGCTGGTTACAATAGTGCTAGGACCATCCTTTCCTCATGTTTTAAAAATAATGTTTAGACCAAAATGATATCGTTTTAACCTCATGTTTTGTGTTTTAGCCATGTCAATGCCATGTAAGAGAGAGAAGATATTAAAAAAAAGTTACATTAGTATTTTTCATTAGCCAAGTTGGATAGAATTAATAAAATGACTCGATTGTATCAATTTGAAAAATTTTAGAAGTTGATTACACTTTTTGCAAGTGTACTTTTGTAACAAGTTTTGCAAGGAAATTGATGCCCAATTTCTTTTATTTTTTCACCTTCCACCCTGCATGGTCACATCGTGAAGCATGTGATTATTTGGAAAATTATCCGGGAGAGACATTGCAGTTTCTGCATGAAGTGAATAGATAAATTTTAAGTTTGAAATGATCAGTTGAGCTTGTTTTAAGGTAATTTTGAAAAGAAAAAGTCTTATAAACAACTTCTCCGCGACAGCTAACAAACATATTTCGCAGGAAAAACTTCGACTTAATTAATTAGTCACATGTTTTACGAGGAAATTAATGCCTTGGAAGGAAATTAGAATTTTCTTTTAAAAAGTGTCAAGGACTGCCCCTCTTAACAAAATCGAAAGAAAGAACGTAAAAACAATACAACTTTCACTCGGTAAAATTATGCCGAAACCGAACCGGATTCATATTCACTGCATCACTTGTTCAAAGTCACTAAGATTCGACTAAGGAAGGTATCTACTAAATAAATGAAAATTGATAATAGCGAACGAAATAAAGGAAACTAAATATTCCTAACTATAAATATCTAAACTTAAAAGATCCTCTACCTAAACAAGGCGACTATATATTTGGTAATCAAAAAGTGTATCACGACATTCAATTCAATGATAGGATACTTTTATGTTTAATTATGGCGATATCTAGGACTTGCCCCTTTATAATGCTTGCGATTGCTCCGTTTTTAGTAGATGATTTTTCCGTTTATTTATAGATACCTTTAGAAAACAAAAGTTGATGCAGTTTATTCCTAATACCTATTTATTAATTACAGTTGTTTCCGGCATATAACCAAGAATTTCCGCAAAAAACTAATTGTGTCTAAAACAGGCAAATCACTGGTAAGTTGATAAAATTTCATTGCATGAAAATTATTGGATCTCATCTTTTCAACAAAATGTGTCAACGTATTTCATCAGAATGAAATCGATTCTTTTTAATAAATCCAAAAGCATATTATATCAAAATAAATAAATCAATAAACGCTTTTTTTCAACAAATCCCTTTATTTGCAATTTCTCCCACCTCATGATACCGATGAAATCGACAAGAATTACATTATTTGGATTTGATGGTTTTAGAGTAGATGGGCTTAAGGCCCGTCCGTCCATGATGGGCCTAAAGGCCCGGCCCACGGGAATAAGGCCCGTGGAAGGAGAAACATATAAAAGGGATGAGAGAGAGGGAGAACACACCTCTTCACATTTAGTACGTACGTTCTCATTCTCTTCCAAAGTTCTCTCTCCAAGAAAAGGACAAGAAGCCAAGAAGCGACGCCATCTTCCCTTCACGGCGATTTTTCGACATCGGATCGAACAGACTGAATTCTCTTCCTCTTTTCGGCGTCGGTGTCTAATCTCGTGGCTAACAAGGTACGCTCGAATCCGTGGTGTGCTTTACGATCGGTGATACGTGTTTATTCCCGGGCTATCTTCCGCACTCGTTTTAGGGATTCGATTTAGTGTCGAATCCGGTTTTCGGGGATCTGTTATTCCCAACATTGGTATCAGAGCCCTAGTTCACGTTTTTCCCGACTTGTTTGATGTTTTATGATTGATTTTTCGCGAAAGTAATTCGGCCGTACGGATCGAGGCGAGAAATCCCGACACCCGAGCATTGTTCGCCCATTTTTTTGATTTTTCGTAAGTCGAAATCGAAGTCTAATGGCATAGGGAGAAAGAGGACGTCGAGACGAGTCCGGCGACATGTCGCACGCCACCGGGAGACGCCGCACGCGCCCACACGCGCGGCCGGGGGCTGCGCGTGGGCACGACGCGCCCGAGCACGCGGCTGGACCCGTCCAGCCGCGTGCGGCACACGCGCCGGTCGGCGAACCGGCGTGTGCGCGCCACCGGCGGCGAACCGGCACGCGCCGGTTCGGCGAACCGACGCGTGCCGATCGCCGTCGATGACGTCACCCAACGGCTCGGTAACCGGGGCCGACGTCATCGATGACGCCGCATTGGCGTCCGGTTGGCGGACGGTCACCGGCCGGCGACTCGACCGGCGGACGCCTTTGCACGCGCGCGGGCACGTGCCGGCCGACGTCGCGTGACGTCGGCCGCGCACGCGCGGCACGTGCGGTCGGTTCGTCGGCCGACCGGCCGACGGCCGGCCCGGCCGGGCCCGACCGGCCGACCGGCCGACCGCCCGACGGCCGACCGGTCCGACCGCCCGACCGGGTCTGACCGGCGATCCGATCCGACGACCGACCGTTGACCGTTGACCGTTGACCAACCGTTGACTTGACCTTTGACCGTTGACTCGACCGTTGACAGTTGACCGGACGTTGACCGTTGACCGTTGACCGACGACCGTTGACCGTTGACTGTTGACCAAAAAAAGAAAAAGAAAAAAAAAGAATGTGTTTCTTTTTCAATTATGTCTATGTGGATTATATGTAATCCATTTTATTTGTTCTGCATTTGTTGCAGGAACAATGCCTCCCCGTAAGCCACGCGCATCCGTGCGCACAATGTCGAATGAACAAAAGGAAAGGCTTTCAGGTTGATAACCGATTTGAATGGTTATCGATGGGAGAGTGACGACATAATTGATCATGTCATAGAGGTCAACAACAAAATTCAAGAGGTCATTTGGAACGGTTATCCCATGCCGGATATTCGAGATGGTGCGATTCTTTATGAACACTCTTCCACTAGAATGGCAAGGAGTGTTGAATCGCCTATGGAAGGTCAAAGGATTTACTAGCTATAAGGAGCTAGTAATGGAATTTGTGGATGAATATCATCGGGTTGGAGTCACAAAGATCGCGACCCAAGGAATGACTTCGATTAGGCGGGGAATGAATGTGCGTAGGAGAAATCCTAAGGGATATCCGTCTGTTTTTCCATGGTCTGTCGAGAATGCCCGAAAATTTTACGAGAAAAAGAAAGAGAAGTTGAACCAAGTAGCAGCTTTCCCTATTAGTTGTATGATGCCTTGTTTTTAGTTGTTTTTTTGGCTGTTTGTTATTTAGTGTGCTTAGTGAACATTTTTTGTAATGTATGCTACCTGTTTGTTGTTGATGTAGCAATCTATATGTTAGTGGTATTATATGAAAGCTTTTTTATTATATTGTATGTCAATTATCTGTTGCTTTCTATTATTGCTGGTTGCTGTGGGTAGTTAGATGTGGGTAATTAGTGAAGTTTTTGTAGCTTCATAGAATTGATTTTGCATATGACAATCATATTAATGATAGTTTTAAGTTAGGATTTTGGAGGATGATTGGAAACGTAGTGACCTTTTGATTCTAAAACCTTACTTGAAATTATTCATTAATATGATGGGTATGTGCAAAAAGGGATGCATAAATGATAGGCATTAATAACTCGTGCACATATGTCTGATGTGTTCAGATCAATGGCTTCAGCCACAAAGAGCATAGTTGCCGAGCTGAACAAAGATGTAAAGCTCAATGGTGACAACTATGAAATTTGGCAAATGAGAATTCAATATGTGCTGGAAAAGCAAAAAGCACTAAAAGCTCTTGACCATGTTATGGAAGATCTTGAGAATGCTTGCGCCACCTTGAGCTAGCCGATGATTGCCTCAAGGCATTTGAGCGGGATACGATATTTGCTATGTTGCTTTAAGCTCAGAAGGGGCTTCAAGCTCTAAGCGCAAGCGCATTGATTCGTTCAATATGTGGGATAGCAAGGGATCAAGTCCTTCCTGCAAGAAGCCAAGAATTAACCAACAAAAGAGAGGAAAACGTCCTCGCGTGAAGAGAGGAAAACGTTCTCATGTAAAGAATATCTCAAGGGTGAAGTGTTACAACGTGACCCAGAGGGGTCACTATGCCCGCAATTGTCGCGAGCCAAAGAAGGTACACACCCCTTGTACAATTGGGAACTTTGCGTATGTGTCAAGTTTTGTATTCTTGACTGAATCTAATCCTCTGTGGACTGTAGATTCGGAGCTACGGACCATGTAGCGAAGGATAGAGGATCCTTCGTAGAATTTCGACGAGTTCCAACTGGAACTAAGTGGATCTATGTGGGAAACAACTCCAGAGCTGAAGTAAAAGGAATTGGCACCTGCCAACTAAACATGCGTGGTGGACGCACGTTATTCCTACATGATGTGTTGAATGCTCCGGAGATTCGTCGAAATTTAGTGTCTGTTCTAGTGTTGGTTAAATTTGGTTTTAATGTGAACTTCCGTAATAGAGGTGTAGATTTGTATTTGGATACAAACTACTATGGTTGTGGTTATTTTCTGGATGGTTTTATTGTATTAGATGTTGATTATGTTAATACAAATGTTTGTTATTCCCTTCTCACGTCTCCTAATACATATGATAATGATGTGAATGTATGACATGCTAGACTTGGTCACATTGGCCAACAGCGTATGGATAGACTAGCCAAAGAGGGCTTGTTGGGCAACATTGAAAGAGTCGATTTGCCTATATGTAAGCATTGCCTAGAAGGGAAAACGACAAGGAAACCATTTGGAAAAGGTAAAAGAGCTGACTTTCCTCTGCATTTAATCCATACTGACGTCTGTGGTCCAATGAATGTGAGAGGAAGGCATGGGGCTGTTTATTTCATAACATTTATAGATGATTATACTCGATTCGGATATGTCTATTTGATTTCTCATAAATCTGAAGCATTGAGTTGTTTCAAAAGGTTTATGAACCTGGTAGAGAATCAATTAGACAAGAAAATAAAAGCATTGAGATCCGATCGAGGTCGAGAATATTTATCGATGAGTTCAGAAAATTATGTGATGAAAAAGGAATAGAAAGACAGTTGTCTATTCCATATACTCCTCAACAAAATGGTGTTGCGGAGAGAAGAAACAGAACCCTACCGGAAATGGTTAGGTCCATGATGGCGCATGCTAACTTACCTATTACCTTTTGGAGTGATGTGTTGTTAATCGCTGCCTATATACTTAACCGTGTGCCTTCCAAATCGCTTACTTCCACTCCATATGAGTTATGGACAGGTAGAAAACCGGACTTAAGTTTTCTTAAGCCATGGGGTTGTGCTGCCTATACACATGAGTCCTCTCGCAAGTTTGGGAAATTGGGTCCCAGAGGAAAGAAGAGTATTTTCATAAGATACTCGGAACACTCAAAAGGGTATGTGTTAATAGGTGAGCAGGAAAGTGAGAGTATAACTGAATTTGAATCACGGGATGTCACATTCTTAGAGGATGAATTTCCTAAGAAGGGCGAAATAGGGGAAGATCACTCCCTATTTGAAACCTTGGATCGAGATAATGATCTTAGTGGAGTTCGTCCAAGTGGGAGTAATATGAGAAGTGATGAATTGAATTCAACTCATTCTCAATTGCAACCACTTAATGAGACGACATCATCATTACCTAATCCAAGTGAGAGCATAATGGGGAATGATGTGCAAAGTGTACAATCTCCCATACGGCGAACAAGTCGCCAAAGTATTCCCCGTCGACGTTTTGACATTGAAGGGGAAACTTTTATGGTTGCTCCACAAGATGAGGATGAGCCAAGAAATATTAATGAGGCTCGAATTGCCCTAGTAAGGAAAAAATGGATTCATGCAATGGAAGAGGAAATGGAGTCAATGAAATCAAACCAAGTCTGGGAACCGGTTGATCTTCCAAAAGGACGCAGAGCTATTGGGAACAAGTGGGTTCTCAAAATAAAGCGAAAGGCTGATGGCTCGATAGAAAGGCATAAGGCTCGCCTTGTGGCGAAGGGGTATAATCAACGGAAGGAATTGATTATGAAGATACGTTTTCTCCTCGTAGTGAGATTTACCTCGATTCGCATTATTCGGCAATAGTAACTAGTATGGATCTTGAGTTACATCGATGGATGTAAAGACCGCTTTCCTCAATGGAGAATTAGAGGAAGAAATATACATGGAACAACCTACTGGTTTCATAGTGAAAGGCCAAGAAGAAAAAGTATGTCGACTTTTGAGATCGATATACGGCCTAAAGCGATCATCAAGACTATGGTATATACGTTTTCATAATGCCATAATGGCATATGATTTTACAATGATTGATGAGGATCATTGTGTATATATCAAAAGATCCAAAGATCAATTTGTGATCATATCATTAGATGTTGATGATATACTAATTGCCGGAAGCAATATGGAGTTTGTTAATACTGTCAAGAGTTGGTTGTTTTCCAACTTTGAGATGAAGGATATGGGTAAGGCTGCATACATTCTTGGAGTTAAGATTTCAAGAGATCGTTCAAGAGATCGTTGTCTCTTTCGCAAGAAACATATATAAATAAAGTTCTTGAACGATTTCGTATGCAAGATTGTAAACCCATAGACACTCCTATTGCGAAAGGTGAAGGATTGAGCCATAGATCAGTCCGAGGACTCCACAAGAGAAGGAACAAATGAAACATGTTCCTTATGCTAGTGCAGTTGGGAGCTTGATGTACGCTATGATGTGTACAAGACCCGACATATGTTTTGCAGTTGGGATGGTGAGTAGATACCAATCCAATCCCGGTCCAAGACATTGGAAAGCCGTGAAGAGAATACCGAGGTATCTCGAAGGGAACCGCTGATTTCAAGTTGAATTACCAAGGAAAGGATCTGCGACTTGAAGGCTATTCGATGCTGATTGGGGAGGAGATTTAGATGAAAGAAAATTTACATCGGATTTGCTTTCTTACTCGAACAATGGCGCCATATCATGGAGCAAGAAGAAGCAAACGTGTATAGCCTTGTCCACGATGGAAGCTGAGTTCGTGGCATTATCGCAGCGGTACAAGAAGGAGTTTGGCTTAAGAGATTTTTGGATCATTTAGGTGTTGATGAGAAAGCTGCAAATCCATTATTGGTTAACTGTGATAGCCAAGCAGCTATAGCGTACACCAAAGATCCAAAATATCATGGCAAGACCAAACATATAGATACCAAGTATAACTTTATCAAAGATATGGTTGCACGAAAGGATGTGAACTTACGTACATATCTACGCATAGAATGGTAGCAGATCCTATGACAAAGCCAATACCTAGAGATGTGTTTTGTGGTCATGTAAAATCTCTAGGATTGCGTAGAGTCGATGTACCGGATATTGTAATTTCCCGAGTTGTTCACATTTAATGAATTTGAGTTTTCATTATTAATGCCTATGAATCTTTGTTTGATCTTTATGCATCTTAATGCTCAGTGCATTACATTAAGTTGAGAAAGTATGTCGGACAGATAAGAGATTAGCCCACTCACACGGTAATCGCCTCTATTTACTATGTGATAAATAGAGATGAGACGGTTTTTAAGCTTATTATCTAGGTGATAATCGAGAGCTCAAGCTTAAAATAAATATGTCGCCTTAATGAGTGTTAAGATGAGGACATGATATATACTATGTCCGAAAGTAAAATACCCCACATATTTTACTTTATCTGTCTAAGATGCCAGATGTGAGTTCTGATGAATTTTGTAAATGAGTAGATACGTGAACTCAAGTTAGACATTGGGTATGTCTGAACTATCATCTGTACGGTATTGATGGTGTAGACATACGCTCCATGGGAAAGGAGTTAATACCGTAATACGTATTTCATACTACGTATGCATGAGACGACCAATAAGAGTGGCAAAAGTTTGATCTCAACTTTTATGCCGTATGAGACTCTTGAGGAAAAGAGTTCCTCAATTTTTAGTGCCCTCATGACTTTTACTTATTCTCAAGATTTCAATTTAGTGTTTGCTATCTTAGAATGTTGCCAATGGTCATGAGTTGATTCGATCTAATGGGACATTACTAGAAAAGCAAGTTGAACTGAAGTTGAGAGTTTGAAGGAAAGAGGAAGATCGATTTTGGAGAATCACATTGTAGTTTTGTATTCACGATCGACCAATTATGACTGTCTTTGGGATAATCATAATTGTGAATACAATATATATATCGTTGTTTAAAAGAGATCAAGAGAGATATGAATGTAATCGATCGATCTAGGGTACTGCATACTAAATTTACTCGGAATGTGACGCCCATTATGAGCTGCTATATATTCCTAACAGATGTATAGCAACGAGCTCTCAAAGTATGCTTGGTCGCACGGATTATTCACCGGTATGAATGTTGAAAGAGGAAAAGAGGATTTTCAATTGATGGGCCTAAGTTGGGCCTATCCGCCCATGGTGTTTTTGGTCCACCATGTGCGAGTGGGAGATGATGGTTTTAGAGTAGATGGGCTTAAGGCCCGTCCGTCCATGATGGGCCTAAAGGCCCGGCCCACGGGAATAAGGCCCGTGGAAGGAGAAACATATAAAAGGGATGAGAGAGAGGGAGAACACACCTCTTCACATTTAGTACGTACGTTCTCATTCTCTTCCAAAGTTCTCTCTCTCAAGAAAAGGACAAGAAGCCAAGAAGCGACGCCATCTTCCATTCACGGCGATTTTCGACATCGGATCGAACAGATTGAATTCTCTTCCTCTTTTCGGCGTCGGTGTCTAATCTGTGGCTAACAAGGTACGCTCGAATCCGTGGTGTGCTTTACGATCGGTGATACGTGTTTATTCCCGGGCTATCTTCCGCACTCGTTTTAGGGATTCGATTTAGTGTCGAATCCGGTTTTCGGGGATCTGTTATTCCCAACAGGATTTCCTCTTTTGGCTCGATGATATATTCTTCACTTATCTAACAAGAATTATATTATTTGGATTTTCTCTTTTGGCTCGACGATATATTCTTCACTTATCTATTTCAGCGATGTATATTTGAAAAGATAGTTATTTCCTATTTGGCTTGAGTGTATCTTTTTATTTGTGACAAATATATAAATATTTTCTCTACCCGTTGGGAATTATGCATCATATAAATCCTGCCTCCTCTCTCTGCACAACCCGCCGATCTTCTGCTTTCTCTCCAATCCGCGAATCAACAACGGCGGATCACGACCAAAAGAAAAAAACACAAAGAGAAAACAATGGCGCAGAATTGGGCCGATGTCCTCCCGGAGCTGCTAGAACTGTGCTCGAGACGGCTTCTTCTAGGGGATTGGTTCGCATTCCGATCCGTGTGCTCGACGTGGCGTGCTGCCGCATTCAAAGAGAGGTTCGACTACCCATGGTGGATGCTCGAGGACAATGAGAACACCAAGACAGAGTGGGCTGAGTTTTACAGCCCCTTCAGTTCGCAAATTCACAGAGTTTTAATGCCGGAAGTGAAGGGCAAGAGGTGCTTCTCTTCACGGGGTTGGATCTTGACTATCGGCAAGGATTGGAAAATCCACATGCTGAATCCCCTGTCACGTGCCCTGTCACGTGCTGACGACATCATTGAGCTCCCTAGTGCAAAAACACTACCCAACTGGGGTCCCGAGGTAGAAGAACAGCCGGATGACTATTGCCGTGTTTTCCTCAGCAAATTTCTCTTGTCTGCAAGCCCCGCTTCATCTCCAGACTATACGGTCATGGTCATTTGCTCGTCCTCTGGACCATTAGCCTTTTGGAAACCCGGCAATAAGGAGTGGAAGAGTTGACTCCCCCGGAGGACTACCCAATGAAAGGTGTTGTGGATGTCATACATTACCAGGGGCAATTTGTTGCCCTTGGCTACTTCGCTTTTATATTCACCTTTGATGTGGATGGACCATATCCAACAACTCAAGTTATATTGGAGCCTTCGGAATCTCCGGAATTTCGAGATAGCTCAGATTTTGCTATAAACAAGTACTTGGTGGAGTCGGCGGGCCGTCTATTGCTGATCTTACGATTCGAACAACAAGAGCAAACCGTCAGTTTTCAGGTTTTCGTCGCTGATTTAGATACTGATTTAGATACTAGAAAGTGGACGAAGCTTGAGAGCATGGGGAATGTATCCCTCTTCGTGGGTTTCAACTCTTCCTTTTCAATACAGGTTGATGAGAACCAGCAAGTTATCAAGCCAAACTGTATTTACTTTAGCTGCTGGGACGACATCGGAATATACCACATGGAAGATGGAAGAATTGAGTTTGACAAAAAAACTGATTATAATTTTGATCCGCCTCTATGGATTGAATCTCCGCCTCTATGGATTGAACCAAGATTTTGAGGTAGCACTAAATTGATCTTCCATCAATAAGTTAAAGTAGGATTTTATAGACATTTAGAAGTAGCCTTCTATTAGTATTTTCGGTGGTAAGAATTTTGCTTCTCTTGCATGGGACTCGAATTTTTAAGTTGGTAATGAAAATTTGCATATTTTATTAGTATTTATATGACAGCTCTTAAAGCGTTGCTTTTGAGATTACACTTAGTCCATGGAGATCGTGCTCTTGACATGTTTTCGAATTATATTCAATGCAAGTCGATAAAGTCAACTAGGATGACATATCAATTTAATTATATTATGTATGCAACAAAGGAAGAACTATCCAAGAAGAGAAAACAGGGACCAGTGCAAGTGGGAGATAGAACCCAGGTCACGAAATCGTATTTCGTGACCGTTGCATCGCTTCTAGATCAAAGAAGCAACATTTAGAAGTATAGGAATTCACATATGAAACAAGAAACAGCCCTCTTACTAGCAATTTTTCCGAAGGCCAGTATTCTCTTCTGTAACCTTCCGCTACGCAAGCTCACATCGTGAGCTTGTGTTGATATTTGATATATAATAATTTACAAGTTATACGATATGTTACTGGATCCACTTATCAAGCATAGGATTACTTGGGAAAATGTTCGCAGTCTCTTCCTTTTGGTAGCATGCCATGATCAATACGGTCAACAGTCTCGATGATACCAACAAGCAACACTCTTCTTTCTGCTACCACCCTGCCTATGACCCTCAAATGACAGAGTGCCAATTCAAAAGAAAAATATATGAACATGGTTCATTATAATTACCACATAACTATATGTTGTTTTTGTCTCAAACTTCCAGGTTCACGATAGATCCTTGACTCCTCCGTGTATAAAATGAATGCCATCCCAACCTCATGCCATCCCAACCTCATTTCAACGCAAGGAAGAAATTCGAAGGGAATGCGGTGTTTTACTGGTCATGTCAACGTTGGATGTGGTTGACATTTTGACATTTTAATTAATTTGTTTTCTTCATCGTATGTTCATTACTTTTCTAGTCATAGCACGTGTCATACACTTATTCTTTGCCCAAACAACGTTGGCAAAACGCAATTGAAGAATCTTCACCTTTTTACATTGAAGAACGTTGCATGCCTCCATAGCCCTCGTCGAAGCTCTCTTCCCCTGCCCTTTTTTTTTTAATCAATTCTGGGGGCTTATTGTTGACGTGGCAATTCCGTGGCAAAAAAGATGACGTTTTTCACCGTCATCCGCTAAGTCAGCTTTTTCGCGAGGCACGTAGATAATTTACATTATTAAAATAAGTCTTGTCGAAATTGGCATTTAATTTGGAGTGAAGCACGAGTGTGACAAGAGTCTAATATAAATCTCCATTTCTTAGTCTCATTTAAAGTAAAAAACACTGGTGAGGGAGTTAACATAGTCTAAGCTAAATCAAAATTTTTGCAAGTTTCTGAAACAGGTTCAAGAAAAAAATAGTTCATAGATTTAATGCTTTTGGAAGAAACGACAAATGAAAATGGATATATATTATCAATAGTTTGATAAATTAAAAGCACCAAGATAATAAGTAACTTAAATGAGAGTTGATAACCCAAAACTAGTTGATAATTTATTTCAAAAATTGGTAAATCACTTAAATGAGAATTGATAATCCATATAAAAGTTGGCAAATTATTTCCTCTTTGAAAAATTGAAAATCAATTTTCTTAATATGACTAGATACTAGTGCTTGGATAATAAAATCTGCACTTGGGCATCAGAACCCTAACTCTCGTTCCCAAGACCTTAGAATCCAGGATTGGGTCGTTGATGCCTTAGCCTGGGCTAAGTAACATCGACATTTGCACACGATATGTAATATGTAACACGACACGACATGACACGACACATCGATATCTTATTTCTAAAAAATAGAGAATTTTAACACATTGGGACACGTTGTATATTAAATGAATATTTTTTTATATAGATCATATATTATCATTTTTTGTTATTATTTCAATCGAATTAATTCAATTCAAATTCAAAAAATAAATAAATAATTAAAATGAGACTACAATGAATTTAAATCAAAAACATTAATCCATTTGTTAATATCATTTATTATTTCAATTTGACAAATTCAACTCCATTCTAATAATCCATAAAACTTGAAGGAAAAAAACAATCAATCCACATTGATCCCTTATTTATTATGTGTCACGAAAGAAAAGAGATGACGGTATTATTCATAGATCTATCACAATTACGAGAGAAGGAAGCGATGACGGTATTATTCATAGATCCATCACAACTATGAGAGAGTGATTGTAATATTAAAGTTGACAATGAATGAGTAAACGTTGCTTTGTTTTTGAGAATTCCAATATCGCATCTTTAGTCTTTGCATGTGTTGATTAACCACAAAGCAAGTGAGTTTCTAATCAAGGCATGTCACTCCATCGCTAATTGAAAAATTACAATACTACGTTCTTTCACATCATCCAAGAAGCAAGAAGCACCTACTCCTTATTTTGTTTTTTGTATTTTCGCCAAAAGTGACATTATACAAGTTCAAAATAATCTTTCTTTGTTACCAATTTCGTTTTTCATCAAAAATGAAGAATCTTATACAATGAAGCACAACATCTTTTCCCATTTCGTGTTCACAATTTAACAAGGTGAGACTAATGAAATATTGGCCTTGAAAATAAAATAGAATGCTAGATGTCCCACTTGAAAGGATTTTCGCTCGGCTTAGGGTACAAAACATTTAAAATGATCCTCTTTTATGCTACTAATAAAACTGACTCCTAGAGACTAGAGAGAATGAATATGCAAAAGAAAAGAAAAAGAAAAATAAAGGTAATTTCAGGAAACTGTAGAGAAGTTTCTTCCTAATTAACGTAAAGGATATCCATAAATAATTTCAACACCATGTTTTGTCACCTTAACTGCAACGATTGCAATTTTTGTATGATACCCACTTGGCACTGACATAATAAAACTTTGGACGGCCATACTTTTTCTTTGCTAGATTTTGTTTTATTATAAATCCAAAAGCATATTATTTCAAAAGAAAATTACTAAAATGAACGTTTTTTTTCCCCACCATTTTCTCATTTTTACTCAAACATTCACCGTTGATATCCATATGTTTACAATTTTCCCCACTTCATGATACCCAAATCTGACAATAAATATATTATTTGATTTTCTCTTTTGGCGGGACGATATATCCCTCACTTATCTATTTTAGCAATGTACACGTGGAAAGATAGTTGTAATCTAGTAAACATAATTTAAACGGGCATTCTGTTTTCATTTTTTCTTTTCATATTTGATAGGTATATTGTGTTGCTCTGCTGACTATAGTGTCATAAAATTTGAAATTCGAACAATGCTATACTATGGACATTGCATTGTAATATCTATTTAGATCTATTGCTTTCTGTTGTTTTTGTCATTTCTCTTATGCTCTGTTGTTATTTTATATGTTCAACTCTCCATGTTTAATTAAGCATGAACAATGGTTGAAAGATGCAGTTTTGCGATATTTGCAGATACACAAGATTGTTTCCATCATTGGTAAGAATTTTTTTTTGGCAGCTGACTTGTGACGTACTGACGTAAGATAATTTCACACGGAAAAATCAAATGATTATAACAAGATTTCCCTACTAATTCATTTCTTTTAGGGGTGGAAAATGATTTGCTCAAAAGAAAAGCAAACAAGCGATAGAAACATGTCATCGGTGAACCACATACCACTATCCACTTCTCTAGCAACAAGCACAAGAGAATTTGATGAATCTCTTCCTACCTCAAGTTGCTCCCGACACCTTGGATTGGCCGTTAAGCAGTTGACTGATATTCAGAGCATGGCTATTGTTGGTCGGAACAGCAAAGGAAGCAACACTAGCTCACCCTTTGTTCAAATGAAAAGAAGGCTTGGTGTACACCATAGCACCATTTTTGGTATGCTGTTCAGTGAGAAGATATAATTGGATGGATTGTCTTTGTTACAATTTTGGGTTGCTTTAAGTTCATAACCCTTAGGCCACCGAGCAAGAATTTGATAAGGATGGCCAATGGATCTAGATGGATCTCTACTAGCATAATCTGATGGGGATACGTGTATCTACTGTCTGTCGCGTGAATTCTTTTCCACACAAGGTTGGTTCTGCTCAGCATGAGGGAAATGGCATCACGAGAATAGCCGACCATCTTGAACTACCTCCATCACAATGTAGTAAATACGGGTACAAACTCTATGTAAGATCCATTTGTTTTGCTACATATTGAGCAAGCTTACAATGCTAGAGATGAAGAATATCTACTTATTTTTTAATTATGCATTATTTTCACATCTGCTTAGTGGTAAAAAACTGGCTCTCGCTAGATTTTCCTGGTCGTACCATGTCTAGAGCTTTGGGATTCCCCTCATGTGTTCTTACGCAATTCTATAGCTATTCATATAAAGATAGTGTTAAATTGATGTTGATTCAACATTTTTCATAGTTAGTGTAGTAACTGTAATTGCTCATCTTGACCGTTTTACTCATATCGATTAAAATAATTTCCAATTTGTCATTGAGCCACTACAAAGGCCACTTGAGAAATTATTAAATGATGATGGGACGACATGCTCGGCCAAATGATTAATAAAGGTTACCGACTAACCTTCTCGGCGGTTTGTTTATGATGTCATGTTTAACATAACTTTTAATAGAAAGACCAACTGAATCATGTTTCCAAACTATCTCGCTGTAGCAATGCATTGTCACTGCACACAATTCGCGAAATGTGAAGTTTATACTAGAGATTGAGTTCTTTTGATAAGTTTGGGACTCTTCCTTGTTCAAACCATCATTAGAATTAGGAAGAAGAGAGAGAGAGAGAGGGATGCTACTTATTTTTGGTATCTCGCACAATATCCCTGTTTCAACACAATTTTGGTGATTAAGAGATTAAGGCAGCGTTTGTTTATGTTCTTTTTTTTTTTTTTTTTTTTTTTTATAAACAAAATTTCTATTTTTTTGTTTCGGGGAATGAAAAAAGAATAGAAACGCGTTTGTTTGCGTTTTTGTTCCAAATTTATTTTTTTGTTCCCAGGAACACATTTGGAACAGAAACAAGAAACAAGAAAAACATGTTTCTTGTTTCTTAAACAAATTTTAAGAACGACTTTTCTCTCTCCTCTCTTTTCTTTTCTTTCTTTTCTTCTTCTTTTCTTCTTCATTTTTCTTTGGCCGGTCGCCAGCCTCGGCCATGGCCGGTGACCGGCCGTCGAGGGTAGGTGATGCCGTCGAGGGTCGGCGACCTCGCCGGAGCGTCGCCGGCCCCGGCAAGGCCGAGCGTCAACGGCCCCTAGCGAGGCTCGGCCTCGCCTTGGCTGGGCAAGCTCGGGCTCGCCCAGATCCGGCGAGGCCGAGCTCGCCCAGCCAAGGTGAGGCCGAGCCTCGCCCAACCACGGCGAGGCTCGGCCTCGCCGGGGGCCGGCGAGCCTCGCCGTGGCTGGGCGAGGCCTCCGGCCCTCGTCGGCCGATCGCCAGCCATGGCCGAGGCCAGCGACTGGCCACAAGGAAGAAAAAAAGAAAGAAAAAAAATGAAAAATAAAATAAAAATATTAAAAAAAATTAAAAGAAACAAAAAAAGAACACAAATTTACCAAACATGTTTTTGTTCTTTTTTATTCTAGGAGCAAATTTACTAAACGCGTTCTTTTGTTCAAAAACTGTTCCCTGGAACAAAAATAGTTTTTTCTATTTCTGTTCCTTGGAACAAAAAAAGAACAGAAACACAAACAAACGCACTCTAATTCTTTCTAAGTCTTCACTTAAGAGGACCTCAGTAAACTCCTGGTCATGCAGATTTTAAAGTTGATTTTCAACTTGTCAGTCACATGTTGACTTTGGAAAAGGACACTTACCATTTGGAGGTAATAGCACACTTACGAAATTGGCAACAAAGAGAGAGCCGATATTGTATCCCATAATACAATAATGTATGTCTAGATCTTTGGCTCATGCGCAAGAGATGATCTAGAACAGTTTCATCAAGAGCTTTTTTGCTTAATGATTTGACCAATCATCGCTTAATATTTATTCATAACATAGCAAGTAGGAGAAGTACAACAGAAGTCTTAAACCTATAAGATTAGTACTAATTTAATACTAAACCTTTCAATTTGGCCAATTTAATCCTAAATCTTTTGACAATAACATCAATACAGTCCATCAGTTAATTTAGGTCGGAAAGCACTGACATAAATGTTGACCATCTTGTCAACACTAACATAGAACTTATTAATAATTTTTAATTTTTTTTAATTTTCCTCTTTTTTCTTTTTACTAGTGGTTGGCCGTCTACCATAGGCGAGGGTCAGCCTCGCTTGATCACGCTTGGATGAGTGGTGGTGAGGCCTGCCTCGCCAGGTCGAGTGAGGGCAAGGCCAAGCAAGCCTCAGCCTATGAGAGCAGACCAAGAGGTGGGGGTTGCCTTGGAGGAGAGAGAGAGAGAGAGAGAGAGAGAGAGATTGAGGGATAGTTGGAGAGAAGGGAGGAGAGGGCTGAGACGAGGGTAGTGTTTGGGGCGAAGCATAGAGAGAGGGCAGTCCTGGACTCACGGAATAGGTGGAGCAACTGCTTGGAGACCAGAGGCACCCAAGAAGACGACAATGATTAGGATGACAACGATAGACAAATGAAGATTTCTTGGAGAATGCTCATCGCATAAAACGTTATTTATGTTTTCGAAACTCTCGACTCTCACCTCTCTTTGTTTCTCCATCATTTCTTCTTCTTCTTCTTCTTCTTCAATTGGGTTGCGTCGTGCTTTGTCTGCAAATGCTTTTTGAGCAAAGAGTTTTTGAGGCTGCAAGAATCCTCGCCAAATATGGGAAGGGCGCCTAGTCCGCACTAACCCTCGCCCACCATGGCTTGTGACCCAGGCCACCCACAAAAAGAAAAGGGAAGAAAAAAAGAAAAATTTCAAAAAACATTATAAATTATAAAAGAAATATGTACATGTCAACATCAACTTTGCCACGTAGAACGGCTAACATCCATGTTAGCGATTTTTAGTTTAGATTAACCCAATGAATTGATTTGGTACCGATGTGAAAATGTTTAGGATTAAATTGGTATCAATGTCATATATTTAGAACTTTTTGATATTTTTCCCCGTAGAAAGCAAGCAAGGTATCAACGTGTGTGAAGTTGCTCGCTGGATAGATGAATTATTCAACCAAAAGGAAAATTGTGCTCGTGTTCGTGGTTTCCATAAGCGGAAATTTACAACAAAAAGGGGGAAAAAACAACATTTTAACCGATTATTATATTACTATTAAAAAAAATGAACATGTGCAATTAAAACGTCATCGGATGGGTCATATAACCTCCTAGCATAGCCTTAAAGAACTAGTTTAAATAATCAAATATTAATGCTTCTGATGATTATTTTGACACAAAGCATGGAAGAAATAAATCAAAGAAAAGTTATATACATCTATTTATAGTATAATGTATGGACAAAGGAAGGAAATAATGATAAATACAGTATCGATTGTAATCACAAATTGATTCAATCAATAAACCCAAGCTCTAGATTGTATCTTTGATATCAAGGCATATCTTCAACATATTTATCTTTCAGGCTCATAAAAGAAGTTTTTTATTTCTATTTTTGTTGTCACATGTGCATCCTTGCGATTGCTCCGTTTTAGTAGATGATTTTTAAGTTAATTTATAGATACCATTAGAAAACAAAAGGTAGCTTATTCCTAATACCTATTTATTAATCACAGTCATTTCTGACATATAACTAAGAATTTCCTCAAAAAAATAATTATGTCTAAAACAGGTGAACCATTGGCAAGTCGATAAAATTTCACCACATGAAAATCATTGGATCTCTTCTTTTTAATAGAATGTCTCAACATATTTGATCATGATGAAATGGATTCTTTTCTATAAATGCAAAAGCATATTATATCAAAATAAATAACTAAAATATAAGTTCTTTTTCTCCACAATTTTCTCACTTTTACTCAAACCTTCGCTACACACATCCCTTTATTTGCAATTTTCCTCACTTCATGATACCAAAATCTGATAAGAATTGCGCTATTTGGATTTTCTCTTTTGGCTAAACGATATATTCCTTTTTTTTTAATCTATTTTAGCAATGTATTTTAATCATTTGGTTTGAGTGTATCTTTTTATTTGTGGCAAATATATAGATATTTTTTCTCCCCCTTTGGAATTATGCATCATATAAATCCTCCTCCCTCTTTGCATAACCCGCCGATCTTCTGCTTTTTCTCAAATCCGTAAAACAACGTGGTGGAGCACCAAAAGAAGAAAAGGAAAACAATGGCAAAGAATTGGGCCAATAAAGTGCTCGAGATGACTTCTTCCAAGTTCTAGAGGACTGGTTCGCATTTCGATTAAAGAATCTCTCTATACCACGGAAGAGATGACGGTATTATTCATAGATTTATCACAACTATGAGAGAGGGAAGAGATGATGGTATTATTTATATATCTATCACAAACTATGAGAGAGGGAAGAGATGACGGTATTATTCATAGATCTATCACAACTATGAGAGAGTGATTGTAATATCAAAGTTGACAATGAATGAGTAAACCTTGCTTTATTTTTGAGAATTCCAATATCGCATCTTTAGTCTTTGCATGTGTTGATTAACCACGAAGCAAGTGAGTTTCTAATCAAGGCATGTCAGTCCATCGCTAAATGAAAAATTACAATACTACTTTCTTTCACATCATCCAAGAAGCAAGAAGCACCTACTCCTTATTTTCTTTGTATTTTCGCCAAAAGTGACATTATACAAGTTCAAAATAATCTTTCTTTGTTACCAACTTCATCTTTTGTAAAAAATGAAGAATCTTATAGAATGAAATACAGCATCTTTTTCCTTTTCGTCTTCACAATTTAACAAGGTGAGACTAATGAAATATTGGTCTTGAAAATAAAATAGAATGCTAGATGTCCCACTTGAAAGGATTTTGATTCGGTTTAGGGTACAAAACAAATGATCCTCTTTTATGCTACTAAAACTGATTCCTAGAGACTAGAGAGAATGAATTTGCAAAAGAAAAAAGAAAAAGAAAAGGAAAGGTCATTTCAGGAAACTGTAGAGAAGTTTCTTCCTAATTAACGTAAAGGATATCCATACATAATTTCGACACCATGTTTTGTCACATTAACTGTAACGACTGCAATTTCTGCATGGTACCCACTTGGCACTTACATAATAAAACTTTGGATGGCCATATTTTTTCTTTGCTAGATTTTGTTTTATTATAAATCCAAAAGCATATTATTTCAAAAGAAAATTACTAAAATGAACGTTTTTTTTTTCCCACAAATTTTCTCACTTTTACTCAAACCTTCACCGTTGATATCCATCTGTTTACAATTTTCCCCACTTCATGATACCCAAATCTGACAATAAATATATTATTTGATTTTCTCTTTTGGCGGGACGATATATCTCTCACTTATCTATTTTACCAATGTATATGCGGAAAGATAGTTGTAATCTAATAAATATAATTTAAACGGTTGTTCTGTTTTCATTTTTTCTTTTCATACTTGATAGGTATATTGTGTTGCTCTGCTGACTATAGTGTCATAAAATTTGAAATTCGAACAATGCTATACGGTGGACATTGCATTGTAATATCTATCTAGATCTATTGCTTTCTGTTGTTTTTGTCAGTTCTCTTTTGCTCTGTTGTTATTTTATATGTTCAACTCTCCATGTTTAATTAAGCATGAACAATGGTTGAAAGATGCGGTTCTTGCGGTATTTGCAGATACACAATATTGTTTCCATCATTGGTAAGATTTTTTTTTTTTTGGCAGCTGACTTGTGACGTACTGACGTAAGATAATTTCACACAGAAAAATCAAATGATTATAACAGGATTTCCCTACTAATTCATTTCTTTTAGGGGTGGAAAAAGATCTGCTCAAAAGAAAAGCAAACAAGCGGTAGAAACATGTCATCGGTGAACCACATACCACTATCCACCTCTCTAGCAACATGCACAAGAGAATTTGATGAATCTCTTCCTACCTCAAGTTGCTCTCGACACCTTGGATTGGCCGTTAAGCAGTTGACCGATATTCAGAGCATGGATATTGTTGGTCGGAACAGCAAAGGAAGCAACATTAGCTCACCCTTTGTTCAAATGAAAAGAAGGCTTGGTGTACACCATAGCACCATTTTTGGTATGTTGTTCAGTAAGATATAATTGGATATATTGTCTTTGTTACAGTTTTGGGTTGCTTTAAGTTCATAACCCTTAGGCCACTGAGCAAGAATTTGATGAGGATGGCCAATGGATCTAGATGGATCTCTACTAGCATAATCTGATAGGGATACGTGTATCTACTATCTGTCGTGTGAATTCTTTTCCACCCAAGGCTGGTTCTGCTCAACATGAGGGAAATGGCATCACCAGAACAGCCAACCATCTTGAACTACCTCCATTACAATGTAGTAAATATGGTACAAACTCTATGTAAGATCCATTTGTTTTGCTACATATTGAGCAAGCTTACAACGCTAGAGACGAAGAATATCTGCTTATTTTTTAATTATGCATCATTTTCACATCTGCTCTGTGGTAAAAAACTGGCTCTCGTTAGATTTTCCCGGTCGTACCATGTCTAGAGCTTTGGGATTCCCCTCATGTTTTTTTACGCAATTATGTAGCTATTCATCTAAAGATAGTGTTAAATTGATGTTGATTCAACATTTTCATAGTTAGTGTAGTAACTATAATTGCTCATCTTGACCGTTTTACTCATATCGATGAAAATAATTTCCAATTTGCCATTGAGCCACTACAAAGGCCACTTGAGAATTTATTAAATGATGATGGGACGACATGCTCGGCCAAATGATTAATAAAGGTTACCAACTAACCTTCTCGGTGGTTTGTTTATGATGTCATGTTTAACATAACTTTTAATAGAAAGACCAACTGAATCATGTTTCCAAACTATCTGCTGTAGCAATGCATTGTCACTGCACATAAATCGCGAAATGTGAAGTTTATACTAGATATTACGTTTTATCTCTTTTGGAGATTGAGTTCTTTTGATAAGTTTGGGACTCTTCCTTGTTCAAACCATCATCAGAATTAGGAAGGAAGAGAGAGAGAGAGAGGGATGCTACTTATTCTTGGTATCTATACACAATATCCCTGTTTCAACACAATTTTGGTGATTAAGAGATTAATTCTTTCTATGTCTTCACTTAAGAGGACCTCAGTAAACTCCTGGTCATGCGGATTTTAAAGTTGATTTTCAACTTGTCAGTCACATGTTGACTTTGGAAAAGGACACTTACCATTTGGAGGTAATAGCACACTTACGAAATTGGCAACAAAGAGAGCCGATATTGTATCCCATAATACAATAATGTATGTCTAGATCTTTGGCTCATGCGCAAGAGATGATCTACAACAGTTTCATCAAGAGATTTTTTGCTTAATGACTTGACCAATCATCGCTTAATATTTATTCACTACATAGCAAGTAGGAAAAGTACTACAGAAGTTTTAAACCTATAAGATTAGTACTGATTTAATACTAAACCTTTCGATTTGGCCAATTTAATCCTAAATCTTTTGACAATAGTAAAAATGCAGTCCATCCAGTCAATTTAGGCCGGAAATCACTGACGTAAATGCTAACCATCTTATCGACACTAACATAAAACTTATTAATAATTAATAATTTTTATTTTGAATTTTCTTCTTTTTTTCTTTTTTTTTTCTCTCATTTTTTTTTTCTTTTTGCTAGTGGCTGGTCAAGTCGACCATAGGCGAGGGTCAACCTCGCCGGATCACGCTTGGACGAGCGGCGGCAAGGCCTGCCTCGCCAGATCGAGTGAGGGCGAGGCCAAGCAAGCCTCGCCCTGTGCGAGCAGACCAAGAGGAGGCGGTTGCCTTGGAGGGGAGAGAGAGAGAGAGAGAGAGAGAGAGAGAGAGAGAGAGAGGAGATGGAGGGATAGTTGGAGAGAAGGGAGGAGAGGGCCGAGACGAGGGTAGTGTTTGGGGCGAAGCGTAGAGAGAGGGCAGTCTTGGACTCACGGAATAGGTAGAGCAACTGCTTGGAGACCAGAGGCACCCAAGAAGACGATAATGATTGGGACGACATCGATAGACAAATGAAGATTTCTTGGAGAAGCTCATCGCATAAACGTTATTTATGTTTTCGAAACTGTCGACTCTCACCTCTCTCTGTTTCTCTGTCGTTTCTTCTTCTTCTTCTTCTTCTTCTTCTTCAGTTGGGTTGCGTTGTGCTTTGTCTACAAGATGCTTTTTGAGCAAAGAATTTTTGAGGTTGCAAAAATCCTCGCCAGATCTGGGAAGGGCGCCTAGTCGGCACTAACCCTCGCCCACCATGGCTTGTGACCCCGGCCACCCACAAAAAGAAAAGGGAAAAAAGAAGAAGAAAACTTTCAAAAAACATTATAAATTATAAAGAAATATGTACATGTCAACATCAACTTTGCCATGTAGAACGGCTAACATCCACTTTAACGATTTTTAGTTTAGATTAACCGATTGAATTGATTTGGTACCAATGTGAAAATGTTTAGGATTAAATTGGTATCAATGTCATAGATTTAGAACTTTTTTGATATTTTTCCCCATAGAAGGTATCAACGTATGTGAAGATGCTCTCTAGATGGATCAATTATTCAACCAGAAGGAAAATTGTGCTTGTGTTCGTGGTTTCCAGAAATGGAAATTTACAACAAAAAGGGAGAAAAAACAACATTTTAACCGATTATTATATTACTATTAAAAGAATGAACATGTGCAATTAAAACATCATTGGATGCGTCATATAACCTCCTAGCATAGCGTTAAACAAATAGTTTAAATAATCAAATATTAATGCTTGTGATGATTATTTTGACACAAAGCGTGGAAGAAATAAATTGAAGAAAAGTTATATACATCTATCTATAGTATAATGTATGGACAAAGGAAGGAAATAATGAAAGATACAGTATCGATTGTAATCACAAATTGATTCAATCAATAAACCCAAATTCTACAGTTCCAATTCCTCATGTCGAGAAGAGATGACGGTATCATTCATAGATCTATCACAACTATGGGAGAGTGATTGTAATATTAAAATTGACAATGAATAAGTAAACGTTGCTTTGTTTTTGAGAATTCCAATATCGCATCTTTAGTCTTTGCATGTGTTGATTCACCACGAAGCTAGTGAGTTTCTAATCAAGGCATGTCAGTCCATCGCTAATTGAAAAATCATAATACTACTTTCTTTCACATCATCCAAGAAGCAAGAAGCAGCTACTCCTTATTTTCTTTGTATTTTCGCCAAAAGTGACATTATACAAGTTCAAAATAATCTTTCTTCATTACAAATTTTGTCTTTCGTAAAAAAATGAAGAATCTTATACAATGAAGTACAACATCTTTTTCCTTTTCGTCTTCACAATCTAACAAGGTGAGACTAATGAAATATTGGCCTTGAAAATAAAATAGAATGCTAGATGTCCCACTTGAAAGGATTTTGATTCGGTTTAGGGTACAAAACATTTAAAATGATCCTCTTTTATGCTACTAAAACTGATTCCTAGAGACTAGAGAGAATGAATTTGCAAAAGAAAAAAGAAAGAAAAATAAAGGTCTTTTCAGGAAACTGTAGAGAAATTTCTTCATAATTAATGTAAAGAATATTCATAAATAATTTCGACACTGTGTTTTGTCAGCTTAACTGCAACGACTGCAATTTTTGCATGATACCCACTTGGCACTTACATAATAAACCTTTAGATGGCCATACTTTTTCTTTGCTAGATTTTGTTTTATTATAAATCCAAAGGCATATTATTTCAAAAGAAAATTACTAAAATGAACATTTTTTTCCCAACAATTTTCTCACTTTTACTCAAACCTTCACCGTTGATATCCATCTATTTTACTCAATCCTCGCTAGATCTGGGAAGGGCGCCTAGCTCGCCCACCATGGCTTGTGACCCCGGCCACCCACAAAAAGAAAAGGGAAAAAAGAAGAAGAAAACTTTCAAAAAAGATTATAAATTATAAAAGAAATATGTACATGTCAACATCAACTTTGCCATGTAGAACGGCTAACATCCACGTTAGCGATTTTTAGTTTAGATTAACCGAATGAATTGATTTGGTACCAATGTAAAAATGTTTAGGATTAAATTGGTATCAATGTCATAGATTTAGAACTTTTTTGATACTTTTCCCCATAAAAAGCAAGCAAGGTATCAACGTGTGTGAAGATGCTCGCTGGATAGATCAATTATTCAACCAGAAGGAAAATTATGCTCGTGTTCGTGGTTTCCAGAAATGGAAATTTACAACAAAAAGGGGAAAAAACAACTACTACTAAAAGAATGAACATGTGCAATTAAAATGTCATCGGATGCGTCATATAACCTCCTAGCATAGCGTTAAACAAATAGTTTAAATAATCAAATATTAATGCTTGTGATGATTATTTTGACACAAAGCGTGGAAGAAATAAATCGAATAAAAGTTATATACATCTATCTATAGTATAATGTATGGACAAAGGAAGGAAATAATGAAAGATACAGTATTGATTGTAATCACAAATTGATTCAATCAATAAACCCAAATTCTACAGTTCCAATTCCTCATGTCGAGAAGAGATGACGGTATCATTCATAGATCTATCACAACTATGGGAGAGTGATTGTAATATTAAAATTGACAATGAATAAGTAAACGTTGCTTTGTTTTTGAGAATTCCAATATCGCATCTTTAGTCTTTGCATGTGTTGATTCACCACGAAGCTAGTGAGTTTCTAATCAAGGCATGTCAGTCCATCGCTAATTGAAAAATCATAATACTGCTTTCCTTCACATCATCCAAGAAGCAAGAAGCAGCTACTCCTTATTTTCTTTGTATTTTCGCCAAAAGTGACATTATACAAGTTCAAAATAATCTTTCTTC
This sequence comes from Eucalyptus marginata, assembly GCA_014182565.1. Taxonomy (NCBI): domain Eukaryota; kingdom Viridiplantae; phylum Streptophyta; class Magnoliopsida; order Myrtales; family Myrtaceae; genus Eucalyptus; species Eucalyptus marginata. Next base: position 6,569,747 of record CM024592.1, read on the forward strand.
GTTACAAATTTCGTCTTTCGTCAAAAATGAAGAATCTTATACAATGAAGTACAACATCTTTTTCCTTTTCGTCTTCACAATTTAACAAGGTGAGACTAATGAAATATTGGCCTTGAAAATAAAATAGAATGCTAGATGTCCCACTTGAAAGGATTTTGATTCGGTTTAGGGTACAAAACATTTAAAATGATCCTCTTTTATGCTACTAAAACTGATTCCTAGAGACTAGAGAGAATGAATTTGCAAAAGAAAAAAGAAAGAAAAATAAAGGTCTTTTCAGGAAACTGTAGAGAAATTTCTTCATAATTAACGTAAAGGATATCCATAAATAATTTCGACACTGTGTTTTGTCAGCTTAACTGCAACGACTGCAATTTCTGCATGATACCCACTTGGCACTTACATAATAAAACTTTAGATAGCCATACTTTTTCTTTGCTAGATTTTGTTTTATTATAAATCCAAAGGCATATTATTTCAAAAGAAAATTACTAAAATGAACTTTTTTTTCCCAACAATTTTCTCACTTTTACTCAAACCTTCACCGTTGATATCCATCTATTTTACTCAATCCTCGCCAGATCTGGGAAGGGCGCCTAGCTTGCCCATCATGGCTTGTGACCCCGGCCACCCACAAAAAGAAAAGGGAAAAAAGAAACTTTCAAAAAACATTATAAATTATAAAAGAAATATGTACATGTCAACAACAACTTTGCCACGTAGAACGGCTAACATCCACGTTAGCAATTTTTAGTTTAGATTAACCGAATGAATTGATTTGGTACCAATGTGAGAATGTTTAGGATTAAATTGTCCTAATTAAAATGTTTAGGATTAAATTGGTATCAATGTCATAGATTTAGAACTTTTTTGATATTTTTCCCCATAGAAGGCAAGCAAGGTATCAATGTGTGTGAAGATGCTCTCGCTGGATAGATCAATTATTCAACCAGAAGGAAAATTGTGTTAGTGTTCGTGGTTTCCAGAAGCGGAAATTTACAACAAAAAGGGGAAAAAACAACATTTTAACCGATTATTATATTACTATTAAAAAAAATGAACATGTGCAATTAAAACGTCATCAGATGCATCATATAACCTCCTAGCATAGCCTTAAACAAATAGTTTAAATAATCAAATATTAATGCTTGTGATGATTATTATGACACAAAGTGTGGAAGAAATAAATCGAAGAAAAGTTATATACATCTATTTATAGTATAATGTATGGACAAAGGAAGGAAATAATGAAAGATACAGTATCGATTGTAATCACAAATTGATTCAATCAATAATTGTATCTCTGATATCAAGGCATATCTTCAACATATTTATCTTTTAGGCTCATAAAAGAAGTTTTTTATTTCTATTTTTGTTGTCACATATTAGGAGGTCCCTAGTCACAAGTTGCCAAGAGCAAATACTGAGGATTCTTATCGGTCAACGATATCAATGCAATGTCTTAACTGTTTTTTGTTACTCGTGTTGTTATCTGTGCTTTTGATCTAATGATTTTCTAAATGAAGATCCCAAGCAAAATCGAAATAAATAATTGAATTGTTCTATATACATATACATGCATATATATATATATATATATATATATATATATACATGCATATATATATATATATGCATATATATATATATATATATATACATGCATATATATATATATATGCATGTATATATATATATATATATATATCACTTCAATGAGGATCAATTGAAAAGAGCCAGCTTTGATTTATAAGTTGATTAGCAGGATCTATCAATGAACTTTGTTGTATTATATGGAAATTCTATTTCAATCTCCGCAACTATACCTAATGATATTTATTAACTTGAGAAAAACTATGGTAAGGGATAATAACGACCATGGTTTCACTAAAAAGAATTTATACAAAAACATTTTTTAAAATTTCCAATGTCTACGCTTCCAATTCCACATGTTGAGAAGAGATGACGAAATTATTCATAGATCTATCACAACTATGAGAGAGTGATTGTAATATTAAAGTTGATAATGAATAAGTAAACGTTGCTTTGTTTTTGAGAATTCCAATATCGCATCTTTAGTTTTTGCATGTGTTGATTCATCATGAAGCAAGTGAGTTTTTAATTAAGGCATGTCAGTCCATCGCTAATTGAAAAATTATAATACTACTTTCTCTCACATCATTGAAGAAACAAGAAGCACCTACTCCTTATTTTCTTTGTATTTTCGTCAAAAGTGACATTATACAAGTTCAAAATAATCTTTCTTTGTTACCAATTTCGTCTTTCGTCAAAAATGAAGAATCTTAGACAATGAAGTACAACATCTTTTTCCTTTCCACCTTCACAATTTAACAAGGTGAGACTAATGAAATATTGGCCTTGAAAATAAAATAGAATGCTAGATGTCCCACTTGAAAGGATTTTGATTCGGTTTAGGGTACAAAACATTTAAAATGATCCTCTTTTATGCTACTAAAACTGATTCCTAGAGACTAGAGAGAATGGATTTGCAAAAGAAAATAAAATAAAAATAAAGGTCATTTCAGGAAACTGTAGAGAAGTTTCTTCCTAATTAACGTAAAGGATATCCATGAATAATTTCGACACCGTGTTTTGTCACCTTAACTGCAATGACTGCAATTTTTACATGATACCCACTTGACACTTACATAATAAAACTTTGGACGGCCATACGTTTTCTTTGCTAGATTTTGTTTTATTATAAATCCAAAGACATATTATTTCAATTACTAAAATGAACGTTTTTTTTTTCCCACAATTTTCTCACTTTTACTCAAACCTTCATCGTTGATATCCATCTGTTTACAATTTTCCCCACTTCATGATACCCAAATTTGACAATAAATATATTGTTTGATTTTCTCTTTTGGCAGGACGATATATCCCTCACTTTTGTATTTTAGCAATGTATATGCGGAAAGATAGTTGTAATCTAATAAACATAATTTAAACGGGCATTTTGTTTTCATTTTTTTTTTTTGGAATCAGAAGAACCGTCTCACAGGGAGCACTAGCGCAGGGACCCACCTCCCACGGTGCTTCGCTTAAGTCGTGCTTTAATGCGCACATGGTGACTCAAACCTCCCCCCTTCCGCAATTAGAGGGGGAAAGGCCCAAACCAATGCGCCTACAGCAAAGTGAGTTCTGTTTTCATTTTTTTTTTCATATTTGATATGAATCTATATTTTTTAGGGAAAAAACCACAAAAAACCCCAAATTTTGCCTAAAGTGACAAATTTACTCCAATTTTTTTTATGTGACCTGAAAAACCTTAAATTTTGCAAACTGTGACACATTTACCCTACCAAGGGCATTTTTGTTTTATTTTCTTCTTCTTCTTCTTCTTCTTTTCTCTTCCCTCTGTCGACCATGGCAAAGTCAGCGAAGGGAAGCTGGAGTCAAGCGAGGGCTGCCCTCGCCCAACACCGATGAGGGTGGTCCTCGCTTGACATCGGTGAGGAGTGTCCTCGCCAAGCCCTCATTGGCGTCGGGGGAGGGGTGCCCTCGCCAGATCCTGGGGAGGGCCGTCCTCGCTCAACGCCGACGAGGGCCGCCCTCGGCTGACGCTGGCGAGGGTGGCCCTAGCCATGCCGATGAGGGCAACCCTCGCTTGACTCCGGCTTCCCTCCGCCGGCTCCGCAAGAATAAAAAAAACAGAAAAAAACAATTTGAAAAGTAAAAGACCAAAATGCCCTATAGTTTAGGGTAAATGTGTCACACATATAGAAGTTCGGGGTTTTTTGTGTTACGAAAAAAAGTTTAGGGTAAATGTGTCACCGTTGGCAAAGTTCGGGATTTTTCATGTTACGAAAAAGGTTTGGGATAAATTTGTCACTTTGGGCAAAATTTAGATTTTTTGGTGGTTGTTTCCCTATTTTTTATGAGTGGCAAATATATAAATATTTGATCTTCCCCTTTGGATTTATGAATCATATAAATCCTCCCTCTTTCTCTCTCTACACAACCCACGGATCTTCTGCTTTCTCTCAAATCCGTGAATCAACAACAATGGCTGAGAATTTCCGAGAAAAAAATAAAAATAAAAACAACGGCGGAGAATTGGTCCAATCTCCACCCAAGCTGGGGATAAGTACACTATCTTGAGTTCATGGATTAGCTTCGCCTAGCCGTGCATGTCGATTTCGGATCGATTTAGGTGCAGAAGTTGGGTCTTAAAAGTTGTGTACCGGAATGCACGTTTTGGCGCTCACTTTGGTGCCAAAGTTTATTTTGGATAACTTAAGTGCTAACAAATTTAAAAAACGATCATTTCAGTGCCAACGCTGATCAAATTGGCTAGAAATCCGACGTTGTACTTTTTTATTAATTTTTAAAGCTGATGTGGCTCGCCATAGAGCATAGTTAAGGCGCGTTTGGTAACGATTATTGGCGTTATTCCACACTTGGAACAAATTCGATCGAAATGATTATTTTTTATTCTTTTATGATCTGAAATTAATATCTCCTAAATTGTTCCCTGAACTGATTCACCGAGTAAAAAAATGTGTTTGATAACTATACAAAATTTCTGATTCGGAATAGAATTGCGTTTGGTACCGTGTTCATTGATTCTGTTCCAAATCAATTTTTTTTAATTTTTAAATTTTTTTCTTTTTTTTTTTTTTTTTTTCTTTTTTCTTTTTTTTTTTTTTTTTTTTTCTTTTTTCTTTTTTTACTTTTTTTTTACTTTTTTCTTTTTCCTTTTCTTTTCTTTTTTTTTTTTTTTTTTCTTTTTCCTTTTCTTTTCTTTTTTTCCTTTTTTTAATTTTTTAAAATTTTTTTTTTTAATTTTTTAATTTTTTAATTTTTTAATTTTTTATTATTTTATTTTATTAATTTTTTATCATTTTTTTATTGTTTATTTTTTATTTTTTCTCCTATTCTTATTTTTTAGTTTTTTTTATTATTTTATTTTATTATTTTTTATTATTTTATTATTGTTTATTTTTTTTCTTTTTTCTCCTATTCTTTTTTTTTTTTTTTTTTTTAGGCCGGACAAGAGCCTCTGCGAGCTTGCTTTGGATCGATTCTTGCCGGCGACGGCGGCGGTGGACGGCGGCGGGCGGTGCTCGCGAGATGGCGGTCGATGAAGAAGAAGAAAATAGAAGAAGAAGAGTTTTGATTCTCAATTTTGTTCCCTAACGGGAATCAACTTTTTTTTTATTCTTGATTCTCTTCCCAATCTGTTCCCGGGAACAAATTTGATCCCGAGAACCAAAATTTTACCAAACGCGATTCTCGTCCCAAACTGATTCTGGGAACAAAAAATCAGAATCAGGCACTGTTTGGATGGTTACCAAACAGGCCATTAGCATTTAAACAACAAAACGACGCTATTTGGTGTCTTTCCCCCAATTCAAAACCTTAAATCCCCAAATTGAGAGAGAGAGAGAGAGAGAGAGAGAGAGAGAGAGAGAGAGAAGGCGTTGTTTTCTTCCCCGAAGAACAGCCCAGAACAGCCAGCAGCGCCAAAGACAACACCAGTAGTTTTCCAGAAAAGAAACCACGCGCTTGCCTCCGCCCTCCCCCAGTAGTTTTCCTCCATTTTCAATCACCTTGTTGACCTTTCAAATCCCCGAATCTTAGCCCCACCACTGCCTTTTTCCCAAGGAATATTACCTGGCGCAGAGGAAGCGCGAGCTCGAAGAATCTCCAGAAGCACGGGCGATTCGGCCAATGATAGCTGCAAAGATCTAGAACGCCATGGAGGTCGCCGGCGAAGCCAGCTGCGACGACGGCAGCGACCGTGGCCCCGCCATCCCCTCCTTCACCGTCGCCGTCGACACCACCCTCTCCCTCGGGATTTTCTATTCTTTTTTTTTTTTTTTTTGGTCTTGCTGTGGCGAGCAACTACGACGGAGGTTGAACAATGGTAGCCGAGCGATGGTGGCCAAGGGACGGCGGCCGAGCGACGGCGGCAGAGCAAGCTAGGTCAGCGTTGGGCGAGGATCGGACAAAAAAACCCTAATTTCAATTCCCAAATAAAAAAAAAAAATTCCCCAAATGAGTTGTGCGGTGTCGTTTTTGTGAGGCCATTCACTTAGGACGGCAAAACGACGTCGTTTTCTTAAGGAGGACGGAAAACGACGTCTTTTAGAAGCCATTTCAATTTTTTTTTTTTTAATATAAAAGTCACGTAATCATTTTGGGCGGAATCTCTCGCCGATGGCACCAAAGTGATTGTTTTTTCTCTGATTTGGCACTTAAGTGATCCGACGGAAACTTTTGGCATCAAAGTGAGCATCGTACACAACTTTTGGTACTGATAGTGTACTTACCCCCCAAGCTGCTAGGACTGTGCTAGAGACGAATGCTTCTAGAGGATTGGTTTGCGTTTCGATCCGTGTGCTTGACATGGCATGCTGCCGCATTCAAAGAGAGGTTCGATTACCCATGGTGGATGCTCGAGGATGACGAGGGGCCGAGTTCTACGGCCCCTTCCGTTTGCGAATTCACAGTGTTCTATTGCCGGAAGTGAAGGGGAAGAAGAGGTGCTTCTCTTCCGGGGGTTGGATCTTCACTATCGGCCAAGATCTGGGAATCCACATGCTAAATCCCCCGTCCCGCGCTGCCAGTCGCTATATCGACGACATCATTAAGCTCCCTAGTTTGGACAAGTTCCCCGGCTGCTATCCAGGCTGGGATCCCGAAGATCCCCAAGAAGATGAGTGAGCGGACATGTACCAAGGTTTCCTCGCCAAGTGTGTCTTATCTGCAAGCCCCGCTTCATCTCCAAACCATACGATCATGATCATTCGCTGGCCCTCAGACCATTAGCTTTTTGGAAACCCAGCAATGATGAGTGGAAATTGTTGACTCCGGATAATGGTGTTTTTGATGTCATACATTACCGTGGGCAATTTGCCACCGTTAACTACGATGGGAGAATATTCACTTGTGATCTGGATGGACTAGATCCAACAACTCAAGTTATATTGGACCAGAATATTCACTTTTGATCTGGAATTTCAAGATCGCTGAGGTCTTACCGCGTCGTGGTACTTGATGGAGTCGTGGTACTTGATGGAAGATAGAAGAATTGATTGTAATGTTGATCGACCTCTATGGATTGAATCTCCACCTCTATGGATTGAACCAAGATTTTGAGGTAGCGCTACATTGATCTCCCAAAAAATCCTAGAATTTTAGAAGTAGCCTTCTATTAGTTATTATTTGTGGTAAGATTTGCTTATCTCAAGCGACTTGTACTTTAAGTCGTTCACTGTGCATATTTTGTTAATCTTTCTATGTGGTGTATGACGATATGAAAGCATTGCTTTTGAGTTACACATGGTCCATAGGGATTGTGTTTGACATGTTATATGAAAATATTATCCGCTTTATATTCAAGTCAAGTCGATAAAGTCAACCTCAATAATATTTAATGAACTTCATTAGCATGATATGACTTTACCACAATATCTGTACAGTAACAGATGAAATTGGATTAGATATGCAACAAAGTAGAACCATCCAAGAAGAGAAACTAATGCACGAGGTCAAGAAATTGTATTCGGAATTCGTAGCACTTGCATCGCTTCTAGATCAAAGAAGCAACATTTGGAAGTACAGGAATACATATATGAAACATCAAACACAGGAATTCATATATGAAACATGAAACAGCCCTCTTATGAGTAAGAGGAAGGGAAACGATGCTACTACCAAAACTTACAAAGGCCAATATTCTCTTTTGTAACTTAACACTTTGCATGGTCCCATCATGAGCTTGTGTAGATATTTAATATATAATAATTTACAAGCTAGACAATATATCACTCGATCCGCTTATGAAGTATGGGAAAATGTTCGCAGTCTCTTCCTTTTGATAGCATGCCGTGATCAATACAGCCAGCCAATAGTCCCGATGATTCCAGCAAGCAACACTCTTCTTTCTGTTACCACCCTGTTTACGACACTCCAATAACAGAGTGCCAATTCAAAAGATATATTTGAAGACGGTTCATTACACTTACCGCATAACTATTTGTTGTTTTTGTCTCAAACTTGCAAGTCTCATTATAGATCCTTGACTCCTTCGTGTAAAAATTGAATGTTATCCTAACCTCCTACCGATATTCCCTCGAATAGGAGATCCCCTATACCTCCGACAGTGTCTTTACCTAGTATTCAAATCTATCTAAATGCGAACAAAGGTAACTCTAAAATTTTTTATTCGTGAACTGCCGACGATTTCGATTTGTATAGATTCCAATAGAGGCAATGAGCTGGACAGTTGATCCTTGCCCATCTTTGCTCTCATTAATAAATTTTTTATCATCCGTTAATTTTTGTTAAATTTTACTATTAAATTGCTAAGTTGGATAACACGTGACAGTTAATGGATGTACTGGTTTGGGATTCTATTTTTTGTCAACTTGTGATTTTTTGTGATATTAATCTAATTTGATGGAAATTAGTGGAAAGTAAATTTGTTATAAATATACCAATTTTTCATGGGCCAATTTTTAAATTCCGATTGGCAAAAAGAAAAATAATAAAAAGGGGACTAACACGTGATAATTAATGGATGTATCGATCTCGAATCTGTCTGGTTGAAATGTCTCTTTCTGTCTTTGCTTGCTCGACACCCTCATTTTTTTCTCTCTCGTCCACCCCCACTTTTCTTTCGTCGAGCACCCTTTTTGCCTCACCGAGCCCCTCACGCGTTAAGCATGCTTGCCCTCGAATGCCGAATGCTCTCTCTCTCTCTCTCTTTTGTTTTTCTCTCGCCCAAGCGTGTGGGAGAGGGACGCGTAACGAAAAATCATCTCCATTTTACCGTATGGGTTTCCGATAAGCGACCAGATTTTCGTTGTAAATATTTTGTTAACAAAAAGTCAAATTGTTGAAGTCACCTGATATTACAGCAAAATTTTATGAATTAATAATTTAATATTAGATGTGACGATTTTTCGGCCTTGCGGAGGAAGAAACATAATTATGAATGCAATGAAGGTAGTTTGAAAGTTTCTGATGATTACAAAAAAATGAATAAGTAATCTACGGACGAACGGCCATCGAGGCTCAAAGGCGAATAAGCAGGTTTGCATACACTAATTAACACTGTTCTCATTTTTTCCATTTTCTCACTTTTTTTTTCTTTTCAAAATTAACACTGTTCTCATTTTCCCTCATCTAATTCTATGAATAAAAATACACGATAAAACCTCTTCGAGGCGAAGGGGCTTGAGGCGCAAGTCAAGTCCGTCCGCCGCGCATCCAAGGCGACATGCGAGCGTTGCGGCTCTTACTACCGCCGTGAGCTGTAGGTTGAGGAGCACCTATCTCTCTTTGGCCGGTGAAGCCAGCACTAAAGCCCAGTGCCCGAACACGGAAGCCGCAGCGGAGCAGCCACGACGGCGACCATGGCGGGCGGCGGTGATTCATCACTCGCCGAGTGCCGTCGTGGCCGCTACCGCCGCCGCCTCCGTGTTCGTCCCGGCCTTCCTCGACCTCCACCCACGGCGGAAGTAGGAGCCGCAACGCTGAAGATCTGGCCACAAGGCTGAGCAAGATTCTAGGGCTCTTCTCCAGATGTTGGATTGAAGAGGAAAGGGGTCGGAGGTGGAGGAGGGGCGGTTGCTTCATTGGAGCTGGAGCTGGAGCTGGCTCCGGCGATGAGGATGAGAGGTTAAGGACGTTGAATGGGGGGAGTCATGTTGGAGCTTTGCCCCTTCTACAAAAAAAAGATTCCAGGTCGGGACTTTCTTGGTGCTTCATAATTCCTTCTTTTCACCTGATGGTGATGGATGCACATTCTGCGGAGCCGAGCCGAGAGTGGTTTTGGTTTGTTAATGGGTAGTTACACACCCGTATTGATCGTTCCTCAAACTAATTTTTTGGGAAATTAAAATGGCTCGTCAGGACATGTTTTGGTCTTTTCTCAGGGATGCCATTCACTGTCGATGCACTCATTCCGCGATGGTTGTGTTGAAGGATGTCTGGAATATTCTCTCACATTTTCATGCTGATCAATTTGGTGGCCTTAGCATTGTACGAGTGCAGCTTTGATTCACTTTGGTCTGTCGAATGGTCAATGCTACTTGCACACAGGAGACTTTGGAGCCTCAAAAACCAATGCAATGCAAGCTTGCCCTCTTCTCGCAAACCAACGAGTCGATGTGCTTTACCTGGGATTCAACTTGTTCCAATCCAAGATACAGGTATGACACTTTCCTTTCTGCAGAGGATAACCGATGGATATCTTATTGGCGGCAACTCGTGTCCAAACAACTTGTTTACTCCGAGTGTTTGTTTTGATTGGTCCTTTTCAGGTTCCCTTCCAAAGAAGATGGACTAAGTTATGTTGTCAGAATTTCTAATGACTTCCTCAAAAAGCAACCCAACACCCTTCTTATTGTTGGGGCTGGGAAAGAATGTGTCTATCTTGCTCTTTCAAAGGCGTTAGGGGCATGGCAATGATTTTATCTCTTTATTTATTTATTTTTGGTAACACATTTGTACTTTATAGAACAATAAGCATGCCAAGCTGGGAGGTGTATGCGACAGAAACTCCATAGGTGGGTTTGTCATGATCGTGTGTTTCTAAGTGTCAGCAAAATAAGCATCATGTACTATATCTGTCATGTGGTGGGTTGGAATGTCGAGGAGGCAGTTTATAGTCTTAACTTTTGGGGTCTAAAGGAACCAAATCTGAGAAGCAGTACTAATTTATAGGTCTTCTGCATACCACTAGTCTGATAAACTGGTTTCCTTACTAGATCTTAAAAATTAGGGAAGCAACCACCAGTCACATATTAGGCCGCACATCTCTCATGTTTAACCTAACTCTGAAGTATGGGGGGGAAAATGTGGTTTACATGAGGCTCTTAATGTAAATATATTGAAGGCAGTGCAGTTAGTGTATGTGGTCTGTGCTCATCGAGGAGAACCAATGCGTGTTTCTAATGGCTTTGCAGTGCTAATACTGTTTCCAAACAACCTCAGAATGATGCACATATCTTTGCAAAATTGTTGGATATCTCTATATTGATGATATGTAGCTAGGGGATACCTATTTTCATGTTGTTACCTTGTCATGCACAGATAAGATGCTGATTGATTTTGAAAAAAGTTTTATATGGAATGCATTTGATAGTAAGTGTTCTTGTAGCTAATCTTAGGAGCTAGATGTCTTTCTCTTGACTTAGTGATATTGGGCAAACAACATCAATCATTATCCTCAGCTTCTTTCATGATGTTTTTAAGTTCTGCTGCCTCCATTAGATTAGCAAAACATAGGACAAATTTGAATTTACAAATGAAAAAGTCCTCAGTATATTTTGGTTGCCGCTTTAGGTTAAGGTATAAGCAAAGGAATAGCTCGTCGTCATAGAACCCAGTGGGTTGTGTTTTCACTTTGGTTGGTTTGTCCTCTAGACTTCAGTATTTATTTCTTTTATTTTAGACAACACAAACATGCAAAAGTTCAGTGTATTGTTTTGCCTCCTGAGCGTAGACCTTAGATAAGAGATGAGTAGACATTTGTAGTTATAATAGCCAAGAGTCGCATAATAAAAGGTGATGTTCTTGCTGGTGATATGTGCCTTGGAAGCCTCAGGCCATCAAATATTTTTAATGTGAGCTTATATAGGGTTATAAGTTTATATTGATCTACAAGTAGGAGTCTACGCTTTCCTACAAGGATGTGTGCACCTTATAAAATGGGCTTTTGTTTCATTTCTTTCTATCTAAGCTTTCTCAGAGTATGGGACCCTTGTTTTGACCTGTCTTCTTCCTGTATGCACTGCATTTCATTTATGGGAAATGTCATCTGACTTGCACTTTCTCAGCTTTAGATAAAAAAGGGCAAAAATGTTGATTAGATTTTGGATTTCTTTGATTTGGATTTTTAACTTATTTACATCAATATAAATTGCAGCAATGACTTAACTAACATCTTTAGCCGTACAGGATCTGCCACCTATGAAAATTATGTTGTGTCTTGCACTTTTCTTTTTGGGCCAAATGGTGTCTTGTCCTCTTGATATGTCAGCTGGCACTAACGATATGAGCTTAAGTTATGGTGTACAAAGCATTTATGTTATGTCTCTTTTAATTTTCTGGTTTTAGGGAAGTTAGCATTATGTTGCTCTACTGACTATAATGTCAAAAAATTTAGAATTCAAACAATTCTATACGGTGGACATTGCTCTCTCTTGATCCGTTGCTTTTCTGCTGTTTTTTTCATTTCCCTCATGCTCCGTTGTTATTTTATATGTTTAACTCTCCATGTTAAATTAAACAGGAACAATGGCTGAAAGATGCTGTTCTTGCAGTATTTGCAGGTACACAAGATTGTTTCTATCATTGGTAAGAATTTTTTTTGACATCTGACTTGTGACGTGCTGCCACAAGATAACTTCACACAGAAAAATCAAATGATTATTACAGGATTCCGCTGCAGGTTCGTTTCTTTTAGTGGTGAAAAAAAGAAATCTGCTCAAAAGAAAAGCAAACAAGCAATAGAAACATGTCATCGGTGAACTACAGGCTACTATCCACGTCTCTAGCAACACGTGCAAGAGAATTTAATGAATCTTTGCCTACCTAAAGTTCCTCTCGACACCCTGAATTGGCCATTAATCAGTTGACTGATATTCAAAGCATGGATATGGTCAGTCAGAACAGTAGTGGAAGCAACATTAGCTCACCCTCTGTTAAAATGAAAAGAAGGCTTGCTGTATGCCATAGCACCATTTTGGATATGCTGTTCACTAAGAACGATATAATTGGACGGATTGTCTTTCACACAGTTTTGGGTTGCTAATTGTTAGGCCACTGAGCAAGAATATGATAAGGATGACCAATGGATCTAGATGGATCTCTACTAGCATAATCTGATAGGGATACAGGATCTATTGTCTGTCGCGTGGATTCTTTTCCACACAAGGCTGGTTCTGCTAACCGCGAGGGAAATGGCATCACCAGCAGAGTGGACAAATTGTTGGCTGTGGTGAAGCGGCAGTTTGAAAGCTTCTCTTTTTCTAAAAGCGCAGGCAATTCATTTTTGGCTGCTGGTTTGTTCTCATCAGCAGCAGCAGTTCACAGAAGGCCGATGCAATTGGAGGATGCTGAATCTCTTGTGAGTCAGTGGCAAGCAATGAAAGCTGAGGCTTATTAAGTTCAGTTCCTTCCTGAAATACTTGATGACTCCATGCTAGCTCAAGTAAACGTCCTTTTTGTACTTTTATACGTTTACAGCAAGCCATAATGCGACAATCTAGAATCTAATTTTATACCTACAACCATATAGAGAAATATTTTCTGAAATAACTTGGAAGGTTATACTTGTGCCTTTATTTTGCCCATCCCTCTCTGGGTGGGGCTTCGTTGTCATCCTTTCATTTTTGCTGCCTAGTCCCATATCTACTTGGTTTATTGTCACTTGTGTATGTATGGGGTTACCGTAGTATTGCTACATTGTCAAAACCATTTGCAGTTCTGTAAGTAAATTATAAACTAAACCCTTGATTTTTGGCATGATCAATTTCAAAGATCCTCTTTTTAGGATTGCAATAAGCCCACTTTGTGAAGGATATGTTTTCCTCAGGATGCAACGACACGGGACCTTTTCTTTTTTCCATCTTTTCCTCTTGATATGTACTTGTTTGGCGATGTTTTTTGGGTCAGTGGCAAGCTTTGGCACAAGGCAAATACCAGGTCTTGTTATTGGAGATTCGTCCTGTTGCAACTCTATCCTACGAGCTGAGATTCCTTCAGATGGAATGGGCATAGAGATGGCTGAAATTGATGCTCTGCTGGAGGAAGCTGCTGAGCTTGTCCATGAATCTCAGGCAAAGCAACCCAATTTACTACAGGTAGGTTAAGGCCAAAACACTCGTCAATTTTATCTCCCTTTGGCCAGTCACTAGAAGGGGAGAGAGAGAGAGAGAGAGAGAGAGAGAGAGAGAGGGAGGGTGGGAGGGAGGGAGGGAGGAAAAAAGAAAAAAAAACATTATATAACTTTGACTTAATTTATCGATTTTTTTCTATGATCCAATAGCATGTTTTGTCGGTAAGGGATCATCTAATTAGTTAATCGATTGGCGTCAAACCAACCAAGTTCAAATCACCGAGACTCCCACCTAATAGTAACTTTGGGAGTCACCCTCCATATTCTTGTGAATGGTACTACACTTGATCGATGCATGTAGATTGGGTAGTTTGCATATATACATAGAAAGTGGGTGATTTGAAAAGTCTGAATACCTCATATTATTCGCAGGGAAAAAAAGTAATACTCAAGCAAGATCGAGTCCCTTTTTCCTACAAACCCTAGCAAGTCAATTACCTCCTATAATTTCCTTGTTCTATTTTTTTTTTTTGTCAAAAGATTTTAAGAAATTGTTCTTTAAAACGTAAAACCTCATCGAACCTCACAGATTTAAAATTCAATAAAAATGAAACCATTGTATATGAAAACTACTACAACAAGTTGCGCGACTTAGAACTAGAGAAGTTGACAATATCATGAGGAGGGCAACCAAAAATATTGAATATCTTATCACGGAATGGCTAAAAATATAATTCATTTAGGGAAATCATATGATTTTCTCTTGAAATGGCATGCAAGACATAACACGTCACCACTAGTGAAGAATTTAAGCTGTCCGAGGCAGCGAATTTTGTAAATTAGAAACACTGGTTGGAAAACGAAGCTACAAAATTTGGCTTAGAAAGGGTCAAAAAATGATATAAGAAAAAATGGAAAAAACTGAAAAAACTACTAAAATTTCTCGCCCTTAGATTGTTGATTCCAGGTTGGCCTTTTCTTAAATAACGACAAAATGGATTGCATCACACCTTGGCGCTTTTTGATGTGATTTCAAATACCAATTTTGATTTAATTTCTTCAGTTATCCAAATTATTTTAAAAAAAAATCAATTATTCATATGGTGATTGCAACCATTATATGAAGTCAGGTACACAAATGTCGTTTAGCCCTCATTTCCAAAGATTAATGTATAATCACTATGAATTATCATTTTTATTTTTGTCTATTGTCAATGACCTATTTTTTTTCTTCTTGGCGGCAAAAGGGTCGTTCTAAAAATAACATCAAAATCCATGAATTAGTGCCTTGAGGAGGGTGTTTTGACCCAGATAACAAATAATAATTTAATAAAAGATATTATTATTCCAGATTTTTTTTAATGTTAATTGCAATTACTTGTGGTTATAATTATCAGCATGCCATCAATCTAAAGTCACTACCATTAATTCTTCTTTTTCTGATAATAGTAATCTAAAAAAATTTACGCAAGTGCATTGAATGTTCTTATTCTCATCAACTCTCATTTCAACGCAAGGAAAAATTTCGAAGGGAAGAGGGTGTTTGATTGCTCAAGTCAACATTCAATATAGTTGACATTTCAATTAATTTGTTTTCTTAATCTTTGTTATTTTCTAGTTATAGAGCGTGTCATAGACATATTCTTTTACTCTCACAAACCGCTACATATATATAGTGCATGCCCAAACAACGTTAGCAAAACCCAATTAAATTGCTTTTAATGACTATATATAAAGAAACAAGAAATTTCTCTCTTGATCTATCTAAAATGTCTAACACATATTTGATCAAATTAGTAGTATTCAAAGTTTCCCGTTCTTACCCTATAATTGATGGCAAAAGGTCATTATTACAATCGTACGTCATTCATGTAACTATTGCCAAATATTCCGTCCTTGCTCTATATATCAAACACGTAATGATCGAAATTGGAAAAGTTCAAAGTTTGCCGTTCTTACCATGCAAATGGCCACAAAACATCATTATTGCCCTCATTTTCGTCATATTGAGGTTGATAGGAGAAGCTCCTATTTCTGATTTTAAGTTTGATATGATTAAGGTTGTTCGATCACCTGGGATATTTAGCACGAGAAATCGGAACACAAAGTTTATCTGTGAATTCGAGTGATTAATTTTTAGGATTTCACGATAATGACCTAAGCTAGTAAGAAATTGAAGAATAAATAAATAAAAAGGAGTAACTTTCTGTAAATTTTTCAAATACTAACCCACAAGAAAAAAGGTTTGAAATTATATACCAATGTGGACAACGTTGGAATAATGTCAATATTCGAGCAAATTAAGGAAATTAAAAAGGGGATTAAGAAGGCAACCATTTGCGCCTTGTTAATCAATGGTTTTCAAAAGACAAAAATATAGAAACGCTATGATTCAAAGAGAAAAGGAATATTTACTTCTTTCAATTATTATGTGTTGTGTTTACACAAGAATGGAAAACCAACCCTCTGGATGGCTTTCCCCATTATTCTCCTACGAAGAAGATATCAAGGAATCTCTCTGTAACACAAAGAATCAAAAAACAAAAAAAGGACTTTCTTTCATCAACCATATTGTTTCCTTTTTTTTTTTCACCCTTTTCGCCCCTAATTTCTTTCCTTTTTACACTTCCTGCCCAGGGCGCTTCCGACCGTTACGACGACGACAGATTCGGGGGCACTCCCGCCGTGACAGCCGAGCCGCATGCGGGGTAGTTGCGGTACGCCACGCCGCGCACAGGCAGTAACACCACCCCGGACTCCGTCTCCCTGCACCACCTGCACCGCCTTCGGCACCACCGCCTCAGCAATTCCGCCTTCCCCACCTGCCGCAGCGGGTGCAAGAAGCCTAATCAATCCATCAAAGACTTGTCGGAACATAACTGACTAGGACGACCGCAAAAAATAGAAATTATTGAAAATGGAAGAAGGAAAAAAAGGGTCGATCTCCGATTGGTGCCCTGGGACCTCGAACGCGGCCTCCTGCCCCAGAAACGGCGACGCCTTGCTTATCTTGCGAGGAGTGGTCGCCGCCAATCGCATCTCTGGACCGCTTGTGGTGGCTCCTTGGGATAGAGATGGCAGCACCGGCGTTATAGTTGCCAGTCGATCTGCTGTCGGCTTTCCCGGAAGTTTTAGGTGGCGGCGCAACGGACGGAAGGTCGGGCCGGGCGTCTCTATCGGCGGCAGGCGGATGAAATCGTCTGCTCGGCTGGTGTAGAAATGGGTCGCGCCAGGGTTCTTGGTCGCAACGAAATCCCTGGAAAATCCGTAAAAGAATGGAACCAATTGAATTAGTTTGAAGAAAAAGCAGAGAGAGAAATAACCAGTAATAGCCCATGATATTCAAATTAAACAGAGACCCATGAATGAAGATTTACGAGTACCTGCTCGCAATTATCTAAGTGGGAAAATGATCCCCGCGCTGAGCTTCGACCGTCATGAAAGTCGTTTCAGTTTCTTGGCTTTCGCTCAAAGAGAAAGAATCAGAGAGAGAGAGAGAGAGAGAGAGAGAGAGAGATCGACTTCGCTCGGAGTCTTGCTTTTTATTTAAAACCTTTCCGACCGTTGCGACCGAGAAAGATTCCCAGCCAAGCCGTCCTGGGCTGGGCCCGCATTGCGAATTCATTTCAACAACAAAATTGACTAAGATTTGTAAAACCGTCGATGCGTTTGACTTGAAACATGATGATAATAGACATGTTTTGATGAGTATCAAATCTTCAATAAACCTTGGGTCATCCTTTTAAAAATTAGTGGGTCCGAGACTGTTTTCAATAAGATCATGTGTATAAGAGTGTCATCTCATAATTTAGGCTGAAACGTATTCTTTCTTAGAATATGAGATTCGTATAATAATTAAATCTCATTGTGCTTTTGTCTAGATGAGTCAAGGTTATCACCAAAATCATAATTTATGAACTTTATCATTTATAGGTACAATTTTTTATTTTTCTTGAAAAAATGTTTTATTATATCAACACGAGTTTTCTAAAATCAATCAAAGTCTCACAAGACAAACCCCAAATGTTCATTTATTCAAAGATTTTGGTCGTTAGCTAGTGGATGAGGGAACTTGAAAGGCCCCACGAATGGAACATTTTTTTTAGGTTTGTTTTTATTCGCAGCATTCGCCTTCTTTAATGCATACACAAGCAGGCGTTTCAAGAAATGATCGAAAGGGAAAGAGACGTGGAGGGCGGCTCACTTTTGCTAACTTTGTCTTTATCTTAAGGAAAGATAAAAGCATAGCAATGATTGATTGAAATGGCTTAAGGTGATATTATTTATAAAGCGAAACGGCTATGGGGACACCACCCAACGTCTCCGATCGCAAAAAAGCAAGCAAGTAAGCAAAAGACTAAACACTTCGGGAACAGTACATGCATGCCCCCATCGTATACTAATTCAAGATTCATCCTTTTTTATTCTATAATTACTTTAATTGGATACCTTTTTGGCATGATTGAAAGTAAGAAAAAAGAAGCGAAACTTTAGTGCAGCTCTATTGTTTTTCCTTTCCAGATGTTTTCTTGTGGTTGGGCTCTTCGAGAAGAAACTTGAATGGGTACGGCATTCGGGGCACCATCAAACTTGTTTGGCCTACGCCACGTTGATTTTTCTTTATTCGTTCAAACTGCTTCCATGTCATGATGATTATGTAGCTTTCACTTTGCTTCATAAGTCATACTATCACACAGAGACATGTGACTTGGTATCTTTTTACATCATTGATGTACATCAAACCAGTTAAAACCATATCCTTCAAATGATAATGACTTGATTCGTTACTGGGTTTTTTTTTAAAGTCCCATAGCTTGTTTTATTTGCAAGAATAGATTAAGTAGTTAATTCTTTGGCTTCGAACCATTGAATTCCACTTTTCAAGTCAAAGCGACTCCCAACATCCAATTAAGAGTAACTTTAGGAGTCACCTCTTAATACTCTCGTGAGTGGGAGCCCTATTACACTCGATTGATGTATGTGGATTAGGCATTGTGCTTTTTTTTTTTTTGGTCGGTAGGCATTGTGCTTTACATGCATAGAAAGTGGATAATTTGAGAAGTCGGTATATCTCATGTTATCAGAAGAAAATAATATTCGAGCAAAGTTGAGTCCCTTCCTACAGCAAACCTTGGCAAGTTAGGGTGCGTTTAGTAACGTTTCTGTTCAAAAATTGTTCCAGGGAATAAAAATAGAAGAAACTATTTCTGTTCCGGGGAACAATGTTTGAACAAAAGAACGCATTTGGTAAACTTGCTCCTGGAATAAAAAAAAGAACATAAATACGTTTGGTAAATTTGTGTTCTTTTTTTGTTTCTTTTAATTTTTAATATTTTAATTTAATTTTTCCTTTTCTTTTTTCTTTTTCTTTTTCTTTTTTTTTTTTTTTTTTTTCTTCCTTTTGGCCGATTCGGGCCTCGGCCATCGCCCCGATCGGGCGACGAGGGCCGGCAGCCTCGCCTTGGCTGGGTGAGCTTAGCCTCGCCGGTGGCTAGGCAAGCTTGGCCTCACTGGATTTGGGCGAGCCCGAGTTTGCCCAACCAAGGCGAGGCTGAGCCTCGCCAGGGGCCAGCGATGCTCGGCCTCGCCGGGGGTTGGCGACGCTTTAG
The DNA here is from genome assembly GCA_014182565.1 of Eucalyptus marginata. Lineage (NCBI taxonomy): Eukaryota > Viridiplantae > Streptophyta > Magnoliopsida > Myrtales > Myrtaceae > Eucalyptus > Eucalyptus marginata. The sequence goes on from CM024592.1 coordinate 6,589,175, forward strand.
CGAGGTCGCCGGCCCTCAACGGTGACCATGGCCAAGGCCGATGATCGGCCAAAGAAAAAAGAAGAAGAAAAGAAAGAGAAGAAAAAAACGAGGAGAGAGAAAATTTGTTTCTCAGAAGTGTTCCAGAAACAAGAAACAAGTTTTTTTTGTTTCTTGTTTTTGTTCTTTTTTTGTTCCCGAGAACAAAAAATAGATTTTGAACAAAAACACAAACAAACGCGTTTCTGTTCCTTTTTTGTTCCTCGGAACAAAAAAACAGGAATTGTGTTTATAAACAGAAATAAAGAACACAAACAAACAGGGTCTTAATTACCACCTCTTAACTTCTTTGTTCTTTTTCTTTTTTCCAAAAATATCGAAGGAACCTTTCGTTATAACATGAAGGATGGTTACATCAATTGAAGTGACGTAATATCAAATTTGTCCTTCGATAAAGTTGAATATATTTTATATAATAATTACCCCAACAAGTTGTGTGACTTAGAGTCAAGGAAGTTGATAATTCGTAAGAGGGTGATTGCAAAATATGAATATTTCATCACGGGACTACCAAAATATACAGTTCAGTTCAATACGTCAATTGATTTTCTCGCAAAATCGCATGCATGGCACAGAACATCATGACAATGGAAGAATTTAAGCTGTCCAAATATTACAAATTAAAAAAGCACGTCGGAAAACGAAGCCACAAAATTGGCTTAGGAAAGGCCCAAAAAATGATAATAGAAAACGGAAAAAAACTAGAAGGAAATTTCTCGCACCTAGATATCTGACTCCTGGTTGACCTTTTCCTTAAACAACTACCATCGATTGCATCACGCCTTTGTGCTCTTTTTGATGCGATTTCACGTACCAATTTTTAATTAATTTCCATGATCATCTATTTTTTAAAATTATTTAAATTATTCAGATGGTGGTTGCAACCATCACATTTTTTTTATCGTTTATCGTTTTTTCCTTTTAATTTTTGTCTACTCTTAATAAACTATTTTTTCTCTTCTTGGCAGTAAAAGAAGGCTTAATACCACAATAAACTCTTACCCAGTATATCTATCAAAAATTTACCTCAGACTAATTTTTTTACTACGAAAAATCTTAAATTGATAAATATATGACAAATTTATCCAAAATGACTACAAAAAACCTCAAACTGATATACTTATGATAAATTTAATTCAAATTAATTTTTTGACGGTCAAAAATCCCAAATTAATACATTTATGATAAATATACTCTCTATTAAATTAAATTAATATCACAAAAAAAATTCACACAAATGGTACAACTGTGACAAATGGAGAGAATTGTTATATGTCATCTAACTCAGTAATTTGACAGTATAATTTAACTGAAATTGACAGATCATAAATTTGTCACGAGTGTACTCATTTGGGATAAATTTGTCAAATGTGTACTAATTTTGGATTTTTTGTGGTCAAAAAATTAATTTTTTGTATTAATTTAGGATTTTTCATTATATTAACCTTTCTCAAAAATAGCATTAAGATCCACAAATCAGTGCATAGCAAACGGCATGGACACCAAGATAACAACTAAACGATTTAATATAAGATAATTATTATAATTATTCCAGCTTTATATATATATATATATATATATATATATATATATATATAAAATGTAAATTGCAATTGGGATTTGGAATTGGATGCACCATAAGCTTTAAATCTTTATTTATTCCGGAATTTTGAAAGTCAGAAAAATATTATCAAGACACTCGTGCTTATATAATAAGCTAGGATAAAAAAAAAAAAGCATATTGTAAAGATTCGTCTAAAAATAATTGTAAGCATGGACTCATTGATCTAATTCCCCTTAGAGCGAGTCTCCTACTATTTTTCTTCGCTGAAATAATAAGAATTATAAAAAAAAGAAATTATGGGTGACGCATTTAACGTTTCTCATTCTCATTAATTCTCATTTCAACGACAAGAAGAATTTCGAGGGGAAATGGGGTGATGGTGTTTCACCAGTCAAGTCAATGTTCAATTTGGTCGACACTTTAATTAATTTCCTTATGCAGTACACGAAAGGAAATTAAAATAAAAATAGTCGTGCATTACCCCGATAGCATTGGTCGACCGCAATTCCAGCAGTGGGGTGCAATAAATAGGGCCGTGGGACCATCCCTTGCTACGGCCACCGTAGTGATCAGCATGAAAATGTGGGAAAGAATATACCAAACATCCTTCAACACAACAAGAGCGGAATGAGTGCATCAACAACGAATGTCCCTAAGAAAACACCAAAACATGTCCCGACGAGCCATTTTCACTCAACAAATTCAACCCCCCCAATAATAATAATAATAATAATAATAAGTTTATGCATTTGAGGATCCATCAACACTGGTGTGTAAGTACGCATTAACAAACCAAGACCACTCTCAGCTCCGTAAAAATGTGCATCCATGACCACCAGGTGAAAAGAATGAATTATCAAGCACCAAGAAAATCCCGACCTAGAATCTTTTTTGTAGAAGGGGTAGAGCTCCAATGTTGCTCCCCATTCAACGTCCTTAACCTCTCAATCGCCGAAGCCAGCTCCAGCTCTAGCTCCAATGAAGCAACCACCCTTCCTCCACCTCCGACCCCTTTCCTCTTCAATCCCACATCTAGAGAAGATCGCCAAAAACTTGCTCAGCCTTGTGGCCAAATCTTCAGCGTTGCGACTCCTACTTCCGCCATAGGGGGAAGTCGAGGAGGATCGGGATGAGTGATGTTTTTCTGTTTCATGCTTAGATGCATCACCGCCACTCGCTATGTTCGCCGTTGTGGCTGCTCCGCTGCGGCTTCTGTGTTTGAGCACTGAGCTTTGGTGCTGGCTTCACAGTCTCCTTTGCCCGGGCTTCACCGGCCAAAGAGAGATCGGCGCTCCTCAATCTACAGCTCATGGTGGTAGTAAAAGCCGCTTTAGACGCGCAGTGGACGGACTTCACTTGCGCCTCAAGTCCCTTCACCTCAAATAGCTGCCTGCGCTGCAAGAATAGGGTTTTCTTGTGTATTTATTTATAAAATTAGATGAGGGAAAACGGGAACGGTGTTGATTTTGAAAAGCAAAAAAAAAGGTAAGAGAACCAATTGTATTTATTTATACAATTGATTTATGTTAATAACCCTTTAAACCTAGCTTTTTAACACTTTGATAGGACAATTCTCTCTCAGCACCCGTGAAACTATTATTAAATATCTTTCAAGAATAAAATGCTCTCCTTTTATGATCACGAGTAGTGAGTGAAAACTGTACCAAATATCCTTGAAATAATTTTATAAGTGAAGTGATCTAATCGGCCTTAATTACATTAGAACGGTTTGATATGCTCTTTTTGTTGTTGTATTTTGTATCAATATATAATGGACTTTTATCTTGCATTCCCAAGCACAATGATGGAGGGAAATACTCTTTGCAGAATTATTGTTTATTGGGCCGAGGCCGAGTCTAAGTCCAAAAGTCAAGCTTAATATCCCCATGCTTGATCTTAACATAAATAGTTAGAAGTTTTCGGGTTGAGTTTAGGCCAAAGTAGGGCCGGTTGGACTTCCTTGCATTAGTATGCTCTTTTTGTTGTTGTGTTTTGCACTAGTATATGATGGACTTCTATCATGCATCCCCAAACAAGATGATGGAGGAAAATACTCTCTTTAGAATTACTGTTTATTGGGCAGGCCGAGGCCGAGTCCGAGTTCGAAGGTCAAGCTTAATATATCCCCCACGCGTACCCTTAACATAAATAGTTGGAAGTTTTTGGGTCAAGTTTAGGCCAAAGTAGGGGCGGTTGGACTTCCTTGCATTAGTATGCTCTTTTTGTTGTTGTATCTTGCATTAGTATATAATGGACTTCTATCATGCATCCCCAAACACGATGATGGAGGAAAATACTCTTTTCAGAATTACTATTTATTTGGCACGCCGAGGCCGAGTCCGAGTTCGAAGGTCAAGCTTAATATATCCCCCATGCGTACCCTTAACATAAATAGTTGGAAGTGTTGGGTCAAATTTAGGCCAAAGTAGGGCTAGTTGGACTTCCTCGTGTAGGCAGCCCAACTTATTTGCCTTTTGAGCCTCGACGGCCATTCGTCCATTGATTACCTATACATTTTATTTTTATCATTAGAAACTACCTTGGTTGCGTTCATAGTGGTTTTTTTTCCTCCACAACCCAGCTAATTGGCTGAAAAATCATCACATATTAATCCATAAAATTTTGATGCAATGTTAGCTGACTTCGACAATTTGACATTTCATTAACAAAATGTTCAAAAAGAAGATCTGGTCGCTTATCGAATCGAAGGCCCAGCCCAGGCCATATCCATTATCCATCGAGGCCACAGGCCTGAATCCACAATATTCCCCAGCTCTGTTTCTCGTCTACAAATCCATCGATGGTCCTTTCCATTCAATTTGGGCTATTTAATGAAATCAATTAAATTATGACTCCTTTTGTTTTGCATGTATTTAAACTTAATTACATATGGGCTATTAAGTAGGCATAATAATTTGCCAATATAACAGCTAAATAATTGATATCAATTGCTTATCTAGGCTTTTCTTTTCATGGCAGAAGAAGCCTTTTGTCAGTTATTAGTACTTACATTTTTCAAATAACATTAATGTATCGAACATTATGATGATAAGGCCAATGAAGAACCCGACTTGCAAAAAATCACAGGCGCATTAGAAATCAAGGCCAACTCCATTCAATTTGACCGTCACATCTAAAGTTTACTCCTCTTCTTCAATGAGGCCAATTAATTGTAATTTTCTGTATATATTATATCATTATTTATTTGATGTTTTACTTGATATAATTACACGTGCCTATTAATTAGAGAAAATGCCAAAAGAATTTGTGAAGTGAGATAATTTCTCAAAGTTTTCGGCAAAATGATGTTACTCGGAAAGTGTGTGGACCTTTTCCGACAATGGAAACTATTTCATGCATTTTTATAGTTCAATAACAGAAATTGTTTCACGTTTTCTTTTTCTTTTTTTTCTCTTTTTTTGATTGCCGTGCAAAAAGAGAAATAATTTGGCAATATGAAGCAAATTCAAGTATCCAAAAGGCTCTTTCTGTAAGCAAGATTAGCATGAATAAAGTTCGGGCCACTAATATTATATTCGATTAATTATGTAAAACTATGTTTGCCTATTTTCATGCTTCTCAATTTTCTTGCTCTTCCTCAGATTAATCTTTTAGTCTCATCGCCTAACCCAAACTTTCGTAATCTGATAAATTCTAAATTACTATAGCAAACGAATTGGTAGCAAATTGCAATAGGTTCTCCGTCTAAAGTTCGAAAAAGCAAGTGATTCACTAATCAACTAAAATTTCAAAGTGTGGTAGATGTTGCTTTCTGACAACTTTACACTTATTTTGATAAATATTTACTCAAAACTTTTTGCTTGACATGCTTTTGAGCATTCCATAAAATCGTATATGATTATAATACCGGTAGAAGAGCATACGCTTAAGTTTATGAAAGTAAAGTGAAAAAGTTCCAAGGTATGGTGAATTAAAATATCTACAATTTTAAATCTTTGGAAAATTAAGCAAATAATTCTAAATGAGAAAGATTCAATAGTGAATTAAAAATTTGTTAAGTCGAAGATTTATGGGATTGCATGATAATTACATTAGGATCCAGGAATTTCAAATCTTAATTTTGTTTTTAAGATAAGAACGCATTGTCATGTCAAAATTTTTATTATCATGCATTGGCTCATGGAGCTTCCTTGTGAAAGCTGGTCATTGGAAATATTCTCATTTTTATAGGAAAAAAGTCATTAAAAACCCTAAACTATGTCCCCTGTAGCACATTTATCTACAATTTTTTTTTAACATGAAAAACTCCAAACTATACTCATTATAACATATTTACCATAAATTCTCTTTTTCCTTATGATATAAAAAATCTCATGTATCCATGTGATATATTTATCCTTACTCAAAATTTCATTAGATGATTTTTTAGCCAAAATGACTTGTTTTTATTTGACTTAAGTCTCATGAGCACAATGTGTCACACAAGTATAAATTTAGAATTTTTGATATCACAAACAAAAAAAAAATTAAAGATAAATATGTCACGGTGAGTATAATTTGGGTTCTTTAGGTTTGCTTGTTAACTTGTCCAATAGTGACTGATTCTATTTTTTATTTCCGGAAACAAGAAAAAAAAGAAATCCGTTTCATAAGTTTTTTTATTTCGGAGAACACATTTATTCTTGGAAATAGATTTGGAATAGAATCAATAAGTAAAAGAAAGTTGCTTCTTTGTTCTTGGGAATAATTTCAAAATCAAGTCCAACCTATTTTTCTTTTTTTCTCTTTTATTTTCTTCTTTTATCCTTCTCTCTTCTTCTTCTTCCTCCTAGTCGGTCACTGGCCGCTACCTCCGTTGCCAGCAATCGCCGAAGGCTTGGCCTCGCCAGATGGCGAGAGGTCGGCCTCACCCTGACCTGGTGAGGCCCAATCTCGCGCCAACTGGCGAGGCTCAATCTCACCTAGGCAACGAGAGGTCAGCTATGCCCTAGCCTCACCGATGGCTAGGCGAGGCTCTCCTCACCAAATCGGGCAAGGCTCGGCCTCGCTAGGCCAGGGCGAGGCTGAGTCTCCCGGTGGCTAAGCGAGCCTTTGACAATCGACCACAAAGAAAGAGGAAGAAGAAGAGAAAGGAAAAAGGAAAAAGAAAAAGAGAAAATAGAAAATAAGAAAAATATAATAAAAGTATTAAAAATTTAAAGAAACAAAAAAATTTAAGAGTCCTACCAAATACAATTCTATTTCGAGGATAAAAATTTTGAACCATCACCAAACGCATTCAAATACTCAGAAATCATTCTCGAGAACATAATAAAAAATAATCATTTTGAACGGAAATTGTTCTTGGTATAGAATGGTTATCAAACGAACCCTTAGTGGTTTTTCTCCCTTTTTTTTTTATGACATCAAGAAATATCTTATGCTAAAGATAACGTCGAATTCTTCTCTAGTAAGTTCTGACGTCACGCAAGGCAAAAGGCCTTGAGATTTATGGTAAAAAAAATTGAGGTGATGAAACAAACAAAATTTACGTATTTTTCTTATTTTACTATGGAAATTGATATAATAAATTATTTTAAGAGAAACACAATTCTTCATGTCGAGTTGAATATTTTTAGAGGTTCTTTTATTCACAATTATTTTCTTAACTAACACTAGCTCTCGACCATATGCTATGAGCGCGTGGTTGCTTTCATGCTTTTATTTTTATTAGTGAATTAGTTCGAGCAAAAAATATTAGCTTCCTGAATCCTTATGATCTTTTGAATGAATGGATAAATAATATGCATTTCTCTAACTGTTTTTTTTTTTTTTTTTTGCAGGCAATGAGATTTTAATTTACAATAATAGATCTCAACAAAACTATAGAAGGAGAGGAAAATTAAGGACATTTTTGTAAATATGGGGTTGATGCCGAAAGTTGGCTTTATATATACTGAAAAAAATATAGATTATCATAGGCTTACTTTGTTTGATATACCTCACTCAATCTTGCAACTTGCAATATATGATCATTTTAAACATCGGAATACTATGTTAATAAAATATAATAGGTGCTTTATAGCGAAAACTTGCGTATTGCGTAGACTGAAAAGCTAGTTCATATACTATGCAACAATCTCGTTCTTTAGTAATGAACTACACTATTGTATTTTTACTTTACTCATGTGAGTACTTGCAATTTGTGTACAATTCTTCTTTATGGAAAACATAAAGTCATGTCTATCTAAATTATAATAAATAATTATTACTATATATATAAGGATTTTTTTTTTTTTTTTTGGGATTTGTTATGCACATTTCATAAAGAAAAATATATGCTTTTAACTTGCCACGGTCAATCTTGTTGACATAGCTGAAAGTGAACCCAAAATATATCAATGTTTTCAAATTATCTAAAAATAGGATTATTTTTTGGTAAATCATGTATGTTGAGTGCAAAAATATAATATAATAGGCAAACTGATAATTTGAAAATTTCAAATAGGATGGTACCCAATTTGGATGACTTTATGAATGACTAACTGAAAAAAATTAAGTTATCACTCTTATGAATGATAATTGTAAAAAAATCATATACAAATTTATTAGCTAATCTAGCTTATTTGTTGTCTCTTGTAACGGGTCATATCCAAATTGACAAATCAATAATTATTCAAGTTATACTAATTTAGAAAAAGCATCAAGTTTTTTTTTTTTTTTTAAAAGTCCTTATGAGCTGTTAACTAAACCTTTCAAACGGGTCGGGTCGGGTCAGGTCATAAATGGTCCAACTCAAATCGACCCATTTAACACATTTATAATCCATTTATCGTGGTGCAAAATTTTTACCCATACCCAACTTGACTTATTTCCAACCCATACCCTACCCATTTAACTAAACCTAAGAAAGCTTAATTCTTATGATGGTTTTAAAAGAATGGTATTGCTAAAATAATTTCATGCAATACAAATTTAGTGGCAATTTTTATAATTTTTTTTAAATAAGCCTTCATTTGTTTCTTAAGTATTTTCCAAGTAGTATTTTTCAGAAAAATTACAATATTTTTTGTTTTGTTTTTGCTTACGATTCAAAAATAAATTAGAAAATATTTTTCACTGTTTGATATGAAAAATATGATTAAGTTTTCCTCCTTGACTCCTCTTAATATTTTTATTTTTATTTCTATTTTTTTAAATAGAATTTGTAATTATTTTTATTATTTTTAAAAAAATATTTTTAAAAATATTTATTTTTTATTTTTATTTTATTTTTCTTCTTCTTCGGCTAGTCGTTGGCCACAATGATGGCCAGCAAGCTCGAGGCTCCAGCCTTGCCAATTGTCTGCGAGATTGAGCTTGCCCGATGCTAGTGAGCTTGAGTCTCACCAAACGTTGATAAGGCCTTTGCCTCGCTAGATCAACAAGACTCAAGCCTCGTCAAATTGGCTAGATCGAGCTCACTTGACTTCAGTGAGCTCAAGTCTTGCCAAACGTTGGTGAGGCCTTTGCCTTGCCTGGCCGATCGTCGCCGTGCCGGCCATTGGCTAAGGAAGGAGGAAGAAGAAAGGGAAAAAAAAAAAAAAAGAAGAAAGAGAGAAAGGAAAAATAAATATTAAAATAATTATAATTTCTATTTTTTTAAAAATATATTTTTATAAGGTTAAAGAGGGAAAGAGAGAATGTGAGACTTAGGTTGGAAAGTGGTTCTAAGTCTAACCCATTTAAGACCTGTTTAAACCCATTCAATTAGTCTCTTCAAAATGTAAATGATCAATATATTACTCATTTATGATCTAAATAGGTCATATGAGGATTTAAGACCCATTTTAATGCCTCTTTTGTTAATATGCACATGAATCAATCCTGTTCTTTTCTATTATGGACGAGAATGGATACAATTTCAACAAGTGGTGTAATCAAAGAAGGTCATATAACTCAACTTTTTTATTATATATAGATAGATATGGATGGATCAATCTATAAATGTAGAATGGATGATAATGGTTTCGAAGTCAATTTTAGATACATTACCAATGGAATAGAATCATTGTTATAAATTAACCTAAGAATCCATTTAATTTCTCACTTAAAATTAGAATATTTCCATACAAGTTTGCCATTCGAAATGAAATGAGTATGACTAGATCACCAAATTTTACAAGTTGATGTGCTTAACTAGGACAACTTGTTTATTCTGAGTGTTTGTTTTGATTGGTCGGTTTTAGGTTCCCTTCCAAAGAAGATGTGCTAAGTTATATTTATCAACTTGTAAAATTTGGTGATCTAACCATACTTATTTCATTTCAGATGGCAATTTTATATGGGAATATTCTAATTTTAAGTGAGAAATGAAATGTCATTCTTAGGTTAATTTATAACAATGACTCCATTCCATTGGTAATGTATCTAATATATGACTTTAAAACCGTTATCGTCTATTCTATATTTATAGATTTATCCATCCATGTCCATCTATATATAATAAGAAAGTTGAGTTATATAATATTCTTTGATTGCACCACTTGTTGAAATCTTATCTATTCTCATCCATGATAGGAAAAAACAGGATTGATTCATATGCATGTTAACGATGAGGTGTCAAATGGGTCTTAAACCCATATACAACCCATTTAAATCATAAATGGGTTATATATGGATCACTTTCATTTTAAAAAGACTAGTTAAATGGATTTAAAAATTAAAAGTTTAAGATGAATGGGTCTTAAATGGGTTGGACTTAGAACCCATTTCCAACCCAAGCCTCACACTCTCTCTTTCCCTCTTCAACTTAATAAAAATTGAAATTATAATTATTTTTATATTGATTTTTTTTTTACTTATCTTCTTCCTCTTTCAAGTCTCGCTAGACGTTAGTGAGGGCTTCACCTCACTAGATTGGCGAGATCGAGCTCGCCCGACGCCGTACGTTTATCTTTATCTAACGGTTGAGATTCAATTTTCTATCTATCAACCACCTATTGATCTCCAGTTATAACTACACATATATTTATATTTTATGGTGGATATTTGATTTCTCTATCTACCAACCACCCTATTAATCATGAGAATACTTAGGAGTATAGCGTCACGGGTTGATTGTCTAGGATCGAGATTGTGCAACGACTTAGGCTCTCTTTGATCGTTTGGGATCATTGGAGCGCTCAATCGCTCACTTGTTTGCTCATCCGGATTTTAAAGAGAGAGAGTTTCTAAAGAGAGAAGATCTTAACAAGAGAATGGAACTTTGATTATGAAATGGTTGAATGATTACAATGAGAGGGAAGACACCCATTAGTGGCCCTCGGATTATAACTATTGATCGCCTTTTGATCCGGCGGATAAGATCATGCCTCTAACCTACCACCTACCGACATTTATGCCAAGATAGTTCTAGCTCATCAGCACAATTATCGCCTCGCCGAACATTCCGAAAGCTCTTGTGAGAACCTTGGGCAATCTTGGGAGGTCTTCCTCGATCATGCACGGTTCCTTGGTTACGAAAACCTCATGACCATGATAATAGCATATTTCTCATACTGCCCTAGTAGAACATCCTAATATACAAGAATTCAATTGCCATTATTATTCTCATTTGTTTGCTTCTTTTTTTTCCCTTTTTTTAATTGCCATGCGAGATACCACACAAGCCGGCATACTAACATATAACGCAATCAAATATACAGCGAGTGATGATAATTTCAGTTTTCTTTGGGCACTGATATTGTAGTCATAGGAAGTAAAAATATAACAAAGAAAGATATAACTAATTTATATCAAATAGGGCAATGTAAGTTGGATTGACAATTAGGTTAGCATCATCCATCCAACTAAACAGAGTCAAATTTCGAATAATACCAAGTAAATCTGAACACAGCACATTTTGTATCAATTGCATCAACATAAATCGAAAAACCATTGATTTGTGTTGTGTTCAACTCATATGATCGTGTCATAGTGAAAATGACCACTTTCATTGATGATGATTGTTTCCTAGATTAAGCCAATTCCACCATAGAATTGAAAACCTGAACCGATTGGTTCCGGCTTGGACCAGTTTGGTTTAGGGTTTTGGCAATACCTTTATCTTTACTAGGGGGAAAAACATATCGATCTGATCGATCCAAGAGGTTCATATCAATTCTGCACACAAACCCCGGATTAGGACTGGTCGATTCAACTCGGTTATTGAGAGGGAGGCCACTGTTCTTTGAAGATTTTTGCTCACCCCTGGGCCCTAGCTCCTACCACCTCGAGGTTGGGGGCGCCCCCGAAGTAGCCGTTGGACTGGTACGCACGCCGGATGCGTTCTTTGAGAAACGATGACCAAACTTGAGAGAGAAGGAAAAACGTCTCATCTGCTAGTGAAAAGCAAGGATCGACAACGGAGTGAAGAAGAAGAAGACGACCACCACAGAGAATGCCGAAGGTGGCACCGGTTTCGTCTTCTCTATAGCTAGCCGTCAGTCGACAACGCCATGGCAAAGACCGCAGAAATGGGACGATCTCCGGCAAGGGTTTCGTTCGCCGTGGTGATGGGGATCGAATTTTTATGTACTCCGTCGTTGCTTGCTCTGAACGGTGGAGAGGGAAACCGTGCCGTCTTTCTTTGTCGTCTTGTGGGAAGCCTGCACGCCTGAACAGCTCGCGGTTTGCTGATTGAAAGTCAAAAGTAGGAAATATTACCTGAAGCTTCACTTAATCATACGAGAAAATTGCATGATGCACGAAACGTGGACATTTGAATATTTTAATTATGTCGAGATCTTCCTGTTAAACAAGAATCAAAGTGTGGTTTCGTAAATTAAAAAATAAGAGTCACTCCAAACTACTATGCAACAATTGGTGAAAAATGATTATTTTATCAGTCAATTTATTAGAGAATGGGTCGGCAATGGTATCCATACCCATGGTAGATGAGTAAGAATTCAAACATATTTTATATTTGAAATTTGCATAAACATCGATCTTTTTGTAAATAATTTTCAATTACATTCATTTTATATATTTGTTTCCAAACTCAAAGAGTTCTTTTGAAACTGTTCTTCTATTGAAATTTAAATGATCACGAGTTATGAACAAATTAAGAATTAAGTCAAGGTATGCATTCTCGCCCCGCTTTTTCAAATTTCATCACTCAATCAATAGATTTATTTTTTTTAGAAATTGTGATGTCATTATTTATGAGAATTCAGACCATTTTTGCAGTTATTACATTTGTAATTTTTCCGTCTGTCTATACATGTCAAAACTATATTTCAAGGATTGATGTATCCTTAGTGATGGGGCATGGGAGGGAAGATAACGGGCATGATGTGGCGGCCGCAGGTAGGCCGTGATTACACCATGGAAATTCCCACCAAAGTAGCCGAAAGGTGTGCAAAACGAGATAAACATTTTCTGAGACAAGTTCAAAGAATTCGATGGCAATTATTGTTCTCAAGAGGTTAACTGAATGCATACCAACCCTTTCAGGCCAAAGAAAAAAAGCACAAATATCTGTAATTGACCGTGCTTAAATTACCGGATGAGGTGACACTAATAATTTTTAAATTTTATGTATTAATATGCAATGTCATTCTTTAACTTTTAATTTATTTAATGTGATCCACAAACTATTTATAAATGATCAACATAATCTTCCCATTTGCTCAAAAGAAAAATTGGATGTTATTTGACGACATATATGGGTTTGATTTTTAATTGTTTATCCTCCTACTGTAGAAAAAGGAGAAATAAAATCAAGCTAACATGTCCATTAGTAGTTGACGATGCAGATTGTTATATCATAATTTAAGGTGCATATCTTATTTGAATAATTCATGCATGGCCTTTTTTTTTTTTTTTTTTTTTGTCGAAGATCCATTTAAACTTAATAAATTGGAAGTCACATTAGCAGATTTCATTCACTTAAATTAATAGAAGGACGGCATTAGACATTTTATATAGTATTGGGACTAAATTGAGTATATAAAAGTTCGGGGACGGCATTATACGTTAAATCAAAATTTAGAGATTATTTTCTCTAAATTATTCCCACTCAACCTTCGCACAAGAAAGTCATTGAGATCAATACAGCTCTTAGAGTATAATAGTCACTCAGATTCGTTCGCGCCAGCCCCAGCCCCCCTCCCAACTCTCTCTCTCCGAAGGCCAAAAATACTGGATTATGCACATTTGTAATCTATAATATACCTAGTGAAACTGACTTTTTTTCATCGAAAGGAATAAGTATGGTCTAAATTGTTTTTTGTTACAAAATTACTTTTTTGCTTTTATTCAGCCATAATAAAGACGTTGTCGTTTAAATTGACATGCAAAGCTTTCGAATGCAACCTTGAAAAATTGACATTAATATGACTAAAGAATCATCTGTTATTGTGATATAATAAATTATAAACGGAAATCAATAAAGTCTAATAATCGAAAAATGTTTTTTTCGCATCAAAGCGCGGCATATTTCAGTGAAATTTAAATATAAATTTATTTTTCTTGAATTTGATGTGTTTAATAGGTTATCATAATTAATTAAACTCAACAAGGTCATTTTAGAAAAGAAAATCCGCAAAAGAGGAACGTCTTTTTTTCTTAGGGGTGACGAAAGCAATTTATCCACATCAGGATCCCTTTGCATATTAAATGGGAAATTTTATAAATTTAATACTCTCCCCCCCTTATAATAGCGATTGATAACCAATTTGTGGCTTCACTAATCCATCGCAGATGCTTCTAAAAAAATTCATGGGTGTTGGTTGTCATTATTTCCTTTTCTCTTTTGGCATGATGTGCACTTTTTTTTTCCATGGTTATAGTGAATGTACCATGAAGTTGCTCTTGTAAATGATGTAATGTGACGATGAAGCCATTATTCTATGATCGAGTGAAGAAATAGCTGCTAACGAAAGCTGCAAAAATGCAGGCAAAAGGAATTGTGCGGTGAAGATTGCAAACGATGCGGTCATCTTGACATGGATGAACCATGTATCAGTCTGTTAGTACTTGATGCATTCTGAAAAGCCAAGAATTCCCATGGTTTGTAAGGTTGTCCATGTCTCGTGCAGGAAAGACGGATTGTTCAGTTTGCCATTCTGCCTTGGGTGTTCTCTGCCGTGCTTGTCTCAAGGTTAGATATGGTGAGGGTAAGATGCTTTCCATGGAAAGCCGAAGGAAAAGAATCTGTAAAATCATGGCTATTGGCTGTTGTGCCTGAAAGGAACAATATGTGAAAAGATTTTTTTTTTTTTTTATTACTGCAATTATAAGAGATATATTGGCAAAAAACTGGCAATTTCATGCACTGAGCTTTCCAACTGCTGTCAAGCATGCCAATCATTTTATAAACTCTCCCTATGTTCTAGAGATGGAGCAAGTAAGAGAACACAAAGATTGGATGTGCCCTCACTATGTTGAAGCAACTGGATCAAATCCCCTCACTAGGTTGAAGCAACTGGATCAAATCCATGCTGGATATGTAATAGGTAACCTTTAATTGGTCATTCACTCGACAATTTGGAATCTCGCCTACGGAATTGCAGGTCATGCACATTTACCATTTTCCATTATGATTGATACTAGATTCGCCATTGCCTTCATGTTTTGGAAGTTCAATATGCTTGAAGAATCGAAATACCAGCAGGAATTGCAGTATACAGAGGCAGCCTACTCTCCTGCTCATCTATGATCCTTGTTATACATTGTAAAACTCAGCTCAGTTTTCTTGATCACACTTCTCATGACCGAATAGACTTTGATCCTTGTTGTAAATCGTTCTTTTATATGTTTAACTCTCCATGCTGAAAGATGCAGTTCTTACGGTATTTGCAGATACACGAGATTGTTTCCATCATTGGTAAGAATTTTTTTTGGCAGCTCACTTTTGACGTACTGACGTAAGATAAATTCACGCAGAAAAATCAAATGATTATAACAGGATTTCCCTGCTGGTTCATTTCTTTTAGTGGTGAAAAAAGATCTGCTCAAAAGAAAAGTAAACGAGCGATTTCCTACCTCAAGTTCCTCCCGACACCTTGAATTGGCCGTTAAGCAGTAGACTAATATTCAGAGCATGGATATTGTTGGTCAGAACAGCAGTGGAAGCAACATTAGCTCACCCTTTGTTCAAATGAAAAGAAGGCTTGGTGTACACCATAGCACCATTTTGGATATGCTGTTGAGTGAGAAGATATAATTGGATGGATTGTCTTTGTTACTGTTTTAGGTTGCTTTAAGTTCATAACCCTTAGACCACTGAGCAAGAATTTGATAAGGATGGCCAATGGATCTGGATGGACCTCTACTAGCATAATCTGACAGGGATACAGGCATCTACTGTCTGTTACGTGGATTCTTTTCCACATAAGGCTGGTTCTGCTCACCGTGAGGGAAACTGCATCACCAGCAGAGTGGACAAATTGTTGACCGTGGAGAAGAAGCAGTTGAAAGCTTCTCTGGTTCTAAAAGCGCAAGCAATTCATTTTTGGCTGCTGGTTTGTTCTCATAAACAGCAACATTTCACAGGAGGCCAATGCAATTGGAGGGTGCTGAATCTCTTGTGAAACGGTGGCAAACAATCAAAGCTGTGGCTTTTGGGGTCCAGTCATCAAGTTCAGTTCCTTCCTGAAATACTTGATGAGTCCATGCTAGTTCAGGTAAATGTCCTTTTTGTACTTTCATACATTTACACAGCGGTGGAGATATTCAATAAGCTTTTGCTGTATTGTGAGATACCAAGCTAACTTACCAGGCTGGTTATTGCAAGGAAGTGAGGAAGTAAAGTAGCTTTACGGTGATTGATTGGTTTCTGCCTTAGCTCAGTCAAGAACCCCATGCTCAGATTGGTTTTTGGGACGCACTCAATTAGCCATAATGTGACCATCTGGGATCTGATTTTATACCAATAATCACATAGATAAATATTTTCTGAAATAACCTGGAAGATTATGCTTGTGCCCTTATTTTGCCCACCCCTCTTTGTGCCGGGCTTCATTATTCATTTTGTTGCTTAGTTCCATATCTACTCAGTTTATTGTCACTTGCGTATATATGGGGTTACCGTAGTATTGCTACATTGTCAAAACCATTTGAAATTCTGCATGTAAAATATAAACTAAACCCTTGATTTTTGGCGTGATCAATTTCAAAGATCCTCTTTTTGGGATTTCAATAAGCCCGCTTTGTGAGGGATATGTTTTCCTCAAGGTGCAAAGACACGGGACCTCTTCTTTTTTCCATCTTTTACTCTTGATATTTACTTGTTTGGCGATGTTTTTTGGGTCAGTGGCAAGCTTTGGCTGACAAGGCAAATGACAGGTCTTGTTATTGGAGATTTGTCCTGTTGCAACTCTCTGTCCCTCGAGCTTAGATTCTTTCAAATGGGATGGGCATAGAGATGGCTCAAATTGATGCTCTGCTGGAGGGAGTTGCTGAGCTTGTTCATGAATCTCAGCCAAAGCAACCCAAATTACTACAGGTAGGTTAAGTCTTTATTACCGACAGGTTAATCAAGTACAATGCAATAATGAACAAATCTGTGGTCATCTCATACCTAAGTTCCAGTTTTCTGTAGGTTACCTAGGCTGGATTTGACAGACTTGATCTTGCTCCATCTATCTTCAAGCATGTTCTCTTACTTGGCTATCAGAATGGTTTTCTTGACATGGAGGATGCTTCTAACTTTACTGAGCCAGTCTCAAAGCACGACAGTCCAGTTACATTCTTGCAAATGCAGCCGTTTCCAGTAGACTATAATGTTCCTAAGGATTCAGAACATCACACCCTCTACTGTTGGTTGTCTCTGGGAAAATGCCAAAAACGCAAACCTTGTACACAGTCAAGATGGTCATATGGAATCTGATTTTGGACAATTTGTACACTCTCCGACTGCTATTCAGTTTTATTCGCTAAAAACTCACTGTTATGTACATGTTTTGCGGTTTAGATCAGCAGTTTGTATAGTTAGATGCAGTCCTTGGGTCGTAGCTGTGGGCCTTGCTGCTCAAGTAAGCACTAACTAATTCTTTAGCAGTTGCACGACTTCATGAGCAGACAGTTAAATGATATTAAGATGAAGTTTTTTTAATATGGAAAACATGCATGTGGAACGTGTGGAAAGCCACCATTTCAGCTTGAGATTGATTTCCTACGAAGTAGCTGATTAACTATGCTTTCTCTTACAGTTTTTTTGTTTTACCTTGCTAGAAATTTTTCAGCTCTAAATAGTGGGAACTCTTAATCATTTTATTCTCTCTAGTGTTTTGACTGAAAATTTATGATTTGGCTTGTTGCATGATTTGGTTATAGAGACGTAACACATTCACAGACGGACTAGACTGACACCAACTGTGTAAGGGAGTGTAGTGTTGCACAAGCTCCTTTACCAGCCCAAACGCCAGCATTACCCACTCCCACTGCCACCTTAAAAACTTTCTGTCGGTCCCTAACGCCATTTATCTTCCTTGAAAAAATTTCTCTCGCACCCACGGCCAGTTTCTCCTTCCCAAACACCATTACTAAAAATCCCATGGAGATGCCCAAATCTGTTGGCGATGGAGTCACTGGCAAGAGGAGCAGACCCCCGAGGCGCACCGGGAAGTACGGAGATTCATCTTCGGGCAGGACGTTCCGGGGAGTGAGGCGCACTCGGTCGGGAAAATGGGTTGCAAGGATTCAAGACAAGGGATCACGTCGAACCTTCAGCACCTACAACACGGCTGAGGAGGCAGCGCTCGCCTATGACAAGGCGGCCAGAGAGTTTTGGGGCAATGAGGCCATCACCAACTTCCTCACCGATTCGCCACCCCCGACGCTACCGAGCGAGATGTTTGAATTCCGGTGCTCGGAACTATTTGCCGATATGGATGAACTGTGGTTGAGTTTCCGGTATACGAGCACAAAAGATTCTTTCGCCGGCGTCGATGAGGTGGTGGAGTCGATCCAATGAAGGGAGTCGACGTGTCTTTTTTTTTTTATGTTTATGCACAGCAGCTTGAAAGCCGGTGTCTCTAAATGAAAGGATCCGCAAAGTAGAAAGATTGGTGCAGTCTTAGTTAATTTCTCCGAACACAACAAGTGCGATCATGTAACGAGTTAATTATCTGAAATGAATGTGCAACCGCTCTGTTTTCCCTGTTTAGTTGTTCTGTTTCCCTGCTCTGTTTTCCCCTGTTTATTGTCAAGGGTGCTAGCTCGGTTGTTCTGTTTTTGCCTGTTTGAAATCAATAAAGAAAACCGTCGCTGGTGGGTGGTGCCAGCGGACAAGCCACGAACGAATTCCAAGTTCTTCAGCCTTTCTTCGTCCGAAAACGACGTGCAGATTGAAGAATAGAGTCCTTAGATGGTTCAGTGGTGAGTACCGGTGCCTGACCAAAAGCAGATCGAGCAAGAATGAGTTTTATTGTCAAGAATGCTTAAAATGCCTTCTGTTTTGTTCATCGTCCGTGGCTGTGTGCTGGAGAGTTTCTAAGGAATGAATACTAGAGAAAAAAAAAACGAGCGATAAAAATTTTAAAAAAAAAAAAGCCGTGACTGTGACTTTGGGATACATGTTATGTCTGAGCAATGAGTTGGTGGCACTTCTTAGTTATATGCCTCTTTTGGAATGCCCCGGCTTCTTTCTGGCCAAAAAAAAGTTGATAGCTTAATATGGAAAAGTGCAACGCATGATGGACTCGTGACATTTTATTGTCTGTTTTTTTTTTTCTTTTCCTAGTCTTTCCATTGAATAAGCTGTCTTGATTTCCATATTGAAATACAATAGGATATTAATGAACTAAGTGATGTGATTTGGTCTATTTTACAAGTGGTTGGGAAAATACTATGCCACAAATATAAAGACGAAGTCGGCCCTAAAATAGATGGGTAAAAAAACACAACTCAAACCGTTTAGGAAAAGGTTTAGGACTTGATTGATTAAAAAAAATTAAGACTGAATTAACGTAATTACAATAAGTTAAGGATGTTTTTTGGTAAATTTTCCCGAAAAACTCGGACCGTTTGGAAAGGGTAAAGGTAGTAGAGGATGGAAATTCATATGCTTACAGGATGGATTAACGAGATGGAGAAAATGTACGTGGTGGAGGGAGAAACTATGTAAAATGACAATCAGAAGAACTGGAGAGATGTTACTTCGTGCATTCTCCAAAAAAGTCGCGGTAATTTACATTCAGGATGTTCTCCGTCTAAAATTCCGCGAGGGGCGATCCAAGCACAACTTTGGTCGACAAAGTGTGCAGCGGAGCTTCGTAAAAGCCGCACGATGGCATGGTCATACTACGGCATCCGTAGTTTCATGTCATGTCGTTCGGGTCATAAATACTAGCATGTTGGACTTGCAAATATCAACGTTTGGGGCCTTGCAGCAGCAACCACGGTAAATTCCCCCAACCAATCTGGCGTGCAGTCTAATGAAGCCAATGAACAAAAGCACAATTATGCAAAGGGCATTTGGGACCAACATTTCTCAATTCATTTGAGCAATGTCAACTTTGACACAAAAGCCAGCCGACTGCTAGCTTTGTAGATAAATTTATATCTTCTACTGTCTAATGACATGGAATTTTGAATATTTGATTGAGGGGCGCCTGAAACATATGGCCTTCTCCTAGTATTGCGCTGTAAAATATTCATGAATAGGTATAATTGTCCCAAGTCCTAAACTTTTATGGTAAAAAAATCAATTTAGTCATAAACTTTTCAACTTAGTTAATATATTTCTAAGCTTTTTTTTTTATTGGTTACAAAAACAAATGAACGAAAAATGATTTTCATCGTCCATGAAATGTTTTGTACATATATTGTTGTCGATAATGAGAACATCCTTCAATATTATTTAAAGGGATCATTTTTAGAAGAAACCATTCATTTTCCGCAAAACAAATGGATATTATATTAGGTAAATTAAAAAATTTAATACTGAATTGACAACTGTAAAATATAATTTAAGACTTTTCGGTTAATGAGAACATGAGTGACGAGTTGCATTAGTTAACATTGAGCCATATTCGGAAAAAAAAAAATTAGCCTTTTTATTTACTGCTTGCGTACCCTCGCATGATGGCCTACGCCAAGTTAGAAGATGTAGGATAATACAAATTTGGATGCATTTCAAGGCTTTAATTGTTTATTACACAGAAATACATTCAAAAATACGTCTATATGGCATATTTATTTATTTTCTGCTTTTTACACGTCGTTAAGTCCTTTAAAGTTTAAATCAGTTCTATGATATAGCCGTAAGTTTGGCAAAATAGATGTTTCTACCTCTGGGTTGCAGCACATGGAGGAGTGGTTTCACCGCTAATGGTCCATATTAGAGAGAAACGTCATGTTCAAATGAAGGCTATGGGTAGGTGAGATTCTTGGTCAAATGGACATGGACCGACTATGGGGTGGATATTTGATCAAACCGTACATGGGTTGCCTCCTTAAATGGGGAGTCAAGTTGTAAAAATAAAGAAATAAATTAATTAAAGAAAATGACGTAAAGATTGAAACAAAGAATGTCGACAGGCGAAATCCTCAATTAGATAAACATGAACCTAGCATGTTATAGACAAATATTCTATCAAGCTGCATATGGATCACCTCCTTAGGCACAATCGAGTTGCAAGGATAAAGGAAATAAAATGGTTTTTAAAAAATGAAATAAAGAAATTTATCAAGCTTATTTTTGACCATTTGAGAAAAGAAAAAATCTTTTGAATTTTTCGTTTCACATAAAACAAATTTCACGAAAATGTTTTCTGGATTTTCCGGTATTTATTTCACGAAAAATGAACTAGTTGTAGAAAACATTTTCAATAAGTGGAAAAAAAGTCTTCTAAAATAGGGAAAAATGTTTTCCACTATTCAAGTTGAGAAAAATATCTTCCTCACTCATCTTCTCTTATCACACATTCATGTTAACCTTTCTATCTTCCTTTTCTTCTTCTTTTGTCTTCCATTATTAAAAAAATTCAAATTTTTAATTACTTGTTGGAATCTAGCTAGCCTTGAGCTCGCCGGCCATTTCCGTGGCCAGCAAGCGACCAAAGAAGAAGATAAAAATAAAGAAAAGAAAAAGAAAAATAATTTTAAAACTAATTTTTTTAAAAATAAATAATTAAAAAATCGATTTTAAAAAATAAACTAATAGAAAATTATTGAAAAAGGATCATAAAGGAAAAAATATTTTTTTATTGAACAATGACAAATATTTTCCACTTTATTTTTCAAATTTCAGCGAGAACACCGACAAATAATTGCATTTTCTGAAAAATGGCTTTCTTTCGGAAAATATTTTTGAGAAACATTCCATTCTTCGCGAAACGAATAGAGCCTAGTGGCTTCGATTATAACTAAGGCATCTATCTATTGTCTAGAATAACTTAATCACATCCATGTCATGTAATTATTAATAGCCACCGTCATTTCCACTTTCCTTGGAACGAAATTATAAAATTTGAACTTCATATCTTCAGCAACGAATGGTGCTAGGACTAATATTGTTATGAAAATAGAGAGAGAGAGAGAGAGAGAGAGAGAGAGAGAGAGAGAGAGAGAGAGAGAGAGAGAGAGAGAGAGAGAGAGAGAGAGAGTTGGGATAAGGAATTTTTCTTGTTGTGGGTTATAAGGTTATTTTTGTGGATGAAGATGAGAAGAATTCTAACCCTTTGATTTTAAGGTACCGATGAATAATAATCAAGTGATCAGAAGATATTTCTATCATTCTGAAAATATTCTCTAATTTTTGTATTAGTTAATAGATTTCAAGGTACTGACACGTCTTTAGTATTGATTTAATTTTCTAAATTAATATTCAAAAATTTGTGATAGCTAATCTTGTTTTTCGCTTAATCTCTATTTAATAAGCGTATTTGGTTGGAGTATAGTCATCTACCATGATCATAAAAATTTGTAACAGCTAATATGTTGTCTCCTGCACTTTCTTGTCCTTTTCTAGCGCAACAATTTATTCTTTACTGTGTTTCCAGCTAGGCGCTTTCCGCGCGCTTCCGTTGTTATGTCAGCATTCCCTCCGACCCAACTTTCTGACAAAACACAGACACCCGAAACGCCAATTTCATGGGTCACATATTGCAGCAAAGAAAAAGTGGCAAAAACATGGAAGCGTCGTGATCGTGAAGCTCCGAGGCCGAGTAAATGAATTTGACGACATTCCTCCCCAATCTGACCTTGCCATTAATAATGTTTTCACTAGTCGCAAGCATGTCAATCGGACTTAGACATGTCAAAATAAGCCATAAGTTCATTTATTAATTCATATAAATTCATTATATTTAGTGAGTCATTAATGGATTTAAACATAAAATGAATGTTTTTTTTTTTTCAAAACATAATACAAATGTTAAGCGGGCTATATATGGATCATAAATAAATTTACAAATTATTCGAACTGAATTTACCTTTATAACTTTTTCTTCATTCTATCTCTCTCTTTCTCTCTCACTTGCTCAACACTATCATTTCGGTTTGAGTTTGAGTGTTCCTATATCGGATTAAATATAAAAGTATTTTAGTAATATTGATTAAGTCGAGTATGAATTACTAGATTTGCAAAACAAATAAATGAGTTAATGTATCAATTTGGGTCGGATTATTCTTAATCCTACCCAACCCAACCTAAACTCGACCCCACCACCATCCATTCATTTGAGAGAGTTAGCCACGACCTGGCCATGGCCGAAGACATCACCAAGCGTTGACTAAACATACAATTGTCTATGGATGAACCCATGTTGATTACTGCATGTCGATTGTTGTCATGGAGAAAGTTAGAAGAATCAGGGGAGACCGATCCCATTTGTTCAACCTTCGCCCGAATTCCTCACTTAAAAATTCCGGTAAGTACGACATTTACTGTCTTTGAATAAGGCACATGAGCTAAATCCTTTGCTACTTACAGTTGCAGGTCTCTCTTATTCGTGTATTTATCTGATACATTTTTGTCGTGGAGACCTTGCTCGAAACCGACTTACCGTGCTGACATAGCGGAATGATGCACTCCAACGTCTAATTGGCCATCTTCAGTTATTCATTAGGCTAAAGCATTGTCAAATGAATTCATTTGTGTTCATCGCGACAGAATGGACATTAGTACTTGGCCGGGAGTTTCTGGATTTAGAATCATTTTTTTTTTTCAGCATTTAGTTCAGAGAAAGCATAATTTATTTGCCATTTTCTCCTTCTCAAGCATATTTCAAGAACCCTCACCTGGCTTATGACCAAGTTCAATACAGAATAGTATCTTGGTGCGTACTAAATCTCACTAAGGGCGCGTTTATTTTACGGAAAACTCAATGATAAGAAAAATGTTTTTTAGGAAAATAATTTTCAAAAATATGGTTAGCTTTCCTTTGTTTGGTGATATATAATCGAAAACATTTTTTGATATTTGGATCTTATTGGAAAATGATTTTAATCTCATGACTTTATTTATAGCAAAATAAAATTTATTTTTAATAATTTCTTATTTGATTTATTTTTAAAAAACTAATTTTTAGTTATTTTTTCATTTTCATTTTCATTTTCATTTTTCTTTTCTTTCCTTTTCCTTTTCCCCTTCCTCTACTGCGTCTAACTGATAGCTACCATAGGCTCGCCTAGATCGGCCGAGTCTCGAGCTTGCTAGCCTGCATTGTGGTCAGTCGCCAAGCTAGCAGTCATCACCAAGGTACATGGTCGGTGGAGGAAGGAGAAAGGAAAACAAAGAAAAGAGAATAGAAGAGAAAAGACAATAAAATAATATCGATTTTTTTAAATAATTCAAAATTTGATTTTTTTAAAATTATTTTTACAAGAATAAACATTTTATTAACTAAGGACCCTAAGACTAGGGAAATATTTTAGAAAACATTTTCCAGTTCTTTCAAAGAGAAAATCATTTTCCTAAATTTAAGTTTTAGTAGAAAAAATCATTCACTAGGAAAACATTGACTCATTTTCCTCAACGAATCAAATAGAAAAAGAGAAAAATGTTTTTAGAATTATTTTTTTAAAGAATTTTAGAGGCTTTATCTTGTAGTCTATGCAAACAATAATTTTAGGATCTTATCGTTGTATTCCAGACCTTCTATGTGGAAACCGCACATATTGAGGAAAGAAATGCAATATTATTCTCTTTTTTGTTGATGCAACATGCTAATGATCTCCCTATAATATCGGTCCGTGTTTTTTTAAAATATATTTCGACCCCCATTAATTCAATTTTTCTGTTTGTTTCACGCTATAATACAGGAAATTCCTCTTTCTTTCTTTTTTTTTTCTTTTTTGTATGTGTGTCCGTTGGTGTATTATAGTTCCCGCCATTTCAAGAAGCCATTACGGACCGGAGGGAGGCCATTGCTAACGCAAGGTGTCTTGAGGCTGCCACCTTCGCACGCACTAGGGGACCAGTTCTTGTCCTCGATAACCACAATGCAAGGATGGCTGTAGCCATTGGTGAAACCATTTGTGACACGGTGGAAAAGTACGTATTATTAAAATTAGTAATCGACATTAACTTTCTCAATTAGCTCACTGAAATTCTCAACCAAAAAAAAAAAAAAAAAAATATGCGTTAAGAGAACGTAACAAAGAATGATTGGTGTTCCCTCTGGTATGTTTTACTTTGGTACATTTTACTTTACGTTATAAAAGTTGCATTGTCAACGGCCTCATTGACCTGCGCAAGGGTACGTTTGAGGATGGAAGAATTTCCTGAGAAACGTTTTCCAACTTTTCGCCCATTTGCACGGCGGAAAACATCTAGTCAAAGGAAAAGATGTCCGATTAACCGAAAACTTGTCGCAGCTGGTATCGAGTATGGTGTCCTCTTTCCTCATCCATAGTCTCAACCGGTCTCAAATTTGCGGCCAAGAAAAAAACCTGCATCATATTCATATCTCACTCGTCTTCTTTTGAACAAATCTTCTCTAATCTCTCTCCATCGACGGATTCATAAACTTTTTTTAGATCTCCTATCAATGTGAAAAATCCGATTTTGCATATTCATTTCATGTGGTCGCACAGTGAACAATAATTAGCAGTTTTATTTGAGCTTGAAGTTTGTAATTTGGTTCTTTTTTACAATTACAAATGGTGAGAGAAAATCGTACCTAATACCCTCGAGTTAATTTTTTATTGGCTTCAGTTACATTAGACAAATTTGATAAGCATTTTTGTGTGTTGTATTTTGAATTCATATATAATGGACTTATATATGTATCCCCAGGTACAATGATAGAGGGAAAATAATCTCTCCAAAAACAGTGATTATTAGTCAGACTAAGGCTGAAGGTTGACTTGATAGAATCCCCTAAGCCTACCCTTAACATAAAAAGTCGGATTGAAATTTTCGGGTCAGGTTTAGGCCAAAATAGATCATCGTCTCTATAGTCCTTTTTTCTTTTTCTCTCGCCCAAGCGTGTGTGGAAGAGGGACGCGCAACGAAAAAATCACTCCCATTTGCCGTATGGGTTTTCAAGTACAGAATGGTTCCACCAAAGTGTTAAAGAAACTAGTTTCAAAGGGTTACTGACTTTAACCAGCGTTGCCCCACACATAAATTTAGGTTTTCTAAAACATGACATTATAATCACGACATGGTCCAACTATAAAATAATACCAAGCAAAATCGCATTATTTTCGACCTGAAAATTTCCAACTATTTATGTTAAGGATAGGCATGGGGGATATATTACGCTTGACCTTCGAATTGGGCCTCGGCCTCGGCCTGCCCAATAAATAGTGGCCCAATAAATAGTTATTCTAAGAGAGTATTTTCCTCCATCATCGTGCTTAGGGGTGCAAGATAGAAGTCTATTATATACAAATATAAAATAAAACAACAAAAAGAGCATATCAAACCATTCTAACGTAACTAAGGCTTATTAGACCGCTTCACTTATAGAATTACTCGAGGATATTAAATATTAAAAGGGGGAAGTCTTAGATTGCGCCATAATTAAAGATAGAGTATTTTATCATTCAACTGTATATCATGATACACTTAACGATTACCAAATATACAGTCATCTTATTTAAGTAGAGAATCTTTCAAGTTTAAACATTTATAGTTAGGAATATTTTGTTTATTATTTTTACTTATTTAGTGGATTCCTTGTGTAGTCAAGATTTCATGACTACAAATAAATTATTCCGATATAAATTGAAAAAGAATTTTCCTTTTATTTATCGAATCCGATAATTGGGTTTTCCCAACCATAACAACTATATTTCTGGAATTTCCCCCAAATCGTGGCTCTCATGGCCGTGCTAGCTTGTGTTGCAGCTGATGTCTGTACTTTGTCTTCCATGTGTGGCCATGGCAACCTCAATCGGAATGGTTTGTTGCTGCTTCTATGTTTCGCTTAGGTGGTGACTGTTTCTAGAATTCATCAACATCCGTTGAGATCCCCGTCACTTGTCCATCATAACTAATATTTTCAAGGCTTTCCATGCCACAAATAGTCCATGCATTTACTGTTATTTGCCATTTCCGCACTTCTATCTTTTCCATTCGCTGATCCCCTCACGAGTAGAGGATGGCACTAGTAATTATCACTCGGCATTTAACATGTATGAATTAACATTTACATGTTTGACCAAAAAAAAGGTGAATCTTTTTTTTTTTTTAAATATTTGTGATGATTGGTTGGTGATTGTTTAATTAGAGTGAGTATTAGCGTAAAAAATGATGCAATTTTGCTTGGTATTATTTTGTAGTTGGGCCGTGTCGTGATTATAATGTCATTGTAAAAAACCCTAAAAATGTGTTTAGGACAATGCTAGCCTAAGTTAATAACCCTTTAAAACTAGGTCCTTAACACTTTGGTGGGATGATTCTCTCACGACACTCGTGAAAATTAGTAGATATCTTTCAAAAACTAAAATGCTTCTCTTTTTACGATTACAAATGGTGAGCGAAAATCGTTCCTAATACCCTCGAGTTATATTTTTTGTATTTTAAATTAATGCATAATGAACTTCCATCTCATATCCCAAGCACAATGATAAAGGGAAAATACTCTCTCCAGAATAAGTGATTATAGGGCAAACTGAGGCTGAAGGTTGAGCATGATATAATCCCTTAAAGTCAAGTTTAGGCCAAAATAGAGCCAGTCGAACTTCCATGTGTGCGCAAGCCACACTTATTCACCTCAATTAGGGGTGAGTATATTGGATCGACCAAATCGGGAACTGCCCGTACTAGACTGGATTTGCCTGTTCAGTTCGGTTCCTAAGAGCATCAATTCGGTTCCATAAAAATTGAATGGATGATTTTCAATCCAGTTCCTGATTTAGCGGGGAGGTGAACTGAATCAGACTGACTCTTTTTTATTTAATTTTTTTAAAATTTTTTTCTTAAAAACAACAATAAATCCTAAATTAGCAACAACTCTAGTATTGTTTTATTTATTATTATTTTTTTTACTAAGTGACTGGTTTTGTAGGACTGGATCATCCAGTCCCAAAAATTGAGAACTAGTCCTCCTAGTCTGGTTCTAGGTTTCTAAGTGGAATCAAATTGGACTAGAAACCATTCACTCTTAGTCGCTCATCTATTGATTACCTATACATTGTATTTTTTACAATTAGAAATTACGTTCGTTTTCCTTCACAACCCAGCTAATCGGGGAAAAAAAATTCGTCACATCTAATATTAATCCATAAAAATTTTGGTGCAATGTCAGCGGACTCGGCAATTTGACTTTTCGTGAACAACATGGTAAGAAAAAAAGATATGACTGGCGATCCAATCGAAAGCCCAGGCCAGGTCAATATTCATTCTCCATCGAGCCCGCGGGCCCAAATGCGCGGCATTCCTTGGCACTGTTCCTCATCTGCAATTCCCTCGACGATCCCTTCCCAGTATAATGGCGGCATATGCAGGCGATTGCTGCATCCGGAGCTCCTTCTTCGAACGACCCATTTTATATGGATTGACCTTCACCGAACTCCTTTTCTCGGTGGAGTCCAGATCTTAGGTTGGCTTTTGCTTCTCGTCTCCACATGATTGCGTTGCCGTTGCAGATCTTCCCCTACCGCCCATGTTGCTTGTTCTAAATGACGATGTTGAAGATTCGAGTGTGTATTTCGTTTAACGGTCTCTTGTTTGTGCTGATCTTTGCAAAATGGATCGTGTATTCTTGTCCTCTGATACTTGATCTGATAGTAAGTCTTCACTATCTTATTAATTATCTGTATAAATGCCCCATGCTGGCCATCCAATGAAGAGGGCAACCAACATCGAAAGCGAATTACTACACTATAGTTTTAATTAGGCTAGTTCTTGGAGTTTCTCTTATCTCTCTATTGCACTGTTATGGTAGAGCTTCTTTCATCCTTTTGCTTGTACATTGAATGCGCCCATTGTCACTGATGTTATTTATAGTGATGCGTATAGTTTGGTCCATTAAAGGGAATAAGCTTGAGGCTAGAGAATTGCTTCCGTTCTATCGAATTGACATGAATATGTGTACGTTAATCTGACCGTGAGAACAGTGCAATAAAGTCCTTAAGCCTTTTTAGCCGATTGTTTATTCTCATGAGGATCACAATTCTAACAATCATAAAGATGTCTCTAATGTTAAGGTGGTGCGGCTGCGAGTATTTTGACATCTTTAGTTGGTTGATGCAGAGAAAAATGAACATGTACATGATTTGTGGGAATGTTTGATGGTAACTCTGCTAAAGCATAGATAGAAGAACATGTGAAAGCAGTTGCTTTCTACATTTCTCCTAAACATTCTCTCATGTTGGGTTTTTGATGGATAAGCTTATGTTGCTCGTTTATGGTATTGGCATTTTTAATGCTTTGACCAGTGTCATGCTTTTTTTCTGAAAAAATGGATCATGGCACTAGACGTAGCTTCTTGCTGTAAATTCCTATGAATTGACTGGTTAGTGATTGACCGTTTGCTGCATTATCCAGATCAGGAGACTCAACAAGCTGATGGAGATTCTTGGCATGATCTTGCTTTAAATACCCGGTGAAGTGTAACAAGAGGCAGGTTGATCCTCGAAACGTTGTTTGGGTGCTTGATTTCATTATCGTAACGACCCAACTTTCTTGTGATTGCTGTTTCTTTATAAGCAGTCAAGCGCTATAGCAACCTATCTCTTCAATTTCAACACGTACACCCTAATGTTATGACAGAGTATTCGAGTGGCGGGGCGGTTGAGGATAAGGTCTACCCAAGAGTGGGAAGAGTAAGGGTTTAGAATCGCAATAAAAACGCAAATTTAAATGAGATTTGACATTTTATTGTTACAAAAAGAAATACTACGAAGAGGTGCTTTCTGAAAGTAAACAATAATATAGGTGAATGTAAACATTTCATATGGCCAATCCTACTCTTAATGTGTATGATTTTCAGATGTCCATGGCATGCATCATTAATATAAATATGTGATTGTGGTTCAAAAATATATTATGTCAATCTTTCATGAGCTAAATTATTTCAAACAAAAAAATTATTTTTCTCTTAATTCTTGCTAAAGAGTTTTTATTATGAAGAACTACGAAACGTGGTCAATAACATATATAGTTTCAAACGACCTCTTCAAAATTTCACTATATAGATATTTGATAAATTGAGAATGCTCAATAACATTTATAATCAATTTGTTTCAAAATTAAAATGTCGCTCTTGCCGACAACGAGTGGGAGATAAAAAAAAATGCTGTTTTTTCTTAGATAAACACTAATATTAAACAGTAAGCACCATGAGTGGATTTAGTCGTTTTGCGCCAAAAGTTGATGCGTAAAATGATGACACTTGACAGCCCATGTGCTAAACTTGCCCACGAACAGCAACGCAACCACTCTAGTCTCTTGCATCTCTGCCACTGCATCCTCCTCCGCCCTATCTCCGCCGTCGCATCCGTTACTCTCGACCAACCAAATGGACGGCTCCATCCTTCTTTACCCTTCACCTGGAAGAGGCCACCTCCCTTCCATGGTGGAGCTCGGCAATCACATCCTCAACCACCACCCTTCCTTCTCCGTCACCGTCCTCCTCCTTTCCACCCCACCTGCGGACACCAACTTCATCTCCGCTGTCTCCGCCACCCATCCGTCCATGAACTTCCACCACCTCCCCGCCATCTCCCTCCCTAACTCCGACCGACTCTCCTAGTCTCCCGCTAACTTCAACCTCTCCGCCTTCGAAATCGTCCGCCTCCACAACCCAATGCTCCACCAGGCCCTCATCTCGCTCTCCAAGTCCTCCGCCGTCAAAACTTTCGTCATCGACTTCTTCTGCAACGCTGCCTTCGGCATCTCCGCCTCCCTCAACATCCCCACCTACTACCAGCTTGAGCGGGTTGGCCGCGTTCCTGTACGTTCCCACTCTCCACGTGAAGTACCCCGAGAGCTTCACAGACTTAGACGAGCCCATTCAGATCCCTGACTTGCCTCCAGTCTCGCCCCGAGACATGCCCATGGCATCAGCGATCGGAACCTCAAGGTCTATAGCTATTTCTTGGAGACGGCGGTTCAAATGGCAAAATCGACTGGTCTCATCATCAACACGTTCGACTCGTTTGAAGCCAGCGCTCTCAAGGCTCTGAGGGATGGCCTCTGCATGCCGGACAGAGCCACTCCTCCGTCATATTGTGTCGGGCCACTGGTGGCTACCGGCGGGGGAACCAAAGGTGGCGACGAGAGGCAAGAGTTGGTTTGGCTTGACTTGCAGCCGAGCCGGAGCGTACTGTTCATGAGCTTTGGAAGCATGGGTGTGTTCTCGACCAGGCAGCTGAGTCGGGTTGTGAGTCCGGCAAACCCCCAGCTTGCTATGTTCTACACTGTCTAATGTGTTAGAGGCTAATACTTAAATCCACTCATTTGCTTCAAAACACCGGAAGAATGATTTGCTCACACGTACGCCCATGAGATGGAAATGGCACTTGAATTTACAGCTGAAAGCTTGCTATGCTCGTGTCGGTGTGATGAGCAGCAGAATCATCAGTTGCACTGAAAGTCTCCGATTCAAAAGGTGGATTGAAACCTAGACAATGGCGATGGTAGCACAGAAGTTGTTGATGTATTCGTGACCAACCCTCGTGCACTTTTCTTACCGATGATGCAAAACCAGTTGCAATTTAAGCATTTAACCACCTCAATTATAGAAATTATTTGTCGAATAGTAGTTACCCATGCATACATTACAACCCTACGTAAATTTTTATTTATTTATTATTGTTTGCGATAGAATAACAATTGCAAATGCATACGGAGCATTATTAACTCGCACATTAACCCTTTTTACGGTCATAAATGCAAAAACGATAACTATACTAAATATCCTCAAGTTTGTTTCTAAGTAAAGCAGTTTGATCAGCCTTAGTTATGTTGGACCAACTCGGTATGCTTTTTTTTTTTTTTTTTTTTTTTAATCTTTTGTCCCTTGTATTTTATATTTTAATATTTTAGGGGCTACTATTTTGTACCCAAGCACGAAGGAAGATAGGGGGGAATATCATCTCCCGAGTAAGTGATTATCGAGAATGGCAGGGCCAAAGCTCAAGGCTAATTTATCGCCCAACTCCGTCCATGACAAAAAAGTTATAATCATCACAACCTCAGCTCAAAATTGGCAATTCCAACTTCCTCGTGCAATGACACTGTCCTAGCCCGTTCATTTGCTTTATGGGGTTAGATGGCTTCCTGCCATCGATCACCTTTTTGTCTTATTTTCATCTTTGAAAACTACGTAGGTTGAGTTGACCATTGAATTTCACATTTACTAGTAATCCATCTATATAAAATTTGGTCACTCACTTTACGCATCCATTATTCACTCGACAAGTTGTCAATTTCTCTCTTCTTCTTTTTTGTAAGTTTGTTGCGGCTTCAATAGACTTACTAATTCAACTTTTCACAACAATATTAAGAAAGAAAATTTCAAATAAAAGTCTAAAGTGGATCCATTTTCTTGAAAAATGAATTAAAATGAAGTTGTCTTAAATAAGAAATTGAAATGGCCAATAAAGTCTCAAATAAAAGCCTAAATTACCTAGCTAGCTTTTTCCGGCGACTAGATTATGGGCAATTTTGTCCAACCATTGCAATCAGGTAAAAATTGGATAAATTCACCCTAGTTGCAATAGGTTCCTTCAAATTTTCACTTTTTTTTTTCCTTCCCGCCACCTTCATTTCAGTCTGTAACTTGCCGTCGTCTCTCCTTTGTCCCGTCGTCTCTTCTTTCCTAAGTTCTGTCGTCCGCAAGCCTGTATGTGTGCTCGTTGCGCCTCTTCGGTTTCGACTCTCTATCCGGATCTTTGCTGCTCGACTGAGTCGCTGGTGAATCTGTTTTGCTTTTCATATTATTTTCATTAACTCAAGCTAGGTCGATTCGAGTTCCATAATATGCAAAATATCTCGTTCTTTCTCTCTCTCTCTCTCTTTTTTTTTTTTTTTTTAATAAAAGATAAACGGGGACCAAGTCCAAAATTAGAAGAGAGAGCTCTTAGACCAGACTTAACGTGGAGAGAACTGTTCGAATGGGTGGCCTTCAGCAAAAAGATGGAGGCATAAGGGGAAAGCTTCCAAATACCCAAATTATGCTGGGAATAAGCTAAAATTTGCTTTAAGAGGGGATAGAAAAACCTTGAAAATCATGGGGATGGGAATGGGCCCGAGTCAAACCGGCCTAAAACAATGAAATGGCCCATTGGAGTAACTAGATTGAGTATTGGGCCTGAGGGATGACCCTAGGGCGGCCCACGTTTGGTTGGGGCCATGGCTTGGCCCACGCCGGCCATTGTTCATATATTTTTTAAGGTTTGACTCCAACTTTGACCGCTGCTTCTCCCTCATCCATCGTTCGATTGATCTGATATACGCCGGCGGCCGAGCTTTCAAGAAATGCAATCAGTCTTCGGAACAGTGACGGAATTGTAGATTCCCGTGAGCGGGCTAACCAGACAACCGACATGAAAATCACGACATCTTTCTCTATAGAAATTTTCCAATCAAAATCAATTCTTGAGGTGTCGCCACTCAATCTTTGCCAGCAAGGTGAGGTTTGCAATGGTGCCCGTACCCCATCTTCGCCGGCAAAGGCCATGAACCCTCCTCAGTCCTAGGGAAGGCCTTACAATCCTTACTTGCTATGACGCGATAGGGATGTTGCCAATGTTGGTGCACACTCTTTGCTACTCTTTTCAAAATATAAATGAGCATTTCTTGGTTTTCATTCCTCCTTCTTCTTCTTCTTCTTTCTTTTTTTTTGGCTTTATCGTTTTTATTTTATTCACTATTGCTTTTTTCGTTTTTCGCCTTCTTCAGGCATGGCACAACATCAGTGCCATATTTAATAAGTGACACATTGAAAAAGACACGTCGGATTTCCACGAGTCCAATTTTACAACATTTGTAAAAGGGGATAAGAAGTTGATTGAAGAAAAAATCGCGTTAAATATTAAATATTTAGGATTCATGACACTTTCACAAGTTTTTGTGGCTCGATTGCTTTTTGGGCTAAAAGTTTTTAAAATTCATGGTGTGATATTGCGTAGAGTTCCCAAAGAAAATCAATGATGTTAGCAAGATAGGGAGAATAGTTTAACTAAAAATTTGTTGATAGCCGACTTCTTCGACCAAAGAAAAAAAAGAAGTGATGAACTTCGGTGTAGGGCACCGGCAGCGCTAGATCCAGAGCAATAAAGACAAGCCAAGGATTGAGGACATCATTTCTCATTGGTTAAGCTAAGGGTAAAAGTGTTGTTTAGATTAATCGTATGGTTTATGAATTATGCCTAATCAGTTTTTGAGTTCATGAAGACGGATGTGAGCATCATTTGTGTTAGAGATTAGAGATATATATTTTAGATTGTTAGAGATACTAATTGATTATAATTGATTTCATATCGATTATAATTGATTTGATTATGATATTGTAATATTTTATTACTTTAGATAGTTGCCTAGAATAGCCTATAAATAGGCTCTTGTATCATCAGTATTACACACACTGAAATATACAGAAATTCATTCTTCTACTTTATTCTATCATGGTATCAGAGCTGAGGTTTTGTTTGAGAAGGTGGTTGCGAGTTGTTTGAGAAGCCGATTGCCATTGACCGGCGTTGACCTGACCGGTTCGCAGCGTTTTCCGGCCGGTTTGGCTATTCTCCGACCGGTTCTCGGAGTTCAACCAGTTTCCGATCGGTTCTTGGCATTTAAAGACCGGTTCTTGAGGTATTTTGACGTTCTAAGTCTATTTTTGGCCTTATTTTCTTCATATCAGCTCTACAAGTATCAGTTTTCTCAAATTCATCAAAGAATCGATTGAATTTACTAGTCCATCGCCTATCATGGACAAGTTAGAAGTCTCACTGCCCATTCAGACCATCCTAAAGGGATCAAATTATATTTTATGGGCTCAAGAAATGTCCAGTTTTCTAAGGGGACGTAAGCTTTGGCGTTATGTCACTGGAAGTCTTCGCGAGCCTTGTCAGGCTGTCGAAGAAGATGACGATACATTTGCTGAACGATTGGAGGAGTGGGAGAGCAAGAATCACCAGATACTCACATGGTTTCGAAATACTTCGATTCCATCTATCAAACTTCAGTTTGGTCGTCTAAATACAAAAAAAGCAGCTCGGGATCTTCTTGCTGGTCGCTATTCCACATCGGACATTGCTCATCAATATCAACTGTTAGGGAATTTACATCGCATGCATCAAGAGACAGCAGTCGCCTATTAATGACTTCCTTTCTTCAATGCATTCTATATGGGACCAGCTAGCTTTATCTGAACCAACATGGGATTCGACTATTGATGCTCGTAAGTTTGCTGAATATCGTGATCGTATGCGAGTTATGCAATTTCTGATGGCTCTAAATGATGAGTATGAACTTGTGCGAGCCTCACTTTTGCATCGGGATCCTTTACCTCATCTTGAGGTAGTTGTTTCAGAGTTATTAACTGAGGAAACTCGCCTTGCGACTTTAAAGGCACAGCGTGCTACCCCATTGGTTTCCACTCCTATAGATGCAGTGCTTGCTACTTCTGGCTCATCCTCATGGCGCAAACCTTATTGTATGCACCGGTCGTCGACTGGTCATCGTGCATCAAACTGTTATCAATTACAATCCAAGCAACCTACGGGAA
The DNA here is from genome assembly GCA_014182565.1 of Eucalyptus marginata. Taxonomy (NCBI): domain Eukaryota; kingdom Viridiplantae; phylum Streptophyta; class Magnoliopsida; order Myrtales; family Myrtaceae; genus Eucalyptus; species Eucalyptus marginata. The sequence goes on from CM024592.1 coordinate 6,624,815, forward strand.
CAAACAACCGATCCCGTTTTCAAGGTTCCACCCGCACGCCGCCCATCCACTGCTGCTTCTGTCATAGAGGATTCTTCTACCAGCTCGTTTGTCACGCTATCTTTAGATGATCTTCGATCCACAGTTTGTTCCATTCTTCAAGAAACTGGTACCTCTAGTTCTTCTACTCTATCAATCACTCTAGGTACTCATGATTCATGGTTCTTTGATTCTGCGTGTTGTAATCACATGACTTCTCATTCCAATTTATTCAAGTCAAAATCATATAACTCACAAACACCTATTATTCACACCGCCGATAACTCTCGGATGATAGTTAGTCATACAAGGGGACGTTTCAACGCCCACTTTGTTCTTACCTGATACTTTTATGGTTCCCAACCTCTCTTTAAACTTGATATCTGTGGGTCAGCTATGTGAGCTTGGTTTTGATATTCATTTCTCTTCGAATGGTTGTCGTGTGTAGGATCCACGGACGGGACAGACAATTGGGACAGGCCGTAAAGTAGGAAGGTTGTTTGAGCTTGTTTCCTTAAAGCTTCCCAACTTTTCACTTTGGTTGTGCTGCCACGCTTTCATCCGAAACTTGGCATTCTCGTTTAGGTCATCTTTCTTTTTCTCGTCTAAGTCATTTGCTTTCAAGTGGTCATCTAGGTTCTCGTTAACAATAAAACCTTTGATTGTCTATCTTGTAAGTTAGGAAAACATCATGCTTTACCGTTCAATATTAGTGAATCTATGTCTTATGCTCCCTTTGATCTAATTCATTCGGATATTTGGGGACCATCTCCTACTCCCACTATGGGAGGCTCTCGTTATTTTGTGATTTTTGTTGATGACTATTCGTGTTATACATGGCTTTATCTCATAAAAAATCGATTTGAACTTACTCATATCTATGGTTGCCATGATCAAAACACAATTTTCTTGAGATATCAAGGTTTTTCGTATTGATAATGCCATGGAATATAAGGACAGAGAGTTTCTTAAAATTCTTTCTTAGAACGGTACTATTATTCATCGTTCTTGTCCAGGAACTTCCCAACAAAATGGTCGAGCAGAGCGTAAACACAGACATATCTTAGATATTGTACGCACTCTTCTAATCTCAACATCTTGTCCAAAACAATTTTGGGGGGAGGCCTGTCATACTGCTATCTACACTATTAATCGTATTTCGTCACCTATTATAGGTAACATTTCTCCGTATGAGCGCTTGTATGACAGTATTCCTAATTACAGTCTACTTCAAGTTTTTGGTAGTGCATGTTTTGTGCATCTTCTTCCAAATGAACGCACGAAGTTAGAACCTCGTGCTCATCTATGTTGTTTCCTTGGCTATGGCATTGAGCATAAAGGGTATAGATGTTGGGACCCTATATCCAATCGCCTTCGTGTGTCTCGCCATGTTACATTCTAGGGAACATAAAATGTTCTCATCTTTACATTCTTTTGCATCTTCTCCCACTATTCCAAATGTTCATTTCTTCACAAATCCTTCGTCGAATCATTTTCCCGACGATGTCACTCCTACATCTTCCTCTGTCGAATTGTCCTCTCCAAATCTTGATGCAGGAATCTCTGGCAATCCCACTTCGGCAGCTCCCGATATGTCTGTGCCATCCGCAGATCCCACTTCGGTAGCTCCCGATATGTCTGTGCCATCCGCAGATCCCACTTTGGAAGTTCCTTCTTCTGTTCGTCGCTCCACCCGTGTAAGTCAACCTTCTGTTCGACTTCGTGATTTTCATTGTTATTCCACAATTGCCTCTTTTCACGAGCCTCGCACATATAGAGAAGCTCGTACTAATCCTCTTTGGCAACAAGCAATGGCGGATGAGTTGCACGCATTAGAACACTCTCATACTTGGGATTTAGTTGATTTGCCTCCTAACAAGTCGAGTATAGGTTGTAAATGGGTGTACAAAATCAAAACTAAGGCAGATGGTACAGTGGAACGTTATAAAGCTCGACTAGTAGCAAAAGGTTTTACCCAGGAGTGTGGCATTGATTATGATGAGACGTTTGCTCCAGTTGCACGTCTTACTTCTGTTCGTAGCCTTCTTGCTGTCGCTGCTATTAAGCGATGGCCTCTATTTCAAATGGATGTCAAAAATGCATTCCTTAATGGAGATCTCACTGAAGAAGTATATATGGAGCCACCTCCTGGATATACTCATACTCTTGGTAAAGTATGTCGTCTACATCGAGCATTATATGGACTAAAACAGGCTCCTCGTGCATGGTATTCCAAGTTTAGTTCTACTATGGAACGCCTTGGCTTTGTATACAGTCCCTATGATAACGCTCTATTTGTTCAACGAACATCTCGTGGGAGTATTATGCTACTATTATATGTGGATGACATGGTTATTACTGGCGATGATCACGAAGGCATTACAAAACTACAGCTGTATTTGAGTCAACAGTTTGAAATGAAAGATCTTGGACAGCTCAGTTATTTTTTAGGATTGGAGGTTGCTTCCGATTCCTCTGGCTATTATCTTTCTCAAGCGAAATATGCCACCGATCTTCTTTCTCGAGCTGGACTTACTGATAACAAGACTGCTACCACTCCCATTGAAAATAATGCCAAATTTGATGACAAAGATGGGACTCCTCTTCCAAACCCTACACTTTATCGACAATTAGTTGGCAGTCTGGTTTATCTCACTTGTTTACTCGCCCGACATCGCTTATGCTGTTCACATTGTGAGTCAATTCATGACTCAAGGCCGCGGACGACTCATTTTGCTGCTGTTCTTCGGATTCTTCGCTATATTAAGGGTACCTTATTTCATGGTCTTCACTTTTCTGCTAACTCATCCTTGGAGTTAACAGCTTATTCTGATGCTGATTGGGCTGGTGATCCCCTTGATCGTCGCTCTACTACAGGCTATTGCTTTTTTTTAGGGAAGTCCCTTATTTCCTGGCGGAGTAAGAAACAAACTACTATTGCTCGATCGAGTACGGAAGCGGAATACCGTGCCCTTGCCGATACAACTTCGGAATTATTATGGTTACGGTGGTTACTAGAAGACATGGGAGTTCGTCATAACGGTGGAACGGTCATTCATTGTGATAACCGAAGTGCCATCCAAATAGCTCATAATGATGTTTTTCATGAGCGTACCAAACACATTGAAATAGATTGTCATTTCATACGCTCTCATGTGCTTCATGGCGATGTTCGAATTGTTCCCATCTCTTCAATTGATCAGACGGCTGATGTTTTCACGAAGGCGCATCCACCTGGGCGATTTCAAGATCTTTTCTCCAAACTCCGCTTGATCTCTTCTATCTCACCTTGAGTTTGAGGGGGATGTTAGAGATTAGAGATATATATTTTAGATTGTTAGAGATACTAATTGATTATAATTGATTTCATATCGATTATAATTGATTTGATTATGATATTGTAATATTTTATTACTTTAGATAGTTGCCTAGAATAGCCTATAAATAGGCTCTTGTATCATCAGTATTACACACACTGAAATATACAGAAATTCATTCTTCTACTTTATTCTATCAATTTGATTAGACAACATCTTACAGCATGTTAACGATATTTCGCTTGGATTTGCTCGAACCCACCCAAAGTGAAGTTAATGATACTTCACTTTGAGAGAATTTCTCGCCTACATTGGATCTTGAGATCGGGCCCTCACAGCTTTTAATCACATCAATTCTATGTGAGCCCCCTCATAATCGCCTATAGAGATAGACGATTAGACATGGTTGAGTGAATCAAAATCCACACAAATAGTTAATCGATTGTAATGCTACCATATGTTTACTATCATCCATTCAAGCCATCAAGCTTTATGATGTATCTACACATAATTTTATTTGTTTTGGACTAGGTTGAAATTGAAGGCATTCGTGATATAAAAATGCCAGGGACTCAAAATGTGCTTCTCACAAGGAAAAAATGAATCAATTATAATTTAAATCATTGTGCGTGCAAAATAGATGGGAATTGCCCAGAACTAAATCGAACTAGGGATTCCTATGAGGATTGGCGTCGCTGCCAATTTCAATTTCTTGGGATTATTGAGTACTGGTCCGATACCAAGTTTCAGGTGTGGAGTTGTCCAACCTGAACCGCCCACCTGAGCATATATATATAATTTTAATGTTTTCAAAAAACCTTAATTCCTAAAATTAGGAATTCCTCTCATGCTGCTCGACCACAGTCCTCACACTCTCGCACCAGTTTTCATTTCTTCCTCCTTCTCCACCTCTTCGGTTGGAGAAATTGGTAATCCCCACGCCACTTCAAGCTTCTTCTTTTGCCGCTGGCGTGCCGTCCTTCGCACCGCCGCCTCTTTGCCGCTCCAGTCCCGGTCCCGTCATTCGAGCCAAAGGTATGGGCCTTGTTGTCGTTGTCTTCGTTTTCTGTTTAGGCAGTTTGGGATCAGCGAAGGGGAGAGTAATTGTCGATTTTATGCTCGGAGCGTCAGTTTTCTTGTGATTCGTCTACGCAGTTCACTTTGTGTGTTGCCGTGTTGCACCGTGTTCATTCGGATAGTTATCTGCAGAAGATGAGCTTCGTAGTTTCACTATTTTTCGGTTGCAATTGGCACATCTGTGCTTTGAGCTTCGTTTTTATATAGTGTGAGTCTCTAAATTCGGAACATTAGCCTTATGACCCGAAGACTTGATGTGATTTTTCCATCTTCGTTGATATATATATATTCCATCATGATTTACAAACTTCATTATTTCATGTCTTTATTATCCCAGCTGATCTCTCAATTCTGCCTACAATGTTGTCCAAAAAGCATCCCTTGGCCGATTCCATAAGCCCACCCAAAAACCAGATCAGATCGATAGTCTGATTCTCGGAATTAGTGGGTGATTCCCTAGTTCTCAGTTTGTGGAAGTGGTCTTTTTTTTGGATGGTTCCCGATTTTAGGGTGACAACTTCACACATCTATCACCATATCATTATTTATTTATTATTCGGTCATGTTGAAATTATTGTAAATCCTCGAGACAGACTATCGTCACAATCCCTTTTTTTCTCATGTTATTGTGAAATCGAATAATTGTAAAATTTACAAAAGCAATACTATATGCCATTGATACAAGAGATTGGATAGTTGCAATCCATAAATGAATGGCGGATGAGATGGCTTGTGTAATATATTCTCAGTAACGAACGTGAATGATATATTTTTCCCATCGCTAACATCCATATGCATCTTTCCTATTCTAATTATTTAACTTGCCGTGCGTGTACTTATAAGGGGGTTTCCTTTCGTTAATGCGCATTTCTCAACAGAAGGACTTAAAAGGGAAAAAAAAATAAAATGGATATTTGAATTGGACCATAATTTATTTTGTTGATGTGCACGTGTCACGTGAAAGGGTGTTAGGTCAAAGTCTAAAATTGAAATGTGACATACTGCACAGCAGTTAATATATTTAAATTGGGCCATAATTTATTAGCTTACATTTATTTTCAAGTGAAAATTAGTCCAATCACATGCATACATGGGCTCGAAGTGGGATTTGGGCTCTTCATGGTAATATCTTCGCGCCCTAAGTGCTTTTGTTTTCAATTACTCTCATTGTTAAATATGTTCTTAAAATTGAAATCGAAAGGAACGACTAAGGTGCTGAAAAAAGAAGAAGGATCCGTTGATTTAAAGAAGACCTTAGCCAACCTTTTCATGCCGAAAGTCAACCAAATTACAAATACGAACCAAAGATTGAAAAAAAAAAAGGGGAACATAAAGTTGGGAAGAAAATTAACTATCGTTCTTGAAACGAAGGGTTTATTAAAAACGACAGACAATATATATAGAAGGATAAAGATAAATGAAGATAACAAATCAAGAAGAGACACATTTCAAAAAATTAAAAAACAAACAAACAAACAAACAAAAGAAAAGAAAAACCATGTTAAAGCATTGAAGATGAGAAGTCCAATCAATTTACTCTTTTCTTCCCGAATCCTAATCCATCGAAGATAATTATTTCGACCAAATGAAAATCTTCGTTATCCCCTTTGAAACAATTTACGACAACGACGCATTGCACATCCCATATTTCTTCGCACCTACTCGTTACCATGATTTGTCGTTGTGGGGACATTAAAACTTCCTTGTTACGCATCAGAACAATCTAGTATAGCACGATAAGCACGCAGATTCACGACCTTAAAAGTATCCAAGTGTTGTTTATATTGTTTCATAGCTAGATAATAATCAGTCTAGTATTTCTCTACATAGGTTGTCCGGTAAAAAACAATTCCGATCCGACGTATGGTCAAACGCATCGCTTTGTCGCGTGGATTACTAATAGTCGAATATCGTCGAAGAAATCGGTCTGTTTGCTTCATCACGTTTGGCTTGGGTCAAACATGTGTTGGAAGGACATCAAGCTCACCTCGGGGAGGAGTTCCAGCTTCGCTTTTGATGTGGATGGATCTTTCCGTCACGACGTCCCTTCTTGGCATTGGTTCGTTATCGGGAAGAAAGTGCAAAGCCTCGAGCTAGCTCTCACGCCCTCTCAGCCCTCCCTGGCGTTGGAGAAATGCCTTGATACGATCTAGGATTTGGGTCGATTGATTGGGTCAATATGTGATTACAATCAATACTGTATTTTTCATTATTTCCTTTCATTTAAATTCATACACTATAAATACATATAAAGAATGTAACAAAATCATCAAGCAAGAATCCAAAGAAAATTCTCTTCTTCACCACATTTCATGTCACTTGGCACTAGACCCGTCAAATAGGTGGGTTGGGTTTGGATTGGGTCGAAAATGATTCAACTCATATTGACCCATTTAATCCCATGCACTGTAGATTAAGTGACCTATACTTGACCCAACCCATACTCGATCCATACTCGGCCCAACCTGTATACTAAAACTCATTAATATTCTAGGAAAACCCACACCTATTTTAAACTCTATGCTAATTGAATAAAAGCTTCAACTCAAATTAAAAAAGAAAAGTAAACAATTAAAAATAGTAAAAAAAAAATGCAAAAAAAAAAACCTATAAATTGAAACATTTATAAAGAATTTGACCAATTAAATATATATTTATAAAACATGCTTAGATTTTGCCTCACATCTTACTCGATTCAATTTAGGAGAAAATTGTTCAAAAAGTCCTAAATCTTTTTTTTTTTTTTTTTTTTTTATCAATTGAGTCCATCCAGATGTTGATAGATTTTATTAATTTTTTAATATTTTTTCATAATTTGCAAATTATCTTTATATTTTTATTTATTTTTTGTCTTTTTAAATATATTTTCCCTTTTCTTTGGTGGCCTATCGCTAGCCTTCGCCGATAGGCCAAAGGCCACGACAAGCAAGGGTCAGCCTCACCGGCCTCTAGCGAGGTTTGCCCTTGCCAAATCCAACGAGATCGAGCCTTGCTAGAGGCCAGCTAGGGTCGACCTTAGGTAAGGTCACTCTCATTGCCTTGGGCAAGGCCAACCTCATCGGGATCTAGCAAGGGATGACTTCGCCAGCGGTCAGCAAGGGTCGGCCTCTCTAAAGGTCGACAAGGGCGACCTCATCGAAGGCTGGCAAGATCGTCCCTTGCCAGATCTCGGAGAGGGCAACCTTGCTTGAGGCCAGCAAGGCTAGGCTCCCTAATAATAAATGAAGTGCCAAATCTAAAATAATTTCCTTAATTAGGAAAAAAAAACATAAGTATGTGTCCCGATTTCTTGGACTGATTATCCCCAGTGGTTGAGAATCATATCAAACTTAAAATAAAAAATAGGAAACGTACATTTTTCAAGTTAATGTACATTTCACATGATAAGTGTGCTTTGTTTTAATAAAGACATTTGATCAGCCAAATTAAAAATAATTAAAGCGCACCGTGCCACTATAGTCCGCTATTATTACATGCTGTTGTTAAACCTAATTTTACACGATGTTCATGTAAATGTATAGTGCACGTGTCACTGACAAGATCCCACAAAACTTTCAATTTGATTAGTACAATTTGTTCATTTAATTAATTTATTTATTCGATGGCTATCAGGGTAAAAAGGGTACAAAATCAATGGTTGTAGCAGTTGGGTCAGGCCATGTGCACTGCCGGAGTTTTGTTGGGTTCTTGCAGAACCAAATATCAATAATAATCACAATGAAGTACATCTGCCATCTTAGCTGTATTTAAGGAAAATATATAATTTTCACCTCTAAAATGACAATTTTTTTGTAGTAATAATAATTTTTTTGTCTTTTCTTTTCCTTTATTGGTTTTTTTGGGGGAGGGGGGTCCATAATTACCATTGTATCGATGGATCATGTTGACCAATTGGCAAAGTGGTGGCATTTCGCATCTTCGTCATCGTATTTGTATTTCATTATTGGCAAAGTGTTTGTAGGGCATGCATAATGCATTTCCTACAAGATATTGAAAGGGCATACATAATGCATATTAGTTGTAAATAATATTACTAGAAATGTTTCTCAAACTAATGAAATACAAACACAACATCGAAAATGCGAAATGCAACCCACGTAATTGATGGAACAAATTGCTCAAATAGGCTTTGCGAGCTGCTCAAGTTTTAGATATTTCAAGTCTACTAGAAGTTCAATTCAATTCAACTGCATTGAACTCAATAAAAATCATGTGATTTAGACATTTTTTTTAGGGTTAATATCACGAAAAACCTTAAACCGATACGTTTGTAATAAATTTACCTTGAAAGAAACATTTAAATTGGTACACACATGACAAATTTACCTTCCATTAGTTTCGATTAAATTTTATGTTAAATTGCCAAGTTTAATGACACGCTATAGTTTACGAGTGTACTAGTTTAGAGTTTTACCCTCCGTTTTTCACATGTGTAATAGTTTAGGGTTTTTTATGATATTAATCCAATTTAATTGAAACAAACGGAGGGAAAATTTCTCATGAATAGTTTGGGATTTTTTGTGATAAAAAAATTAATTTGAGAAAAATTTATTATACGTTAGTTTAGGATTTTTGGTGATTAAAAATTAATTTGAGATAAATTAATTATAAGTGTATAAGTTTAAGATTTTTCCTGATATTAATCATCTTTTTTTAATCTCAAGAATAAGTTGTACTCTCTCTTTCTCCCTTTGCTAGTGTCGAAATATAATAATCGAGCTTTATTTTGGTGCTAGTATTCTCATACCTAAGTACCATATTCAAAAGTTCTAGTTGTCATCACATTGCCACCATCCTTCGACCAAACAAAAAAGAAAAGAGTACATCCAAATTCATCTCAATTTTGTTCTTATGCAAAGGAGGCAATCGCGATTAAAATTGTGGGGCGTTTGAAGAGGGGGCATTCGATTAGGGTTTTTTTTTTTTTTTTTTTTTTTTGGGTCATCGTGCGAGACTAGTGCAATAAAAAAGTCGATTCCATGATCCTGTTCTGAGTCGCTTTCCATGCGTTTGAAAAGGGAGCATTCGATTAGGGCTTCTTTTTTTTTTTTTTTTATAATTCTTTTTGGGTCATCGGGCGAGACTGAGTGCAATAAAGAAGTCGATTTCATGATCCCGTTGTGACTCGCTTTCCATGTGTTCGGTGAATGGATTGATGACAAAGCGATGCCCCTGTTTCTTTTTCACTTACCCATCTCGTTTCGGCTCTTCGCTAATAGGACGATAATGATGGCGATAACGACGTTTTTGTGGCCGTTAAGGGCAGCGAGAATGAACGGCGAGCTTTTGGACTTTAACCAATTTTCGATACGTTTGACATAAACGGCGAGCTTTTAGACTATTCAGCAACGATTACATCGAAGGAGGGCACGTAGGGTGACCACGAGAGTGACTTATCGCCACCATTTACATGGTTAGAACGTAGAGTTTGGAACACTATTAAATTTGATCACATGCGGATTGATGTTTTGAGATTGGTTACGCAGTAAGAACGGCCAACTTTATAAACTTCACCAATTACAATCATTATGCGTTTGACTTAGATGATGATAATGACCTTCTGCGGTCATTTATACAGTAATAACAGCAACCTTTTGAACTTTGTTAATTTTATCAATTGTTTGGCAACGTTTTTGAGAGATGGAGAGGGAAAAATAGAAATTTGCAGTTTTTTTTTTTCTCTGTTTGTCCTTTCTAAGATTAATAAAAAAAAAAGGCACTGAAATTGCGGTTGGCCAATTCTCTCAATCGATGTTGAGCTTCCCCTCTATCCCTCAAGGTGATAGCTAGTCTTTTTCCCCAGAAATCCCATTCTCTCAAACCCTAAATCCCATCTCCATGGCTGATTCTGGATTTACCCCACCAGATTAGCCACCCCATATATTCGATCCCTCAATACCTAGTCTTTTGCCCCAAAAAATCCCAATCTCTCAAACCCTAAAGCCCATCTCCATGGATGCTTCTGTTTGTTTCCCACCCGACTAGCCACACCACAGTCCCGATCCTTCAATGTGCCTATCCACAGCGCCTGGATTGGAGCAGCGAACCCGCACCTTTCGACCTCCAAGGCGATCCATGGCTTCTCTCCAGCGTCTCAGCGAAACTTTCTCCACCGAAACTTCCAGTTGGGGGAAATTGTAAGTCTCTTGGGCTGCTCGTAGTTGGAAAGGTGCGCATCTTGCTAGTCCTACAGTTGCCTAGTGGGTTTTATTTTAATCTTGAAGAGGTATCCCTGAAAAACCAACCAACGCATACCCTATTTAGAATCAGTGAGTCCACAAAATAGAAAACCAGTCTACAGAACAACCCAGTTGCTACACATTCGACATCCACAAACCTACATACCCTCAATGTAGGCGCCAATCGAACCCAGAACTCCCTTCAATCCACAACTATACCCCTGTAACTATTACTAAACCCAAAACAACCGGTAGGAAATGGCAGGGGGGAAGATAACCATCTCCGAATGGCAGCCCTGTGTCGAAGAATGGAAGATTTGTGGTCGGAAGAGGATATAACGGATTTAGGGGCTGAGATTCCAGAAGAAGAACATAAAGAAAGTGAGTTGACCCTTTATGGCAAACTTTACTCAAAACCTAATATTAATTTTCAAGCTTTCATCACTACCATGAGAAGAGTATGGAAAACAGAATCAGTAAAATGTGAACTGATTTGCGCCAGGGTTTTTCTCCTTCTTATTCAATTCCATTGAAGAGAAAAAACGGGTTTTAGAATCGGGGCTGTGGTCTTTTGCAAGTAATCTACTTGTCCTAAAGGAAGGAGATCCAAATATACCTGAACATTATTATGAGTTTTCGCATTATGCATTCTAGGTGCATATCATAGGCCTCCCTCGTGCCCAAGTAACTGAAGAATCTATACGTCGCATAGCCTCTAAGTTGGGGCAAGTCGAGGAGATCAAAATAGAGGCGAGAAACAACAATTCCCGAAAAAATGGAAAGGCAAGGGTGATATTGAACCTGTCACACCCACTTAAAACAAGAACTATTATTAATGTAGAGGATAAAAAATGGTGGATCGAATATGTGTTGACATTTTGGATAGATCAAGAGAGAAATTTCTTGTTTCTTTATATATAGTCATTAAAAGCAATTTAATTGCGTTTTGCTAACATTGTTTGGGCATGCACTATATATATATATATATATATATGTAGCGGTTTGTGAGAGTAAAAGAATATGTCCATGACACGCTCTATAACTAGAAAATAACGAAGATGAAGAAAACAAATTAATTGAAATGTCAACTATATTGAATGTTGACTTGAGCAATCAAACACCCTCTTCCCTTCGAAATTTTTCCTTGCGTTGAAATGAGAGTTGATGAGAATAAGAACATTCAATGCACTCGCGTAAATTTTTTTAGATTACTATTATCAGAAAAGAAGAATTAATGGTAGTGACTTTAGATTGATGGCATGCTGATAATTATAACCACAAGTAATTGCAATTAACATTAAAAAAAAAAAGCTGGAATAATAATATCTTTTATTAAATTATTATTTGTTATCTGGGTCAAAACACCCTCCTCAAGGCACTAATTCATGGATTTTGATGTTATTTTTTAGAACGACCCTTTTGCCGCCAAGAAGAGAAAAAAAATAGGTCATTGACAATAGACAAAAATAAAAATGATAATTCATAGTGATGATACATTAATCTTTGGAAATGAGGGCTAAACGACATTTGTGTACCTGACTTCATATAATGGTTGCAATCACCATATGAATAATTGATTTTTTTTTAAATAATTTGGATAACTGTAGAAATTAAATCAAAATTGGTATTTGAAATCACATCAAAAAGCGCCAAGGTGTGATGCAATCCATTTTGTCGTTATTTAAGAAAAGGCCAACCTGGAATCAACAATCTAAGGGCGAGAAATTTTAGTAGTTTTTTCAGTTTTTCCATTTTTCTTATATCATGTTTTGACCCTTTCTAAGCCAAATTTTGTAGCTTCGTTTTCCAACCAGTGTTTTTAATTTACAAAATTCGCTGCCTCGGACAGCTTAAATTCTTCACTAGTCGTGACGTGTTATGTCTTGCATGCCATTTCAAGAGAAAATCATATGATTTCCTTAAATGAATTATATTTTTAGCCATTCCGTGATAAGATATTCAATATTTTTGGTTGCCCTCCTCATGATATTGTCAACTTCTCTAGTTCTAAGTCGCGCAACTTGTTGTAGTAGTTTTCATATACAATGGTTTCATTTTTATTGAATTTTAAATCTGTGAGGTCCGATGAGGTTTTACGTTTTAAAGAACAGTTTCTTAAGATCTTTTGACCAAAAAAAAAAAAGATAGAGCAAAGAAATTATAGGAGGTAATTGACTTGCTAGGGTTTGTAGGAAAAAGGGACTCGATCTTGCTTGAGCATTACTTTTTTTCTCTTAGAATAATATGAGGTATTTGGACTTTTCAAATCACCCGCTTTCTATGTATATACGCAAACTGCCCAATCTACATGCATCGATCAAGTGTAGTACCATCACAAGAATATGGAGGGTGACTCCCAAAGTTACTATTAGGTGGGAGTCTCGGTGATTTGAATTTGGTTGGTTTGACGCCAATCAATTAACTAATTAGATGATCCCTTACCGACAAAACATGCTACTGGATCATAGAAAAAAATCGATAAATGAAGCTAAGTCAAAGCTATATAATGTCTTTTTTTTTTTTTTTTTTATACCCAGGGAACCTGTACAGCCGGCAACCGACGGGTAAATCCTGGAGTGATGTTAGCGGAGAACCCACTACCCCGACGTTACACTTAAGACACCAAATGCCTTCACTAAGTTTCGAACCCTTCACCTTTGGGCAAGGATCAACGGAGTTCTTATCCAGCAGAGCCACCACGGCCGATGGTAGCTATATAATGTTTATGCCTTAGAAACAAACAAAAATCGATCAACCCCGATAAGAATTTATTTTTTTATTTATTTTACTTTTATGTATCACATTTTCTATGACTATAAAAAATCAATTCAATTAAAATATCAATTAAATTTAATGTTGAAATGAGAGTTGATAAGATTAAGGAACATTCAATGCGTATGCATAAAATTTTGAGAAAATTACCAAAAAGTTATAAACCTATTGCAATTGTGCCAATTCAATCCTAAATTTAAATATTATTTTATTTTTTTGATTTTTTTCTTTTTCCTCTCTCCCTCCCTCCCTCCCACTCTCTCTCTCTCTCTCTCTCTCTCTCTCTCTCTCTCCCCTTCTAGTGACTGGCCAAAGGGGAGATAAAATTGACGAGTGTTTTGGCCTTAACCTACCTGTAGTAAATTGGGTTGCTTTGCCTGAGATTCATGGACAAGCTCAGCAGCTTCTTCCAGCAGAGCATCAATTTCAGCCATCTCTATGCCCATTCCATCTGAAGGAATCTCAGCTCGTAGGATAGAGTTGCAACAGGACAAATCTCCAATAACAAGACCTGGTATTTGCCTTGTGCCAAAGCTTGCCACTGACCCAAAAAACATCGCCAAACAAGTACATATCAAGAGGGAAAGATGGAAAAAAGAAAAGGCCCCGTGTCTTTGCATCCTGAGGAAAACATATCCTTCACAAAGTGGGCTTATTGCAATCAAGGGTTTAGTTTATAATTTACTTACAGAACTGCAAATGGTTTTGACAATGTAGCAATACTACGGTAACCCCATACATACACAAGTGACAATAAACCAAGTAGATGTGGGACTAGGCAACAAAAATGAAAGGATGACAACGAAGCCCCACCCAGAGAGGGATGGGCAAAATAAAGGCACAAGTATAACCTTCCAAGTTATTTCAGAAAATATTTCTCTATATGGTTGTAGGTATAAAATTAGATTCCAGATTGTCGCATTATGGCTTGCCGTAAACGTATAAAAGTACAAAAAGGACGTTTACTTGAGCTAGCATGGAGTCATCAAGTATTTCAGGAAGGAACTGAACTTAATTAGCCTCAGCTTTCATTGCTTGCCACTGACTCACAAGAGATTCAGCATCCTCCAATTGCATCGGCCTTCTGTGAACTGCTGCTGCTGATGAGAACAAACCAGCAGCCAAAAATGAATTGCCTGCGCTTTTAGAAAAAGAGAAGCTTTCAAACTGCCGCTTCACCACAGTCAACAATTTGTCCACTCTGCTGGTGATGCCATTTCCCTCGCGGTGAGCAGAACCAGCCTTGTGTGGAAAAGAATCCACGTGACAGACAATAGATCCTGTATCCCTATCAGATTATGCTAGTAGAGATCCATCTAGATCCATTGGTCATCCTTATCATATTCTTGCTCAGTGGCCTAACAATTAGCAACCCAAAACTGTGTGAAAGACAATCCGTCCAATTATATCGTTCTTAGTGAACAGCATATCCAAAATGGTGCTATGGCATACAGCAAGCCTTCTTTTCATTTTAACAGAGGGTGAGCTAATGTTACTTCCACTACTGTTCTGACTGACCATATCCATGCTTTGAATATCAGTCAACTGATTAATGGCCAATTCAGGGTGTCGGGAGGAACTTTAGGTAGGCAAAGATTCATCAAATTCTCTTGCACGTGTTGCTAGAGACGTGGATAGTAGCCTGTAGTTCACTGATGACATGTTTCTATTGCTTGTTTGCTTTTCTTTTGAGCAGATTTCTTTTTTTCACCACTAAAAGAAACGAACCTGCAGGGGAATCCTGTAATAATCATTTGATTTTTCTGTGTGAAGTTATCTTGTGGCAGTACGTCACAAGTCAGATGTCAAAAAAAATTCTTACCAATGATAGAAACAATCTTGTGTACCTGCAAATACTGCAAGAACAGCATCTTTCAGCCATTGTTCCTGTTTAATTTAACATGAAGAGTTAAACATATAAAATAACAACGGAGCATGAGGGAAATGAAAAAAACAGCAGAAAAGCAACGGATCAAGAGAGAGCAATGTCCACCGTATAGCATTGTTTGAATTCTAAATTTTTTGACATTATAGTCAGTAGAGCAACATAATGCTAACTTCCCTAAAACCAGAAAATTAAAAGAGACATAACATAAATGCTTTGTACACCATAACTTAAGCTCATATCGTTAGCGCCAGCTGACATATCAAGAGGACAAGACACCATTTGGCCCAAAAAGAAAAGTGCAAGACACAACATAATTTTCATAGGTGGCAGATCCTGTACGGCTAAAGATGTTAGTTAAGTCATTGCTGCAATTTATATTGATGTAAATAAGTTAAAAATCCAAATCAAAGAAATCCAAAATCTAATCAACATTTTTGCCCTTTTTTATCTAAAGCTGAGAAAGTGCAAGTCAGATGACATTTCCCATAAATGAAATGCAGTGCATACAGGAAGAAGACAGGTCAAAACAAGGGTCCCATACTCTGAGAAAGCTTAGATAGAAAGAAATGAAACAAAAGCCCATTTTATAAGGTGCACACATCCTTGTAGGAAAGCGTAGACTCCTACTCGTAGATCAATATAAACTTATAACCCTATATAAGCTCACATTAAAAATATTTGATGGCCTGAGGCTTCCAAGGCACATATCACCAGCAAGAACATCACCTTTTATTATGCGACTCCTTGGCTATTATAACTACGAATGTCTACTCATCTCTTATCTAAGGTCTACGCTCAGGAGGCAAAACAATACACTGAACTTTTGCATGTTTGTGTTGTCTAAAATAAAAGAAATAAATACTGAAGTCTAGAGGACAAACCAACCAAAGTGAAAACACAACCCACGGGGTTCTATGATGACGAGCTATTCCTTTGCTTATACCTTAACCTAAAGCGGCAACCAAAATATACTGAGGACTTTTTCATTTGTAAATTCAAATTTGTCCTATGTTTTGATAATCTAATGGAGGCAGCAGAACTTAAAAACATCATGAAAGAAGCTGAGGATAATGATTGATGTTGTTTGCCCAACATCACCAAGTCAAGAGAAAGACATCTAGCTCCTAAGATTAGCTACAAGAACACTTACTATCAAATGCATTCCATATAAAACTTTTTTCAAAATCAATCAGCATCTTATCTGTGCATGACAAGGTAACAACATGAAAATAGGTATCCCCTAGCTACATATCATCAATATAGAGATATCCAACAATTTTGCAAAGATATGTGCATCATTCTGAGGTTGTTTGGAAACAGTATTAGCACTGCAAAGCCATTAGAAACACGCATTGGTTCTCCTCGATGAGCACAGACCACATACACTAACTGCACTGCCTTCAATATATTTACATTAAGAGCCTCATGTAAACCACATTTTCCCCCCCATACTTCAGAGTTAGGTTAAACATGAGAGATGTGCGGCCTAATATGTGACTGGCGGTTGCTTCCCTAATTTTTAAGATCTAGTAAGGAAACCAGTTTATCAGACTAGCGGTATGCAGAAGACCTATAAATTAGTACTGCTTCTCAGATTTGGTTCCTTTAGACCCCAAAAGTTAAGACTATAAACTGCCTCCTCGACATTCCAACCCACCACATGACAGATATAGTACATGATGCTTATTTTGCTGACACTTAGAAACACACGATCATGACAAACCCACCTATGGAGTTTCTGTCGCATACACCTCCCAGCTTGGCATGCTTATTGTTCTATAAAGTACAAATGTGTTACCAAAAATAAATAAATAAAGAGATAAAATCATTGCCATGCCCCTAACGCCTTTGAAAGAGCAAGATAGACACATTCTTTCCCAGCCCCAACAATAAGAAGGGTGTCGGGTTGCTTTTTGAGGAAGTCATTAGAAATTCTGACAACATAACTTAGTCCATCTTCGTTGGAAGGGAACCTGAAAAGGACCAATCAAAACAAACACTCGGAGTAAACAATTTGTTTGGACACGAGTTGCCGCCAATAAGATATCCATCGGTTATCCTCTGCAGAAAGGAAAGTGTCATACCTGTATCTTGGATTGGAACAAGTTGAATCCCAGGTAAAGCACATCGACTCGTTGGTTTGCGAGAAGAGGGCAAGCTTGCATTGCATTGGTTTTTGAGGCTCCAAAGTCTCCTGTGTGCAAGTAGCATTGACCATTCGACAGACGAAAGTGAATCAAAGCTGCACTCGTACAATGCTAAGGCCACCAAATTGATCAGCATGAAAATGTGAGAGAGAATATTCCAGACATCCTTCAACACAACCATCGCGGAATGAGTGCATCGACAGTGAATGGCATCCCTGAGAAAAGACCAAAACATGTCCTGACGAGCCATTTTAATTTCCCAAAAAATTAGTTTGAGGAACGATCAATACGGGTGTGTAACTACCCATTAACAAACCAAAACCACTCTCGGCTCGGCTCCGCAGAATGTGCATCCATCACCATCAGGTGAAAAGAAGGAATTATGAAGCACCAAGAAAGTCCCGACCTGGAATCTTTTTTTTTTTTGTAGAAGGGGCAAAGCTCCAACATGACTCCCCCCATTCAACGTCCTTAACCTCTCATCCTCATCGCCGGAGCCAGCTCCAGCTCCAGCTCCAATGAAGCAACCGCCCCTCCTCCACCTCCGACCCCTTTCCTCTTCAATCCAACATCTGGAGAAGAGCCCTAGAATCTTGCTCAGCCTTGTGGCCAGATCTTCAGCGTTGCGGCTCCTACTTCCGCCGTGGGTGGAGGTCGAGGAAGGCCGGGACGAACACGGAGGCGGCGGCGGAAGCGGCCACGACGGCACTCGGCGAGTGATGAATCACCGCCGCCCGCCATGGTCGCCGTCGTGGCTGCTCCGCTGCGGCTTCCGTGTTCGGGCACTGGGCTTTAGTGCTGGCTTCACCGGCCAAAGAGAGATAGGTGCTCCTCAACCTACAGCTCACGGCGGTAGTAAGAGCCGCAACGCTCGCATGTCGCCTTGGATGCGCGGCGGACGGACTTGACTTGCGCCTCAAGCCCCTTCGCCTCGAAGAGGTTTTATCGTGTATTTTTATTCATAGAATTAGATGAGGGAAAATGAGAACAGTGTTAATTTTGAAAAGAAAAAAAAAAAAAAGTGAGAAAATGGAAAAAATGAGAACAGTGTTAATTAGTGTATGCAAACCTGCTTATTCGCCTTTGAGCCTCGATGGCCGTTCGTCCGTAGATTACTTATTCATTTTTTTGTAATCATCAGAAACTTTCAAACTACCTTCATTGCATTCATAATTATGTTTCTTCCTCCGCAAGGCCGAAAAATCGTCACATCTAATATTAAATTATTAATTCATAAAATTTTGCTGTAATATCAGGTGACTTCAACAATTTGACTTTTTGTTAACAAAATATTTACAACGAAAATCTGGTCGCTTATCGGAAACCCATACGGTAAAATGGAGATGATTTTTCGTTACGCGTCCCTCTCCCACACGCTTGGGCGAGAGAAAAACAAAGACAGAGAGAGAGAGAGAGAGCATTCGGCATTCGAGGGCAAGCATGCTTAACGCGTGAGGGGCTCGGTGAGGCAAAAAGGGTGCTCGACGAAAGAAAAGTGGGGGTGGACGAGAGAGAAAAAAATGAGGGTGTCGAGCAAGCAAAGACAGAAAGAGACATTTCAACCAGACAGATTCGAGATCGATACATCCATTAATTATCACGTGTTAGTCCCCTTTTTATTATTTTTCTTTTTTGCCAATCGGAATTTAAAAATTGGCCCATGAAAAATTGGTATATTTATAACAAATTTACTTTCCACTAATTTCCATCAAATTAGATTAATATCACAAAAAATCACAAGTTGACAAAAATAGAATCCCAAACCAGTACATCCATTAACTGTCACGTGTTATCCAACTTAGCAATTTAATAGTAAAATTTAACAAAAATTAACGGATGATAAAAAATTTATTAATGAGAGCAAAGATGGGCAAGGATCAACTGTCCAGCTCATTGCCTCTATTGGAATCTATACAAATCGAAATCGTCGGCAGTTCACGAATAAAAAATTTTAGAGTTACCTTTGTTCGCATTTAGATAGATTTGAATACTAGGTAAAGACACTGTCGGAGGTATAGGGGATCTCCTATTCGAGGGAATATCGGTAGGAGGTTAGGATAACATTCAATTTTTACACGAAGGAGTCAAGGATCTATAATGAGACTTGCAAGTTTGAGACAAAAACAACAAATAGTTATGCGGTAAGTGTAATGAACCGTCTTCAAATATATCTTTTGAATTGGCACTCTGTTATTGGAGTGTCGTAAACAGGGTGGTAACAGAAAGAAGAGTGTTGCTTGCTGGAATCATCGGGACTATTGGCTGGCTGTATTGATCACGGCATGCTATCAAAAGGAAGAGACTGCGAACATTTTCCCATACTTCATAAGCGGATCGAGTGATATATTGTCTAGCTTGTAAATTATTATATATTAAATATCTACACAAGCTCATGATGGGACCATGCAAAGTGTTAAGTTACAAAGAGAATATTGGCCTTTGTAAGTTTTGGTAGTAGCATCGTTTCCCTTCCTCTTACTCATAAGAGGGCTGTTTCATGTTTCATATATGAATTCCTGTGTTTGATGTTTCATATATGTATTCCTGTACTTCCAAATGTTGCTTCTTTGATCTAGAAGCGATGCAAGTGCTACGAATTCCGAATACAATTTCTTGACCTCGTGCATTAGTTTCTCTTCTTGGATGGTTCTACTTTGTTGCATATCTAATCCAATTTCATCTGTTACTGTACAGATATTGTGGTAAAGTCATATCATGCTAATGAAGTTCATTAAATATTATTGAGGTTGACTTTATCGACTTGACTTGAATATAAAGCGGATAATATTTTCATATAACATGTCAAACACAATCCCTATGGACCATGTGTAACTCAAAAGCAATGCTTTCATATCGTCATACACCACATAGAAAGATTAACAAAATATGCATAGTGAACGACTTAAAGTACAAGTCGCTTGAGATAATCAAATCTTACCATAAATAATAACTAATAGAAAGCTACTTCTAAAATTCTAGGATTTTTTGGGAGATCAATGTAGCGCCACCTCAAAATCTTGGTTCAATCCATAGAGGTGGAGATTCAATCCATAGAGGTCGATCAACATTACAATCAATTCTTCTATCGAACTCAATTCTTCTATCTTCCATCAAGTACCACGACTCCATCAAGTACCACGACGTGCTAAGACCTCAGCGATCTTGAAATTCCAGATCAAAAGTGAATATTCTGGTCCAATATAACTTGAGTTGTTGGATCTGGTCCATCCAGATCACAAGTGAATATTCTCCCATCGTAGTTAACGGTGACAAATTGCCCACGGTAATGTATGACATCAAAAACACCATTATCCGGAGTCAACAATTTCCACTCATCATTGCTGGGTTTCCAAAAAGCTAATGGTCTGGAGGGCCAGTGAATGACCATGATCGTATGGTTTGGAGATGAAGCGGGGCTTGCAGATAAGACACACTTGGCGAGGAAAGCTTGGTACATGTCCGCTCACTCATCTTCTTGGGGATCTTCGGGATCCCAGCCTGGATAGCAGCCGAGGAGCTTGTCCAAACTAGGGAGATTAATGATGTCGTCGATATAGCGACTGGCAGCACGGGACGGGGGATTTAGCATGTGGATTCCCAGATCTTGGCCGATAGTGAAGATCCAACCCCCGGAAGAGAAGCACCTCTTCTTCCCCTTCACTTCCGGCAATAGAACACTGTGAATTCGCAAACGGAAGGGGCCGTAGAACTCGGCCCCTCGTCATCCTCGAGCATCCACCATGGGTAATCGAACCTCTCTTTGAATGCGGCAGCATGCCATGTCAAGCACACGGATCGAAACGCGAACCAATCCTCTAGAAGAATTCGTCTCTAGCACAGTCCTAGCAGCTTGGGGGGTAAGTACACTATGAGTACCAAAAGTTGTGTACGATGCTCACTTTGATGCCAAAAGTTTCCGTCGGATCACTTAAGTGCCAAATCAGAGAAAAAACGATCACTTTGGTGCCATCGGCGAGAGATTCCGGCCAAAATGATTACGTGGCTTTTATATTAAAAAAAAATCGAAATGGCTTTTAAAAGACGTCGTTTTCCGTCCTCCTTAAGAAAACGACGTCGTTTTGCCGTCCTAAGTGAATGGCCTCACAAAAACGACACCGCACAACTCATTTGGGGAATTTTTTTTTTTATTTGGGAATTGAAATTAGGGTTTTTTTGTCCGATCCTCGCCCAACGCTGACCTAGCTTGCTCTGCCGCCGTCGCTCGGCCGCCGTCCCTTGGCCACCATCGCTCGGCCACCATTGCTCAACCTCCATCGTAGTTGCTCGGCCACAGCAAGACAAAAAAAAAAAAACGAATAGAAAATCCCGAGGGAGAGGATGGTGTGGACGACGACGGCGAAGGAGGGGATGGCGGGGCCACGGTCGCCGCCGTCGTCGCAGCTGGCTTCGCCGGCAACCTCCATGGCGTTCTAGATCTTTGCAACTACCATTGGCCGAATCGCCCGTGCTTCTGGAGATTCTTTGAGCTCGCGCTTCCTCTGCGCCCGGTGATATTCCTTGGGAAAAAGGCAGTGGTGGGGCTAAGATTCGGGGATTTGAAAGGTCAACAAGGTGATTGAAAATGGAGGAAAACTACTGGGGGAGGGCGGAGGCGAGCGCGTGGTTTCTTTTCTGGAAAACTACTGGTGTTGTGCTGGTGCGTTGCTGGCTGTTGCGGGTGCTGTTCTTCGGGGAAGAAAAGGACGCCTTCTCTCT
The DNA here is from genome assembly GCA_014182565.1 of Eucalyptus marginata. Taxonomy (NCBI): domain Eukaryota; kingdom Viridiplantae; phylum Streptophyta; class Magnoliopsida; order Myrtales; family Myrtaceae; genus Eucalyptus; species Eucalyptus marginata. Next base: position 6,646,929 of record CM024592.1, read on the forward strand.
CTCTCTCTCTCTCTCTCTCTCTCTCTCTCTCAATTTGGGGATTTAAGGTTTTGAATTGGGGGGAAAGACACCAAATAGCGTCGTTTTGTTGTTTAAATGCTAACTATACTCTATGGCGAGCCACATCAGCTTCAAAAATTAATAAAAAAGTGCAACGTCGGATTTCCAGCCAATTTGATCAGCATTGGCACTAAAATGATCGTTTTTTAAATTTGTTGGCACTTAAGTTATCCAAAATAAACTTTTGGCACCAAAGTGAGCGCTGTACACAACTTTTGGCACTGATAGTGTGCTTATCCCCAGCTTGGGTGGAGATTGGACCAATTCTCCGCCGTTGTTTTTATTTTTATTTTTTTCTTGGAAAGTCTCAGCCATTGTTGTTGATTCACGGATTTGAGAGAAAGCAGAAGATCCATGGGTTGTGTAGAGAGAGAAAGAGGGAGGATTTATATGATTCATAAATCCAAAGGGGGAGATAAAATATTTATATATTTGCCACTCATAAAAAATAGGGAAACGACCACCAAAAAATCTAAATTTTGCCCAAAGTGACAAATTTACCCTAAACCTTTTTCGTAACATGAAAAATCCCGAACTTTGCCAACGGTGACACATTTACCCTAAACTTTTTTTCGTAACACAAAAAACCCGAACTTCTATCTCGTGTGACACATTTACCCTAAACTATAGGGCATTTTGGTCTTTTACTTTTCAATTTTTTTTTTCTGTTTTTTTTATTCTTGCGGAGCCGGTGGAGGGAAGCCGGAGTCAGGCGAAGAAGAAGAAGAAGAAGAAGAAGAAGAAGAAGATAAAACAGAAAAAATAAAATGAAAATGCCCTTGGTAAGAAGAAGAAGAAGAAGAAGAAGAAGAAGAAGAAAATAAAACAGAAAAAATAAAATGAAAATGCCCTTGGTGGGTAAATGTGTCACGGTTTGCAAAATTTAAGGTTTTTCAGGTCACATAAAAAAAAATTTGGAGTAAATTTGTCACTTTAGGCAAACTTTGGGGTTTTTTGTGGTTTTTTCCTAAAAAATATAGATTCATATCAAATATGAAAAGAAAAAATGAAAACAGAACCCACTTCACTGTGAGTGCGTTGGTTTGGGCCTTTGCCCCTCTAATTGCGGAAGGGGGGAGGTTTGAGTCACCATGTGCGCATTAAAGCGTGACTTAAGCGAAGCACCGTGGGAGGTGGGTCCCCGCGCTAGTGCTCCCTGGGGGTTTACGCCGAGCGCTTGCTGTGAGGCGGTTCTTCCGGTTCCAAAAAAAAAAAAATGAAAACAAAATGCCCGTTTAAATTATGTTTATTAGATTACAACTATCTTTCCGCATATACATTGCTAAAATACATAAGTGAGGGATATATCGTCCTGCCAAAAGAGAAATCAAACAATATATTTATTGTCAAATTTGGGTATCATGAAGTGGGGAAAATTGTAAATAGATGGATATCAAGGGTGAAGGTTTGAGTAAAAGTGAGAAAATTGTGGGAAAAAAAAACGTTCATTTTAGTAATTGAAATAATATGTCTTTGGATTTATAATAAAACAAAATCTAGCAAAGAAAAAGTATGGCCGTCCAAAGTTTTATTATGTAAGTGTCAAGTGGGTATCATGTAAAAATTGCAGTCATTGCAGTTAAGGTGACAAAACACGGTGTCGAAATTATTTATGGATATCCTTTACGTTAATTAGGAAGAAACTTCTCTACAGTTTCCTGAAATGACCTTTATTTTTATTTTTATTTTTATTTTCTTTTGCAAATTCATTCTCTCTAGTCTCTAGGAATCAGTTTTAGTAGCATAAAAGAGGATCATTTTAAGTGTTTTGTACCCTAAACCGAATCAAAATCCTTTCAAGTGGGACATCTAGCATTCTATTTTATTTTCAAGGCCAATATTTCATTAGTCTCACCTTGTTAAATTGTGAAGGTGGAAAGGAAAAAGATGTTGTACTTCATTGTATAAGATTCTTCATTTTTGACGAAAGACGAAATTGGTAACAAAGAAAGATTATTTTGAACTTGTATAATGTCACTTTTGACGAAAATACAAAGAAAATAAGGAGTATGTGCTTCTTGTTTCTTCGATGAAGTGAGAGAAAGTAGTATTATAATTTTTCACTTAGCGATGGACTGACATGCCTTAATTAAAAACTCACTTGCTTCATGATGAATCAACACATGCAAAAACTAAAGATGCGATATTGGAATTCTCAAAAACAAAGCAACGCTTACTTATTCATTATCAACTTTAATATTACAATCACTCTCTCATAGTTGTGATAGATCTATGAATAATTTCGTCATCTCTTCTCAACATGTGGAATTGGAACTGTAGACATTGGAAATTTTAAAAAATGTTTTTGTATAAATTCTTTTTAGTGAAACCATGGTCGTTATTATCCCTTACCATAGTTTTTCTCAAGTTAATAAATATCATTAGGTATAATTGTGGAGATTGAAATAGAATTTCCATATAATACAACAAAGTTCATTGATAGATCCTGCTAATCAGTTTATAAATCAAAGCTGGCTCTTTTCAATTGATCCTCATTGAAGTGATTTATATATATATATATATATATATATATATATATATATATATATATATATATGCATGTATATGTATATAGAACAATTCAATTATTTATTTCGATTTTGCTTGGGATCTCCATTTAGAAAATCATTAGATCAAAAGCACAGATAATAACACGAGTAACAAAAAACAGTTAAGACATTGCATTGATATCGTTGACCGATAAGAATCCTCAGTATTTGCTCTTGGCAACTCCTGACTAGGGACCTCCTAATATGTGACAACAAAAATAGAAATAAAAAACTTATTTTATGAGCTTGAAAGATAAATATGTTGAAGATATGCCTTGATATCAAAGATACAATTATTGATTGAATCAATTTGTGATTACAATCGATACTGTATCTTTCATTATTTCCTTCCTTTGTCCATACATTATACTATGGATAGATGTATATAACTTTTCTTCGATTTATTTCTTCCACGCTTTGTGTCAAAATAATCATCACAAGCATTAATAGTTGATTATTTAAACTATTTGTTTAAGGCTATGCTAGGAGGTTATATGATGCATCTGATGACGTTTTAATTGCACATGTTCATTTTTTTTAATAGTAATATAATAATCGGTTAAAATGTTGTTTTTTCCCCTTTTTGTTGTAAATTTCCGCTTCTGGAAACCACGAACACGAACACAACTTTCCTTCTGGTTGAATAATTGATCTATCCAGCGAGCATCTTCACACACGTTGATACCTTGCTTGCTTTCTATGGGGAAAAATATCAAAAAAGTTCTAAATCTATGACATTGATACCAATTTAATCCTAAACATTTTAATTAGGCCAATTTAATCCTAAACATTTTCACATTGGTACCAAATCAATTCATTCGGTTAATCTAAACTAAAAATCGCTAACGTGGATGTTAGCCGTTCTACGTGGCAAAGTTGTTGTTGACATGTACATATTTCTTTTATAATTTATAATGTTTTTTGAAAGTTTCTTTTTTCCCTTTTCTTTTTGTGGGTGGCCGGGGTCACAAGCCATGGTGGGCGAGCTAGGCGCCCTTCCCAGATCTGGCGAGGATTGAGTAAAATAGATGGATATCAACGGTGAAGGTTTGAGTAAAAGTGAGAAAATTGTTGGGAAAAAAAATGTTCATTTTAGTAATTTTCTTTTGAAATAATATGCCTTTGGATTTATAATAAAACAAAATCTAGCAAAGAAAAAGTATGGCCGTCTAAAGTTTTATTATGTAAGTGCCAAGTGGGTATCATGCAGAAATTGCAGTCGTTGTAGTTAAGCTGACAAAACACAGTGTCGAAATTATTTATGGATATCCTTTACGTTAATTATGAAGAAACTTCTCTACAGTTTCTTGAAATGACCTTTATTTTTCTTTCTTTTTTCTTTTGCAAATTCATTCTCTCTAGTCTCTAGGAATCAATTTTAGTAGCATAAAAGAGGATCATTTTAAATGTTTTGTACCCTAAACCGAATCAAAATCCTTTCAAGTGGGACATCTAGCATTCTATTTTATTTTCAAGGCCAATATTTCATTAGTCTCACCTTGTTAAATTGTGAAGACGAAAAGGAAAAAGATGTTGTACTTCATTGTATAAGATTCTTCATTTTTTACGAAAGACGAAATTGGTAACGAAGAAAGATTATTTTGAACTTGTATAATGTCACTTTTGGCGACAATACAAAGAAAATAAGGAGTAGGTGCTTCTTGCTTCTTGGATGATGTGAAAGAAAGTAGTATTATGATTTTTCAATTAGCGATGGACTGACATGCCTTGATTAGAAACTCACTAGCTTCGTGGTGAATCAACACATGCAAAGACTAAAGATGTGATATTGGAATTCTCAAAAACAAAGCAACGTTTACTTATTCATAGTCAAAATTAATATTACAATCACTCTCCCATAGTTGTGATAGATCTATGAATGATACCGTCTCTCTCTCTCTCTCTCTCTCTCTCTCTCTCTCTCTCTCTCCAAGGCAACCCCCTCCTCTTGGTTTGCTCGCACAGGGCGAGGCTTGCTTGGCCTCGCCCTCACTCGATTTGGCGAGGCAGGCCTTGCCGCCGCTAGCCACTAGCAAAAAGAAAAAAATGAGAGAAAAAAAAAGAAAAAAAGAAGAAAATTCAAAATAAAAATTATTAATTATTAATAAGTTTTATGTTAGTGTCGATAAGATGGTCAACATTTACGTCAGTGATTTCCAGCCTAAATTGACTGGATGGACTGCATTTTTACTATTGTCAAAAGATTTAGGATTAAATTGGCCAAATCGAAAGGTTTAGTATTAAATCAGTACTAATCTTATAGGTTTAAAACTTCTGTAGTACTTTTCCTACTTGCTATGTTGTGAATAAATATTAAGCGATGATTGGTCAAATCATTAAGCAAAAAATCTCTTGATGAAACTGTTCTAGATCATCTCTTGCGCATGAGCCAAAGATCTAGACATACATTATTGTATTATGGGATACAATATCGGCTCTCTCTTTGTTGCCAATTTCGTAAGTGTGCTATTACCTCCAAATGGTAAGTGTCCTTTTCCAAAGTCAACATGTGACTGACAAGTTGAAAATCAACTTTAAAATCCGCATGACCAGGAGTTTACTGAGGTCCTCTTAAGTGAAGACATAGAAAGAATTAATCTCTTAATCACCAAAATTGTGTTGAAACAGGGATATTGTGTATAGATACCAAGAATAAGTAGCATCCCTCTCTCTCTCTCTCTCTTCCTTCCTAATTCTGATGATGGTTTGAACAAGGAAGAGTCCCAAACTTATCAAAAGAACTCACTCTCCAAAAGAGATAAAACGTAATATCTAGTATAAACTTCACATTTCGCGATTTGTGTGCAGTGACAATGCATTGCTACAGCAGATAGTTTGGAAACATGATTCAGTTGGTCTTTCTATTAAAAGTTATGTTAAACATGACATCATAAACAAACCACCGAGAAGGTTAGTTGGTAACCTTTATTAATCATTTGGCCGAGCATGTCGTCCCATCGTCATTTAATAAATTCTCAAGTGGCCTTTGTAGTGGCTCAATGACAAATTGGAAATTATTTTAATCGATATGAGTAAAACGGTCAAGATGAGCAATTACAGTTACTACACTAACTATGAAAAATGTTGAATCAACATCAATTTAACACTATCTTTAGATGAATAGCTACATAATTGCGTAAAAAAACATGAGGGGAATCCCAAAGCTCTAGACATGGTACGACCGGGAAAATCTAACGAGAGCCAGTTTTTTTACCACAGAGCAGATGTGAAAATTATGCATAATTAAAAAATAAGCAGATATTCTTCGTCTCTAGCATTGTAAGCTTGCTCAATATGTAGCAAAACAAATGGATCTTACATAGAGTTTGTACCATATTTACTACATTGTAATGGAGGTAGTTCAAGATGGTTGGCCGTTGTGGTGATGCCATTTCCCTCATGTTGAGCAGAACTAGCCTTGGGTGGAAAAGAATTCACACGACAGACAGTAGATACACGTATCCCTATCAGATTATGCTAGTAGAGATCCATCTAGATCCATTGGCCATCCTTATCAAATTCTTGCTCAGTGGCCTAAGGGTTATGAACTTAAAGCAACCCAAAACTGTAACAAAGACAATATATCCAATTATATCTTCTCACTGAACAACATACCAAAAATGGTGCTATGATGTACACCAAGCCTTCTTTTCATTTGAACAAAGGGTGAGCTAATGTTGCTTCCTTTGCTGTTCCGACCAACAATATCCATGCTCTGAATATCGGTCAACTGCTTAACGGCCAATCCAAGGTGTCGGGAGCAACTTGAGGTAGGAAGAGATTCATCAAATTCTCTTGTGCATGTTGCTAGAGAAGTGGATAGTGGTATGTGGTTCACCGATGACATGTTTCTACCGCTTGTTTGCTTTTCTTTTGAGCAGATCTTTTTCCACCCCTAAAAGAAATGAATTAGTAGGAAAATCCTGTTAGAATCATTTGATTTTTCTGTGTGAAATTATCTTATGTCAGTACGTCACAAGTCAGCTGCCAAAAAAAAAAAAATCTTACCAATGATGGAAACAATATTGTGTATCTGCAAATACCGCAAGAACTGCATCTTTCAACCATTGTTCATGCTTAATTAAACATGGAGAGTTGAACATATAAAATAACAACAAAGCAAAAGAGAACTGACAAAAACAACAGAAAGCAATAGATCTAGATAGATATTACAATGCAATGTCCACCGTATAGCATTGTTCGAATTTCAAATTTTATGACACTATAGTCAGCGGAGCAACACAATATACCTATCAAATATGAAAAGAAAAAAATGAAAACAGAACAACCGTTTAAATTATATTTATTAGATTACAACTATCTTTCCGCATATACATTGGTAAAATAGATAAGTGAGAGATATATTGTCCCACCAAAAGAGAAAATTAAATAATATATTTATTGTCAGATTTGGGTATCATGAAGTGGGGAAAATTGTAAACAGATGGATATCAACGGTGAAGGTTTGAGTAAAAGTGAGAAAATTTGTGGGAAAAAAAAACGTTCATTTTAGTAATTTTCTTTTGAAATAATATGCTTTTTGATTTATAATAAAACAAAATCTAGCAAAGAAAAAGTATGGCCGTCTAAAGGTTTATTATGTAAGTGCCAAGTGGGTATCATGCAGAAATTGCAGTCGTTGCGGTTAAGGCGACAAAACACGGTGTCGAAATTATTTATGGATATCCTTTACGTTAATTATGAAGAAACTTCTCTACAGTTTCGTGAAATGACCTTTATTTTTCTTTCTTTTTTCTTTTGCAAATTCATTCTCTCTAGTCTCTAGGAATCTGTTTTAGTAGCATAAAAAGAGGATCATTTTAAATGTTTTGTACCCTAAACCGAATCAAAATCCTTTTAAGTGGGACATCTAGCATTCTATTTTATTTTCAAGGCCAATATTTCATTAGTCTCACCTTGTTAAATTGTGAAGACGAAAAGGAAAAAGATGTTGTACTTCATTGTATAAGATTCTTCATTTTTTACGAAAGACGAAATTGGTAACGAAGAAAGATTATTTTGAACTTGTATAATGTCACTTTTTGGCGAAAATACAAAGAAAATAAGGAGTAGGTGCTTCTTGCTTCTTGGATGATGTGAAAGAAAGTAGTATTATGATTTTTCAATTAGCGATGGACTGACATGCCTTGATTAGAAACTCACTAGCTTCGTGGTGAATCAACACATGCAAAGACTAAAGATGTGATATTGGAATTCTAAAAAACAAAGCAACGTTTACTTATTCATTGTCAAAATTAATATTACAATCACTCTCCCATAGTTGTGATAGATCTATGAATGATACCGTCATCTCTTCCCTCTCTCATAGTTTGTGATAGATATATAAATAATACCAGCATCTCTTCCCTCTCTCATAGTTGTGATAGATCTATGAATAATACCATCATCTCTTCCGTGGTATAGAGAGATTCTTTAATCGAAATGCGAACCAGTCCTCTAGAACTTAGAAGAAGTCATCTCGAGCACTTTATTGGCCCAATTCTTTGCCATTGTTTTCCTTTTCTTCTTTTGGTGCTCCACCATGTTGTTTTATGGATTTAAGAAAAAGCAGAAGATCGGCGGGTTATGCAAAGAGGGAGGAGGATTTATATGATGCATAATTCCAAAGGGGGAGAAAAAATATCTATATATTTGCCACAAATAAAAAGATACACTCAAACCAAATGATTAAAATACATTGCTAAAATAGATTTAAAAAAAAGGAATATATCGTTTAGCCAAAAGAGAAAATCCAAATAGCGTAATTCTTATCAGATTTTGGTATCATGAAGTGAGGAAAATTGCAAATAAAGGGATGTGCGTAGCGAAGGTTTGAGTAAAAGTGAGAAAATTGTGGAGAAAAAGAACTTATATTTTAGTTATTTATTTTGATATAATATGATTTTGCATTTATAGAAAAGAATCCATTTCATCGTGATCAAATATGTTGAGACATTTTATTAAAAAGAAGAGATCCAATGATTTTCATGCGGTGAAATTTTATCGACTTGCCAATGGTTCACCTGTTTTAGACATAATTATTTTTTTGAGGAAATTCTTAGTTATATGTCAGAAATGACTGTGATTAATAAATAGGTATTAGGAATAAGCTACCTTTTGTTTTCTAATGGTATCTATAAATTAACTTAAAAATCATCTACTAAAACGGAGCAATCGCAAGGATGCTAAAGGGGCGAATCCTAGATTCGCCATAATTAAAAATAAAATTATTCTATCAATGATTTGAAAATCGTGATACACTTTTTGATTACCAAATATACAGTCCCATTGTTTAGGTAGAGAATCTTTTAAGTTTAGATATTTATAGTTAGAGATATTCAGTTTATTATTTTCATTTATTTAGTAGATTCCTTGTTTAGTCAACATCTCTTGAGTATAAATAAATTTCTTGGATATATATTGAGAAAGAATTTTCCTTTATTTACCGACTCCGATAATTGGGTTTTTCTAGCCGTAAAGACCCTAGCTCTTGAAGTTTCCCCAAATCATCGCTCTTATGGTGCCGTTGGCTTGTGTCACAGCTGATGTCTCTATCAACTATTTTTTTCTAGATTCCGTTGACCCTATATCCATCTTCATTTGTCGTTTCTTCCAAAGCATTAAATCTATGAACTATTTTTTTCTTGAACCTATTTCAGAAACTTGCAAAAATTTTGATTTAGCTCAGACTACGTTAACTGCCTCATCAATGTTTTTTTTGCTTTAAATGAGACTCAGAAATGGAGATTTATATCAGACTCATATCACACTCATGCTTCACTCCAAATTAAATGCCAATTTCGACAAGACTTATTTTAATAATATAAGTTATCTACGTGGCTCACGGAAAAGCTGACTTAGCGGATGATGGTGAAAAACATCATCTTTTTTGCCACAAAATTGCCACCTCAGCAATAAGCCCCTAGATTTGATTAAAAAATTAAAAAAAAAAAAAAAAGGGGGTGGAGGAAGAGAGCTTCGACGAGGGCTATGGAGGCATGCAGCGTTCTTCAATGTAAAAAGGTGAAGATTCTTCAATTGCGTTTTGCCAACGTTGTTTGGGCAAAGAATACATCTATGACACGTTCTATGACTGGAAAAGTAACGAACATACGATGAAGAAAACAAATTAATTGAAATGTCAAAATGTCAACCACATTGAACGTTGACATGACCAGTAAAACACCGCATTCCCTTCGAATTTCTTCCGTGCGTTGAAATAAGGTTTGGGATGGCATTCATTTTTTACACGGAGGAGTCAAGGATCTATCGTGAACCTGGAAGTTTGAGACAAAAACAACATATAGTTATGTGGTAATTATAATGAACCATGTTCATATATTTTTCTTTTGAATTGGCACTTTGCCATTTGAGGGTCATAGGCAGGGTGGTAGCAGAAAGAAGAGTGTTGCTTGTTGGTATCGTCGAGACTGTTGACCGTATTGATCATGGCATGCTACCAAAAGGAAGAGACTGCGAACATTTTCCCAAGTAATCCTATGCTTGATAAGTGGATCCAGTAATATATCGTCTAGCTTGTAAATTATTATATATCAAATATCAACACAAGCTCATGATGTGAGCTTGCGTAGCGGAAGGTTACAGAAGAGAATATTGGCCTTCGGAAAAATTGGTAGTAGCATTGTTTCCCTTCCTCTTACTCGTAAGAGGGCTGTTTCTTGTTTCATATGTGAATTCCTGTACTTCTAAATGTTGCTTCTTTGATCTAGAACCGATGCAACGGTTACGAATACAATTTCGTGACCTGGGTTCTATCTCCCACTTGCACCAGTCCCTGTTTTCTCTTCTTGGATGGTTCTTCCTTTGTTGCATACGTAATCCAATTAAATTGATACTAGACAAATATTGTGGTGAAGTCACTGTTGGATATTCAATAATATTTTGAAATATGCAACAATAATAGCTTCGATAAAAGTTATGACCGCGTTGAAGACCATTATTATTTTTAACGGTCACATAACGACTTCTTAACGGTCATATAATGACTTTTTAATCGTTTTGTAATGTTTAATTTATTTCTCAAATAAATCCTCCATTATTTTACAACAGCTCTTTTAACGGCTCTATTTTGTCTGAATATAAAAATAAAATCTCATAAGACAATCTAAAAAAAGATACAATGAATGAAAGAGAGAATATCCTTTTTTTTATAAATCCTTCCTTTCCTTTTCCTTTTTGCTGGGTTATACACAAAAGTTGTTTTGTTTCCTTCTAATATTCAGTGCAGAGTATAAAGGAAGATTTGTTGTATCTTGGGAGGATAGCCGCTGAAATCTTACGCACCAAATTTCGTACTCCAAGGGGCGGAATTATCCGGTATTTGCACGCCTCAAACATTTGTTTTTTCTATTTTCTAATCATTCGCATTGTATTAACAGTTATTATTAATTTTTCCAACAGTCATGTCGTCCTAGTTGACTTTATCAACTTCAATTGAATATAATTCAAAAACATGTCAAGAGCACGAACTCCATGGACTATGTGTAATCTCAAAAGCAACGCTTTAAGAGTTGTCGTATACCGCATAAAAAGATTAATAAAATATGCACATTTCCATTGCCAACTTAAAATTCGAGTCCCATGCAAGATAAGCAAAATTCTTACCAATGAAAATTACTAATAGAAGGCTACTTCTAAATGTCTACAAAATCCTACTTGAACTTATTGATGGAAGATCGATTTAGTGCTACCTCAAAATCTTGGTTCAATCCATAGAGGTGGAGATTCAATCCATAGAGGCGGATCAAAATTATAATCAGCTTTTTTGTCAAACTCAATTCTTCCATCTTCCATGTGGTATATTCCGATGTCGTCCCAGCAGCTAAAGTAAATACAGTTTGGCTTGATAACTTGCTGGTTGATCTCATCAACCTGTATTGAAAAGGAAGAGTTGAAACCCACGAAGAGGGATACATTCCCCATGTTCTCAAGCTCCGTCCACTTTCTAGTATCTAAATCAGCGACGAAAACCTGAAAATTGGCGGTTCCATACTTTTGCTCTTGTTGTTCAAATCGTAAGATCAGCAATAGACGGCCCGCCGACTCCACCAAGTACTCATTTATAGCAAAATTTATGCTATCTAGAAATTCCGGAGATTCGGGAGTCTCCAATATAACTTGAGTTGTTGGATATGGTCCATCCACATCACAAGTGAATATAACAGCCTGGTAGCCAAGGGCAACAAATTGCCCCTGGTAATGGATGACATCCAAAACACCATTATCTGGGTGGTCCGGGGGTGTCAACTCTTTCCACTCCTTATTTCCGGGTTTCCAAAAGACTAATGGTCCGGAGGGCGAGCAAATGACCACGACCGTATAGTCTGGAGATGAAGCGGGGCTTGCAGACAAGAAAAATTTGCGGAGGAAAACCCGGCAATAGTCATCCGGCTGTTCTTCTACCTCGGGACCCCATTTGGGTAGTGTTTTTGCACTAGGGAGCTCAATGATGTCGTCAGCACGTGACAGGGCACGTGACAGGGGATTCAGCATGTGGATTTTCCAATCCTTGCCGATAGTCAAGATCCAACCCCGTGAAGAGAAGCACCTCTTGCCCTTCACTTCCGGCATTAAAACTCTGTGAATTTGCGAACTGAAGGGGCTGTAAAACTCAGCCCACTCTGTCTTGGTGTTCTCATTGTCCTCGAGCATCCACCATGGGTAGTCGAACCTCTCTTTGAATGCGGCAGCACGCCACGTCGAGCACACGGATCGGAATGCGAACCAATCCCCTAGAAGAAGCCGTCTCGAGCACAGTTCTAGCAGCTCCGGGAGGAGATCGGCCCAATTCTGCGCCATTGTTTTCTTTTTTTTCTTTTTTTGGTCGTGCTCCGCCATTGTTGATTCGCGGATTGGAGAGAAAGCAGAAGATCGGCGGGTTGTGCAGAGAGAGGGGGCAGGATTTATATGATGCATAATTCCCAAGGGGTAGAGAAAATATTTATATATTTGCCACAAATAAAAAGATACACTCAAGCCAAATAGGAAATAACTATCTTTTCAAATATACATCGCTGAAATAGATAAGTGAAGAATATATCGTCGAGCCAAAAGAGAAAATCCAAATAATATAATTCTTGTTAGATAAGTGAAGAATATATCATCGAGCCAAAAGAGGAAATCCAAATAATGTAATTCTTGTCAGATTTCGGTATCATGAGGTGGGAGAAATTGCAAATAAAGGGATTTGTTGAAAAGAAGCGTTTATTGATTTATTTATTTTGATATAATATGCTTTTGGATTTATTAAAAAGAATCGATTTCATTGTGATCAAATACGTTGACACATTTTATTGAAAAGAAGAGATCCAATAATTTTCATGCAATGAAATTTTATCAACTTACCACTGATTTAACCGTTTTAGACACAATTAGTTTTTTGAGGAAATTCTTGATTATATGCTAGAAACAACTGTAATTAATAAATAGGTATTAGGAATAAACGGCATCAACTTTTGTTTTCTAAAGGTATCCAGAAATAAACGGAAAAATCAGCTACTAAAACGGAGCAATCGCAAGCATACTAAAGGGGCAAGTCCTAGATTTCGCCATAATTAAACATAAAAGTATCCTATCATTGAATTGAATGTCGTGATACACTTTTTGATTACCAAATATATAGTCGCCTTGTTTAGGTAGAGGATCTTTTAAGTTTAGATATTTATAGTTAGGAATATTTAGTTTCCTTTATTTCGTTCGCTATTATCAATTTTCATTTATTTAGTAGATACCTTCCTTAGTCGAATCTTAGTGACTTTGAACAAGTGATGCAGTGAATATGAATCCGGTTCGGTTTCGGCATAATTTTACCGAGTGAAAGTTGTATTGTTTTTACGTTCTTTCTTTCCATTTTGTTAAGAGGGGCAGTCCGTGACACTTTTTAAAAGAAAATTCTAATTTCCTTCCAAGGCATTAATTTCCTCGTAAAACATGTGACTAATTATTTAAGTCGAAGTTTTTCCTGCGAAATATGTTTGTTAGCTGTCGCGGAGAAGTTGTTTATTAAGACTTTTTCTTTTTCTTTTTCAAAATTACCTTAAAACAAGCTCTGATCATTTCAATCTTAAAATTTGTCTATTGACTTCATACAGAAACTGCAATGTCTCTCGCGGATAATTTTCCTAATAATCACATGCTTCACGATGTGACCATGCAGGGTGGAAGGTGAAAATATAAAAGAAATTGGGCATCAATTTCCTTGCAAAACTTGTTACAAAAGCACACTTGCAAAAAGTGTAATCAACTCCTAAAATTTTTCAAATTGATACAATCGAGTCATTTTATTAATTCTGTCCAACTTGGCTAATGAAAAATACTAATGTAACTTTTTTTAATATCTTCTCTCTCTTACATGGCATTGACATGGCTAAAACACAAAACATGAGGTTAAAACGATATCATTTTGGTCTAAATATGATTTTTAAAACATGAGGAAAGGATGGTCCTAGCACTATTGTAACCAGCTTAAACCGTTGGGCTTTTTCACCTTGATTTTATTATTTCACTATCTTCTCATGTAATTTGATGAAAGCGCTATTATCAGCACAAAGAGGACTTTCGGTTTGTTGGCAATTTAATTTTTCTACGGAATTTTTTGATTTGTGGGAAATGGGAAAAGGGAAATGCTTCTTTGCTTGCAAAATCGAATCTCTTCCGCAATTTCCTAGGAGGAAAAATAATACAACACGGCCAAAATCAGGATTTTCCACAAAAAACGCAACCTTTTTTTTTATTATTATTAACCGATGGGGTTTGTCCAAATGACCACATTTCCCACATAAAAAGGGGAGGTGAAAGGTTCAAATTCCCACATTTTTAAGAGAGTTGAGATAGAGACGATTTAGTTTCAGATGTGCTTTATGTGTGAGCTTCGACTCCTATGCTCCAAAAAAATATATATATGACCAAAGTCTGAGAGTGAAAGTTAGAGTAAAAATAAAGTAGAATCGACAAAAAAAAAAAAAAAAAGAATTGATAACATTGAATGAAAAATAAATAAGTTATAAGTGCCAATTAAATTTTTAGGAAAAAGTCACCAAAATCTAAATATTTATTGTGACATATTTATCATGAACTTTTTTCAAGACTTAAAAAGCTCATTAATAAATTTACTCAAAATTATTTTTCTTACATAAATAACTTCAAATTTGTATCTGTGTAATACATTTGCCCTTTAGCAAGGTTCTGTTAGATAATTTTGGTTGGTTTGTTTTAAGGGATTTTTTTTCTCTATATTAATTTATGACAAATTCCTCGACAAAAAGAATGATAATGATAAATATGCAATAACAATTGATGAATACAATATAGGCCTTCCCTTGCAAGTTGCTTTACAGGTCGTCCGTGGTCAAACCACAGTCAACTTCCCTTCCCCATAGCCGCCATCGTTCAGCCGTCGATGTTTCTTCTCCTACGCTGGCACTTCGGCTCGATTTTCCCTAAGGAGGCCAATACTACCCTGACACGTGTAATAAGCCAGGAGCCCACCACTTCATCGTCGGTCCGTCAAATCGCGCCTTGGCATGAGCACGGCTCAAGCATATCACAACCCTCTGTCAAGATTAGTAAATACTTGGTTGTAAATAGCGAATACCGATTTTCAAGCTTTCAATTACAACCGGTCCGTTGTCTCTTTTTTTTTTTGGCGGTGCAGTCGATATTCAAAAATTGAGATGTTCAGTCATAATTCATCGCTTTTTTAGTAACATATTATGTAATCATAATAAATTCCCAAAATAAGATCTAAAAGCCCTTTACAAAAATGAATCTAGTTATTTAAAAACCAGCTAATAATTCCCCCACATTGCTTACTATACCATGTTTATATACAATCACAAAAAATCCCAAATTAATATACATGTGAAAAATTTATCATAACTAATTATTTGACAACCAAAAATCTCAAATTAGTACACCAATGACAAATTTATCATAAACTAATTTTTTGACTATCAAAGATCTTAAATTAATACACATGTAATAAATTTATCCAAAATTGATATACCTGTGATAAATTTACCCTTCATTAATTTCTGTTAAATCTTACTATCAAATTGCTAATTTGGATAATATGTAGTAGTTGATGAATGTACCCATTTTGGGTTTTACCCTTCATTTGTCATAAGTGCACATGTTCTCTAGTCTTTTGTGCTATTAATTCAATTTAACGGAAGGTATATTTGTCACAAATGTACTAATTTTTAAGATTTTTGGTGATCAAAAAATTATAATTAAATTTGTTACAAATATATCAGTTTGAGGTTTTTTGTTATCTAAAAATAAATTTATGATAAATTCATTACAAGCATATTAATTCGATAATTTGGATGATATTGACCCTTATTTAGATATGACTTAACAATTCCCCACATTCCTTGCTATTCCATCTTTATATATATATATATATTAATCTTATTATATTCTGAGGAAAGAAAAAAGAGCCTCCCAACAGAATCCGCGTAGAGTACCCTATCCACAGTCCCAAAAACTAATTCGCCTTCTCGTCTTCCCCAAAAGAAAGAGCAGTCGCTTTCTCTCTGTCTTTCCTCCCACATTCCAAGCTCCGAAGCCTCGAAATTTATATATATTCCGATCTCCATTCGTCAACCTCGCCTTCTCTCTCTCTCTCTCTCTCTCTCTCTCTCTCTCTCTCAATGGCTCTTGTTAACAAGCTGGCTTCCTCCTCCTCCGTCGCAGCTTCACCTCGTCGTAACATGGGGAAATGACGACTTCGAATTCCAATGGGAGCCATGAGGAGGGCAGCACAGATGTATTTATGTATGTCACAAAATATCAGAATAGACC
The DNA here is from genome assembly GCA_014182565.1 of Eucalyptus marginata. Classification (NCBI taxonomy): domain Eukaryota; kingdom Viridiplantae; phylum Streptophyta; class Magnoliopsida; order Myrtales; family Myrtaceae; genus Eucalyptus; species Eucalyptus marginata. The sequence goes on from CM024592.1 coordinate 6,663,362, forward strand.
TTCCTTCATAGTAGTGTAACAATGGACAGTACATTAATCTCATGATTTTTTTTTTCCTATAAATATATCGGGCCCCATATTATCCCATCAATGCACCATAATATCTCCACAATACATGCTACATAATGTTATCCGTGAATATCATGTGGCCTTATTCCTAGTGCAGCTCACGAATCAATTTCTTTTTTATCTAGCTCTACTAATCAAATTCATTAGCTAAGGCCATTCATTTGATGTATGACCCACATGGATATCTTGTGATAGATTTTGCTACCTCAAGTACGGTTTCTGGTATAGACTTCGGTTTATAAGAAGGAACATAATGAAAATTCTCACGGCTTTGAATTATTTGTGAAAATCAATAGATCTCTTGCCTAAAGTAGATGCAGATATTCCGGGGTGAAGCAGGTGACTAACTCACTTTCAGAAAAATTTGGTTGAGGAGGATATGATCAGGCCTACAAAGGTCAGTTAATCGATGGCCGTCTTGTGCCCATAAAATTTCTTAGGAACTCTAAAGCCAATGGAGAGGACCCCATGAATGAAGTTGCAAGATTTAGTAGTACGGCCCGTGCGAAAGTCATCACTCTTTACGTTATTGATTTGAGACGCATAAAAGAGCCTTAATCTACCACTTCATGCCCAGTGGATCTTTGGTTAAGTATGACCCTTCAGAAAAAACTGAAGTACAAATTGTTCCTCGGGATGGAAAGTTCTGCATCAAATTGCACTTGGCATGGCTCGAGGGGGTAGAGCACACCCATCGAGCTGCCACCAGATAATTTTGCACTTCGATGTCAAATCTCAGAACATTTTGCTTGATTGGGATGTCATTCCGAAGCTTTCGGATTTTGGTCTCACCAAGCTTTCCAAGCAAACGAGAGCATGAGATCATGTTCAGCATGAGAGAGATGGTGGATGAGCTCATGCTGATGCCACCAAATCCCTTTCCATCTTCTCCGGCGATGCCACATTCTTATCTTGAATAGGACTCATTGTCGAAGTTTACCGGTAGGACTACAGAGATGAGGAAGTTAGAATTGTAAATTTAGAATGAAGAAATATATGGAATGAAGATTGCATTGGGTGAGGTTGAGTTAGTATTAAAAGCTTTTTGGAGCTCCGTTTATTTCTCGAAAAATATATAATTTGGAAAATATTTTCATAAAATGATCGATTGTATCAATTGAAATAATTAGTTGACAAGAAATGTTTTCATTATCAACAACAAATTATGTTTCAATATTTTCGTAAACGATCAAAATATTCTTCATTTATTGAAATTATGTACAGTCATTTTTAGGAAAATGTGATCTAAATCATTTCACGAAACAAACGGAGTCTTAGATAGCTTAAGGTTCATATGAAGGATGTGAAGGATATTAATTAGTCTATTTGTTGGGATTCTAATTTATGGTTTGTTTGTTTTGTGGAAAATGAATGGTTTTGAAAATATTTTCCTAATAATCGCTTGAGTCGATTAAAATAATTAATCAATGACAACATTTTTCATTATTGCCAACAATTTATTTCTAAATATTTTTGTGGTTGACAAAAATATTTTTCATTCGTTCATTTCTTTAAGAGATATAAGGATCATTTTTAAGAAAATATTTTTCAAATCATTCATTTCTCAAGAAACAAACTTGTAAATTGTAAATTTCAAAGCTTAGAATGTTTATCTTGAATCCAATTGAAGTTTGGTTGTATTAAATTGGAAATAGCACTTTGTTTGGCATGATATATCTATCACAACCTAACCCCTTCGAACTAGGGAAGGGGTAGTTTAGGTTTAGGAATATTGTCAACTTCAAGCCAACGACCTTCGATTAACTTGGGCTTTTCTAGATCCATAGCTTACACGACATTGAGCGTTAAATTTTAGCAATTAATCTTACATGAAATTCAATTAATGAGTTGCCACTAACCTATTTTGGTTGGCTAGAAACCAAGTAACACACGGGAGGATATCTTTCTATATGTGCAACTAGAGGTTTTAAAGTTAGGGCTTGATTATATTAATCCTAAGACTAATGCCACTACCTAACTCGATTACATGCTAGCTAATGCCACAACAACCTATCGACAAAATCTAGGTTTCTTCCTAACCATTCTAAAATGAAGAAATAATATCCAAAGTATTAAAAGCGCGAGCAAGTATAATCACAAAGAAAAATACACAAGTATCCTAATATTGTCCCTAAAAAAAAAAGAAAAAAAAAAGACAATTCAAAAACAAAGAACCCTAATGTAAAGCCCTAAAGACCTGTCCAATCTTGGGTTTGTATTTTTTAATAATTTTCCAATTTTTCTGATTTTCTAGAATTTTCTTAAATTTTTTAATTTTTAATGAATTTTTGAGATTTTTTTAAAATTTTTATCTATTTTCGAAAATTTTTAATATTTTCGAATTTTATTAATTTTTCACTTTTTTGTATTTTCTGAATTTTATTTTTCCGATCCAACCCAATGACCCGACCCATATATCCGGATCTGACCCATGTCGGATTAAGAAGACTTATTTATTTATTTATTCTTTTTTCTCCTTTTATTTTTTCAGTGGTATTTTTTTTATTCATCTTTGTTGGATTTTACAGAAGTGTGTGTCTGCAAGTGTGTGAAATATGAAAAGGGAGCTGAGGAATGGAGTGAAAAATGAATGAAAGCACAAACTAAATTTTATTCAAGGACTTGTGTGGAACAAAATATAATGGAGTGGCTGTCTTAGTTTCTAGTTTATGGTTCTCTCAACTCTTGTTCTCGACCGACTTGGACAGCTCACCAACCAGTCTTCAACTTGGACACGCTATTTGACTCTTCTTCACCGCCTTATTCTTTGACCGACATAGACAGAAAATGATGAAAGTTTCGGCTTAACAGCTGTCCTTTTGCATGTTACAGCTGGGCGTTCCTTAGCCCTGCTTGTTGCCGACTTGGATTACCCTCCACTCTTCCTTCTGCATTAAGCATACTTCAATCCGAAGCATGCGCAGGCTACCTTGTTCTAGGATTTTCCAAAAATGGATCACCTTTTAACGATCTTCTACCTCCCCTACGCACGTCTTCTTCCCCGAAACTCTCCTTCATCCTGTGCAGGTCTTCTTCCCGAAGATTACACTGTTGCCAAAACCACACAAATCTTCGACCAACGCTCGACACTCTAACGCACGAATGGAAATGTAGGCACCTCAGCAGGTAGCCGACCCATACTCAACCCCGCTCTCCGCCGTCTCTCGTCGCCTGCCGCTACCGTTAATCGCCGGGAAAAACGCCACTAGTGACCACCATTGAACACCACCATCACATACACATATAGAACATAGAAACGGGTATAAGGAAACACGAAAAGCAATAAGCAGATCAAAGCCAATACATAACAATGCTAAACACCCGACTCTATTCGTATCAAGAACTCAACTCGAACCGTGGACATGAACATTCTACAAAATTCAATTCTCATGCTGGCGACATAAGTCGAGACATTGATTTAGCAACAAATGATCACAGATTCTGAACAAGTTGACTTCAACCTGAGCTGATGCAACATAGTTCCCAATTCGGCAATTTCTTTAATATTTTCAAAGCCCTTGGGAGCTTAACAAAGCCTAGCCCATATCGTTTCTTCCTTCTTTGGCACAACTGACGTCTGTGATGCAAGAGAGGGGATGCGTCCTTGACTGTGACAGAGCTGTGATCGTGCACCCGTGAGAGAGGAACGACGGACAGGTGATGGGAGCAAGTCCGAACCTTCTAAAATGTTAAGCTGGCGGGGAAATAACGGAAAAGATTCCAGGCTGAGGTGAGGTGTGCACGATCGCTCGAGGGGAGGCGGAACGGTATACAAAGGAGCTGCTCGGGAGAGAGCAAGGGGCCTTGGCCAGAGCATTCGCAGATGAGGCACTCGCTTGAGAGAAAAACAGAAGATTTTCTTGTTCGTTGGTTTCTCATATTCACTTGTTTGTCGGTTTCTCATGTTGGATATGACCGAGATTTTCTTCAACCGTAATATTTAAAATATGGTGCTTAGTCAATACCGTTGCGGTGCCTATCTTTCCATCTCATTGCAAAAAGTTAACTTGATCAATGAGATGTTGCATGATGTTGTGCCTAATAACTAGGGGGCGCTTAGTGAATAGAGAGGTTCTAAAGTCAATGAGATGTCGCTTCGGGATCCCAGCCGGAAAGCTTGTCCAAACTAGGGAGCTTAATGATGTCGTCGCTATAGCGACTGGCAGCGCGGGACGGGGGATTTAGCATGTGGATTCCCAGATCTTGGCCGATAGTGAAGATCCAACCCCCGGAAGAGAAGCACCTCTTCTTCCCCTTCACTTCCGACGATAGAACACTATGAATTCGCAAACGGAAGGGACCGTAGAACTCAGCCCCTCGTCATCCTCGAGCATCCGCCATGGGATATCGAACCTCTCTTCGAATGCGGCAGCACGCCATGTCAAGCACACAGATCGGAACGCGAACCAATCCTCTAGAAGAAGTCGTCTATAGCACAGGCCTAGCAGCTTTGGGTGGAGATTGGACCAATTCTCCACCATTGTTTTTTTTATTTTATATTTTTTTTCTCAGAAATTCTCGGCCATTGTTGTTGATTCACATATTTGAGAGAAAGCGGAAGATCCGCGGGTTGTGCAGAGAGAGAAAGGGGGAGGATTTATATGATTCATAAATCCAAAATGAGTGAGAAAACATTTATATATTTGCCACTCATAAAAATAGGGAAAAGACCACCAAAAACCCTAAATTTCACCCAAAGTGACAAATCTACTCCAAACCTTTTTCGTAACATGAAAAATCCCGAACTTTGCCAACAGTAACACATTTACCCATAACTTTTTTTTGTGACACAAAAAACCCTGAACTTCTATCCGTGTGACACATTTACCCTAAACTATAAGGCATTTTGGTCTTTTACTTTTCAAATTTTTTTTTTCCTTCTTCTCTCTTCCCTTCGCCGGCGATGGCGGAGGGAAGCTGGAGTCAGGCAAGGGCTGCCCTCACCAACATTGGGCGAGGGTCGCCTTCGCCGGCGTCAAGTAGGGGCGGCCCTCATCAGCGTCAAGCGAGGACGATCCTCGCCAGGATCTAGCGAGGGCACCCCTCCCCCGACGCCAACAAGAGCTTGGCAAGGACACCCCTCGTCGGCGTCGGGCAGGGGCAACCCTCGCCTATCTCCAGCTTCCCTTCGCTGACTCTCCCGGTTTGCAAAGTTTGAGGTTTTTCATGTCACAAAAAAAAAAAATGGAGTAAATTGGTCACTTTAGGCAAAGTTTGGGGTTTTTTGTGGTTTTTTCTCTAAAAAATATAGATTCATATCAAGTATGAAAAGAAAAAATGAAAACAGAATGTCCGTTTAAATTATGTTTATTAGATTACAACTATCTTTCCGCATATACATTGCTAAAATAGATAAGTGAGGGATATATCGTCCCGCCAAAAGAGAAAATGAAATAATATATTTATTGTCAGATTTGGGTATTGATGAAGTGGGGAAAATTGTAAACAGATGGATATCAACGGTGAAGGTTTGAGTGAAAGTGAGAAAATTATGGGGAAAAAAAAACGTTCATTTTAGTAATTTTCTTTTGAAATAATATGCTTTTGGATTTATAATAAAACAAAATCTAGCAGGCTCTCGTTAACAGGCTCACTGCTTCCTCCTCCTCCTTCGCAGCAAATCACTCTGGTTATAGGGTGGTGATGACAGAGTTAGAAAAATAGAGGAGCCTGTTTTGGTTAATCTAAACATCTGGGTCAATAAGATAAAAGTCTTTTTGTGAACTTCATTGGCTGCGCTAAGATTATTCTTCTACCTAACCAAAACCAAGAGCGGATGGATCATAATGTTGTGCGGAAGCCATGCATGTTCCAAAATGATTAAAAAAAAAGATTGTGAAAGACATGACTATGTCGAGTCACGACGAACTGTTTTATCGATCGCTAATGGATATATGATGTGTCTACAACTATACTAGGAGAAGAAGTGACTGTCACCTTGAACCAACAAGAGATGACGGCGATCCAAAGCCAATAAGGCAAGTGCAAACCACAACACTTGTTTAGGCTCAGGCTTAGTAAGTGCTAGACCAAAAGTAAGCATTTATTAATGAGAGTAAAGATGGGCAAGGATCAACTGTCCAGCTCATTGCCTCTATTGGAGTCTATACAAATCAAAATCGTCGGCAGTTCACGAATAAAAAATTGTAGAGTTACCTTTGTTCGCATTTAGATAGATTTGAATACTAGGTAAAGACACTGTCGGGGGTAGGGAATCTCCTATTCAAGTGAATATCGGTAGGAGGTTAGGATAACATTCAATTTTTACACGAAGGAGTCAAGGATCTATAATGAGACTTGCAAGTTTGAGACAAAAACGACAAATAGTTATGTGGTAAGTGTAATGAACCGTCTTCAAATATATCTTTTGAATTGGCACTATGTTATTGGAGTGTCGAAAACAGGGTGGTAGCAGAAAGAAGAGTGTTGCTTACTGGAATCATCGGGACTATTGGCTGGCTGTATTGATCATGGCATGCTATAAAAGGGAAGAGACTGCGAACATTTTCCCATACTTCATAAGCAGATCGAGTGACATATTGTCTAGCTTGTAAATTACTATGTATTAAATATCAACACAAGCTCATGATGGGACCATGCAAAGTGTTAAGTTACAAAAGAGAATATTGGCCTTTGGAAGTTTTGGTAGTAGTATCGTTTCCCTTCCTCTTACTCATAAGAGGGCCGTTTCATGTTTCATATATGAATTCCTGTGTTTGATGTTTCATATATGTATTCCTGTACTTCCAAATGTTGCTTCTTTGATCTAGAAACGATGCAAGTGCTACGAATTCTGAATACAATTTCTTGACCTCGTGCATTAGTTTCTCTTCTTGGATGGTTCTACTTTGTTGCATATCTAATCCAATTTCATATGTTACTGTACAAATATTGTGACAAAGTCATATCATGTCGATTGAGTTCATTAAATATTATTGAGGTTGACTTTATCGACTTGACTTGAATATAAAGCAGATAATTTTTTCATATAACATGTCAAACACAATCCCTAAGGACCATGTGCAATCTCAAAGGCAACGCTTTCATATAGTCATACACCACATAGAAAGATTAACAAAATATGCACGACTTAAAATACAAGTCACACAAGATAAGCAAATCTTACCACAAATAATTACTAATAGAAGGCTACTTCTAAAATTCTAGGATTTTTTGGGAGATCAATGTAGCACTACCTCAAAATCTTGGTTCAATCCATAGAGGTGGAGATTCAATCCATAGAGGCCAATCAACATTACAATCAATTCTTTTATCGAACTCAATTCTTCTATCTTCCATGTAGTATATTCCGATGTCCACGCAGCTGGTAAAAGTAAATACAGTTCGGCTTGATAGCTTGCTGGTTCTCATCAATTTACACAGAAAAGGAAGAGTTAAAACCCACGAGGGACATGTTCCCCATGCTCTCAAGCTCCGTCCACTTTCTAGCATCTAAATCAATTACCAAAACCTGAAAACTGGAGGTTTCGCCCTCTTGTAGTCTGAAATGTAAAACCAGCAAGAGACACTGGCCGACTCCATCAAGTACCACAACGCGCTAAGACCTCAGCGATCTTGAAATTCCAGAGGCATCTCCAATATAACTTGAGTTGTTGGATCTGGTCCATCCAAATCACAAGTGAATATTCTCCCATCGTAGTTAACGGCGACAAATTGCCCTCGGTAATGTATGACATCAAAAACACCATTATCCGGAGTCAACAATTTCCACTCATCATTGCCGGGTTTCCAAAAAGCTAATGGTCTGGAGGGCCAGCGAATGACCATGACTGTATGGTTTGGAGATGAAGCGGGGCTTGCAGATAAGACACACTTGGTGAGGAAAGCTCGAGGAAAGCTCGGTACATGTCCGCCCACTCATCTTCTTGGGGATCTTCGGGATCCCAGCCTGGATAGCAGCCGAGGAGCTTGTCCAAACTAGGGAGCTTAATGATGTCGTCGCTATAGCGACTGGCAGCACGGGACGGGGGATTTAGCATGTGGATTCCCAGATCTTGGTCGATAGTGAAGATCCAACCCCCGGAAGAGAAGCACCTCTTCTTCCCCTTCACTTCCAGCAATAGAACACTGTTAATTCGCAAACGGAAGGGGCCGTGGAACTCAGCCCCTCGTCATCCTCGAGCATCCACCATGGGTAAACGAACATCTCTTCGAATGCGGCAGCACGCCATGTCAAGCACACGGATCATAATGCGAACCAATCCTCTAGAAGAAGTCGTCTCTAGCACAATCCTAGCAGCTTTGGGTGGAGATTGGACCAATTCTCCCTCGTTGTTTGTATTTTTTATTTTTTTTCTCGGAAATTCTCGGCCATTGTTGTTGATTCACATATTTGAGAGAAAGCAGAAGATCCACGGGTTGTGCAAAGAGAGAAAGGGGGGGGGGATTTATATGTTTTTATTTTTAGTAATTTTCTTTTGAAATAATATGCCTTTGCCTTTGGATTTATAATAAAACAAAATCTAGCAAAGAAAAAAGTATGGCCGTCCAAAGTTTTATTATGTAAGTGCCAAGTGGGTATCATACAAAAATTGCAATCGTTGCAGTTAAGGTGACAAAACATGGTGTCGAAATTATTTATGGATATCCTTTACGTTAATTAGGAAGAAACTTCTCTACAGTTTCCTGAAATTACCTTTCTTTTTCTTTTTCTTTTCTTTTGCAAATTCATTCTCTCTAGTCTCTAGGAGTCAGTTTTATTAGTAGCATAAAAAGAGGATCATTTTAAATGTTTTGTACCCTAAGCCGAACGAAAATCCTTTCAAGTGGGACATCTAGCATTCTATTTTATTTTCAAGGCCAATATTTCATTAGTCTCACCTTGTTGAATTGTGAAGACGGAAAGGAAAAAGATGTTGTACTTCATTGTATAAGATTCTTCATTTTTTACGAAAGACGAAATTGGTAACAAAGAAAGATTATTTTGAACTTGTATAATGTCACTTTTGGCAAAAATACAAAGAAAATAAGGAGTAGGTGCTTCTTGCTTCTAGGATGATGGGAAAGAAAGTTGTATTATAATTTTTCAATTAGCGATGGAGTGACATGCCTTGATTAGAAACTCACTTGCTTCATGGTGAATCAACACATGCAAAGACTAAATATGCGATATTGGAATTCTCAAAAACAATGCAACGTTCACTTATTCATTGTCAACTTTAATATTACAATCACTCTCTCATAGTTGTGATAGATCTATGAATAATACCGTCATGTCATCTCAACACGTGAAATTGGAACTATAGACATTGGAAATTTTAAAAAATATTTTCATATAAATTTTTTTAGCGAAACCATGGTCGTTATTATCCCTTACCATGGTTTTTCTCAAGTTAATAGATATCATTAGGTATAATTGCGGAGATTTAAATAGAATTTCCATATAATACAACAAAGTTCATTGATAAATCCTGCTAATCAGCTTATAAATCAAAGTTGGCTCTTTTCAATTGATCCTCATTGAAGTGATATATATACATACATATATATATATATATATATATATGTATGTATGTATATGTATATAGAACAATTCAATTATCTATTTCGATTTTGCTTGGGATCTTCATTTAGAAAATCATTGGATCAAAAGCACAGATAACAACACGAGTAACAAAAAACAGTTAAGACATTGCATTGATATCGTTGACCGATAAGAATCCTCAGTATTTGCTCTTGGCAACTCGTGACTAGGGACCTCCTAACATGTGACAACAAAAATAGAAATAAAAAACTTCTTTTATGAGCCTGAAAGATAAATATGTTGAAGATATGCCTTGCTATCAAAGATACAATCTAGAACTTGGGTTTATTGATTGAATCAATTTGTGATTACAATCGATACTGTATCTATCATTATTTCCTTCCTTTGTCCATACATTATACTATAAATAGATGTATATAACTTTTCTTTGATTTATTTCTTCCATGCTTTGTGTCAAAATAATCATCAGAAGCATTAATATTTGATTATTTAAACTATTTGTTTAAGGCTATGCTAGGAGGTTATAGGACCCATCCGATGATGTTTTAATTGCACATGTTCATTTTTTTTAATAGCAATATAATAATCGGTTAAAATGTTGTTTTTTCCCCCTTTTTGTTGTAAATTTCCGCTTATGGAAACCACAAACACGAGCACAATTTTCCTTTTGGTTGAATAATTCATCTATCCAGCGAGCAACTTCACACACGTTGATACCTTGCTTGCTTTCTACGGGGAAAAATATCAAAAAAGTTATAAATATATGACATTGATACCAATTTAATCCTAAACATTTTCACATTGGTACCAAATCAATTCATTGGGTTAATCTAAACTAAAAATCGCTAACATGGATGTCAGCCGTTCTACGTGGCAAAGTTGATGTTGACATGTACATATTTCTTTTATAATTTATAATGTTTTTTGAAATTTTTCTTTTTTTTTCCCTTTTCTTTTTGTGGGTGGGCGAGGGTTAGTGCCGACTAGGCGCCCTCCCAGATTTGGCGAGGATTCTTGCCACCTCAAAAATTCTTTGCTCAAAAAGCATCTTGTAGACAAAGCACGACGCAACCCAACTGAAGAAGAAGAAGAAGAAATGATGGAGAAACGAGAGAGGTGAGAGTCGAGAGTTTCGAAAACATAAATAACATTTTATGCGATGAACATTCTCCAAGAAATCTTCATTTGTCTATCGTTGTCATCCTAATCATTGTCGTCTTCTTGGGTGCCTCTGGTCTCCAAGCAGTTGCTCCACCTATTCCGTGAGTCCAGGACTACCCTCTCTCTATGCTTCGCCCCAAACACTACCCTCATCTCAGCCCCCTCCTCGCTTCTCTCCAACTATCCCTCAATCTCCTCTCTCTCTCTCTCTCTCTCTCTCTCTCTCTCTCTCTCTCTCTCTCTCCTCCAAGGCAACCCCCACCTCTTGGTCTGCTCTCATAGGCCGAGGCTTGCTTGGCCTTGCCCTCACTTGATCTGGCAAGGCAGGCCTCGCCACCACTCATCCAAGCGTGATCAAGCGAGGCTGACCCTCGCCTATGGTAGACGGCCAACCACTAGTAAAAAGAAAAAAAATGAGAGAAAAAAAAAAAAGAGGAAAATTAAAAAAAATTAAAAATTATTAATAAGTTCTATGTTAGTGTTGACAAGATGGTCAACATTTATGTCAGTGCTTTCCGGCCTAAATTGACTGGATGGACTGTATTGATGTTATCGTCAAAAGATTTATGATTAAATTGGCCAAATTGAAAGGTTTAGTATTAAATTAGTACTAATCTTATAGGTTTAAGACTTCTGTTGTACTTCTCCTACTTGCTATGTTATGAATAAATATTAAGTGATGATTGGTCAAATCATTAAGCAAAAAATCTCTTGATGAAACTGTTCTAGATCATCTCTTGCGCATCTAGACATACATTATTGTATTATGGGATACAATATCGGCTCTCTCTTTGTTGCCAATTTCGTAAGTGTGCTATTACCTCCAAATGGTAAGTGTCTTTTTCCAAAGTCAACATGTGATTGACAAGTTGAAAATCAACTTTAAAATCCGCATGACTAGGAGTTTACTCAGGTCCTCTTAAGTGAAGACTTAGAAAGAATTAGGGTGCGTTTGTTTGTGTTTTGTTCTTTTTTATTCTAGGAAACAGAAAAACTATTTCTGTTCCGGGGACCAGTTTTTGAACAAAAGAACACGTTTGGTAAATTTGTTCCTAGAATAAAAAAAGAACAGAAACATGTTTGGTAAATTTGTGTTCTTTTTTTGTTTCTTTTAATTTTTTAATATTTTTATTTTATTTTCATTTTTTTTTTCTTTTTTTTTCTTCCTTGTGGCCGGTCGCCGGCCTTGGCCATGGCCGGCGACCGGCCGATGAGGGCCGGAGGCCTCGCCCAACCGGTGCGAGGCTCGCCGGGGCCGCGGGCAGCTCCGGCGAGGTCGCCGGCCTTCGACGGCATCGCCTACCCTCGACGGCCGGTCACCGGCCATGGCTGAGGCGCGACCGGCCAAAGAAAAAAAGAAGAACAGAAGAAGAACAAAAAGAAAAGAAAAGAGAGGAGAGAGAAAAGTCGTTCTTAAAATTTGTTCCGAAACAAGAAACATGTTTTTCTTGTTTCTTGTTTCTTGTTTACAAACCAAATGTGTTCTGGGAATAAAAAAATAAATTTGGAACAAAAACGCAAACAAATGTGTTTCTATTCTTTTTTCGTTCCCCGAAACAAAAAAAAAAAAAAAAAAAAAAAACAGAAATTTTGTTTATAAAAAAAAAAAAAAAAAAAAAAAAAAAAAAACATAAACAAACGCTGCCTTAGTCTCTTAATCACCAAAATTGTGTTGAAACAGGGATATTGTGCGAGATACCAAAAATAAGTAGCATCCCTCTCTCTCTTCTTCCTAATTCTAATGATGGTTTGAACAAGGAAGAGTCCCAAACTTATCAAAAGAACTCAATCTCTAGTATAAACTTCAAATTTCGCGAATTGTGTGCAGTGACGATGCATTGCTACAGCAGATAGTTTGGAAACATGATTCAGTTGGTCTTTCTATTAAAAGTTATGTTAAACATGACATCATAAACAAACCGCCGAGAAGGTTAGTCGGTAACCTTTATTAATCATTTGGCCGAGCATGTCGTCCCATCAGCATTTAATAATTTCTCAAGTGGCCTTTGTAGTGGCTCAATGACAAATTGGAAATTATTTTAATCGATATGAGTAAAACAGTCAAGATGAACAATTACAGTTACTACACTAACTATGAAAAATGTTGAATCAACATCAATTTAACACTATCTTTAGATGAATAGCTATAGAATTGCGTAAGAACACATGAGGGGAATCCCAAAGCTCTAGACATGGTACAACCAGGAAAATCTAGCGAGAGCCAGTTTTTTATCACTAAGCAGATGTGAAAATAATGCATAATTAAAAAATAAGTAGATATTCTTCGTCTCTAGCATTGTAAGCTTGCTCAATATGTAGCAAAACAAATGGATCTTACATAGAGTTTGTACCCGTATTTACTACATTGTGATGGAGGTAGTTCAAGATGCTCGGCTATTCTCGTGATGCCATTTCCCTCATGCTGAGCAAAACCAACCTTGTGTGGAAAAGAATTCACGCGACAGACAGTAGATACACGTATCCCTATCAGATTATGCTAGTAGAGATCCATCTATATCCATTGGCCATCCTTATCAAATTCTTGCTCGGTGGCCTAAGGGTTATGAACTTAAAGCAACCCAAAATTGTAACAAAGACAATCCATCCAATTATATCTTCTCACTGAACAGCATACCAAAAATGGTGCTATGATGTACACCAAGCCTTCTTTTCATTTGAACAAAGGGTGAGCTAGTGTTGCTTCCTTTGCTGTTCCGACCAACAATAGCCATCCTCGAATATCGAGTCAACCGCTTAACGGCCAATCCAAGGTGTCGGGAGCAACTTGAGGTAGGAAGAGATTCATCAAATTCTCTTGTGCTTGTTGCTAGAGAAGTGGATAGTGGTATGTGGTTCACCGATGACATGTTTCTATCGCTTGTTTGCTTTTCTTTTGAGCAAATCATTTTCCACCCCTAAAAGAAATGAATTAGTACGGAAATCTTGTTATAATCATTTGATTTTTCTGTGTGAAATTATCTTACGTCGACGTCACAAGTCAGCTGCCAAAAAAATTCTTACCAATGATGGAAACAATCTTGTGTATCTGCAAATATCGCAAAACTACATCTTTCAACCATTGTTCATGCTTAATTAAACATGGAGAGTTGAACATATAAAATAACAACAGAGCATAAGAGAAATGACAAAAACAACAGAAAGCAATAGATCTAAATAGATATTACAATGCAATGTCCATAGTATAGCATTGTTCGAATTTCAAATTTTATGACACTATAGTCAACAGAGCAACACAATATACCTATCAAATATGAAAAGAAAAAATGAAAACAGAATGCCCGTTTAAATTATGTTTATTAGATTACAACTATCTTTCCACGTATACATTGCTAAAATAGATAAGTGAGGGATATATCGTCCCGCCAAAAGAGAAAATCAAATAATATATTTATTGTCAGATTTGGGTATCATGAAGTGGGGAAAATTGTAAACAGATGGATATCAACGGTGAATGTTTGAGTAAAAGTGAGAAAATTGTGGGAAAAAAAAAAAAACGTTCATTTTAGTAATTTTCTTTTGAAATAATATGCTTTTGGATTTATAATAAATAAAATCTAGCAAAGAAAAAGTATGGCCGTCAAAGTTTTATTATGTAAGTGCCAAGTGGGTATCATGTAAAAATTGCAGTCGTTGCAGTTAAGGTGACAAAACATGGTGTCGAAATTATTTATGGATATCCTTTACATTAATTAGAAAGAAACTTCTCTACAATTTCCTAAAATGACCTTTCTTTTTCTTTTGCAAATTCATTCTTTCTAGTCTCTAGGAATAACTTTTAGTAGCATAAAAGAGGATCGTTTTAAATGTTTTGTACCCTAAACCGAATCAAAATCCTTTCAAGTGGGACATCTAGCATTCTATTTTATTTTCAAGGCCAATATTTCATTAGTCTCACCTTGTTAAATTGTGAAGACGAAAGGGAAAAAGATGTTGTGCTTCATTGTATAAGATTCTTCATTTTTGATGAAAGACGAAATTGGTAACAAAGAAAGATTATTTTGAACTTGTATAATGTCACTTTTGGCGAAAATACAAAAATAAATAAATAAATAAGGAGTAGGTGCTTCTTGCTTCTTGGATGATGTGAAAGAATGTAGTATTGTAATTTTTCAATTAGCGATGGAGTGACATGCCTTGATTAGAAACTCACTTGCTTCGTGGTTAATCAACACATGCAAAGACTAAAGATGCGATATTGGAATTCTCAAAAACAAAGCAACGTATACTCATTCATTGTCAACTTTAATATTACAATCACTGTCTCATAGTTGTGATGGATCTATGAATAATACCGTCATCGCTTCCCTCTCTTGTAATTGTGATAGATCTATGAATAATACCATCATCTCTTCCCTTGTATAGAGAGATTCTTTAATCGGAATGCGAACCAATCCTCTAGAACTTAGAAGAAGTCGTCTTGAGCACTTTATCGGCCCAATTCTTTGCCATTGTTTTTCTTTTCTTCTTTTGGTGCTCCGCCACAGTTGTTTTGCGGATTTGAGAAAAAGCAGAAGTTCCGCGGGTTTTGCAGAGGGGGAGGAGGATTTATATGATGCATAATTCAAAAGGGGGAGAGAAAATATCTATATATTTGCCACATATAAAAAGATACACTCAAATCAAATGATTAAAATACATTGCTAAAATAGATAATAAAAAAAAAAGGAATATATCGTTTAGCCAAAAGAGAAAATCCAAATAGCGTAATTCATATTAGATTTTGGTATCATGAAGTGAGGAAAATTGCAAATAAAGGGATGTGTGTAGCGAAGGTTTGAGTAAAAGTGAGAAAATTGTGGAGAAAAAGAACTTATATTTTAGTTATTTATTTTGATATTATATGCTTTTGCATTTATAAAAAAGAATCCATTTCATTGTGATCAAATATGTTGAGACATTTTATTAAAAAGAAGAGATCCGATGATTTTCATGCGGTGAAATTTTATTGACTTGCCAATGGTTCACCTGTTTTAGACATAATTATTTTTTTGAGGAAATTCTTAGTTATATGTCAGAAATGACTGTGATTAATAAATAGGTATTAGGAATAGGCTACCTTTTATTTTCTAATGGTATCTATAAATTAACTTAAAAATCATCTACTAAAACGGAGCAATCGCTAGGATGCTAAGGGGGCGAGTCCTAGATTTCGCCATAATTAAAAATAAAAGTATTCTATCATTGATTTGAAAATCGTGATACACTTTTTGATTACCAAATATACAGTCCCATTATTTAGGTAGAGAATCTTTTAAGTTTAGATATTTATAGTTAGAGATATTTAGTTTATTATTTTCATTTATTTAGTAGATTCCTTGTTTAGTCAACATGTCTTGAGTATAAATAAATTACTTGGATATATATTGAGAAAGAATTTTCCTTTATTTATCGACTCCGATAATTGAGTTTTTCTAACCGTGAAGACCCTAGCTCTTGAAGTTTCCCAAATCATCGCTCTTATGGTGCCGTTGGCTTGTGTCGCAGCTGATGTCTCTACTTCTTCTTCCATGTGCAGCCATGGCAACCTCAATCGGAATGCCTCGCTGTCTCTTCCGCATTTCCCTCACTATCGTCGTCTGTTGACATCCCTGTCAATTGTTATAGGTGATTTCCCTCGTTCAAATGTTAGTTTGCTCGTTTCCCTGCTTAGGGTGCAGTCCAACTGAGAAATGAAGCGAAATTACTTCTTATAACTCGGTTGCTCATTCACCAACAGACGAGAGTTAGCTTGGAAGGATGTCACGGCAGAGGGCCGATCCAATGTGAAATTGATACTTTTTCGGTATACTTTGCTAATGCGCCGCTCTTGTTCATCATGGCTAATATTTTCAAGGCCTTACTAATCCACAAACCGTTCATTGCATTCACTGTTATCTGCCGTTTTTGCACTTCTGTTTTGTCCATTCGGTGAACCGCTCGCGGCAGATTACATTTGCTTACAGCTTCTTGGTTTAGCTTAGACTATGTTAACTCCCTCACCAGTGTTTTTTACTTTAAATGAAACTAAGAAATGGAGATTTATATTAGACTCATGTCACACTCGTGCTTCACTCCAAATTAAATGCCAATTTCGACAAGACTTATTTTAATAATATAAATTATCTACGTGCCTCGCGAAAAAGCTGACTTAGCGGATGACGGTGAAAAACGTCATCTTTTTTGCCACGGAATTGCCACGTCAACAATAAGCCCCCAGAATTGATTAAAAAAAAAAAGAAGGGCGGGGGAAGAGAGCTTCGACGAGGGCTATGGAGGCATGCAACGTTCTTCAATGTAAAAAGGTGAAGATTCTTCAATTGCGTTTTGCCAACGTTGTTTGGGCAAAGAATATGTCTATGACACGTGCTATGACTAGAAAAGTAATGAACATACGATGAAGAAAACAAATTAATTAAAATGTCAAAATGTCAACCACATCAAACGTTGACATGATCAGTAAAACACCGCATTCCCTTCGAATTTCTTCCTTGCGTTGAAATGAGGTTGGGATGGCATTCATTTTTTACACGGAGGAGTCAAGGATCTATCGTGAACCTGGAAGTTTGAGACAAAAACAACATATAGTTATGTGGTAATTATAATGAACCATGTTCATATATTTTTCTTTTGAATTGGCACTCTGTCATTTGAGGGTCATAGGCAGGGTGGTAGCAGAAAGAAGAGTGTTGCTTGTTGGTATCATCGAGACTGTTGACCGTATTGATCATGGCATGCTACCAAAAGGAAGAGACTGCGAACATTTTCCCAAGTAATCCTATGCTTGATAAGTGGATCCAGTAACATATCGTATAACTTGTAAATTATTATATATCAAATATCAACACAAGCTCATGATGTGAGCTTGCGTAGCGGAAGGTTACAGAAGAGAATACTGGCCTTCGGAAAAATTGCTAGTAAGAGGGCTGTTTCTTGTTTCATATGTGAATTCCTATACTTCTAAATGTTGCTTCTTTGATCTAGAACCGATGCAACGGTTACGAATACAATTTCGTGACTTGGGTTCTATCTCCCACTTGCACTGGTCCCTATTTTCTCTTCTTGGATAGTTCTTCCTTTGTTGCAAACATAATATAATTAAATTGATATGTCATCCTAGTTGACTTTATCGACTTGCATTGAATATAATTCGAAAACATGTCAAGAGCACGATCTCCATGGACTAAGTGTAATCTCAAAAGCAACGCTTTAAGAGCTGTCATATACCGCATAAAAAGATTAAAAAAATATGCAAATTTTCATTACCAACTTAAAAATTCGAGTCCCATGCAAGATAAGCAAAATTCTTACCACCGAAAATACTAATAGAAGGCTACTTCTAAATGTCTATAAAATCCTACTTTAACTTATTGATGGAAGATCAATTTAGTGCTACCTCAAAATCTTGGTTCAATCCATAGAGGCGGAGATTCAATCCATAGAGGCGGATCAAAATTATAATCAGCTTTTTTGTCAAACTCAATTCTTCCATCTTCCATGTGGTATATTCCGATGTCGTCCCAGCAGCTAAAGTAAATACAGTTTTGCTTGATAACTTGCTGGTTCTCATCAACCTGTATTGAAAAGGAAGAGTTGAAACCCACGAAGAGGGATACATTCCCCATGCTCTCAAGCTCCGTCCACTTTCTAGTATCTAAATCAACGACGAAAACCTGAAAACTATCGGTTCCATGCTGTTGCTCTTGTTGTTCGAATCGTAAGATCAGCAATAGACGGCCCGCCGACTCCACCAAGTACTTGTTTATAGCAAAATCTGAGCTATGTCGAAATTCCGGAGATTCCGGAGGCTCCAATATAACTTGAGTTGTTGGATATGGTCCATCCACATCAAAGGTGAATATAAAAGCGAAGTAGCCAAGGGCAACAAATTGCCCCTGGTAATGTATGACATCCACAACACCATTCTCTGGGTAGTCCTCCGGGGGAGTCAACTCTTTCCACTCCTTATTGCCGGGTTTCCAAAAGACTAATGGTCCAGAGGACGAGCACTTGACCATGACCGTATAGTCTGGAGATGAAGCGGGGCTTGCAGACAAGACAAATTTGCTGAGGAAAACACGGCAATAGTCATCCGGCTGTTCTTCTACCTCGGGACCCCAGTTGGGTAGTGTTTTTGCACTAGGGAGCTCAATGATGTCGTCAGCACGTGACAGGGCACGTGACAGGGGATTCAGCATGTGGATTTTCCAATCCTTGCCGATAGTCAAGATCCAACCCCGTGAAGAGAAGCACCTCTTGCCCTTCACTTCCGGCATTAAAACTCTGTGAATTTGCGAACTGAAGGGGCTGTAAAACTCAGCCCACTCTGTCTTGGTGTTCTCATTGTCCTCGAGCATCCACCATGGGTAGTCGAACCTCTCTTTGAATGCGGCAGCACGCCACGTCGAGCACACGGATCGGAATGCGAACCAATCCCCAAGAAGAAGCCGTCTCGAGCACAGTTCTAGCGGCTCCGGGAGGACATCGGCCCAATTCTGCGCCATTGTTTTCTCTTTGTGTTTTTTTTTCTTTTGGTCGTGATCCGCCGTTGTTGATTCACGGATTGGAGAGAAAGCAGAAGATCGGCGGGTTGTGCAGAGAGAGGGGGCAGGATTTATATGATGCATAATTCCCAAGGGGTAGAGAAAATATTTATATATTTGCCACAAATAAAAAGATACACTCAAGCCAAATAGGAAATAACTATCTTTTCAAATAAACATCGCTGAAATAGATAAGTGAAGAATATATCGTCGAGCCAAAAGAGAAAATCCAAATAATATAATTCTTGTTAGATAAGCGAAGAATATATCATCGAGCCAAAAGAGGAAATCCAAATAATGTAATTCTTGTCAGATTTCGGTATCATGAGGTAGGAGAAATTGCAAATAAAGGGATTTGTTGAAAAGAAGCGTTTATTGATTTATTTATTTTGATATAATATGCTTTTGGATTTATTAAAAAGAATCGATTTCATTGTGATCAAATACGTTGACACATTTTATTGAAAAGAAGAGATCCAATAATTTTCATGCAATGAAATTTTATCAACTTACCAGTGATTTGCCCGTTTTAGACACAATTAGTTTTTTGCGGAAATTCTTGGTTATATGCCGGAAACAACTGTAATTAATAAATAGGTATTAGGAATAAACTGCATCAACTTTTGTTTTCTAAAGGTATCTATAAATAAACGGAAAAATCATCTACTAAAACGGAGCAATCGCAGGCATACTAAAGGGGCAAGTCCTAGATTTCGCCATAATTAAACATAAAAGTATCCTATCATTGAATTGAATGTCGTGATACACTTTTTGATTACCAAATATATAGTCCCCTTGTTTAGGTAGAGGATCTTTTTAAGTTTAGATATTTATAGTTAGGAATATTTAGTTTCCTTTATTTCGTTCGCTATTATCAATTTTCATTTATTTAGTAGATACCTTCCTTAGTCGAATCTTAGTGACTTTGAACAAGTGATGCAGTGAATATGAATCCGGTTCGGTTTCGGCATAATTTTACCGAGTGAAAGTTGTATTGTTTTTACGTTCTTTCTTTCGATTTTGTTAAGAGGGGCAGTCCTTGACACTTTTTAAAAGAAAATTCTAATTTCCTTCCAAGGCATTAATTTCCTCGTAAAACATGTGACTAATTATTTAAGTCGAAGTTTTTCCTGCGAAATATGTTTGTTAGCTGTGGCGGAGAAGTTGTTTATTAGGACTTTTTCTTTTTCTTTTTCAAAATTACCTTAAAACAAGCTCTGATCATTTCGATCTTAAAATTTGTCTATTGACTTCATACAGAAACTGCAATGTCTCTCGCGGATAATTTTCCAAATAATCACATGCTTCACGATGTGACCATGCAGGGTGGAAGGTGAAAAAATAAAAGAAATTGGGCATCACGTTCTTTGCAAAACTTGTCACAAAAATGCACTTGCAAAAAGTGCAATCAACTCCTAAAATTTTTCAAATTGATACAATCTAGTCATTTTATTGATTCTGTCCAACTTGGCTAATGAAAAATACTAATGTAACTTTTTTTAATATCTTCTCTCTCTTACATGGCATTGACATGGCTAAAACACAAGACATGAGGTTAAAACGATATCATTTTGGTCTAAATATGATTTTTAAAACATGAGGAAAGGATGGTCCTAGCACTATTGTAACCAGCTTAAACCGTTGGGCTTTTTCACATTGATTTTATTATTTCACTATCTTCTCATGTAATTTATGAAAGCGCTATTATCAGCACAAAGAGGACTTTCGGTTTGTTGGCAATTTAATTTTTCTACAGATTTTTTTTTTTATTTGTGGGAAATGGGAAAAGGAAATGCTTCTTTGCTTGCAAAATCGAATCTCTTCCGCAATTTCCTAGGAGGAAAAAGAATACAACACGACCAAAATCAAGATTTTCCAACTAAAAATCCAACCTTTTTTTTAGTATTAACGCTGGGGTTTGTCTCGGTGACCACCTTTCCCACATAAAAATGGGAGGTGGAAAGTTCAAATCCCCACATTCTTAGGAGAGTTGAAATAGAAACGATTTAGTTTCAGATGTGCTTCATGTGTGGGTTTCGAGTCCTATGCTCCGTAAAAAGTATGACAAAAGTCTGAGAGTAAAAGTTAGAGTAAAAATAAAGTAGAACCGACAAAAAAAAGAAAGAATTGATAATCATTGAATGAAAAATAAATAAATTATAAGTGCCAATTAAATTTTTAGGAAAAAGTCACCAAATCTAAATTATATTTATTGTAACATATCTATCTTGAACTTTTTTCGAGACTTAAAAAGCTCATTAACAAATTTACTCAAAATTATTTTTCTTACATAAATAACCTCAAATTTGTACCTGTGTAATACATTTGCCCTTTATCAAGTTTCTGTTAGATAATTTTAGTTCGTTTTAAGGGATTTTTTTTTCTCTATATTAATTTATGACAAATTCCTCGACAAAAAGAATGATAATGATAAATATGCAATAACAATAGATGAATACAGTATAGGCCTTCCCTTGCAAGTAGCTTTACAGGTCGTCCGTGGTCAAACCACAGTCAACTTCCCTTCCCCATAGCCGCCATTGTTCAGCCGTCGATGTTTCTTCTCCTACGCTGGCGCTTCGGCTCGATTTGCCCTAAGGAGGCCAATAATACCCTGACACGTGTAATAAGCCAGGAGCCCACCACTTCATCGTTGGTCCGTCAAATCGCGCCTTGGCATGAGCACGGCTCAAGCATATCACAACCCTCTGTCAAGATTAGTAATACTTGGTTGTAAATAGCGAATACGATTCATTTAAAAATTGAGATGTTCAGTCATAATTCATCGCTTTGTTAGTAACATATAATGTAATCATAATAAATTCCCAAAATAAGATCTAAAAGCCCTTTACAAAAATGAATCTAGTTATTTAAAAACCAGCTAATAATTCCCCCACATTGCTTGCTATACCATGTTTATATACAATCACAAAAAATCCCAAATATTATTATTATTTTTAAAAATCATTAAAAATTTTCTAAAAATAATAATAATAATATTACGGGTTCGGACCGGATTTATCCAATCCAACCCAATGACCCGACCCATATATCCGAATCTAACCCATGTCGATTAAGAAGATTTATTTATTTATTTATTCTTTTTTCTCCTTTTATTTTTTCAGTGGTAGGTGAGGATCCGCGATCTTTAAAACTAACCTTTTTTTTTTTTTTTTTAAAAGTTAGGCTTTTTCTCCATGTACGTTATTTTTATAAAAAAAATTAAATCCCAATATTTTTAATCGTTAATCCAATTTCTCAAGCGTAAAATCCGACTAAATTCAATCAATGCTCAAAGGGCATCAGAGTACAACTTGGATTAAAATGCTGCAGTGGATAGATTTAGCTTTACGCAGATTACTTTTTTTTTTTTTTTTTTTAATTTCTCTGCCCGCGCGCTATACAAAATGGATTGGATTTGATTGGATTTCGTTGGATAGGAAAAATTTAGATAATTCCATTAGATAATGACCATCAATGTGGGTCGGGTTTCCGCACACCTCTTCGCAGCACGAGTACACGTGTCCTCGCCCATCCACGCAACCCCACTTGTGTGGACTCTCTCCGCAGCTCCAGTGATCCCCTGTTTCGCACAACGACGCATCTCCCTTTTAAGCAAGCACTAAGCATCATCGTCGTAACCATCGTCGTCGTCGTCGTCATCATCATCATCATCATCATCATCGGATTTAAAGCAAACGCAAACCGTTTCTTTCCGCGCACAGATAAGCAAGCTCTCCCTTTATAAAGCCAACTTCCCCTTATCTCCCTCCGCAGCGTGCTTGTTTCTCTCTCGTTCGGTTTCTTGTTTTCGTGGGCGAGAGTGGGAGGAAGAGAGAGGAGGAAGAATGGTGGTCACGACGACGGTATCAGACTCCGATGAGCACCTGCACTGCACTCCACTCCACTTTCGCCTCCAGATACGTCCGTGACCCTCTTCCCAAGTAGGCACTCGCTCCTGATTTCGTGCGTTGTCCATTTGATGTGGAGTCTTGGAGTTCCTTCTTTCTGGTTGCTTTCGTTGGTCGCCATGAAAACGTTTCAGTTTCTTTCTTTTCTCGTTGATTGCTGCTTTCAAGTTGTTAGACAAGTCGGATTTCTCCACGATTTTGAAGGCTTGCGTACGAATTTCCACAGCGTGTGTTCAATGTCTGTGCTATCACGGAGGTGGTGGGGGAAAAATATCGAGAGTTTTATGATAAGCCGATTATTGTTACCGGGGCCAATGTGCAGGCATGCCTCGCATTCTCTATGTAAAAATTGCTTTTTATGTATGTTTGAGGCAGACTTGTTCTTAAATTGATCATTATCTACTCCACAGTCTTTTTTAGAACTGGGTTAGTACGTTTTGAGCATTTGATTTGGAGATGCAGCTCATTCAATTTGCAATCTGATCCCAGTTGTTTGATCTTGTTGATCTTGTAGACATTGCATGTAGACTAGAAATCGATATTTATATGGTCTAGCAGTGGATCACAGCACGAATATGCATAATTATGCGACTCCATCATGTACTAATAGACCAACATTCTAACGACCATACCGATCTAAGGTCCACTGCACTTTAGGTACTTGTACGTTGTTAGTGGGATGGTTAAGCTATTTCTCTTGTATTTCATAAATTTCGGTCGTGCTGAAGGAAGTGAAACTGGAGGAGGGTTATTATGTGATGGACCAATGGAAGCTGTTGAGATGATGGATGAGACTACGATATGTATGCAGTGATCCTTGGCTCCACCTTTAACCGGAGAATTCAAGGACGTGAAACTCCTTAATGATATCTATTACATTATGTCTCGAATTTGCACCCGTGTCTAAGACTCGACCCGTTTTTTTTTATCACGCGTGGAGAAATTAAATGCATCGCACAAGACTGATCAAGAATTGGATTATTCTTTGACTTTGCAGGGGGGTGATAAATGAAGTTTGACAAATCCTTCTGCACATCGATTTATATAAGTCAAAGAAAGAGGAAAGTAGCCATGCACATGTTTCTCGCCACCATTCTTCGTCCATCTCATTAAATGCATGCGCATGACCATGTGCCATGAAAATTGGAGGGCGCCGCCGTGATTCAGAGATTTGTCTTGTGGGCTTCCATTGTCTTTTGTTAATAAATGAAGGAGAAAAGGCAGAAGCTATATCCATTTTCTTAGGTCGGTCCATGATGGTCGTGCACACATACTATCATTAATTGCATGTAAAAGGAGGACATAGAAGGCGGTAGTGAAGCAAGCAAGCGAGAAATGAGACCGAGAGAGAGAGACGTGAGCCCGGAGAAAATTGTGCATACAGTCAAGTCCATGGAGTTGAGTTGATATTAGGATTGGGAACACTCGAGTACGTGAGCGTATATAATCTTGAAATTCTCGGTTTAAACTCTGTTCTTTTCACAAAAAAATATGGTGTTTTAAGAAAATATTTTTCAATAAGCCATTTTCAAAGAAAATGATAATATTTTGCGGTGTTTGGCTAAAACTTAAAAATGAGATGGAAAATATTTTGCACAATTAAGTGTGGAAAATTTAACTTGATTTTCCTATCCTTTTAATAATTTTTTTCATATATTTTTAAAAAGAATTTTTTAATTGTTTTATTTTAATTCTTCTTTCTAACTTTTTCTCGTTCTTTTTTTTTCCATCTTCTTCTTCATTTGGCCGCCAGCCACAATGATTGGCCTAAGGCGAGCTCTAGGCTTGCCAGATTTCGGCTCGCCACTCGCCAAAGGCTGGCGCTCATTGATCACGTGAGCCTCGAGCCTTGCCTACTTGGCAAGCGGCCACCTTGAGGCCTCGAGCCTCACCAAATTGGCAAGCAGTGAGCTCGAGACCTCGGGGCTCACCAACTCAAGGTCACCATGGACGGCAACCAACCTTGATAGAAGGCAAAAAAAGATAGAAAAGAAGGAAGAGAGAGAGAGAGAGAAAGGGACTAGTAAGGTTGTGAGATAAGAGAAAGTAAGTGAGCAAAATGTTTTCCCTTATTTGAAAAGTGGAAAATATTTTCCTTCATTTTAGAAGGCTTTTTTTACTTTTTATGGAAAATGTTTTTCTTAATCAATTCATTTTCCATGAAACGAACGTTGGAAAATCCAAAAAACATTTTTCTAAAAAATGTTGAAAACGTTTTCCGCGAAACGAGCAAAACCTTATCGGTGGATTATTTGTTGTCTCTCCCTATGGAAGTAAATTCCGACATTCGAACCGACTCACATAAATTTCATGTGTCTTTTTATTTCTCTTCATTTTATTTTTGTCAAATTCTATAGCTTCCAATATAATTACAAAGATACTATCTGTTTCCACCACGCCGCCAATTACAACAATCTCCTTACTAAGAAGAACAAGGAAACCGGATGGGACATTCCCATTCACGTCAATGCTGTAAGCGGAGGGTCCATAGCCCGATTCTGTACCCGCATCTGAAATGGGATTTCCGCCTACTGCTAGTTAAGAGTATTAACGTTAGCAGTCACAGGGATCGCCTTGTCTATGCCGTTGTCGGATGGGTTGTTTGGAGGAGCAAAGAAGAGTTGCCCGAGGAGCTCATCTTTCCTATTAATTACCTTGAATCTGATCGACCCACTTTCACACTCAACTTTTGGAAAGGTAATGCCAAGAACTTTAACATGTAATATAATTTGTCTTACTGCAAATTTTGCTCTTTCCAGGTTGCGATGCAGTCGATATTGTACGTGGACTCGATACCTTCGGTGAAGCTTTAGAGGAGTGATCTTTGACGACGGAAGATGTTCTTTTTCCCGCATGTCTATGAGGTGGTGACTTGCTGTCCTGTACTAATTTGTGGCTCTTGATCTTTCTACTTGGTTATTCCGGCAGGTTCGAGTCAAATTATAGCTTAGTATCATGAGTTTATAAGGCTGGGGTTCGAGGTGAGTTTGCATGTTCTTTTTATTTGATGCTCCAAATGACTACATTAAAAAATGGAAATGTCTGCTGTGAGAATGTTATCATAAAACCGGCATGAATGAAGTCGACCTTAGTTAGTGAGCACTGAAGTCAGTCATAGGATCAGTTGGCTGTTTTTGAAAGCTGTGGAGTTCTTGTTGGACTACTTTAACATGTCAAAGAATCTTTTTCTGTCTGACTTGAATTTTGAAATGTCTCGACTCTGCATCTGCAAGGGATACAAAAACATCATGCAGAACTGCATGGCGAACGCTCGCACGCTGCGCGAGGGGATCGTCAAGACAGGCCGGTTCAACATACTGTCCAAGGAAGACAGCGTGCCGCTCGTCGCCCCTCCACAGAAGCAAACTCAGTTTCATATCATTTACGATATTAACAAGAAAAAAAAAAAGAAGTAAATGAACAAGCTAAGCAAACGCAGTATACCCATATTAACGAGAGGGAAAAAAAAGAAGAAAAAACAGCAACGAACGTTGATCTGCACCACCGTGGTCGTGAGGTAAGTCGACCCTCCACAGAAACGTGCTCAGACCATCTTTACAAGAAAAGAAAGAAAAAGAACATGCTGAGCGACTAAGCAAACACCCTATACCCATATTAACAAGCCAAAAAAACAAAAAAAAAAACAGCAACAAATGCGGATCGGCCGCCGCGGGTGGTTGCCGCCATCATTGATGGCTGGCCACCCTTATTTAGTAGCCGATTTAAGTTGAGAAGTGCATCACTTCTCTTTCGCTGAACTGCTTCCACTTCCACTGCCCTCACCACTCTTGGTGGCTGCACCGCCGCGGCAGTTACGGGCTGCCCGGTGCTTCTGAAGCTCCGAGTAGAGCTTGAAGACGGCACTACACCGCCCACATTTGTTGGTAGCGCTGCGGTGGACAGCATCGATGTGGTGCTTCATTCCTTCCTTAGTGAATATTTTCCCGCAGCCTGGGAAATTGCATGCCGAAGTCTCCTTGGTCTTCGGCATGATGGAGGAGAAAAGGAATTGAGGGTTGAGGGCAGAGTTCAGATGGGTTATGTAGCAGAGGATGAGAGGAGAATTCGAGGTGAGCGTAAAGAAAGAGGAGAATGGGGCCAGCATTTATAGGGAGAGGGAGTTGGGCTCTTGGAGCTCGAAGTCTCTGCATGAGACGCTTGTGCCTGCCAATTATGGAAAAAACCCACCTCCCACACGGAATTCGTTTTTGTATTTTTCGGTATTAAGGTCCTTAAATGTATATTTCTTGGGGACCACATCAATAGAAGCTTGAAGTCTCTGCGCTTTCGCCTTCCAATTATGGAAAGAACCCACCTCCCACACCGAATTCGTTTTTGTATTTTTCGGTATTAAGGTTCTTAAATATATCTTCCTTGGGGACCACGTCGAAAGAGGCGGAGTTAAGGCAAGCCCCATCATAATAAGTTGAACGAACATGGAAATGCATTAAACGGACGTAAACTTTCATGGGAAGACATTGACGAATGTTGTCCAATCCGAATCTTAGTGGGACCTTCTCCGTAGTACCCAAAAGCGTGTTCGTTTTGGGTCACATCTTTAGGGTCCCGCCAAATCAGTCATTTAAGAACTAAATATTAAATAGAGTATATCTGCCACCTTATCTGTCATTAAGGCATATAAGTAATTCCCATTGTTCCGGTGAATCTTATTGACCAATTGGCAAAGTGTCGGTAAGATATGCGTCCAAAAACCCAATCGCAATTATCATTAATAATAATAATAATAATAATAATAATAATAATAATAATAATAATAATAATAATAATAATAATAATATATTGTACTTAATCATTTCTGCTGTTATTTTGGTCTCCACCGTCCCGACACCGAGAGCGGTCTCTCCATCGCCCATAGGAGCACTGAACTGGTAGTGGGCCAATCGTATGACTGATATAATAGAAGCCTCCCCATGCTATATGGGTCGTACGTGGTCAAACCATAGTCTACTTCCCTTCCCAAGAGCCTCCATCTTTTAGCTGTCGATATTTCTTCCCTTACGCCTGCGCTTCGGCTCAATTCGCCGCAACGGGGGCAATGCTTCCGCGACCCGTGTGATAAGCCAGGAGCCGACCGCTTCATCAGAGACACATAGGGGCGTCAAATCGTGGCTTAGCACGAGCACGACTCTAGCGAATCGAGCCCTCCATCAAAATCAATCAAACTTGGAACAGAAAAAATGAAGTCGGAAAAGAAAAAAGTTCGACCGCTCCAACGATTTTATCTTTGATGCCTTTTCCTATTTATTCGCGGCACATCCGATGATAAAAAATTAAAGTGTTCTGTCGTTGTTCATCCCTTTTTCTAATAGCATATAATGTAATCATAAATAAGATGATTATAAATTCCCAAAAAAAATCACCTAAAAGCCCTTTACACGAACGAATCTAATTATTTAAAACCCAACTAAAAGATTCCCCCACATTACTCTCTATACCATCTATATATATATATATATATATATATATATATATATATATATATATATATATATCTTATTATATTTAGAGAAAATTTTCCCGTTAAATCGAAGAAATAAAGAAAATTGACATGAATAGTTCATGAATTTCGATTCAAGGTGCAATTTGGTCCATGACCTTTTAATTTGTTTAATATGATTCATAAATTTTAGCCCAATATGTAATGTGATATATGAACTTTAATCTAATATGCAATGTGATTCTTTAACTTTTAATTTATTTAATGTAATCCCTAAATTTTTATTACATGTTCATTTTAGTCTCTAAACTATATGAAAATGTTCGAATGTTCAATATGGTTCTTCCATAATTATTCAAGATCAGAGATTATATTAAATAATTTCATACAGTTTAGGGATTGAATAGAATATATACTAAAAGTTCAACGATTGTTTGTCATTATCCCAAGAAATAAATTTGAGAAAATGAAAAAGAAAAAGGAAAAGAAAGAAGAGAAAAGACCCACGAGAGCTTCCAAGAGACGGTTCTCATTTTATATGTACATTTTCACTGTCCCAAAGGCTGTCTTCGCCTCCTCGTCTTTCCCGAAAGAAAGAGCGGCGGCTCTCTCTCTCTCTCTCTCCTCCCACGTTCCGAAGCTCCAAAAAGGCTCGAACTTTATATACATTCCCATTCCCGTCTCCATCCATCCATCAACCTCTGCGCCACTGCAAATGGCTCTCGTCAACAGGCTCGCCTCGTTTATTATCTGGTGAGCTGCATCTTCCGGTATCGAATGCTCCGGCATCTTGAACCTACCCTGCGATCGACAACGATCACATTAACGCTAAACGATGAAAAAAAACAAGAAAAACCCATCTTCGCAGACAGTCAAAGAAAGAGAGAAAAATGATCACATAAAACTCTCGATATTTTTCCCCTACCACCTCCGCGATAGCACAGATGTTGTTGAACACCCCCTGTGGAGAAATTCGTACCGCAAGCCTTGTCTAAGAAGTTAAAAGCAGCAATCAACAAGAAAAGAAAGAAACTCAAACGTTTTCATGGCGACCAACGAAAGCAACCAGAAAGAAAGAACTCCAAAGACTCCACAACAAATGGACACAACGCACGAAATCAGGAGCGAGTGCCTACTTAGGAAGAGGATCACGGACGTATCTGCTGGCGAAAGTGGAGTGCACGTGCTCATCGGAGTCTGATGCCGTCGTGACCACCATTCTTCCTCCTCTCTCTTCCTCCCACTCTGACCCACGAAAACAAAGAAACCAAAACGAGAGAAAGACGAGCACGCTGCGGACGAGATAAGGGGAAGTTGGCTTTTTCTCTCTCCGCTCGCTTCACTCCTCTCCTCTGTTGTCAGACACCCTCTCTCTACTTCCATTTTTCTTTCTTTCTGCAAATAGAAGTGTCATAGAAGAGAGAGAGAGAGAGAGAGTTGAAATTTTTACATAGAAAATTTGGAGTTGGAGAAAGCAGAAGGAATTGAGGTGGGTCCATTTTCTTTGTGTCTGCAAGCAGAAGTGTTACAGCGGAGAGAGAGCGCTGGAATTTTACACAGAAAGCTTGGACTTTGAGAAAGCAGAAGGGATTGGGGTAGGTTTTTGCAATGAAAGGAGAGGGGAAGACGGTCATGGTGAAGTCGAAACTGAAATTCGGTTTGGTGGGTCCTGACTCTTGAGCGGAGCTTGAAGAGTGAAGAAGAGGGCGCGTCGCGTGAAAGACAGACGGGAGGGAGAGAGAGACCGCAGAAAAATGGACGTGGTTAGAGAGGGCGTCGGACAACAGAGGAGAGGAGTGGAGCGAGAGAGAGAGAGAGAGAGAGAGAGAGAGGATCTCATCTTCAACTTATTTAAAGTTTATTTAAAATAAGAAATTTGGTCGAATTTTAGTTAAAATTAAGGTTAGTTTTAAAGATTGAGGATATTTGCATACTTTTATCAAGTTTTTATGTGTTAAAAATTCTTAAGTAATCGTAACAGATGAAAATGAAAATTGGAAATTCACTACCCTTCTTAGAGTTGGACGTTGACTGACCCAAGAGTTGGCTAATCCTGTTGGACCCATGCGGAGCCGCGTGTCCATAAATAATTACCTTAACCAACAAGTGGTGTCGAATCACTATTGGTTCTCTCATCATTGCCAATTGATTGGGGACGAGACGTTACGCTCATCTATATTTCCATTCCGTTCGATGTGAGTCTAGATATGTTAATGTATTTCAATTATTGATTTATGAAAATGAAAGTTTAAAAGAGGGTTGACATTTGCCTTAATATAAAAAGGCAAACAAAATCACCTATTTAGTTGTATATATATTCTATGGATGTTGAATTTGTCGACTTTAGCAATGTAATATTAAATATTTGTACGACATTCTACATATAGTCATTTCAGTGGATCGCCAAAATCCACTAGTGCATTGAAAATTGCAAGATGCATAGCAAGCTCTTGAATTCTGATGATGGGGAGGCTACAGACTACAAAAATGCATAGAATTTGAGTAGTAAGTTTGCAAAACTTCTCTAATATCTTTTTCATTTTCTTCTTTTTCTAAATTGTTCGAATTGTTCTACACCTGCGCGAGTTCGCTAGTAAGTAGGCTAATGCTTTTGTAGGTGATGCGGGGCAAAAGATGTGTGAGCAATATCAACAAAGAAAGAAACGGAAAACAAATGGAAAAGAAGCAATATTAAGAAAGAAAGAAAAAACAAATGAAAAAGAAAGAAGAAGAAAGGAAAAAAAAAAGTCCTTAGACGAAAATATACCCTAACTACAAATAAGATTTGGTTGGCCTCTAAGTTGAGGCTCTTATTTAAGACTAAGTTAGTCACTTTAGACCCTTATTTGCATCAATAATCCTTCTGACATCAAATTCTATCAAATCCGACCAACTTTGCAAAGCACGTGAGCAGAGGAAAAGAAAAAAGTAAAACGTAAATTGGGAAAAGCTAAATCTGTTTAGACTTGAGTCGATCCTTAAAAGGCTCAAATGAGAATAAACGAGCGAGAATTTTGCCTTGAGATGAGAGATCTCGCAATGTTACCTCCCGTATTCCCTGATTAGTGGGGAAGAAAAATGTTGACCTACTAACAAGGAGTGCAAGATGTGAGGACAACGGCAC
Source organism: Eucalyptus marginata (assembly GCA_014182565.1). Classification (NCBI taxonomy): domain Eukaryota; kingdom Viridiplantae; phylum Streptophyta; class Magnoliopsida; order Myrtales; family Myrtaceae; genus Eucalyptus; species Eucalyptus marginata. The sequence continues at coordinate 6,695,130 of CM024592.1, forward strand.
GTTAAAAAATAAGGAATGCAGCTTAGTAGGGTGCCTCATGTGGAGTACCACCGCAAGCAGCCCAAACAAGTGGATGACCACCTAGGTCTTAGTGTGTGAGTTCTAGAAAGAATACATGAACTTGTCCTTTCTAAACTGATGATCCTTAGGCATGCCCTGAGTTCATGTACCATGCTCAGGGACACAATGGATGCCAACCAAAGTGGTAGCATTTAATCCAGGTCGTACTCCGATGCCCTTCGAGCATTGGTTGAATTTAGTTGGATTTCACACTTGAGAAATTGGATGAACGATTAAAATTATTAGGATTTATTTTTATTAGAGAGAGAGAGAGAATGTACGTGGATAAAAAGCGTAACTTAAAAAAAAAAAAAAAAAAAAAAAAAACAACATTAGCCGGAACAATAAGGACATGAGCAAATTAATTTCTTATTTTTGCCTAAAGTTTGCTTCCATCTTTTGAAATTTTCCAGTGCCATCCATTTTCTTAAGCTTTCCATCATGTTGATTGGAGTTGGCGAGATGAATCTGTATACGCTTCCGCTTAGATCGATCCTATCTATCAAATTAAAATAACAGCAATGTTTCAATTAGGAAAACAAAATATCAGCAATGTTGATTGGAGTTGGCGTGTATCTCCTTAAATGTTTCAATTAATTATGACGGTAAACTTGCATGGGCCAAAGGGTTTCTATAGTAGCTTTTGAGAACACTAAAATTGCAGTTTTTGTTGAGTTTTAAAACCTGTTAAAGATATTTACTCTTTGAAGCACACATATTGGCTGTTTAAACAAATTATAATAGTACAATTCTTAATAAGTTATCCTAAACTGATGCATTCCTAAGATTTTCTCTCTCTCTCTCTCTCTCTCTCTCTCTCTCTCTCTCTCTCTCTCTCTCTCTCTCTGTTTTTAGTGATTCTCTCGCATGACCTAATCTCTCCCTAATAATAAATGAAGTATCAAATCTAAAATAATTTCCTTAATTAGGAAAATAAACATAAGTTTGTGTCCCAATTTCCGAGACCGATTATCCCCAGTGGTTGAGAATCATATCAAACTTAAAATAAAAGATAGGAAACGTGCATTTTTCAGATTAATGTGAATTTCACATGATAAGTGTGCTTTGTTTTAATAAAGACATTTGATCAGCCAAATCAAAAATAATTAGAGCGCACCGTGCCACTATAGTCGGCTATTATTACATGCTGTTGTTAAACCTAATTTTACACGATGTTCATGTAAATGTATAGTGCACGTGTCACTGACAAGATCCCACAAAACTTTCAATTTGATTAGTAAAATTTGTTCATTTAATAATTTATTTATTCGATGGCTATAAGGGTAAAAAGGGTACAAAATCAATGGTTGTAGCAGTTGGGTCAGCCCATGTGCACTGCCGGAGTTTTGTTGTGTTCTTGCAGAACCAAATGTCAATAATAATCACAATGAAGTACATCCGCCATCTTAGCTGTATTTAAGAAAAATATATAATTTTCACCTCTAAAATGACAATTTTTTTTTTTGTAGTAATAATAATTTTTTTGTCTTTTCTTTTCTTTTCTTTTCTTTTTTTTTTTTTTTTTTTTTTTTGGGGGAGGGGGGTCCATAATTACCATTGTGTTGATGGATCATGTTGACCAATTGGCAGAGTGGTGGCATTTCGCATCTTCATCATCGTATTTGTATTTCATTATTGGCAAAGTGTTTGTAGGACATGCATAATGCATTTCCGACAAGATATTGAAAGGGCATGCATAATGCATATTAGTTGTAAATAATATTACTAGAAATGTTTCTCAAACTAATGAAATACAAACACAACAGCGAAGATGCGAAATGCAACTCACGTAATTGATGGAACAAATTGCTCAAATAGGCTTTGCAAGCTGCTCAAGTTTTAGATATTTCAAGTCTACTAGAAGTTCAATTCAATTCAATTGCATCGAACTCAATAAAAATCACGTGATTTAGACATTTTTTTAGGGTTAATATCACGAAAAACCTTAAATTGATATGTTTGTAATAAATTTACCTTGAAAGAAACATTTAAATTGGTACACACATGACAAATTTACCTTCCATTAGTTTCGATTAAATCTTGTGTCAAATTGCCGAGTTTAATGACACACGATAGTTTATGAGTGTACTAGTTTAGAGTTTTACCCTCCGTTTTTCATATGTGTAATAGTTTAGGGTTTTTTATATTATTAATCCAATTTAATTGTAATAATACTTGAAAGACGTTCGGTGATAAGATATCACCACAGCTACAATAAAATTAGTGAGAAGCGAAATATAATTTCATTTACGTCAATGTCCTAAATGTTGAATCGTTTATACTTAATGGTATACGATATAAAAAACATGTCGTATTGTAAACCACACTTGAATATTTGTCATGGAATCACTAAACAATTCAGTGGGTTAAATTAAAATACATTGACTTAAATTATATATTTCTCTTTAATTGAAAAGTACGGTACATTATATTCATCGATGTGCATCTATGTTAACTACAAAGTACCCTTTTAGTTTTAAATATTGCAAATCGTAAGTTTTTGTGCTTATCACTACAACTTGCCACGTGCCAATTTCACGAAAAAGTAAGCGTTCACTTTGCTTGTGAAAATTTGCCCACAAAGTTTAAGCAAAACATCATTTAATTAAACTAATAATAATAAATCAAAATGTTAATAACTCACTTAACAAATGACAACTGGGCAGTTAATTATTTCTTGAAATTATAAGAAATAAATTTTACTCGACAGATTAGCATTGATTAAAGTTAAAATTAAAGTTAAGTTAAAATTTTACTTGTGCAATTTGTCACCCTGTATTTAAATTTTTAGAATGTTCTTCATTTTTTTTTTCTGCTATAATGTACATATGGCTATAACAACCTGCTATGAAACTTAAATTGTTTAAAAATCAAGGATGCATTGATTTTAAATGCATATATTGGTGACTCTATGTGGAATTGAAATGTAAATCAATTATATTAAAAGCTCATAAATATTAGATTGACTCATCAACTTAAATGATGCAGATAAAGGTCGCTCGAGTTCGTCTATAAAAGAAGTTAGATTGATTATTAATTACATATCATTGATTATCAATTACATATGCATTATCTAGAGAATATTTAAAAATCTATGTAATTTTAATGAAAAAAACTTAATACGACATAATCTACCCTTGGCGAGTCCAATATAGACAAATATATCCCCTTTAAGGTAAGGTGCAAATAAGGTAGATCTTTTGAGCTTATCTATATAGTTCATGACCCTCTACTAATTCAGATAAATCACACTAATGTCATTATAGAGAATATATAAACTTATAAACTCACAATGATCCATTTAATCCGTTAAGCTCACACAGAAAGTACTATTTGGAGCCATTATAAAGTTAACTAAACTATACGGACACATAGAACTAGTGAATCTACTCATAAATCTAATAAAAGAGATGCAATTTGGGATTATAGTCCATTTGTGGAGTAACCATTTTTAAAGTTCATAATATTAAGATAAGCTCACGTATTGAATAAGGCCGACAAATGTTTGGTATTCTCAATTTATCAATTGAGTAAATGTAATCCACATTATATTTAGATAGATTTTGTTGTAACCATTGTACCCTTAAAATTGATTAGTGAATTAGTAGAGCGCATACACCAGATCTCCCAAGAATCATCATTAAGACACTGTTTGATGTATTAAGCTATATGAATTGATGAATTAAAACTGCCCAAATTCATTTATTTTCTTGAACTTATTCTTTGTAAGATTTCATTGAGCATATCATAGAATTCAGTAAAGTCAAGAAAATCTAATGCTAACATTGAAAAAGATACCAGGACGTAATATGTGCAACTCCTTCACTGGTCAAATTACATCAATGGGACATGTAGTAGACAATATCTCCACATCCCAAGCACCAAACACTCTCATAAGCAGAGACTAGACAAAAGCTTGCGACACATAAACACGGTTTGTGTCATCCTCACTAAGAACGATAATCAGATGGGAAAACCCAAAGCGGAGGAGAATCGATCCTGTCCGAGCCCAGTTCGCAAATCTCCTTCACCTTCCCGCTCTTCAAGCTGTACACCCCCATGTCGTGCCCAGCGTACGAGTCGCCGTGCTCCTCCAGATCCCAGTTATCATCGGTGAAGTACACCGAGTTTGCCTCGAGCTCTGGGAAGTCCCGGGCCGACACCGATCTCGAGTGGCTCCTGCCCACAAAGATGGCCCGGTCGCCGATCGAGTCCAGCCACACCCATTCCTCGCTGTTCATGCCCAGCACGTAAACATGAAAATACAGGGTTCTGGAGGGACAGACCGAAGTGTCCATGTCCTCCTCTGTCAGGAAGTCATCTTCTTCGACCGGGACACCGTGCCTGTTCACGAAATACCCTGTGAACCTCACGAGAAGCAAAAGCTCACTCGCCGCCTCGACTAAGTACGTGTTCGCGAAACAAACATTCCTGAGAGCACGTTCAGCCTCGGCTGATTTCCGGGGGAAGGAGGACTTAATCTCCGTGATTTTCATGGGGTGATCCCTGTTGAAGTCCCACGCTTCGACGAATCCGCTGTCGCGGAGGGCAAAGAGCGTGCCCTGGTAGAATGTGACGTCGCTATAAGGACCACCGTCACCGGCTAGCTCCGTCCACATGCGAACTCCGCCGAAGCCTTTGCAGCTGCAAAACGCAAGCTTCGACTCAATGCCAAAGATCGCAACGACCCAGCAGCTCTTGCCCTCAGCAGCGTCATTAGGGTTTGCTGATAACACGGCCTTCGAAATGACATAGTCGCGAAGCGGCAGGACAGGAAGTAGGGTCGTGCGCCGGCCACTCCCCATATGGTTCGTCTCGTAAAAGGTGGCCGGACTGCAGCTGTTGTCGTGGACGCTCTGAAGCACTTGGAGCACGCTGGGGAACGTCTTGGCGGGAGGGAGGCGGAGGACCTGGCCGCTACGAAGCGGGTCGAAGAGATAAGGCTCCGAGTCCTTGTCCAAGAGCACGAGCCAACCTTGCGAAGACCCGACGCAGTGGCTGTCGGAAAGGGCCTCCGGGAAGCTGCGGAGGGCGAGGGCGGTCTTGTCCTTGAGACTGAAGAAGCGCCAGCCATGGCCCTCCTCGTCTTTGTCTCTGTCTTTGTCCAGTGGAAGCATCAGTACTGGAGATCGAGAAAGAGGAGGGCAGGGAGAGAGGAAGTCGCAAGCATTGATGATCATTGTTGATGGAGGAACACAATGACCCATCAGAGAGAGAGAGAGAGAGAGAGTAATCACAACGATTTAAACGATTGAAGAGGCACTATGGATCCGGTTATTTTATGGAGTTCGGAGAAAGACGAGTGATTTTCTTGTTTTTTAGTAAACGGATTGATTTGTTAAGTTTGGATTTTTATTTCCTAATATGAAATTGCCTGTTTCAAATTGGGAACGTTGGAATTGGATGCTAATTAGGAAACTTGATGGCCAAGAGTTGTTTCCTTGTTGCAGTCTTCGAAAAAAAAAAAAAATCCCATTAGGGTCTATAGGAAACAAACGGGAAAAACAGAGGTAGGTGGTGAATTTTCCATTTCTGCAAGTATTGAAATAAGCTATATTTCACACTATGAATATTATTTATGCAATGCGACGTATTTCTACATTCAAAATTAGCAATTGAGCGTATGCCACGTGGCAATAATATGTGCATAGGAAAATGTTTAAATTGGAAATATTATATTCAATCTTTATCCACTATTCTCCAAATCTATAATCATAAAACGGAAAGAGATAAATGTTGGTAAATGACCAACAGATAAATTAAAACTTATTTATCGAACAGGTGCCATGTGGAAGATTTGTCGCATGCCAATTACAAACGTGAAATAAAGTCACCAAGCACATTTAGAATAATTAGATAATTCATGGGCTTCAAATTTCAATGTAAAGTCCGATTGACATGCTTGCGACTCGTGAAAACATTATTAATGGCATGGTCAGATTGGGGAGGAATATCGTCAAATTCATTTACTCGGCCTCGGAGCTTCTCGATCACGACGCTTCCATGTTTTTGCCACTTTTTCTTTGCTGCAATATGTAACCCATGAAATTGGCGTTTCGTGTGTCTGTGTTTGTCAGAAAGTTGGGTGAGAGGGTGATGCGGTACCCATGGAAGTGCGCGGAAAGCGCTGAGCTGGAACCACGGTAAAGAATAAGTTGTTGCGCCAGAAAAGGACGAGAAAGTGCAGGAGACAACATATTAGCTATTACAAATTTTTATGATCATGGTAGATGACTATACTCCAACCAAATACGCTTATTAAATAGAGATTAAGCGAAAAACAAGATTAGCTATCACAAATTTTTGCATATTAATATAGAAAATTAAATCAATACTAAAGACGCGTCAGTATCTTGAAATCTATTAACTAATACAAAAATTAGAGAGTATTTTCACAATGATAGAAATATCTTCCGATCACATGATTAACATGAATGTGGGATAAGAGAAGATGAGTGAGGAAGATATTTTTCTCAACTTGAATAGTGGAAAACATTTTTCCCTATTTTAGAAGACTTTTTTCCGCTTATTGAAAATGTTTTCTACAACTAGTTCATTTTTCATGAAATAAATACTAGAAAATTCGGAAAACGTTTTCATGAAATTTGTTTTATGTGAAACGAAAAATTCAAAAGATTTTTTCTTTTCTCAAATGGTAAAAAATAAGCTTGATAAATTTCTTTATTTCATTTTTTTTAAACAGTTTTATTTCCTTTATCCTTGCAACTCGATTGTGCCTAAGGAGGTGATCCATATGTAGCTTGATGGAATATTTGTCTATAACATGCTCAGTTCATGTTTATCCGATTGAGGATTTCGCCTGTCGACAGCCTTTGTTTCAATCTTTATGTCATTTTCTTTAACGGATTTATTTCTTTATTTTTACAACTTGACTACCCATTTAAGGAGGTGACCCATGTACATTTGACCGAGGACCTCACCTTCCTACAGCTTTCATTTGAACCTGACGTTTCTCTCTAGTAGGGACTATTAGCGGTGAAACCGCTCCTTCATGTGCTGCAACCCAGAGGTGGAAATATCCATTTTGCCTGACTTACGGCTATATCATAGAACTGATTTAAACTTTAAAGGACTTAATGACTTGTAAAAGGCATAATATAAATAAATATGCCATAGACGTATTTTTGAATGTATTTTTGTGTAATAAACAATTAAAGCCTTGAAATGCATCCAAATTTGTATTATCCTACATCTTCTAACTTGGCGCAGGCCATCATGCGAGGGTACACAAGCAGTAAATAAAAAGGCTAATTTTTTTTTTTTTTTGAATACGGCTCAATGTTAACTAATGCAACTCATCACTCATGTTCTCATTAACCGAAAAGTCTTAAATTATATTTTACAGTTGTCAATTCAGTATTAAATTTTTTAATTTACCTAATATAATATCCGTTTGTTTTGCGAAAAATGAATGGTTTCTTCTAAAAATGATCCCTTTAAATAATATTGAAGGATGTTCTCATTATCGACAACAATTTATGTACAAAACATTTCATGGACGATGAAAATCATTTTTCGTTCATTTGTTTTTGTAACCCATAAAAAAAAAAAAAAGCTTAGAAATATATTGACTAAGTTGAAAAGTTTATGTCTAAATTGATCTTTTTACCATATAAGTTTAGGATTTGGGACAATTATACCTATTCATGAATATTTTACAGCGCAATACTAGGAGAAGGCCATATGTTTCAGGCGCCCCTCAATCAAATATTCAAAATTCCATGTCATTAGACAGTAGAAGATATAAATTTATCTACAAAGCTAGCAGTCGGCTGGCTTTTGTGTCAAAGTTGACATTGCTCAAATGAATTGAGAAATGTTGGTCCCAATTGCCCTTTGCATAATTGTGCTTTTGTTCATTGGCTTCATTAGACTGCACGCCGGATTGGTTGGGGGAATTTACCGTGGTTGCTGCTGCAAGGCCCCAAACGTTGATATTTGCAAGTCCAACATGCTAGTATTTATGACCCGAACGACATAACATGAAACTACGAATGCCGTAGTATGACCATGTTACGTACGGCTTTTACGAAGCTCCGCTGCACGCTTTGTCGACCAAAGTTGTGCTTGGATCGCCCCTCGCGGGGTTGTAGACGGAGGACATCCTGAATGTAAATTACCGCTACTTTTTTGGAGAATGCACGAAGTAACATCTCTCCAGTTCTTCTGATTGTCATTTTACATAGTTTCTCCCTCCACCACGTACATTTTCTCCATCTCATTAATCCATCCGGTAAGCATATGAATTTCCATCCTCTACTACCTTTACCCTTTCCAAACGGTTTGAGTTTTTTCGGGAAAAGTTACCAAAAACATCCTTAATTTATTGTAATTATGTTAATTCAGTCTTAATTTTTTTTAATCAATCGAGTCCTAAACCTTTTCCCAAACGGTTTGAATTGTGTTTGTTTACCCATCCATCTTAGGGCCGACTTCATCTTTATATTTGTGGCATATTATTTTCCCAACCACTTATAAAATAGACCAAATCACATCACTTAGTTCATTAATATCCTATTGCATTTCAATATGGAAATCAAGACAGCTTATTCAATGGAAAGACTAGGAAAAGAAAGAAAAAAAAAACAGACAATGAAAAGTCACGAGGCCATCATGTGTTGCATTTTTCCATATTAAGCGATCAACTTTCCAACAAATGTGATTGGCATTCTCATTTTTTATTTTTTTTGGCCAGAAAGAAGCCGGGGCATTCCAAAAGAGGCATATAACTAGGAAAGGCCACCAACTCATTTTTTATTTTTGTGGATTTTCTTTTCTAAAATGACCTTGTTGAGTTTAATTAATTATGATAACCTATTAAACACATCAAATTCAAGAAAAATAAATTTATATTTAAATTTCACTGAAATATGCCCGCGCTTTGATGCGAAAAAACATTTTTCGATTATTAGACTTTATTGATTTTCGTTTATAATTTATTATATCAAAATAACATATGATTCTTTAGTCATATTAATGTCAATTTTTCAAGGTTGCATTCGAAAGCTTTGCACGTCAATTTAAACGACAACGTCTTTATTATGGCTAAATAAAAGCAAAAAAGTAATTTTGTAACAAAAAACAATTTAGACCATACTTATTCCTTTCGATGTAAAAAGTCAGTTTCACTAGGTATATTATAGATTACAAATGTGCATAATCCAGTATTTTTGGCCTTCGGAGAGAGAGAGTTTGGGGGGGTGGGGGGGCCGAACGAATCTGAGTAACTATTATACTCTAAGAGCTGCATTGATCTCAATGACTTTCTTGTGCGAAGGTTGAGTGGAAATAATTTAGAGAAAATAACAAAAATGATCTCTAAATTTTGATTTAACGTATAATGCCGTCCCGGAACTTTTAAATACTCAATTTAATCCCAATACTAAATAAAATGTCTAATGCCATCCTTCTACTAATTCAAGTGAATGAAATCTGCTAATGTGACTTCCAATTTATTAATTTTAAATGGATCTCCGACCAAAAAAAAAAAGCCATGCATGAATTATTCAAATAAGATATGCACCTTAAATTGTGATATAACAATCTGTGTTGTCAACTAATAATGGACATGTTAGCTTGATTTTATTTCTCCTTAGTCTACAGTAGGAGGATAAACAATTAAAAATCAAACCCATATATGTCGTCAAATAACGTCTAATTTTTCTTTTGAACAAATGGGAAGATTATATTGATCATTTATAAATAGTTTGTGGATCACATTAAATAAATTAGTGTTAAAGAATGACATTGCACATTAATATATAAAATTTTAAAATTATTAGTGTCACCTCATCCGATAATTTAAGCACGGTCAATTATAGATATTTGTGCTTTTTTTCTTTGGCCTGAAAGGGTTGGTATTCATTCAGTTAACCTCTTGAGAACAATAATTGCCATCGAATTCTTTGAACTTGTCTCAGAAAATGTTTATCTCGTTTTGCACACCTTTCGGCTGCTTTGGTGGGAATTTCCATGGTGTAATCACGGCGTACCTGCGGCCGCCACATCATGCCCGTTATCTTCCCTCCCATGCCCCATCACTAAAGATACATCAATCCTTGAAATATAGTTTTGACATGTATAGACAGACGGAGAAATTACAAATGTAATAACTGCAAAAATGGTCTGAATTCTCATAAATAATGACATCACAATTTCTAAAAGAAATAAATCTATTGATTGAGTGATGAAATTTGAAAAGGCGGGGCGAGAATGCATACCTTGACTTAATTCCTAATTTGTTCATAACTCGTGATCATTTAAATTTCAATAGAAGAACAGTTTCAAAAGAACTCTTTGAGTTTGGAAACAAATATATAAAATGAATGTAATTGAAAATTATTTAGAAGAAGATCGATGTTTATGCAAATTTCAAATATAAAATATGTTTGAATTCTTACTCATCTACCATGGGTATGGATACCATTGCCGACCCATTCTCTAATAAATTGACTGATAAAATAATCATTTTTCACCAATTGTTGCATAGTAGTTTGGAGTGACTCTTATTTTTTAATTTACGAAACCACACTTTGATTCTTGTTTAACAGGAAGATCTCGACATAATTAAAATATTCAAATGTCCACGTTTCGTGCATCATGCAATTTTCTCGTATGATTAAGTGAAGCTTCAGGTAATATTTCCTACTTTTGACTTTCAATCAGCAAACCGCGAGCTGTTCAGGCGTGCAGGCTTCCCACAAGACGACAAAGAAAGACGGCACGGCTTCCCTCTCCACCGTTCAGAGCAAGCAACGATGGAATACATAAAAATTCGATCCCCATCACCACGGCGAACGAAACCCTTGCCGGAGATCGTCCCATTTCTGCGGTCTTTGCCATGGCGTTGTCGACTGACGGCTAGCTACAGAGAAGACGAAACCGGTGCCACCTTGGCATTCTCTGTGGTGGTCGTCTTCTTCTTCTTCACTCCGTTGTCGATCCTTGCTTTTCACTAGCAGATGAGACGTGTTTCCTTCTCTCTCAAGTTTGGTCATCGTTTCTCAAAGAACGCATCCGGCGTGCGTACCAGTCCAACGGCTACTTCAGGGGCGCCCCCAACCTCGAGGTGGTAGGAGCTAGGGCCCAGGGGTGAGCAAAAATCTTCAAAGAACAGTAGCCTCCGTCTCAATAACCGAGTTGAATCGACCAGTCCTAATCCGGGGTTTGTGTGCGGAATTGATATGAACCTCTTGGACCGACCGGATCAATATGTTTTTCTCCCTAGTAAAGATAAAGGTATTGCCAAAACCCTAAATCAAGCCGGTCCAAGCCGGAACCAATTGGTTCAGGTTTTCAATTCTACGGTGGAATTGGCTTAATCCAGGAAACGATCATCATCAGTGAAAGCGATCATTTTCACTATGACGCGATCATATGAGTTGAACACGACACAAATCAATGGTTTTTCGATTTATGTTGACGCAATTGATACAAAACGTGCCGTGTTCAGATCTACTTGGTATTATTCGAAATTTGACTCTGTTTAGTCGGATGGATGATGCTAACCTAATTGTCAATCCAACTTACATTGCCTTATTTGATATAAATTAGTTATATCTTTCTTTGTTATATTTTTTACTTCCTATGACTACAATATCAGTGCCCAAAGAAAACTGAAATTATCATCACTCGCTGTATATTTGATTGCGTTAAATGTTAGTATGCCGGCTTGTGTGGTATCTTGCATGGCAATTAAAAAAGGGGGAAAAAGCAAACAAATGAGAATAATAATGGCAATTGAATTCTTGTATATTAGGATGTGCTAGGGCAGTATGAGAAATATGCTATTATCATGGTCACGAGGTTTTCGTAACCAAGGAATCGTGCATGATCGAGGAGGACCTCCCAAGATTGCCCAAGGTTCCCACAAGAGCTTCCGGAATGTTGGGCGAGGCGATAATTGTGCCGACAAGCTAGAACTATCTCGGCATAAATGCCAGTAGGTGGTAGGTTAGAGGCATGATCTTATCCGCCAAGTTAAACGGCGATCAATAGTTATAATCTGAGGGCCACTAATGGGTGTCTTCCCTCTCATTGTAATCATTCAACCATTTCATAATCGAAGTTCCATTCTTTTGTTCAGATCTTCTCTCTTTAGAAACTCTCTCTCTTTAAAATTTGGATGAGCAAGCAAGTGAGCAATTGATTCCAAGATAGACTTAGCTTAAGCGCTCCAATGATCCCAAACAATCAAAGAGAGCTTAAGTCGTTGCACGATCTCGATCCTAGACAATCAACCCGTGACACTATACTCCTAAGTATTCTCGTGATTAATAGGGTGGCTGGTAGATAGAGAAATCAAATATCCACCATCAAATATAAATATACGTGTAGTTATGACTGGAGATCAATAGGTGGTTGATAGATAGAAAATTGAATCTCAACCGTTAGATAAAGATAAATGTACGGCGTCGGGTGAGCTCAATCTCGCCAATCTGGTGAGGTGAAGCCCTCGCTGACGTCTAGCGAGACTTGAAAGAGAAAGAAGATTAGGAAAAAAAAAAAAAGGAAAGAAAAAAGAAAAAGAAAAAAAATCAATATAAAAATAATTATAATTTCAATTTTTATAAAAAAAATATTTTTATTAAGTTGAAGAGGGAAAGAGAGAGTGTGAGGCTTGGGTTGGAAATGGGTTCTAAGTCCAACCCATTTAAGACCCATTCATCTTAAACTTTTAATTTTTAAATCCATTTAACTAGTCTTTTTAAAATGAAAGTGATCCATATATAACCCATTTATGATTTAAATGGGTTGTATATGGGTTTAAGACCCATTTGATAGCTCTACTGTTAACATGCATATGAATCAATCTTGTTTTTTCCTATCATGGATGAGAATAGATAAGATTTCAACAAGTGGTGCAATCAAAGAATATTATATAACTCAACTTTCTTATTATATATAGATGGACATGGATGGATAAATCTATAAATATAGAATAGATGATAACGGTTTTAAAGTCAAATATTAGATACATTACCAATGGAATGGAGTCATTGTTATAAATTAACCTAAGAATGACATTTAATTTCTCACTTAAAATTAGAATATTCCCATATAAATTTGCCATCTGAAATGAAATAAGTATGGTTAGGTCACCAAATTTTACAAGTTGATAAATATAACTTAGCACATCTTCTTTGGAAGGGAACCTGAAACCGACCAATCAAAACAAACACTCGGAATAAATAAGTTGTCCTAGTTAAGGACATCAACTTGTAAAATTTGGTGATCTAGTCATACTCATTTCATTTCGGATGGCAAAGTTGTATGGAAATATTCTAATTTTAAGTGAGAAATAAAATGGATTCTTAGGTTAATTTATAACAATGATTCTATTCCATTGGTAATGTATCTAATATTGACTTCGAAACCATTATCATCCATTCTACATTTATAGATTGATCCATCCATATCTATCTATATATAATAAAAAAAGTTGAGTTATATGACCTTCTTTGATTGCACCACTTGTTGAAATTTTATCCATTCTCGTCCATAATAGGAAAGAACAGGATTGATTCATGTGCATATTAACAACAGAGGCGTTAAAATGGGTCTTAAATCCTCATATGACCTATTTAGATCATAAATGGGTCATATATTGATCATTTACATTTTGAAGAGACTAATTGAATGGGTTTAAATAGGTCTTAAATGGGTTAGACTTAGAACCATTTTCCAACCTAAATCTCACATTCTCTCTTTCCCTCTTTAACCTTATAAAAATAGAAATTATAATTATTTTAATATTTATTTTTCCTTTCTCTTTTTCTTTTTCCCCTTTCTTCTTCCTCCTTCTTTAGCTGATGGCCGGCACGGCGACGGTCGACGATTAGCCAGGCAAGGCAGAGGCCTCGCCAACGTCTGGCAAGACTCAAGCTCACCGAAGTCAAGTGAGCTCGATCTAGCCAATTTGGTGAGGCTTGAGTCTCGTCAATCTAGTGAGGCAGAGGCCTCATCGACGTCTGGTGAGACTTGAGCTCACTAGCGTTGGGCAAACTCAATCTCGCAGACAATTGGCAAGGCTGGAGCCTCGAGCTTGCTGGCCATCATTGTGGCTAGCGATTGGCCGAAGAAGAAGAAAAAAACGGAAAAATAAATAGAGAAAAATAAAAAAATAATTAAAAAATATTTTTTTAAAATAAAATTAATTACAAATTCTATTTAATAATAATAATAATAATAATAATAATAATATTATTATTATTATTATTATTATTATTATTATTATTATTATTATTATTATTATTATTATTAAAAAGGAGTCAAGGAGGAAAATTTAACCATATTTTTCATATCAAATAGTAAAAAATATTTTATAATTTATTTTCGAATCGCAAGCAAAATATATATATATATATATATATATATTGTAATTTTCCTGAAAAATACTACTTGGAAAATACTTAAGAAACAAATGAAGGCATTTTTTTTTAAATTATAAAAATTGCCACTAAATTTGTATTGCATGAAATTATTTTAGCAATACCATTCTTTTAAAACCATCATAAAAATTAAGCTTTCTTAGTTTTAGTTAAATGGGTAGGGTATGGGTTGGAAATAGGTCAAGTCTGGTATGGGTAAAAATTTTGCACCACGATAAATGAATTATAAATGGGTTAAATGGGTTGATTTGAGTCGGACCATTTATGACTCGACCCGACCCCGTTTGAAAGGTTTAGTTAACAGCTCATAAGGAATTTAAAAAAAAAAAAATTGATGCTTTTTCTAAATTAGTATAACTTGAATAATTATTGGTTCGTCAATTTGGATATGACCCATTACAAGAGACAACAAATAAGCTTGATTAGCTAATAAATTATCATTCATAAGAGTGATAACTTAATTTTTTTCAGTTAGTCATTCATAAAGTCATCCAAATTGGGTACCATCCTATTTGAATTTTTCAAATTATCAGTTTGCCTATAAATTATATTTTTGCACTCAACATACATGATTTACCAAAAAATAATCCTATTTTTAGATAATTTGAAAACATTGATATATTTTGGGTTCCCTTTCAGCTATGTCAACAAGATTGACCGTGGCAAGTTAAAAGCATATCTTTTTCTTTATGAAATGTGCATAAGAAATCCCCAAAAAAGAAGAAGAAAATTCCTTATATATATAGTAATAATTATTTATTATAATTTAGATAGACATGACTTTATGTTTTCCATAAAGAAGAATTGTACACAAATTGCAAGTACTCACATGAGTAAAGTAAAAATACAATAGCGTAGTTCATTACTAAAGAACGAGATTGTTGCATAGTATATGAACTAGCTTTTCAGTCTACACAATATGCAAGTTTTCGCTATAAAGCACCTATTATATTTTATTAACATAGTATTCCGATGTCCTTAATTTTCCTCTCCTTTTATAGTTTTGTTGAGATCTATTATTGTAAATTAAAATCTCATTGCTCGCAAAAAAAAAAAAAAAAAAAAAACAGTTAGAGAAATGCATATTATTTATCCATTCATTCAAAAGATCATAAGGAAGCTAATATTTTTTGCTCGAACTAATTCACTAATAAAAATAAAAGCATGAAAGCAACCACACGCTCACAGCATATGGTCGAGAGCTAGTGTTAGTTAAGAAAATAATTGTGAATAAAAAAGAACCTCTAAAAATATTCAACTCGACATGAAGAATTGCGTTTCTCTTGAAATAAATTATTATATCAATTTCCATAGTAAAATAAGAAAAATACGTAAATTTTGTTTGTTTCATCACCTCAATTTTTTTTACCA
Source organism: Eucalyptus marginata (assembly GCA_014182565.1). NCBI lineage: Eukaryota > Viridiplantae > Streptophyta > Magnoliopsida > Myrtales > Myrtaceae > Eucalyptus > Eucalyptus marginata. The sequence continues at coordinate 6,710,972 of CM024592.1, forward strand.
TAAATCTCAAGGCCTTTTGCCTTGCGTGACGTCGGAACTTACTGGTGAATAATTTGACATTATCTTTAGCACAATATATATATATATATATATATATATATATACACACATATATTGATGTCAAAAAAAAAAAAAAAAAAAAAGGAGAAAAACCACTAAGGGTTCGTTTGGTAACTATTCAATATCAGGAACAATTTCCGTTCAAAAATGATTATTTTTTATTATGTTCCCGAGAATGATTTCTGAGTATTTGAATGCGTTTGGTGATTGTTCAAAATTTTTATCCTCGAAATAGAATTGTATTTGGTAGGACTTTTAATTTTTTTTTTTTTGTTTCTTTCAATTTTTAATACTTTTATTATATTTTTCTTATTTTTCTATTTTCTCTTTCTCTTTTTCCTTTTTCCCTTTCTTTTCTTCTTCCTCTTTCTTTGTGGTCGATTGTCAAAGGCTCGCTTAGCCACCAAGAGACTCAGCCTCGCCCTGGCCCGGCAAGGCCGAGCCTTGCCCAATTTGGTGAGGAGAGCCTCGCCTAGCCACCGGTGAGGCTAGGGCGTAGCTGACCTTGCGTTACTTAGGTGAGATCGAGCCTTGCCAGTCGGCGCGAGACTGGGCCTCACCAAGTCAGAGTGAGGCCGACCTCATGCCATCTGGCAAGGCCAAGCCTTCGACAATTGCTGGCAGCGGAGGCAGCGGCCAGTGACCGACTAGGAGGAAGAAGAAGAAGAGAGAAGGAGAAAATAAGAAAATAAAAGAGAAAAAAGAAAAATAGGTTGGACTTGATTTTGAAATTATTCCCAAGAACAAAAAAGCAACTTTCTTTTACTTATTGATTCTATTCCAAATCTATTTCCAAGAATAAATTTGTTCTCCGAAATAAAAAATTTATGAAACGGATTTCTTTTTTTTCTTGTTTCCAGAAATAAAAAATAGAATTAGTCACTATTGGACAAGTTAACAAGCAAACCTAAAGAACCCAAATTATACTCACCATGACATATTTATCTTTAATTTTTTTTTTGTGATGTCAAAAATTCTAAATTTATACTTGTGTGACACATTGTGCTCATGAGACTTAAGTCAAATAAAAACAAGTCATTTTGGCTAAAAAATCATCTAATGAAATTTTGAGTAAGGATAAATATATCACATGGATACATGAGATTTTTATATCATAAGGAAAAAGAGAATTTATGGTAAATATGTTATAATGAGTATAGTTTGGAGTTTTTCATGTTCAAAAAAAAAAAATTGTAGATAAATGTACTACAAGGGATATAGTTTAGGGTTTTTAATGACTTTTTCCCTATAAAAATGAGAATATTTCCAATGACCAGCTTTCACAAGGAAGCTCCATGAGCCAATGCATGATATTAAGATTTGAAATTCCTGGATCCTAATGTAATTATCATGCAATCCCATAAATCTTCGACTTAACAAATTTTTAATTCACGATTGAATCCTTCTCATTTAGAATTATTTGCTTAATTTTCCAAAGATTTAAAATTGTAGATATTTCAATTCACCATACCTTGGAACTTTTTCACTTTACTTTCATAAACTTAAGCGTATGCTCTTCTACCGGTATTATAATCATATACGATTTTAAGGAATGCTCAAAAGCGTGTCAAACAAAAAGTTTTGAGTAAATATTTGTCAAAATAAGTGTAAAGTTGTCAGGAAGCAACATCTACCACACTTTGAAATTTTAGTTGATTAGTGAATCACTTGCTTTTTTGAACTTTAGACGGAGAACCTATTGCAATTTGCTACCAATTCGTTTGCTATAGTAATATAGAATTTATCAGATTACGAAAGTTTGGGTTAGGCGATGAGATTAAAAGATTAATCTGAGGAAGAGCAAGAAAATTGAGAAGCATGAAAATAGGCAAACATAGTTTTCCATAATTAATCGAATATAATTTTAGTGGCCCGAACTTTATTCATGCTAATCTTGCTTACAGAAAGAGCCTTTTGGATACTTGAATTTGCTTCATATTGCCAAATTATCTCTTTTTGCACGGCAATCAAAAAAAGAAAAAAAAGAAAACGTGAAACAATTCCTGTTATTGAACTATAAAAATGCATGAAATAGTTTCCATTGTCGGAAAAGGTCCACACACTTTCCGAGTAACATCATTTTGCCGAAAACTTTGAGAAATTATCTCACTTCACAAATTCTTTTGGCATTTTCCCTAATTAATAGGCACGTGTAATTATATCAAGTAAAACAACAAATAAATAATGATATAATAAATTCAGAACATTACAATTAATTGGCCTCATTGAAGAAGAGGAGTAAACTTTAGATGTGACGGTCAAATTGAATGGAGTTGGCCTTGATTTCTAATGCGCCTGTGATTTTTTGCAAGTCGGGTTCTTCATTGGCCTTATCATCATAATGTTCGATACATTAATGTTATTTGAAAAATGTAAGTACTAATAACTGACAAAAGGCTTCTTCTGCCATGAAAAGAAAAGCCTAGATAAGCAATTGATATCAATTATTTAGCTGTTATATTGGCAAATTATTATGCCTACTTAATAGCCCATATGTAATTAAGTTTAAATACGTGCAAAACAAAAGGAGTCATAATTTAATTGATTTCATTAAATAGCCCAAATTGAATGGAAAGGACCATCGATGGATTTGTAGACGAGAAACAGAGCTGGGGAATGCTGTGGATTCAGGCCTGTGGCCTCGATGGATGATAGATATGGCCTGGGCTGGGCCTTCGATTCAATAAGCGACCAGATCTTCTTTCTGAACATTTTGTTAATGAAAAGTCAAATTGTTGAAGTCAGCTAACATTGCATCAAAATTTTATGGATTAATATGTGATGATTTTTTAGCTGATTAGCTGGGTTGCGGAGGAAAAAACACCATTATGAACGCAACCAAGGTAGTTTCTAATGATAAAAATAAAATGTATAGGTAATAAATGGACGAATGGCCATCGAGGCTCAAAAGGCGAATAAGCTGGGTTGCCTACACGAGGAAGTCCAACTAGCCCTACTTTGGCCTAAACTTGACCCAAAAACTTCCAACTATTTATGTTAAGGGTACGCGTGGGGGATATATTAAGCTTGACCTTTGAACTCGGACTCAGCCTCGGCCTGCCCAATAAACAGTAATTCAGAAAAGAGTATTTTCCTCCATCATCGTGTTTGGGGATGCATGATAGAAGTCCATTATATACTAATGCAAGATACAACAACAAAAAGAGCATACTAATGCAAGGAAGTCCAACCGGCCCTACTTTGGCCTAAACTTGACCCAAAAACTTCCAACTATTTATGTTAAGGGTACGCGTGGGGGATATATTAAGCTTGACCTTCGAACTCGGCCTCGGCCTGCCCAATAAACAGTAATTCTAAAGAGAGTATTTTCCTCCATCATCTTGTTTGGGGATGCATGATAGAAGTCCATTATATACTAGTGCAAAATACAACAACAAAAAGAGCATACTAATGCAAGGAAGTCCAACCGGCCCTACTTTGGCCTAAACTCAACCTGAAAACTTCTAACTATGTATGTTAAGATCAAGCATGGGGGATATATTAAGCTTGACCTTTGGACTTGGACTCGGCCTCGGCCCAATAAACAATAATTTTGCAAAGAGTATTTCCCTTCATCATTGTGCTTGGGAATGCAAGATAAAAGTCCATTATATACTGATGCAAAATACAACAACAAAAAGAGCATATCAAACCATTCTAATGTAATTAAGGCCGATTAGATCGCTTCACCTATAAAATTATTTTGAGGATATTTGGTACAATTTTCACTCACTACTCGTGATCATAAAAGGAGAGCATTTTATTCTTGAAAGATATTTAACAATAGTTTCACGGGTGCTGAGAGAGAATTGTCCTACCAAAGTTTTAAAAAGCTAGGTTTAAAGGGTTATTGACATAAATCAATTGTATAAATAAATACAATTGATTCTCTTACCTTTTTTTTGCTTTTCAAAATTGACACCATTCCCATTTTCCCTTATCTAATTATATAAATAAATACAAAAGAAAACCATTTTCTTGCAGCGCAAGCAGCTGTTCGAGGTGAAGGGACTTGAGGCGCAAGTGAAGTCCGTCCACCGCGCATCTAAGGCGGCTCTTACTACCGCCATGAGCTGTAGGTTGAGGAGCGCTGATCTCTCTTTGGCCGGTGAAGCCCAGGCAAAGGAGACTGTGAAGCCAGCGTCAAAGCCCAGTGCCCGAACACAGGAGCCACAGCGGAGCAGCCACAACAATGAACATGGCGAGTGGCGGTGATGCATCTAAGCATGAAACAGAAAAACATCACTCATCCCGATCCTCCTCGACTTCCACCTATGGCGGAAGTAGGAGTCGCGACGCTGAAGATCTGGCCACAAGGCTGAGCAAGTTTCTAGCGACTTCTCCACATGTGGGATTGAAGAGAAAAGGGGTCGGAGGTGGAGGAGGGGTTGTTGCTTCGTTGGAGCTGGAGCTGGAGTTGGCTCCGGCGATTGAGAGGTTAAGGACGTTGAATGGGGGAGCAACGTTGGAGCTCTGTCCCTTCTACAAAAAAGATTCAAGGTCGGGACTTTCTTGGTGCTTGATAATTCCTTCTTTTCACCCGGTGGTGATGGATGCACATTTTACAGAGCTGAGAGTGGTCTTGGTTTTTTAATGCGTACTTACACACCAATGTTGATGGATCCTCAAATGCAGAAACTTATTATTATTATTTTTTTTTTTTTGGGGTTGAATTTGTTGAGTGAAAATGGCTCGTCGGGACATGTTTTGGTGTTTTCTTAGGGACGCCATTCATTGTCGATACACTCATTCCGCTCTTGTTGTGTTGAAGGATGTTCGGCATATTCTTTCCCCCATCTTGGAAGGGGGAGGTTGGGGGTTCAAATCCCTACCTTCTCAGGGGGATTGGGGTGGGGACGATTTCATTTCAGGAGTGGGTTTTCGACTCCCACGCCCTGCAAGGAGGTAGAGCAAAAGTCTGAGAGTAAGTGTTAAAATAGGATTAGCGTAGGACTGACCAAAAAAAAAAAAAAAAACTACGGTGGCCGTAGCAAGGGATGGTCCCACGGCCCTATTTATTGCACCCCACTGCTGGAATTGCGGTCGACCAATGCTTTTGCATTTATAAAAAAGAATCCATTTCATTGTGATCAAATATGTTGAGACATTTTATTAAAAAGAAGAGATCCGATGATTTTCATGCCGTGAAATTTTATTGACTTGCCAATGGTTCACCTGTTTTAGACATAATTAATTTTTTGAGGAAATTCTTAGTTATATGTCAGAAATGACTGTGATTAATAAATAGGTATTAGGAATAGGCTACCTTTTATTTTCTAATGGTATCTATAAATTAACTTAAAAATCATCTACTAAAACGGAGCAATCGCAAGGATGCTAAAGGGGCGAGTCCTAGATTTCGCCATAATTAAAAATAAAAGTATTCTATCATTGATTTGAAAATCGTGATACACTTTTTGATTACCAAATATACAGTCCCATTGTTTAAGTAGAGAATCTTTTAAGTTTAGATATTTATAGTTAGAGATATTTAGTTTATTATTTTCATTTATTTAGTAGATTCCTTGTTTAGTCAACATCTCTTGAGTATAAATAAATTACTTGGATATATATTGAGAAAGAATTTTCCTTTATTTATCGACTCTGATAATTGGGTTTTTCTAGCCGTAAAGACCCTAGCTCTTGAATTTTCCCCAAATCATCGCTCTTATGGTGCTGTTGGCTTGTGTAGCGGCTGATGTCTCTACCTCTTCTTCCATGTGCAGCCATGGCAACCTCAATCGGAATGCCTCGCTGTCTCTTCCGCATTTCGCTCACTATCGGCGTCTGTCGACATCCCTGTCAATTGTTATCAGGTGATTTCCCTCGTTCAAATGTTAGTTTGCTCGTTTCCCTGCTTAGGGTGCAGTCCAACTGAGAAATGAAGCGAAATTACTTCTTATTACTCGGTTGCTCATTCACCAACAGACGAGAGTTAGCTTGGAAGGATGTCATGGCAGAGGGCCGATCCAACGTGAAATTGATACTTTTTCCGTATACTTTGCTAATGCGCCGCTCTTCATCATGGCTAATATTTTCAAGGCCTTACTAATCCACAAATCGTTCATTGCATTCACTGTTATCTGCCGTTTTTGCACTTCTGTTTTGTCCATTCGGTGAACCGCTCACGGCAGATTACATTTGCTTACAGCTTCTTGGTCTCCCTGATCAAGCAAAGAAAGATGAGATCGTACGGTCAGTTATGCAATTGAAACGTGCTGAAGTAGAGGATGGCACTTGGTAATTGTCGCTTGGGCGTTTAACATGGACATCGACTTTCAATTAAGTTTAGCTTGTAGCTAACTAGCTTAATTAGTGTCCTTTTTGCTTAGCTCCAAAAGGGTGAATCTTTCTTTCTTTCTTTCTTTCTTTCTTTCTTTCTTTCTTTCTTTCTTTTGGTGACGATTGATCGGTGGTTGTTTAATTAGAGTGAGTGTTAGCATAAAAAATGATACGATTTTGTTTGGTATTATTTTGTAGTTGAATTGTACCGTAGTTATAATGCCACATGTTAAAAAACCCTTAAGGCGTGTGTGGGACAACCCCGGTTTATGTTAATAAACCTTTAAAACTAGTTTCTCAACACTTTGGTGGGACCATTCTCTCACAACACCCATGAAACAATTATTAAATATCCTTCAAAGATTAAAATGCTTTCATTTTTTATGATCACAAATAGTGAATGAAAATTTTTCCTAATATCCTCCAATTAATTTCTAAATGAAGCAGTCCGATCGGTCTCAGTTACGATAGACCGACTTAATATATATACTTTTTGTCATTTTATTTTGCATTCGTAAACAATGGACTTCTATCTTGTATCCCCAAGCACTATGAAAGATGGAAATACCCTCTCTAGAATTAGTGATAATTGGGTAGTTCGAGGCCGAGGCCAAAGGTTGAGCTTAATATATCCCCAAGCCTACCCTTTACATAAAAGTTAGATAGAAATTTTCAGGTCAAGTCTCGACCAAAGTGGGGCAGGCCAGATTTCCTTGTGCATGCAAGCCCTCTTATGCGCCTTTTGAACCTCAATGGTTGGTTGATTACCTAAACATTTTATTTTTATCATGAGAAATTATATTCATTGCGTTCATAGTTGTATTTTTCCTCCACAACCCAGCTAGTCGAGAAAAAAAATTTCTTCACATCAAACATTAGTCTATAAAATTTGAGTACGATGTCAACTCACTCAGCAATTTAATTTTTCGTGGACAAGATGTTCAGAAAGAAAATTTGATCACTCATCGAATTGAAAGCCCAGCCCAGGTAATATCTATTATCCTTAGAGCCCACAAGCCCAAATCCACAATATTCCCTCGTTCTGCTCCTCATCTGCCGTTTTGGTGTAAACTACATTTAATCTGATATTGTACAAATATTTGTACAGTATCTTCTTGGATGGTCCTTCCTTTGTTCATACCTGATCCAATTTAATCTGATGTTGTCTAAATATTATGGCGAAGTCATGTCGTGCTGATCAAGCTCATTAAATTTTATTGAAGTAGACTTTATTGACTTGAATTGAATATAATTCAAATAATATTTTTCATAAAACATGTCAAACGCATGGTCTCTACGAACTATGCGTAGTCTCAAAAGCACACTGGGGTAAACATGTGTTAGAAAATTTGACATCTGATCAACTCTCTCGACATTCGAGGCCAAAATTACAACACGTGTGTTCAGAATTTAAATAGATACGAGGTCAATTTAAAAAAAAAATCAATAAATAAGGGATCAAAATGTAAATATGTAAAAAAAAAAAATTTAATAGAAATAATAAAGGGGAAAGAAGGAAAACCTAGTCTTCTTTTTTATTTTGATTCACACTTTTCGTGACACATAATTCATCTCCAATTTTTTTCTCTTTTCTTTCGTGACACATAATTCATCTCCAATTTTTTTTCTCTCTTTTTTCGTGACACATAATAAATAAGGGATCAATGTGGATTGATTGTTTTTTTCCTTCAAGTTTTATGGATTATTAGAATGGAATTGAATTTGTCAAATTGAAATAATAAATGATATTAACAAATGGATTAATGTTTTTGGTGTAAATTCATTGTAGTCTCATTTTAATTATTTATTTATTTTTGAATTTGAATCGAATTAATTTGATTGAAATAATAACAAAAAATGATAATATATAATCTATATAAAAAAAATATGCATTTAATATATAACGTGTACCAATGTGTCAAAATTCTCTATTTTTGAGAAATAAGGTATCGATGTGTCGTGTCGTATCGTGTCGTGTTGTGTTACATGTTGCATATTATGTGCAAATGTCGATGTTACTTAGCCTAGGCTAAGGCATCAAAGACCCAATCCTGGATTCTAAGGTCTTGGGAATGAGAGTTAGGGTTCTAATGCCCAAGTGCAGATTTTATTATCCAAGCACTAGTATCTAGTCATATTAAGAAAATTGATTTTCAATTTTTCAAAGAGGAAATAATTTGCCAACTCATATATGGATTATCAATTCTCATTTAAGTGATTTACCAATTTTTGAAATAAATTATCAACTAGTTTTGGGTTATCAACTCTCATTTAAGTTACTTATTATCTTGGTGCTTTTAATTTATCAAACTATTGATAATATATATCCATTTTCATTTGTTGTTTCTTCCAAAAGCATTAAATCTATGAACTATTTTTTTCTTGAACCTGTTTCAAAAACTTGCAAAAATTTTTATTTAGCTCAGACTACGTTAACTGCCTCACCAATGTTTTTTACTTTAAATGAGACTCAGAAATGAAGATTTATATCAGACTCATATCACACTCGTGCTTCACTCCAAATTAAATGCCAATTTCGACAAGACTTATTTTAATAATATAAGTTATCTACGCGGCTCACGGAAAAGCTGACTTAGCGGATGATGGTGAAAAACGTCATCTTTTTTGCCACAAAATTGCCACCTCAACAATAAGTCCCTAGAATTGATTAAAAAATTAAAAAAAGGGGGTGGGGGAAGAGAGCTTCGACGAGGGCTATGGAGGCATGCAACGTTCTTCAATGTAAAAAGGTGAAGATTCTTCAATTGCGTTTTGCCAACGTTGTTTGGGAAAAGAATATGTCTATGACACGTTCTATGACTAGAAAAGTAATGAACATACAATGAAGAAAACAAATTAATTAAAATGTCAAAATGTCAACCACATCGAACGTTGACATGACCAGTAAAACACCGCATTCCCTTCGAATTTCTTCCTTGCATTGAAATGAGGTTGGGATGGCATTCATTTTTTACACGGAGGAGTGAAGGATCTATCGTGAACCTGGAAGTTTGAGACAAAAACAACATATAGTTATGTGGTAATTATAATGAACCATGTTCATATATTTTTCTTTTGAATTGGCACTCTGTCATTTGAGGGTCATAGGCAGGGTGGTAGCAGAAAGAAGAGTGTTGCTTGTTGGTATCATCGAGACTGTTGACCGTATTGATCATGGCATGCTACCAAAAGGAAGAGACTGCGAACATTTTCCCAAGTAATCCTATGCTTTATAAGTGGATCCAGTAACATATCGTCTAGCTTGTAAATTATTATATATCAAATATCAACACAAGCTCATGATGTGAGCTTGCGTAGCGGAAGGTTACAGAAGAGAATATTGGCCTTCGGAAAAATTGGTAGTAGCATTGTTTCCCTTTCTCTTACTCGTAAGAGGGCTGTTTCTTGTTTCATATGTGAATTCCTATACTTCTAAATGTTGCTTCTTTGATCTAGAACCGATGCAACGGTTACGAATACAATTTCGTGACCTGGTTTCTATCTCCCACTTGCACCGGTCCCTGTTTTCTCTTCTTGGATGGTTCTTCCTTTGTTGCATACGTAATCCAATTAAATGGATACTAGACAAATATTGTGGTGAAGTCACTGTTGGATATTTCAATAATATTTTGAAATATGCAACAATAATAGCTTCGATAAAAGTTATGACCGCGTTGAAGACCGTTATTATTTTTAACGGTCACATAACGACTTCTTAACGGTCATATAATGGCTTTTTAATCGTTTTGTAATGTTTAATTTATTTCTCAAATAAATCCTCCATTATTTTACAACAGCTCTTTTAACGGCTCTATTTTGTCTGAATATAAAAATAAAATCTCATAAGACAATCTAAAAAAAGATACAATGAATGAAAGAGAGAATATCCATTTTTTAAAAAATCTTTCCTTTCCTTTTCCTTTTAGCTGGGTTATACACAAAAGTTGTTTTGTTTCCTTCTAATATTCAGTGCAGAGTATAAAGGAAGATTTGTTGTATCTTGGGAGGATAGCCGCTGAAATCTTACGCACCGAATTTCGTACTCCAAGGGGCGGAATTATCATGTGTTTGCACGCCTCAAACATTTGTTTTTTCTATTTTCTAATCCAGTTATTATTAATTTTTCCAACAGTCATGTTGTCCTAGTTGACTTTATCGACTTCAATTGAATATAATTCAAAAACATGTCAAGAGCACGAACTCCATGGACTAAGTGTAATCTCAAAAGCAATGCTTTAAGAGTTGTCGTATACCGCATAAAAAGATTAATAAAATATGACCATTTCCATTGCCAACTTAAAATTCGAGTCCCATGCAAGATAAGCAAAATTCTTACCAATGAAAATTACTAATAGAAGGCTACTTCTAAATGTCTACAAAATCCTACTTGAACTTATTGATGGAAGATCGATTTAGTGCTACCTCAAAATCTTGGTTCAATCCATAGAGGCGGAGATTCAATCCATAGAGGCGGATCAAAATTATAATCAGTTTTTTTGTCAAACTCAATTCTTCCATCTTCCATGTGGTATATTCCGATGTCGTCCCAGCAGCTAAAGTAAATACAGTTTGGCTTGATAACTTGCTGGTTGATCTCATCAACCCGTATTGAAAAGGAAGAGTTGAAACCCACGAAGAGGGATACATTCGCCATGTTCTCAAGCTCCGTCCACTTTCTAGTATCTAAATCAGCGACGAAAACCTGAAAATTGGCGGTTCCATACTTTTGCTCTTGTTGTTCAAATCGTAAGATCAGCAATAGACGGCCCGCCGACTCCACCAAGTACTCATTTATAGCAAAATTTATGCTATCTAGAAATTCCGGAGATTCGGGAGTCTCCAATATAACTTGAGTTGTTGGATATGGTCCATCCACATCACAAGTGAATATAACAGCCTGGTAGCCAAGGGCAACAAATTGCCCCTGGTAATGGATGACATCCAAAACACCATTATCTGGGTGGTCCGGGGGTGTCAACTCTTTCCACTCCTTATTTCCGGGTTTCCAAAAGACTAATGGTCCGGAGGGCGAGCAAATGACCACGACCGTATAGTCTGGAGATGAAGCGGGGCTTGCAGACAAGAAAAATTTGCGGAGGAAAACCCGGCAATAGTCATCCGGCTGTTCTTCTACCTCGGGACCCCATTTGGGTAGTGTTTTTGCACTAGGGAGCTCAATGATGTCGTCAGCACGTGACAGGGCACGTGACAGGGGATTCAGCATGTGGATTTTCCAATCCTTGCCGATAGTCAAGATCCAACCCCGTGAAGAGAAGCACCTCTTGCCCTTCACTTCCGGCATTAAAACTCTGTGAATTTGCGAACTGAAGGGGCTGTAAAACTCAGCCCACTCTGTCTTGGTGTTCTCATTGTCCTCGAGCATCCACCATGGGTAGTCGAACCTCTCTTTGAATGCGGCAGCACGCCACGTCGAGCACACGGATCGGAATGCGAACCAATCCCTAGAAGAAGCCGTCTCGAGCACAGTTCTAGCAGCTCCGGGAGGAGATCGGCCCAATTCTGCGCCATTGTTTTCTTTTTTTTCTTTTTTTGGTCGTGCTCCGCCATTGTTGATTCGCGAATTGGAGAGAAAGCAGAAGATCGGCGGGTTGTGCAGAGAGAGGGGGCAGGATTTATATGATGCATAATTCCCAAGGGGTAGAGAAAATATTTATATATTTGCCACAAATAAAAAGATACACTCAAGCCAAATAGGAAATAACTATCTTTTCAAATATACATCGCTGAAATAGATAAGTGAAGAATATATCGTCGAGCCAAAAGAGAAAATCCAAATAATATAATTCTTGTTAGATAAGTGAAGAATATATCATCGAGCCAAAAGAGGAAATCCAAATAATGTAATTCTTGTCAGATTTCGGTATCATGAGGTGGGAGAAATTGCAAATAAAGGGATTTGTTGAAAAGAAGCGTTTATTGATTTATTTATTTTGATATAATATGCTTTTGGATTTATTAAAAAGAATCGATTTCATTGTGATCAAATACGTTGACACATTTTATTGAAAAGAAGAGATCCAATAATTTTCATGCAATGAAATTTTATCAACTTACCAGTGATTTGCCCGTTTTAGACACAATTAGTTTTTTGAGGAAATTCTTGATTATATGCCAGAAACAACTGTAATTAATAAATAGGTATTAGGAATAAACGGCATCAACTTTTGTTTTCTAAAGGTATCTAGAAATAAACGGAAAAATCATCTACTAAAACGGAGCAATCGCAAGCATTATAAAAGGGGCAAGTCCTAGATATCGCCATAATTAAACATAAAAGTATCCTATCATTGAATTGAATGTCGTGATACACTTTTTGATTACCAAATATATAGTCGCCTTGTTTAGGTAGAGGATCTTTTTAAGTTTAGATATTTATAGTTAGGAATATTTAGTTTCCTTTATTTCGTTCGCTATTATCAATTTTCATTTATTTAGTAGATACCTTCCTTAGTCGAATCTTAGTGACTTTGAACAAGTGATGCAGTAAATATGACTCCGGTTCGGTTTCGGCATAATTTTACCGAGTGAAAGTTGTACTGTTTTTACGTTCTTTCTTTCCATTTTGTTAAGAGGGGCAGTCTGTGACACTTTTTAAAAGAAAATTCTAATTTCCTTCCAAGGCATTAATTTCCTCGTAAAACAAGTGACTAATTATTTAAGTCGAAGTTTTTCCTGCGAAATATGTTTGTTAGCTGTCGCGGAGAAGTTGTTTATAAGACTTTTTTTTTTTTTTCAAAATTACCTTAAAACAAGCTCAACTGATCATTTCAATCTTAAAATTTGTCTATTGACTTCATACAGAAACTGCAATGTCTCTCGTGGATAATTTTCCAAATAATCACATGCTTCATGATGTGACCAATGACCATGCAGGGTGGAAGGTGAAAAAATAAAAGAAATTGGGCATCAATTTACTTGCAAAACTTGTCACAAAAGTACACTTGCAAAAAGTGCAATCAACTCCTAAAACTTTTCAAATTGATACAATCGAGTCATTTTATTAATTCTGTCCAACTTGGCTAATGAAAAATACTGATGTAACTTTTTTTAATATCATCTCTCTCTTACATGGCATTGACATGGCTAAAATACAAAACATGAGGTTAAAACGATATCATTTTGTCTAAATATGATTTTTAAAACATGAGGAAAGGATGGTCCTAGCACTATTGTAACCAGCTTAAACCGTTGGGCTTTTTCACATTGATTTTATTATTTCACTATCTTCTCATGTAATTTGATGAAAGCGCTATTATCAGCACAAAGAGGACTTTCGGTTTGTTGGCAATTTAATTTTTCTACGGAATTTTTTTGATTTGTGGGAAATGGGAAAAGGGAAATGCTTCTTTGCTTGCAAAATCGAATCTCTTCCGCAATTTCCTAGGAGGAAAAAGAATACAACACAACCAAAATCAGAATTTTCCAACTAAAAACCCAATCTTTTTTTTATTATTAACCGCTGAGATTTGTCCCGGTGACCACCCTTCCCACATAAAAATGGGAGGTGGGAGGTTCAAATCCCCACATTCTTAAAAGGGTTGAGATAGAGACGATTTAGTTTCGGATGTGTTTCATGTGTGGATTTCGACTCTATGCTCCGCAAAAAATATGACAAAAGTCTCGAGAATGAAAGTTATAGTAAGAACAAAGTAGAACCGAAAAAAAAAAACGAATTGATAATCATTGAATGAAAAATAAATAAATTATAAGTGCCAATTAAATTTTTAGGAAAAAGTCACCAAAATCTAAATTATATTTATTGTGACATATTTATCTTGAACTTTTTTCGAGACTTAAAAAGCTCATTAATAAATTTACTCGAAATTATTTTTCTTACATAAATAACCTCAAATTTGTACCTGTGTAATACATTTGCCCTTTAGCAAGGTTCTGTTAGATAATTTTGGTTCGTTTTAAGGGATTTTTTTTCTCTATATTATTTTATGACAAATTCCTCGACAAAAAGAATGATAATGATAAATTTGCAATAACAATTGATGAATACAATATAGACCTTCCCTTGCAAGTTGCTTTACAGGTCGTCCGTGGTCAAACCACAGTCTACTTCCCTTCCCCATAGCCGCCATCGTTCAGCCGTCGATGTTTCTTCTCCTACGCTGGCGCTTCGGCTCGATTTGCCCTAAGGAGGCCAATAATACCCTGACACGTGTAATAAGCCAGGAGCCCACCACTTCATCGTTGGTCCGTCAAATCGCGCCTTGGCATGAGCACGGCTCAAGCATATCACAACCCTCTGTCAAGATTAGTAAAACTTGGTTGTAAATAGCGAATACGATTTTCAAGCTTTCAATTACAACCGGTTCGTTGCCTTTTTTTTTTTTTTCGCGGTGCAGTTGATATTCAAAAGTTGAGATGTTCAGTCATAATTCATCGCTTTTTTAGTAACATATTATGTAATCATAATAAATTCCCAAAATAAGATCTAAAAGCCCTTTACAAAAATGAATCTAGTTATTTAAAAACCAGCTAATAATTCCCCCACATTGCTTGCTATACCTTGTTTATATACAATCACAAAAAATCCCAAATTAATATACATGAGAAAAATTTATCATAAACTAATTATTTGACAACCAAAAATCTCAAACTAGTACACCAATGACAAATTTATCACAAAAAATCCCAAATTAATATACCGAAAGCCAACATTTGCTTTCTTTTTCTTTTCTTTTTTATTTTATTTTTTAAAATTTTCGATTTTTTAATTTTTTAATTTTTAATTTTAATAATTAGTGATAGTTATGTAAATACTCCTAATGTCTACGCATAATGGATTTTAATGAAAATATATACTGTCACGACCTACCTCTCGAGAGGAGGGAATAGGTTTAAGGGTATTGCCTAAAGGACAAGCCTAAGGCTCATAATTAGGCGTGTGCTCTCCCATGCCCATACCTCGTGTGACTTGGAGCATTCTCAAGAATTTCGCAAAAATGAGTCACTACTAGCCTATTAGGGTCGGCTAGAAATCAAGTGAGGCACGAGAGTATCCCACACTTCCTACGCAACTAGAGAATAAATGGTTGGGGACTTGATTACACTAATTGACCAATTAGTACCTTTTCGTTACCTAATATTGTTCATTTTAGAAAAAATGATTTTTGTCAAGCATTTTGGATTGATTTTGTACATATCCACTAACATGTGAGATGATCATGCGGGTGTGCAACCATTAAAATAACAATTAGCAATTAAGAAAAGTGTTTAAATAAATTACATGGAAGAGCAAATATTTAACATCAAAGAAAATATGAACACTAATCCTAACTAGACTAAAGGGAAGCCAAAATCAACCTACCAAGATTGGCTGATCAAAGGGTATTCGTCTTTAAAGACAACTAAACCCTAAGGTGAAGCCCTAAAGGCTTACTCGATTTTTTATAGCACAACTCTAGAGTTAAGAAACTTCCATTTTTGAGAAAACAACTCATAAAATCTTTTTTATAAAAATTTTCAAAAGAAAATTTGAATTTCTTGACATCTTTCTTTTTTTTTTTTTTTTTAATTTTTCTAATTTTTTAATTTTTCATTTTTTTTAAAAAAAGGTCGAATTTTTAATATTTTCTGAATTTGTTTTGAATTTTTCTTATTTTCAATTAAAAATCGTTTTCAATTTAAAAAAAAAAAAATTTAATTAATCTTTTCTTTCTTTTGTCTTTTCTCACTGCGCCCTTTCCCTGCACCATTTGCTCAACGGCCCTTCCCGAAGCCAACTTTTGCCATTTTATAGTTTTTTTTTTTTTTTTTTTTTTTTTTTGCTTTTTTCCTTTCTTTATTCTTTATCCTTTTTTTTCTTCTTCTTCTTTTTTACTTCATCCTTTCCCTGCACCTTCCCCTTCTGCGACTCCTCCTTCCCGAAGCCCCTTTTTATCTTATTTTCTCTATTTTTTCGCTTTCTGCATTTTTTTTCTTTCCATCATTTAAAAAAAAAAAAAAAAAACTACCTTCTTCCTCAATGCACTCTCACGCCCAACTCTTCACCGAAGCCATACTTCAACCCGGACCTCGCCCACACGACAACACCAATTGGCGTAACCATTGTCCCTTCCATTGCTGAACCACCGCCGTCCACCAGACGTTCATCACCACCAGTGCCGACCACCTACTCCGGCCACCGTCTCTGACGCTAAAAATAACGCGTCGATTCGAAACACACGAATATTTCACGCAAACTATACAGAAATGCAACATAAGTAATGAAAACTAACACGATTTAAGAGAGATAGCAACATGCACTAGTCGATTCCGAGTTAAAAAACACAAACTATATTTCGGGAGCATTTTGTCAAACCTTGGGTGTGCAGCAGCTAAAAGGGCCATACGGGCTCACTCGAGGCTCGAATTCGGGTAAAGGTCAACACAATATGCACAAGTAATACTCAAGATCCGCTAAGGGACATATTAATCACACTCGAATAGATGTGAACACAGCAAGTATCTTCAGCCACCACATACTCACGGACTCGAATCTCTTTCAGGCATTTCAACAACCGGTTAGCATACACAACAAAAACGAAGGATCTTCGGACTGGTATGGACTCGAGCACAGGCCTAGACGTCTATCGATATGCACTAGGACATCTATGAGCTTTCATGGAGGACCGGTGAGGCCGGAGCTTGCGCGAACTGGTCGGCCGTGAGCTCCGGCCCGAGACCTCGAAAAGAAGCACATGGCTTAGGGAAGCCTACCTTGTTCGGATGGGGAGCAACGGGCGTACTTCAGGCGACGGCGAAACGCTCTCTCATTCTCACTCTCTCCCTTTGGCTCGCCCTCTACTCTCTCGAGCTCTCTCCCACTCTCTGTCCTTCGCTTGAACCCCAGAACCAATCGAGAACCCCCTCTTCTCTTTGCTCTCTTCCTTTTAAGCTGCCTTCGCGATCCTCTGACCTCGCGATCCTCTGCCTCGCCGTAGCTCATACGTTTCTCTTTTCTCCTCCTTTTTGCAGGAGCGTGGTTGGTGCGAGGGGAGGAAGAAGACTCACGCATGGGCTGGGCTGAAATAAAAGGAGATGGGCCGGCCCAAGTGCAAAAGAGAGAAAAGGAAAAGAGATGGGTCGGTGAGCCCACGGACGAAGAAAAGCCTTTACTCGGCCTCATTCGATTTTCTTCTCCTTTTTTTTTCTCTTTTTTTTTTAATTAGCAAACTTTTGAAAAAACATTTTGCTCACTTACTTTCTCTAATCTCACAACCTTACTAGTCCCATTCTCTCTCTTACTTTCTCTTATCTCACAACCTTACTACTCTCTCTCTCTCCCTCTCTCTCTCTCTCTCTCTCTCCCTCCTTTTCTATTTTCTTTTGCCTTCTATCAAGGTTCTCTCTCTCTCTCCCCCGAGGTCTCGAGCTCACCGCTTGCCAATTTGGTGAGGCTCGAGGCCTCAAGGTGGCCACTTGCAAAGTAGGCAAGGCTGGAGGCTCACGCGATCAGAGAGCGCCAACATTTGGCAAGTGGCGAGTCGAAATCTGGCAAGCCTAGAGCTCGCCTTAGGCCAATCATCGTGGCCGCCGGCCAAATGAAGAAGAATATGGGAAAAAAAAAAGTTAGAAAGAAAAATTAAAATAAAACAATTAAAAAATTCTTTTTAAAAAATATGAAAAAATTATTAAAAGGATAGGAAAATCACATTGAATTGTACAAAATATTTCTTATCTTATTTTCAAGTTTTAGACGAACACTGTAAAATATTATCATTTTCATTGAAAATGGCTTATTGAAAAATATTTTCTTAAAATATCATATTTTTCGTGAAAAGAACGGAGCTTAAATTGGAGAATTTCAAGATTATATACCCTCACGTACTCAAGTGTTCCCAATCCTAATATA
This sequence comes from Eucalyptus marginata, assembly GCA_014182565.1. Taxonomy (NCBI): domain Eukaryota; kingdom Viridiplantae; phylum Streptophyta; class Magnoliopsida; order Myrtales; family Myrtaceae; genus Eucalyptus; species Eucalyptus marginata. Next base: position 6,729,180 of record CM024592.1, read on the forward strand.
TACTTAACATCCACGGTGTTTATCAACTCAACTCCATGGACTTGACTGTATGCACAATTTTCTCCGAGCTCACGTCTCTCTCTCTCGGTCTCATTTCTCGCTTGCTTGCTTCACTACCGCCTTCTATGTCCTCCTTTTACATGCAATTAATGATAGTACGTGTGCATGACCATCATGGACCGACCTAAGAAAATGAGTATAGCTTCTGCCTTTTCTCCTTCATTTATTAACAAAAGACAGTGGAAGCCCACAAGACAATTCTCTGAATCATGGCGGCGCCCTCCAATTTTCATGGCAAATGGTCATGCGCATGCATTTAATGAGATGGACGAAGAATGGTCGGGAGAAACATGTGCAAGGCTACTTTCCTCTTTCTTTGACTTATATAAATCGATGTGCAGAAGGATTTGTCAAACTTCATTTATTACACCCCTGCACAGTCAAAGAAATAATCCAATTCTTGGTCAGTCTTGTGCGATGCATTTAGGGAGTGTTTGTTTATGTTTCTTTTTTTTTTTTTTTTTTCATAAACAGATTTTCTGTTTTTTTGTTTCCGGAAACAAAAAAAACAAAACACGTTTGTTTGCGTTTTTGTTCCAAATCTATTTTTTTGTTCTCGAAAATAAAAAAAGAACAGAAACAAGAAACAAAAAAAAGTTATTTTTTGTTCCCAGAAACACTTTTTGAAAAATTGAAAGAACAAAAACAAGAAACACTTTTCTTCTTCTTTTTTCTTTGGCCGGTCGCCGGCCTCGGCCATGGCCGGCGACCAGCCGTCGAGGGCCGGCGACCTCGCCGGAGCATTGCCAGCCCCTGGCGAGGCCGAGCGTCACCGGCATCTGGCAAGGCTTGGCCTCGCCTTGGCGGGCGAGCTCGGGCTCACCGGATCTGGGTGAGCCCGAGCTCACCCGCCTCGCCCCCATGCCGGTGAGGCTCACCTTGGCTGGGTCCGGCGAGCTAGAGCTCGCCCGGACCAAGGCGAGGCCGAGCCTCGCCGTGGCCGGGCAAGGCCGCCACCCTCGTCGGCCGTCGCCGACCATGGCCGAGGCCGGCGACCGGCCAAAGGAAGAAAAAAAAAAAAATAAAAAGAAAAATAAAGGAAAAATAAAATAAAATTATTAAAAAATTAAAAGAAACAAAAAAAGAACACAAATTTATCAAACGTGTTTGTTCATTTTTATTCCCGGAATAAATTTACCAAACGCGTTCTTTTGTTCAAAAATTGTTCCCCTAACAAAACACTTTTTTTCTATTTCTTTCCCCTGGACCAATTTTTAAACAAACACAAACAAACGCACCCTTAATTTCTCCACGAGTGATAAAAAAACGGGTTGAGTCTTAGACACGAGTGCAAATTCGAGACGTAACGTAATAGATATCATTAAGGAGTTTCACATCCTTGAATTCTCTAGTTAAGGTGGAGCTAGAGCCATTAAACGGGTGGGTTGAGTCGGGTTTGGGTCGGGTCATTAATGGTCCGACCCAAATTGACCCATTAATCCATTTATGACCAATTTATACATAATGTAAATTTTCTGACCCATACCCGACCTAACCCATACCCAACCCATACCCGACCCAACCCATATTAATAAAATATTTTCATATTTAACAAAATTTAGAAAAACTTATTCCTATGTTTTTTTAAGATTATATTACTAAAATACTTCCAAGCTTATTTCTTAATGGAAAAATTTTAAAATTATATTACTAAAATAGTTTTATACAACACAAATTTAATGGACAATTTTTATAATTTTTAAAATAATTATTTTAAAAAATCGAATTTTATTTTTTTTATTTTTTAAAAATTAATTTTTAATTATTTTTATTTTATTTTTTAAATATACTTTTTCTTTCTCTTTTCCCTTTTCTCTTTTCTCTTTTCTTTTTTCTTTTTTTTTCTCCTTCTTCTTTGGCCGGCCGCCGCCACGACGACGGCCAACCGCCATAGGCGAGCCTCGAGGCTTGCCGGATCTAGCGAGCTCGAGGCTCGCCCGCTGGCCAATGGGGTGCGCATGGTAAAATTTCTTGTTGGGGGAAGAGTTTTTCCGTAAATAGTTCTTTTCTATTTCTATTCCTAACAGTTTACGAAAAAAGAACCCGTTTGATAACTACACAAAATTTCTACTCTTGGAATAGAAAAATAATAAAAATGCGTTTGGTAACGCAACGATTCTTTTTGTATTTATTTGTTCTTTTTTATTTGTTTTTATTCTTTTTGTATTTATTTGTTTTTTATTCTTTTTTGTATTTATTTGTTTTTTTTATTCTTTTTGTATTTATTTGTATTTATTTGTTTTTTATTATTTTTTGTATTTATTTGTATTTATTTGTTTTTTATTCTTTTTTTGTATTTATTTGTTTTTTTATTTTTGTTTTTTTTTTTTTTGTATTTTTTTGTATTTATTTGTTTTTTATTCTTTTTTTTTATATTTATTTGTTTTTTATTTGTTTTTTATTTGTTTTTTTTTTATTTTCTTGCGTTTGTTTTTTATTTGTATTTATTTGTTTTTTTGTATTTATTTATTTTTTGTATTTATTTGTTTTTTATTTTTTTTTATTTTCTTGCGTTTTTTTTTTTTATTTGTATTTATTTGTTTTTTTGTATTTATTTATTTTTTGTATTTATTTGTTTTTTATTTTTTTTGTTTTCTTGCGTTTGTTTTTTATTTGTATTTATTTGTTTTTTTATATTTATTTGTTTTTGTATTTTTTTGTATTTATTTGTTTTTTATTTATTTGTTTTTTTGTATTTATTTTTTTTTTATTTTTTGTATTTTTTATTTTTTTTTTGTATTTTTTGCGTTTGTTTTTTATTTGTATTTATTTGTTTTTTGTATTTTTTTGTATTTATTTTTTTTTTTTTTTTTTTTTGTATTTATTTGTTTTTTTTTTTTTTTATTTTCTTGCATTTGTTTTTTATTTGTATTTTTTTATTTGTATTTATTTGTTTATTTATTTATTTATTTTTTATTCTTGCTCACGGTCGGCGGCGGCGGCGGCGGGCGGCGGTCGGCGGTGGCTCCGGACGGTTGGAGGTGGCCACGGCAAGAGAGAAATAAAACAAAAATAAAAAAGAAAATTTGCTTATTTCTAGAAATTGTTCCCGGACAAGAAGCAATTTTTTTTTTGTTTCTCGTTTCTATTCTCGGGCTAACTTTTCTATTCCTAATAAAATCAACTTTGGCGTTATCAAACGGGTTTCTATTCTTTTTTTTAGGGGGAACAAAAGAATAGAAATTCTTGGGGCTGGGGAAGGTTACCATGCAAGCACCTTGCCGGCCATCGCCGTGTCCGGTGACCGAAGGAGGAAGGAGAAAGAAAAAAAGAAGAAGAAAGAAAAAGAAAAGAGAAAATTAAAAATAAAAAATTATAATCTTGATTTTTACAAAAAAATATTTTTGTAAAGTTAAAGAGGGAAGATAGAGATTATAAGGTTTTTGTTGAAAAAATGAAAATGGGTTCTCCACCCAACCCATTTAAAACCCACTTAAGACCCACTTATCTTGAACTTTTAATTGTGAAATCCATTTAACTACTTTTTGTCAAAAACAAGTGACCCATTTATGACCAATTTATGATTTAAATGGGTCATATATGGGTTTATGACCCATTTTAACACCTCTAGGTGGAGCCAAGGATCACTACAACACATATCGTATTCTCGTCCACCATCTCAACAGCTTTATTGTCGTCACTGAGGATATCGCAAAGGAGCACTTATCAATGCTCCTAGTTTTAGCACTCACATGCCCATCAACTTTTGCCTCATCTCGCAAAATGACATGCATTTATAACAAATAAATAAATATGTGATTTTTAAATTTTCTCCCCAATTAATATCTTTAACGACCTAATTTTTAATTTAATTTGCTGCAAACCCCAACAAAGAAAAGAGATATACAAGTTAAAATGTGGCGTTTCATAGAGGTAAAACTAGTAATATCAATAGTAAGGGCACTAATAAGATCAACAAGAGAAGCAAACGAAAATATATATTATATATAAATAAATATATATTTTTGCAACATACATGCATAAGGATCTTGATGGGCGTGTATCTCCTTAAATCTTTGAATTAATTATGACGGTAAACTTGCATGGGCCAACGTGATTAAGAGCGTCATGAGCAAATTAATTTCTTATTTTTGCCTAAAGTTTGCTTCCATCTTTTTAATATTTCCCAATGCCGTCCATTTTCTTAAGCTTTCCATCATGTTGATTGGAGTTGGCGAGATGAATCTGCATACGCTTCCGCTTAGATCGATCCTATCTATCAAATTAAAATATCAACAATGTTCTTGTAAAGGGTTTCTATAGTAGCTTTTGAGAACACTAAAATTGCAGTTTTTGTCAAGTTTTAAAACCCGTTAAAGATATTTACTCTTGGAAGCACACATATTGGCTGTTTAAACAAATTATAATAGTACAATTCTTAATAAGTTATCCTAAACTGATTCATTCCTAAGATTCTCTCTCTCTCTCTCTCTCTCTCTCTCTCTCTCTCTCTCTCTCTCTCTCTCTATGTTTTTAGTGATTCTCTCGCATGACCTAATCTCTCCCTAATAATAAATGAAGTACCAAATCTAAAATAATTTCCTTAATTAGGAAACAAAACATAAGTTTGTGTCCCGATTTCCTGGACTGATTATCCCCAATAGTTGAGAATCATATCAAATAAAAAATAAAAAATAGGAAACGTGCATTTTCAGGTTAATGTGCATTTCACATGATAAGTGTGCTTTGTTTTAATAAAGACATTTGCTCAGTCAAATTAAAAATAATTAGAGCGCACCGTGCCACTATAGTCGGCTATTATTACATGCTGTTGTTAAACCTAATTTTACACGATGTTCATGTAAATGTATAGTGCACGTGTCACTGAGAAGATCCCACAAAACTTTCAATTTGATTAGTACAATTTGTTAATTTAATTAATTAATTTATTCGATGGCTATCAGGGTAAAAAGGGTACAAAATCAATGGTTGTAGCAGTTGGGTCAGGCCATGTGCACTGCCGGAGTTTTGTTGGGTTCTTGCAGAACCAAATGTCAATAATAATCACAATGAAGTACATCTGTTTCGTCAAAAAAAAAAAAAAAGAAGTACATCTGCCATCTTAGCTGTATTTAAGGAAAATATATAATTTTTTCAGCTCTAAAATGACAATTTCTTTTGTAGTAATAATAATTTTTTTGTCTTTTTTTTTTTGGTTTTTTTTGGCGGAGGGGGGGTCCATAATTACCATTGTGTCGATGGATCATGTTAACCAATTGGCAAAGTGGTGGCATTTCGCATCTTCGTCATCGTATTTGTATTTCATTATTGGCAAAGTGTTTGTAGGACATGCATAATGCATTTCCTACAAGATATTGAAAGGGCATGCTTAATGCATATTAGTTGTAAATAATATTACTAGAAATGTTTCTCAAACTAATGAAATACAAACACAACAGTGAAGATGCGAAATGCAACCCACATAATTGATGGAACAAATTGCTCAAATAGGCTTTGCGAGCTGCTCAAGTTTTAGATATTTCAAGTCTACTAGAAGTTCAATTCAATTCAACTGCATCGAACTCAATAAAAATCACGTGATCTGGACATTTTTTTAAGGTTAATATTACGAAAAACCTTAAACTAATATGTTTGTAATAAATTTACCTTGAAAGAAACATTCAAACTGGTACACACATGACAAATTTACCTTCCATTAGTTTATGTCAAATTGCCGAGTTTAATGACACGCGATAGTTTACGAGTGTACTAGTTTAGAGTTTTACCCTCCATTTTTCACATCTGTAATAGTTTAGGGTTTTTTATTATATTAATCCAATTTAATTGAAACCAATGGAGGGTAAATTTCTCATGAATAGTTTGGGATTTTTTGTGAAAAAAAAAATTAATTTGAGATAAATTTATTATACGTAAGTTTAGGATTTTTGGTGATTAAAAATTAGTTTAAGATAAATTAATTATAAGTGTATAAGTTTAAGGTTTTTGTGATATTAATCCTCTTTTTTAATCTCGAGAATAAGTTGTACTCTCTCTTTCTCCCTTTGCTTGTGTCGAAATATAATAATCAAGCTTCATTTTGGTGCTAGTATTCTCATACCTAAGTACCATATTCAAAAGTTCTAGTTGTCATCACATTGCCACCATCCTTCGACCAAACAAAAAAGAAAAGAGTACATCCAAATTCATCTCAATTTTGTTCTTATGCAAAGGAGGCAATCGCGATTAGAATTGTGGGGGCGTTTGAAGAGGGGGCATTCGATTAGGGTTTTTTTGTTTGGGGGGTTGGTTTCATCGTGCGAGACTAGTGCAATAAAAAAGTCGATTTCATGATCCTGTTCTAAATCGCTTTCCATGCGTTTGAAAAGGGAGCATTCGATTAGGGCTTCTTTTTTTTATATAATTTCTTTTGGGTCATCGGGCGAGACTGAGTGCAATAAAGAAGTCGATTTCATGATCCCGTTGTGACTCGCTTTCCATGTGTTCGGTGAATGGATTGATGACAAAGCGATGCCCCTGTTTCTTTTTCACTTACCCATCACGTTTCGGTTCTTAGCTAATAGGACGATAATGATGGCGATAACGACGTTTTTGCGGCCATTAAGGGGAGCGAGAATGAATGGCGAGCTTTTGGACTTTAACCTATTTTCGATACGTTTGACATAAACGGCGAGCTTAGACTATTCAGCGACGATTACATCGAAGGAGGGCACGTAGGATGACAACGAGAGTGACTTTTCGCGACCATTTACATGGTTAGAATGTTGAGTTCGGAACACTATTAAATTTGATCATATGCGGATTGATGTTTTGAGGTTGGTCACGCAGTAAGAACGGCCAACTTTATAAACTTCACCAATTACAATCATTATGCGTTTGACTTAGATGATGATAATGACCTTCTGCCGTCATTTATACAGTAATAACAGCAACCTTTGAACTTTGTTAATTTGATCAATTGTTTGTCAACGTTTTCGAGAGATCGAGAGGGAAAAATAGAAGTTTCCAGTTTCTTTTTTTTTTTTCTTTTTGTCCTTTCTAAGATTAATCAAAAAAGGTCTTGGAATTGCGGTCGGCCAATGCTATCGGGGTAATGCACGACTATTTTTATTTTAATTTCCTTTGGTGTACTGCATAAGGAAATTAATTAAAGTGTCGACCAAATTGAACATTGACTTGACCGGTGAAATACCACCACCCCATTTCCCCTCGAAATTCTTCTTGTCGTTGAAATGAGGATTAATGAGAATGAGAAACGTTAAATGCGTCACCCATAATTTCTTTTTTTTATAATGCTTATTATTTCAGCGAAGAAAAATAGTAGGAGACTCGCTCTAAAGGGAATTAGATCAATGAGTCTACGCAGCTACGCTTACAATTATTTTTAGACCAATCTTTACAATATGCTTTTTTTTCCCCAGCTAATTATTTAAGCACGAGTGTCTTCATAATATTTTTCTAACTTTCAACCAAATTGAACGTTAACTTGACCAGTCAAACACTACCACCCCATTTCCCCTTTAAATTCTTCTTGTCGTTGAAATGAGAATTAATGAGAATAAGAAACGTTAAATGCGTCACCCATAATTTCTTTTTTTATTTTATAATTCTTATTATTTCAGCGAAGAAAAATAGTAGGAGACTCGCTCAAGAAGGAACTAGATCGATGAGTCTATGCTTACAATTATTTTTAGACCAATCTTTACAATATGCTTTCTTTTTTTTTTTTTTTTTTATCCTAGCTTATTATATAAGCACGAGTGTCTTGATAATATTTTTCTGACTTTCAAATTGCCGGAATAAATAAAGATTTAAAGCTTATGGTGCATCCAATTCCAAATCCCAATTGCAATTTACATTTTATATAAAAAAAAAAAGCTGGAATAATTATAATAATTATCTTATATTAAATCATTTAGTTGTTATCTTGGCGTCCATGCCATTTGCTAAGCACTGATTGTTGACACTTAAATTTTTACATAAAAAATGGGTTAATTTTTACCCAAAAATAAATAAAATTAAAATTGCATAGTGTATAATTTTAGTTGCACTTATTTATTTTTGCATTTGATTAGTGGCGGATGAGCTCCTATTTTACAAGTTGACAATTCGGTATTTTCAGAAAGGATTCATATTGTTCTTTCAATATTCAGTAAATATTTCATATATTCATGTGATTTATACGTTAAGTGATATATTACTAAAGATTGGAAGTTTAAGAATGAAATATCGAGAGGAAATATTACATGTGTGGCATATATTGAGTAAATATATTTTTTAACTCAAAATAAGAAAGGAGATTTCGTGCGTGAGCTGAAAAAGGAAGTGAAATAATCCACGAAAATCAAGTTCTTCACCTATAAAAGAGCCGCGTACGGAGAAAACATAGGAAAACCACACATTGAATATACGGCTGCATAAAAATGGATTTTTTTAATCACGTCGAGTGAGGATTTTTATTTTGCTTTGGGGGCTTTTTTCTCGATTTTGAGGTTAAGAAATTAAAACACAAAGGAGAAAATTTGCCTTCGTTGGAGGTTGGAGAAAAAAAGCCAAAAGGGTTTTGCCCTTTTTGCTGAAGAAAGTACAGGAGCTACAGTGAGGGGATAGCAACAAGGACGTGCGGCAGCAGAGAGGGAAAAAGGAGAAAATCCACTGTTCATCTTCTTCGTTGGATTTCTCGTCGGCGTCCGTTGCTTCACCCGTACTGCCGCGCTCGCAGGCCACCGCCGCTCCGCTGATCTCGCCCGCGACGTGGAGCCCCTTCGCTGACACTCGCCGCTGCTACCTCGCCAGCGACCGACGTCGGCTGCAGCGCCTTCGCCTCGCCTGCAACCTGCAAGATCTCGTACCGCCGCTCCGCCAGCAACCCGCGAGCCCGACGCCACAGAAGCTGGTCCCAGTCGCCGTCGCCTCTGTTGCAGCGCCTCTGCACGTCGCTGCCTCGCCGCGCCGGCCTCTCTGTCCCAGCGCTGAAGCCGCGAGCACCGGCAGCAGCCTTCGACGCCGTTCCACCAGCCCGACGAAGCCCACTGCGATCTGCAGCCCAGCCCCGTCGCCGACGTCTGTGGGTCCGCTCGCCGCGTCTGCTCAGTCGTGCAGCAGCCCGCCCCCTGCTGCCCGACGCTGGTCACCCCCGTGCGAACACCCCCGCGACTCCGCCCGCTGCCTACAGGTCCTCCGAGCGATTCCCTTGCTGTCCCTTTGTTGGGAATAACAGATCCCCGAAAACCGGATTCGACACTAAATCGAATCCCTAAAACGAGTGCGGAAGATAAGCCCGGGAAAAACGTCACGTATCACCGATCAAAAGCACACCACGGATTCGAGCGTACCTTATTGGCCACAGACAGACACCGACGCCGTAAAGAGGATGAGGATTCAGTCCCGTTCGATCCGATGTCGAAATCCGCCGTGAAGGGAAGATGGCGTTGCTTCTTCGACTTTTCGAGAGAGAGAGAGAATTCTTGAAGAGAAAGAGAACGTACGTACAAAAATGCCAAAAGGTGTCTTCTCCTTCTCTCTCATCCCTTTTATAGGTTCCTCTTTCCACGGGCCTAATTCCCGTGGGCCGGACCTTTAGGCCCATCGTGGCCGGGCCAACTTAGGCCCATGATTAAATCCATCATCTCCCACTCGCACATGGTGGACCAAAACCAACATGGGCGGATAGGCCCAACTTAGGCCCATCAATTGAAAATCCTCTTTTCCTCTTTCAACATTCATACCGGTGAATAATCCGTGCGACCAAAGATACTTTGAGAGCTCGTTGCTATACATCTAGGAATATATAGCAGCTCATAATGGGCGTCACATTCCGAGTAAATTTAGTATGCAGTACCCTAGATCGATCGATCACATTTATATCTCTCTTGATCTCTTTTGAACAATGATATATTTATTGTATTCACAATTATGATTATCCCAAAGACAGTCATAATTGGTCGACCAGTGAATACAAAACTACAATGTGATTCTCGAAAATCGATCTTCCTCTTTCCTTCAAACTCTCAATTTCAGTTTAACTTGCTTTTCTAGAAATGTCCCATTAGATCGAATCAACTCATGACCATTGGCAACATTCTAAGATAGCAAACACTAAATAGAAATCTTGAGAATAAGTAAAAGTCATGAGGGCACTAAAAATTGAGGAACTCTATTCCTCAAGAGTCTCATACGGCATAAAAGTTGAGATCAAACTTTTGCCACTCTTATTGGTCGTCTCATGCATACGTAGTATGAAAATACGTATTACGGTATTAACTCCTTTCCCATGGAGCGTATGTCTACACTATCAATACCGTACAGATGATAGTTCAGACATACCCAATGTCTAACTTGAGTTCACGTATCTACTCATTCACAAAATTCATCAGAACTCACATCTGGCATCTTAGACAGATAAAGTAAAATATGTGGGGTATTTTACTTTCGGACATAGTATATATCATGTCCTCATCTTAACACTCAGTTAAGGCGACATATTTATTTTAAGCTTGAGCTCTCGATTATCACCTAGATAATAAGCTTAAAAACCGTCTCATCTCTATTTATCACATAGTAAATAGAGGCGATTACCCGTGTGAGTGGGCTAATCTCTTATCTGTCCGACATACTTTCTCAACTTAATGTAATGCACTGAGCATTAAGATGCATAAAGATCAAACAAAGATTCATAGGCATTAATAATGAAAACTCAAATTCATTAAATGTGAACTACTCAGGGAAATTACAATATCCAGTACATCAGACTCTACGCAATCCTAGAGATTTGCAGCTTTCTCAATAACACCTAAATGATCCAAAAAATCTCTTAAGCCAAACTCCTTCTTGTATTACTGCTGATAATGCCACGAACTTAGATTCCAACGTGGACTAGGCTATATACGTTTGTTTCTTACTGCTCCAACATATGGTGCCATTATTCAATAAGAAAACAAACCCAGAGGTAGATTTCCTTTCGTCTAAATCTCCTCCCTAATCAGTTTCATAATAGCCTTGGAGTCGCAGATCCTTTCCTTGATAACTCAGTGTATAATCAGCAGTTCCCTTTAGATACCTCAGTATTCTCTTAACGGCTTTCCAATGTGCTTGACCTGGATTGGATTGGTATCTACTCACCATTCCAACTACAAAACATATGTCAGGTCTTGTACACAACATAGCGTACATCAAGCTCCCAACTGCACTAGCATAAGGAACATGTTTCATTTGTTCCTTTTCTTGTGGAGTCCTCGGACACGCTATGGCTCAATCCTTCACCTTTCGCAATAGGAGTGTCTATGGGTTTGCAATCTTGCATACGAAATCGTTCAAGAACTTTATTTATATATGTTTCTTGCGAAAGAGACAATGATCTCTTCGAACGATCTCTTGAAATCTTAACTCCAAGAATGTATGCAGCCTCACCCATATCTTTCATCTCAAAGTTGGAAGATAACCAACTCTTGACAGTATGAACAAACTCCATATTGCTTCCGGCAATCAGTATATCATCAACGTATAATGATATGATCACAAATTGATCCTTGGATCTTTTGATATATACACAATGATCCTCATCAATCATTGTAAAATCATATGCCATTATAACATTATGAAAACGTATATACCATTGTCTCGATGATCTGCTAAGGCCGTATATCGATCTCAAAAGTCGACATACCTTTTCTTCTTGGCCTTTGACTATGAAACCAGTAGGTTGTTCCATGTATATTTCTTCCTCTAATTCTCCATTGAGGAAAGCAGTCTTTACATCCATCTCGATGTAACTCAAGATCCATACTAGATACTATTGCCAGAATAATGCGAATCGAGGTAAATCTTACTACAAGAGAAAACGTATCTTCATAATCAATTCCTTCCTGTTGATTATACCCCTTCGCCACAAGGCGAGCCTTATGCCTTTCTATCGAGCCATCAGCCTTTCGCTTTATTTTGAGAACCCACTTGTTCCCAATAGCTCTGCGTCCTTTTGGAAGATCAACCAGGTTCCCAGACTTGGTTTGATTTCATTGACTCCATTTCCTCTTCCATTGCATGAATCCATTTTTCCTTACTAGGGCAATTCATAGCCTCATTAATATTTCTAGGCTCATCCTCATCTTATGGAGCAACCATAAAAGTTTCCCCTTCAAAGTCAAAACGTCGACGGGGAATACTTTGGCGACTTGTTCGCCTTATGGGAATTTGTGCATTTTGCACATCATTTCCCATTATGCTCCCACTTGGATTAGATAATGATAATGTCGTCTCATTATGTGGTTGCAATTGAGAATGAGTTGAATTTAATTCATCACTTCTCATATTACTCCCACTTGGACGAACTCCACTAAGATCATTATCTTGATCCGAGGTTTCAAATAGGGTGTTGTCTTCCCCTATTTCGCCCTTCTTAGGAAATTCATCCTCTAAGAATGTGACATCCCGTGATTCAAATTCAGTTATACTCCCACTTTCCTGCTCACCTATGAACACATACCCTTTTGAGTGTTCCGAGTATCTTACGAAAATACTCTTCTTTCCTCTGGGACCTAATTTCCCAAACTTGTGAGAGGACTCATGTGTATAGGCAGCACAACCCCATGGCTTAAGAAAACTTAAGTCCGGTTTTCTACCTGTCCATAACTCATATGGAGTGGAAGTAACTGATTTGGAAGGCACACGGTTAAGTATATAGGCAGCGCTTAACAACGCATCACTCCAAAAGGTGATAGGTAAGTTAGCATGCGCCATCATGGACCTAACCATTTCCAGGAGGGTTCTGTTTCTTCTCTCCGCAACACCATTTTGTTGAGGAGTATATGGAATAGATAACTGTCTTTCTATTCCTTTTTCATCACATAATTTTCTGAACTCATCAGACAAATATTCTCGACCTCGATCGGATCTCAATGCTTTTATTTTCTTGTCTAATTGATTCTCTACCAGGTTCATAAACCTTTTGAAACAACTTATTGCTTCTGATTTGTGAGAAATCAAATAGACATATCCGAATCGAGTATAATCATCTATAAAAGTGATGAAATAAACAGCCCCATGCCTTCCTCTCACATTCATTGGACCACAGACATCAGAATGGATTAAATGCAGAGGAAATTCAGCTCTTTTACCTTTTCCAAATGGTTTCCTTGTCGTTTTCCCTTCTAGGCAATGCTTACAGATGGGCAAATCGACTTTTCCAATATTGCCCAACAAGCCCTCTTTGGCTAGTCTATTCATACGCTGTTGGCCAATGTGACCAAGTCTAGCATGCCATACATTCACATCATTATCATATGTATTAGGAGACGTGAGAAGGGAATAACAAACATTTGTATTAACATAATCAATATCTAATACAATGAAACCATCCAGAAAATAACAATGACCATAGTAGTTTGCATCCAAATACAAATCTACACCTTTATTATGGAAGTTCACATTAAAACCTAATTTAACCAACACTAAGACAGACACTAAATTCCGACGAATCTCCGGAGCATATAACACATCATGAAGGAACAAAGTGCGTCCATCACGCATATTCGCTTGGCATGTGCCAATTCCTTTCACTTCAGCTCGAGTTGTTTCCCACATAGATCCACTTAGTTCCGAGTTGGTACTCGTCGAATTCCACGAAGGATCCTCTATCCTTCGCTACATGGTCTGTCGATCCTAAATCCACAGTCCACAGAGGATTAGATTCAGTCAAGAATACAGAACTTGACACATATGCAAAGTTCCTAATTGTACAAAGGGTGTGTACTTTCTTTGGCTCACGACAATCGCGGGCATAGTGACCCTTTTGGTCACAGTTGTAACATTTCACCCTTGAGATATTCTTCACATGAGGACGTTTTCCTCTCTTTTGTTGGTTAATTCTTGGTTTCTTGCAAGGAGGACTTGATCCCTTGCAAGATAAGCCCGGGAAAACGTCACGTACCACCGATCAAAAGCACACCACGGATTCGAGCGTACCTTATTGGCCACAGATTAGACACCGACGCCGTAAAGAGGATGAGGATTCAGTCCGTTCGATCCGATGTCGAAATCCGCCGTGAAGGGAAGATGGCGTCGCTTCTTCGACTTTTCGAGAGAGAGAGAGAATTCTTGAAGAGAAAGAGAACGTACGTACAAAATGCCAAAAGGTGTCTTCTCCTTCTCTCTCATCCCTTTTATAGGTTCCTCTTTCCACGGGCCTAATTCCCGTGGGCCGGACCTTTAGGCCCATCGTGGCCGGGCCAACTTAGGCCCATGATTAAATCCATCATCTCCCACTCGCACATGGTGGACCAAAACCAACATGGGCGGATAGGCTAACTTAGGCCCATCAATTGAAAATTCTCTTTTCCTCTTTCAACATTCATACCGGTGAATAATCCGTGCGACCAGCATACTTTGAGAGCTCGTTGCTATACATCTGTTAGGAATATATAGCAGCTCATAATGGGCGTCACATTCCGAGTAAATTTAGTATGCGGTACCCTAGATCGATCGATCACATTTATATCTCTCTTGATCTCTTTTGAACAATGATATATTTATTGTATTCACAATTATGATTATCCCAAAGACAGTCATAATTGGTCGACCGGTGAATACAAAACTACAATGTGATTCTCCAAAATCGATCTTCCTCTTTCCTTCAAACTCTCAACTTCGTTTAACTTGCTTTTCTAGTAATGTCCCATTAGATCGAATCAACTCATGACCATTGGCAACATTCTAAGATAGCAAACACTAAATAGAAATCTTGAGAATAAGTAAAAGTCATGAGGGCACTAAAATTGAGGAACTCTTTTCCTCAAGAGTCTCATACGGCATAAAAGTTGAGATCAAACTTTTGCCACTCTTATTGGTCGTCTCATGCATACGTAGTATGAAATACGTATTACGGTATTAACTCATTTCCCATGGAGCGTATGTCTACAACATCAATACCGTACGATGATAGTTCGAGACATACCCAATGTCTAACTTGAGTTCACGTATCTACTCGTTCACAAAATTCATCGAACTCACATCGGCATCTTAGACGATAAAGTAAAATGTGTGGATTATTTTACTTTCGGACATCATAAGTACTATGTCCTCATCTTAACACTCGGTTAAGGCGACATATGTATTTTAAGCTTGAGCTCTCGATTATCACCTAGATAATAAGCTTAAAAACGGTCTCATCTCTATTTATCACATAGTAAATAGAGGCGATTACCCGTGTGAGAGGGCTAATCTCTTATCTGTCCGACATACTTTCTCAACATAATATAATGCACTAAGCATTAAGATGCATAAAGATCAAACAAAAGATTCATAGGCATTAATAATGAAACAACACTAGTTCATACATGTGAACAACTCAGGGAAATTTCAATCCAGTACATCAGACTCTACGCAATCCTAGAGATTTTACATGACCACAAAACACATCTCTAGGTATTGGCTTAGTCATAGGATCTGCTACCATTCTATGCGTAGATATGTACTGCAAGTTCACATCCTTTCGTGCAACCATATCTTTTACAAAGTTATACTTGGTATCTATATGTTTGGTCTTGCCATGATATTTTGGATCTTTGGTGTACGCTATAGCTGCTTGGCTATCACGGTTAACCAATAATGGATGTGCAGCTTTCTCATTAACACCTAAATGATCCAAAAATCTCTTAAGCCAAACTCCTTCTTGTACTTTGCTGCTGATAATGCCACGAACTCGCTTCCATCGTGGACAAGGCTATACACGTTTGCTTCTTACTTGCTCCATGATATGGCGCCATTGTTCGAAAGAAAGCAAAACCAGAGGTAGATTTTCTTTCATCTAAATCTCCTCCCCAATCGGCATCTCGAATAGCCTTCAAGTCGCAGATCCTTTCCTTGGTAATTCAACTTGAAATCGCGGTTCCCTTCGATACCTCGGTATTCTCTTCACGGCTTTCCAATGCGCTGGACTGGATTGGATTGGTATCTACTCACCATTCCAACTGCAAAACATATGTCGGGTCTTGTACACATCATAGCGTACATCAAGCTCCCAACGCACTAGCATAAGGAACATGTTTCATTTGTTCCTTTTCTTGTGGAGTCCTCGGACACGCCTCTATGGCTCAATCCTTCACCTTTCGCAATAGGAGTGTCTATGGGTTTACAATCTTGCATACGAAATCGTTCAAGAACTTTATTTATATATGTTTCTTGCGAAAGAGACAACGATCTCTTCGAACGATCTCTTGAAATCTTAACTCCAAGAATGTATGCAGCCTCACCCATATCCTTCATCTCAAAGTTGGAAGACAACCAACTCTTGACAGTATGAACAAACTCCATATTGCTTCCGGCAATCAGTATATCATCAACATATAATGATATGATCACAAATTGATCATTGGATCTTTTGATATATACACAATGATCCTCATCAATCATTGTAAAATCATATGCCATTATGGCATTATGAAAACGTATATACCATTGTCTCGATGATCGTTAAGGCCGTATATCGATCTCAAAAGTCGACATACCTTTTCTTCTTGGCCTTTGACTATGAAACCAGTAGGTTGTTCCATGTATATTTCTTTCTCTAATTCTCCATTGAGGAAAGCGTCTTTACATCCATCGATGTAACTCAAGATCCATACTAGATACTATTGCCGGAATAATGCGAATCGAGGTAAATCTCACTACGGAGAAAACGTATCTTCATAATCAATTCCTTCCCGTTGATTATACCCCTTCGCCACAAGGCGAGCCTTATGCCTTTCTATCGAGCCATCAGCCTTTCGCTTTATTTTGAGAACCCACTTGTTCCCAATAGCTCTGCGTCCTTTTGGAAGATCAACCAATTCCAGACTTGGTTTGATTTCATTGACTCCATTTCCTCTTCCATTGCATGAATCCATTTTTTCTTACTAGGGCAATTCGAGCCTCATTAATATTTCTAGGCTCATCCTCATCTTGTGGAGCAACAATAAAAGTTTCCCCTTCAATGTCAAAACGTCGACGGGGAATACTTTGGCGACTTGTTCGCCGTATGGGAGTTTGTACACTTTGCACATCATTCCCCATTATGCTCCCACTGGGATTAGATAATGATGTCGTCTCATTATGTGGTTGCAATTGAGAATGAGTTGAATTCAATTCATCACTTCTCATATTGCTCCCACTTGGACGAACTCCACTAAGATCATTATCTTGATCCGAGGTTTCAAATAGGGTGTTGTCTTCCCCTATTTCGCCCTTCTTAGGAAATTCATCCTCTAAGAATGTGACATCCCGTGATTCAAATTCAGTTATACTCCCACTTTCCTGCTCACCTATGAACACATACCCTTTTGAGTGTTCCGAGTATCTTATGAAAATACTCTTCTTTCCTCTGGGACCCAATTTCCCAAACTTGTGAGAGGACTCAAGCGTATAGGCAGCACAACCCCATGGCTTAAGAAAACTTAAGTCCGGTTTTCTACCTGTCCATAACTCATATGGAGTGGAAGTAACTGATTTGGAAGGCACACGGTTAAGTATATAGGCAGCGATTAACAACGCATCACTCCAAAAGGTGATAGGTAAGTTAGCATGCGCCATCATGGACCTAACCATTTCTAGTAGGGTTCTGTTTCTTCTCTCTGCAACACCATTTTGTTGAGGAGTATATGGAATAGATAACTGTCTTTCTATTCCTTTTTCATCACATAATTTTCTGAACTCATCAGACAAATATTCTCGACCTCGATCGGATCTCAATGCTTTTATTTTCTTGTCTAATTGATTCTCTACCAGGTTCATAAACCTTTTGAAACAACTTATTGCTTCGATTTGTGAGAAATCAAATAGACATATCCGAATCGAGTATAATCATCTATAAAAGTGATGAAATAAACAGCCCCATGCCTTCCTCTCACATTCATTGGACCACGATACATCGAAATGGATTAAATGCGGGGAAATTCAGCTCTTTTACCCTTTCCAAATGGTTTCCTTGTCGTTTTCCCTTCTAGGCAATGCTTACAGATGGGCAAATTGACTTTTTCAATATTGCCCAACAAGCCCTCTTTGGCTAGTCTATTCATACGCTGTGGCCAATGTGACCAAGTCTAGCATGCCATACATTCACATCATTTTCATATGTATTAGGAGACGTGAGAAGGGAATAACAAACATTTGTATTAACATAATCAATATCTAATACAATGAAACCATCCAGAAAATAACCATGACCATAGTAGTTTGTATCCAAATACAAATCTACACCTCTATTATGGAAGTTCAACTTAAAACCTAATTTAACCAACACTAAAAGCAGACACTAAATTCCGATGAATCTCCGGAGCATACAACACATCATGAAGGAACAAAGTGCGTCCATCACGCATATTCGGTTGGCATGTGCCAATTCCTTTCACTTCAGCTCTGGAGTTGTTTCCCACATAGATCCACTTAGTTCCGGTTGGTATTCGTCGAATTCCACGAAGGATCCTCTATCCTTCGCTACATGGTCTGTCGCTCCCGAATCCACAGTCCACGAGGGATTAGATTCAGTCAAGAATACAGAACTTGACACATATGCAAAGTTCCCAATTGTACAAAGGGTGTGTACCTTCTTTGGCTCGCGACAATCGCGGGCATAGTGACCCTTCGGTCACGGTTGTAACATTTCACCCTTGAGATTTTCTTCACATGAGGACGTTTTCCTCTCTTTTGTTGGTTAATTTTTGGTTTCTTGCAAGGAGGACTTGATCCCTTGCATTTCCACATATTGAACGTATCAATGCGCTTGCGCTTAGAGCATGAAGCCCCTTCTGAGCTTAAGGCAACACAGAAAATATCTGTTTCCTGCTCTAATGCCTTGAGGCGATGATCAGCTAGCTCAAGGTGGCGCACAGCATCCTCTAGATCTTCCATAACATGGTCAAGAGCTTTTAGTGCTTTTTGCTTTTCCAGCACATATTGAATTTTCATTTGCCAAATTTCATAGTTGTCACCTTTGAGCTTTTCACCTTTGTTCAGCTCGGCAACTATGCTCTTTGTGGCTGAAGCCATTAATCTGAACACATCAGACATTTATGCACGAGTTATTAATGCCTATTATTTATGCATCCCTTTTGCACTGCACCCATCATATTAATGAATAATTTCAAGTAAGGTTTTAGAATCAAAAGGTCACTACGTTTCCAATCATCCTCCAAAAAATCCTAACTTAAAACTATCATTAATATGATTGTCATATGCAAAATCAATTCTATGAAGCTACAAAAACTTCACTAATCACCCACATCTAACTACCCACAAACCAAAGCAATAACGAGAAAGCAACGGATAATTGACATACAATATAATAAAAGAGCTTTCATATAATACCACTAACACATAGGTTGCTACATTAACAACAATCAGGTAGTTAACATTACATAATATGTCCACAAAGAACACTAAACCAAAAAACAGCCAATACATCTAACGCCAAGCCAGCACACGAACTGGGAAAGATCCTCTTTCATTCAAATTCTGGATCTTTTCCCTTGTAACAATGCAGTAATATTCTTTAACAAAAATCATCACAATTTTCTTGTAGGAAGCAGCTCCGTTGACATCCCATATGCGATTCAACACATCTTGGCATTCAGGTGGAAGAGTGTTAATGAAAAATCGCACCATCTCGATCGTGGCATGGGACGACCATTCCATATGACCTCTTGTATCTTCCCGTTGACTTCAAGAACATGATCAATTATGTCACCACTCTCCCATCGATAATCGGTCGCCGTCGCCTATCAACTAAGAAAGCCTTGCCTTTTGTTTATCGGTAATTACGCGAATAGGCGTGCGTAATTGAAGGGGAGGCATTGTTCCTGCAACAAATGCAGAACAAATAAAATGGATTACATATAATCCACATAGACATAATTGAAAAAGAAACACATTCTTTTTTTTTTTTTTTGGTCAACGGTCCGGTCAACGGTCAACGGTCAACGGTCGTCAACGGTCGCGGTCAACGGTCGGGCCGGTCGGCCGGTCGGACCGGTCTTCCGGTCGGGCCGGTCGGACGAACCGACCGGCACGTGCCGCGCGCGTGCGCGGGCTGACGTCACGCAGACGTCATCCGGCACGTGCCGCGCGCGTGCCGGGCGT
This sequence comes from Eucalyptus marginata, assembly GCA_014182565.1. NCBI lineage: Eukaryota > Viridiplantae > Streptophyta > Magnoliopsida > Myrtales > Myrtaceae > Eucalyptus > Eucalyptus marginata. Next base: position 6,749,301 of record CM024592.1, read on the forward strand.
CGCGGGTCGGGTCGCCGGTCGGGTCACCGGCCGGTGACCGTCCGGCCAACCGACGTCGGCGCTAACGTCACCCCAGCGGTTACCGACCGTTGGGTGACGCGCACGCGCGTCGGTCCGTGGACCGGCGCGTCGTGCTGGTTCGCCGGGCCGGCGGCGCGCATGCGCCGGTTCGCCATCGGCGCGTGTGCCGCACGCGGGCCCCGGGCGAACCCAGCGTCTTGGCGCGTCGCGCCCACGCGCAGTGCCTTCTGGCGGCGCGTGTGGGCGCATGCGGCGTCCCTCGGCGGCGCGCGATGTGTCGCCGGACTCGTCTCGACGTCGCCTTCCTCCCTGTGCAATTAGATTTTGATTTCGACTTACGAAAATCGAAAAAATAGGCGAACAACTCTCGGGTGTCGAGATTCCTTGCCCCGATCCGTACGGCCGAAGTTCATTTGCGAAAAATCAATCATAAAACATCATACAAGTCGGGAAAACGCTAACACGGGCTCTGATACCAATGTTGGGAATAACGGATCCCCGAAAACCGGATTCCCTAAGTTGGCCCGGCCACGATGGGCCTAAAGGCCCGACCCATGGGAATTAGGCCCGTGGAAAGGGGAACCTATAAAAGGGATGAGAGAGAGAAAGAACGCACCTTTTCGCATTTAGTACGAACGTTCTTTTTCTCTTCAAGAACTCTCTCTCTCTCCAAAAGCTAAGAAGCGACGCCATCTCTTCACTTCACGGCGAATCTACGACATCGGATCGAACGGGACCAAAATTCTCTTCCTCTTTGCGGCGTCGGTGTCTAATCTGTGGCCAATAAGGTACGCTCGAATCCGTGGTGTGCTTTACGATCGGTGATACGTGACATTCCCGGGTTCATCTTCCGCATATGATTTAGGGGTTCGGTTTAAGTGCCGAATCCGGTTTTCGGGGATCCGTTATTCCCAACATTGGTATCAGAGCCCGTGTTCGCGTTTTCCCGACTTGTTTGTTGTTTGATGATTGATTTTTCGCAAAAAGCAATTCGGCCGTACGGATCGGGGCGAGAAATCCCGACACCCGAGCGTTGTTCGCCCATTTTTCCGATTTTTCGTAAGTCGAAATCGAAATCTGATGGCATAGGGAGGAAGGCGACGTCGAGACGAGTCCGGCGATATGTCGCACGCCGCCGGACGACGCCGCACGCGCCCCCACGCGCGGCCGGGCGCGCGACGCGCCCGAGACGCGCTGGTTCGTCCAGGCGCGTGCGGCACACGCGCCGGTGGCGAACCGGCGCATGCGTGCCGCCGGCCGCTGCCGGCCGCGCGGTCCGGACCGACGCGTGCCGGCGTCGGCATGACGTCACCCAACGGTCGGCCGCCGGGGTGACGTCATCGCCGACGCCGGCAGCCTGACGTCGGTTGGCCGGGCGGTCATCGGCCGGCGACCCGACCCGCGACCCGACCCGCGGACGCCGGCACGCGCGCGCTGCACGTGCCGGCCGACGCTCGCGTGACGTCGGCCCGCGCACGCGCGCGCGGCACGTGCGGCACGTGCCGGCGGTTCGTCCGACCGGCCGACCGCCCGACCGTTGACCGCGACCGTTGACGACCGTTGACCGTTGACGACCGTTGACCGTTGACCGTTGACCGTTGACCGTTGACCGTTGACCGTTGACCGTTGACCGTTGACCCAAAAAAAAAAAGAATGTGTTTCTTTTTTCAATTATGTCTATGTGGATTATATGTAATCCATTTTATTTGTTATGCATTTGTTGCAGGAACAATGCCTCCCCTTCAATTACGCACGCCTATTCGCGTAATTACCGATAAACAAAAGGCAAGGCTTTCTTAGTTGATAGCTGACCTGACTGATTATCGATGGGAGAGTGGTGACATAATTGATCATGTTCTTGAAGTCAACGGGAAGATACAAGAGGTCATATGGAATGGTCGTCCCATGCCACAGTCAGAGATGGTGCGATTTTTCATTAACACTCTTCCACCTGAATGGCAAGATGTGTTGAATCGCATATGGGATGTCAACGGAGTTGCTTCCTACAAGAAAATTGTGATGATTTTTGTTAAAGAATATTACTGCATTGTTACAAGGGAAAAGATCCAGAATTTGAATGAAAGAGGATCTTTCCCGGTTCGTGTCTTGGCTTGGCGTTAGATGTATTGGCTGTTTTTTGGTTTAGTGTTCTTTGTGGACATATTATGTAATGTTAACTACCTAATTGTTGTTAATGTAGCAACCTATGTGTTAGTGGTATTATATGAAAGCTCTTTTATTATATTGTATGTCAATTATCTGTTGCTTTCTGTTATTACTGGTTGCTGTGGGTAGTTAGATGTGGGTGATTAGTGAAGTTTTTGTAGCTTCATAGAATTGATTTTGCATATGACAATCATATTAATGATAGTTTTAAGTTAGGATTTTTTGGAGGATGATTGAAAAAGTAGTGACCTTTTGATTCTAAAACCTTACTTAAAATTATTAATTAATATGATGGGTTTGTGCAAAAATAGATGCATAAGTGATAGGCATTAATAACTCGTGCATATATGTCGATGTGTTCGAGATCAATGGCTTCACCACAAAGAGCATAGTTGCCGAGCCGAACAAAGGTGAAAAGCTCAATGGTGACAACTATGAAATATGGCAAATGAAAATTCAATGTGTACTGGAAAAGCAAAAGGCACTTAATGCTCTTGACCATGTTATGGAAAATCTTGAGGATGCTGTGCGCCACCTTGAGCTAGCTGATCATCGCCTCAAGGCATTAGAGCAGGAAACAGATATTTTCTGCGTTGCTTTAAGCCCAAAAGGGGCTTCATGCTCTAAGCGCAAGCGCATTGATTCGTTCAATATGTGGAAATGCAAGGGATCAAGTCCTCCTTGCAAGAAACCAAGAATTAACCAACAAAAGAGAGGAAAACGTCCTCATGTGAAGAATATCTCAAGGGTGAAATGTTACAACTGTGACCAAAAGGGTCACTATGCCCGCGATTGTCGTGAGCCAAAGAAGGTACACACCCTTTGTACAATTAGGAACTTTGCATATGTGTCAAGTTCTGTATTCTTGACTGAATCTAATCCTCTGTGGACTGTGGATTCAGGATCGACAGACCATGTAGCGAAGGATAGAGGATCCTTCGTGGAATTCCGACAAGTACCAACTGGAACTAAGTGGATCTATGTGGAAAACAACTCCAGAGCTGAAGTGAAAGGAATTGGCACATGCCAACTGAATATGCGTGATGGACGCACTTTGTTCCTTCATGATGTGTTGTATGCTCCGGAGATTCGTCGGAATTTAGTGTCTGTCTTAGTGTTGGTTAAATTAGGTTTTAATGTGAACTTCCATAATAAAGGTGTAGATTTGTATTTGGATGCAAACTACTATGGTCATGGTTATTTTCTGGATGGTTTCATTGTATTAGATATTGATTATGTTAATACAAATGTTTGTTATTCCCTTCTCACGTCTCCTAATACATATGATAATGATGTGAATGTATGGCATGCTAGACTTGGTCACATTGGCCAACAACGTATGAATAGACTAGCCAAAGAGGGCTTGTTGGGCAATATTGGAAAAGTCGATTTGCCCATCTGTAAGCATTGCCTAGAAGGGAAAACGACAAGGAAACCATTTGGAAAAGGTAAAAGAGCTGAATTTCCTCTGCATTTAATCCATTCTGATGTTTGTGGTCCAATGAATGTGAGAGGAAGGCATGGGGCTGTTTATTTCATCACTTTTATATATGATTATATTCGATTCGGATATGTCTATTTGATTTCTCACAAATCTGAAGCAATAAGTTGTTTCAAAAGGTTTATGAACCTGGTAGAGAATCAATTAGACAAGAAAATAAAAACATTGAGATCCGATCGAGGTCGAGAATATTTATCTGATGAGTTCAGAAAATTATGTGATGAAAAAGGAATAGAAAGACAGTTGTCTATTCCATATACTCCTCAACAAAATGGTGTTGCGGAGAAAAGAAACAGAACCCTACTAGAAATGGTTAGGTCCATGATGGCGCAAGCTAACTTACCTATCACTTTTTGGAGTGATGCGTTGTTAACTGCTACCTATATACTTAACCGTGTGCCTTCCAAATCAGTTACTTCCACTCCATATGAGTTATGGACAGGTAGAAAACCGGACTTAAGTTTTCTTAAGCCATGGGGTTGTGCTGCCTATACGCATGAGTCCTCTCACAAGTTTGGGAAATTGGGTCCCAGAGGAAAGAAGAGTATTTTCATAAGATACTCGGAACACTCAAAAGGGTATGTGTTCATAGGTGAGCAGGAAAGTGGGAGTATAACTGAATTTGAATCACGGGATGTCACATTCTTAGAGGATGAATTTCCTAAGAAGGGCGAAATAGGGGAAGACAACTCCCTATTTGAAACCTCGGATCAAGATAATGATCTTAGTGGAGTTCGTCCAAGTGGGAGTAATATGAGAAGTGATGAATTGAATTCAACTCATTCTCAATTGCAACCACATAATGAGACGACATCATCATTATCTAATCCCAGTGGGAGCATAATGGGGAATGATGTACAAAGTGTACAATCTCCCATACGGCGAACAAGTCGCCAAAGTATTCCCCGTCGACGTTTTGACATTGAAGGGGAAACTTTTATGGTTGCTCCACAAGATGAGGATGAGCCAAGAAATATTAATGAGGCTCTGAATTGCCCTAGTAAGGAAAAATGGATTCATGCAATGGAAGAGGAAATGGAGTCAATGAAATCAAACCAAGTCTCGGGAACTGGTTGATCTTCCAAAAGGACGAGCTATTGGGAACAAGTGGGTTCTCAAAATAAAGCGAAAGGCTGATGGCTCGATAGAAAGGCATAAGGCTCGCCTTGTGGCGAAGGGGTATAATCAACAGGAAGGAATTGATTATGAAGATACGTTTTCTCCTGTAGTGAGATTTACCTCGATTCGCATTATTCTGGCAATAGTAACTAGTATGGATCTTGAGTTACATCAGATGGATGTAAAGACTACTTTCCTCAATGGAGAATTAGAGGAAGAAATATACATGGAACAACATACTAGTTTCATAGTGAAAGGCCAAGAAGAAAAATTATGTCGACTTTTGAGATCGATATACGGCCTAAAGCAGTCATCAAGACTATGGTATATACGTTTTCATAATGCCATAATGGCATATGATTTTACAATGATTGATGAGGATCATTGTGTATATATCAAAAGATCCAAAGATCAATTTTTGATCATATCATTATATGTTGATGATATACTAATTGCCGGAAGCAATATGGAGTTTGTCAATACTGTCAAGAGTTGGTTGTCTTCCAACTTTGAGATGAAGGATATGGGTGAGGCTGCATACATTCTTGGAGTTAAGATTTCAAGAGATCGTTTGAAGAGATCGTTGTCTCTTTCGCAAGAAACATATATAAATAAAGTTCTTGAACGATTTCGTAAGCAAGATTGTAAACCCATAGACACTCCTATTGCGAAAGGTGAAGAATTGAGCCATAGACTGTGTCCAAGGACTCCACAAGAAAAGGAACAAATATGTTCCTTATGCTAGTGCTTGTTGGGAGCTTGATGTACGCTATGATGTGTACAAGACCTGACATATGTTTTGTAGTTGGAATGGTGAGTAGATACCAATCCAATCCAGGTCAAGCACATTGGAAAGCCGTTAAGAAAATACTGAGGTATCTAAAGGGAACTGCTGATTATACGCTGAGTTATCAAGGAAAGGATCTGCGACTCGAAGGCTATTATGAAACTGATTAGGGAGGAGATTTAGACGAAAAGAAATCTACCTCTGGGTTTGTTTTCTTATTGAATAATGGCACCATATGTTGGAGCAGTAAGAAACAAACGTATATAGCCTTGTCCACGATGGAAGCTGAGTTCGTGGCATTATCAGCAGTAGTACAAGAAGGAGTTTGGCTTAAGAGATTTTTGGATCATTTAGGTGTTGATGAGAAAGCTGCAAATCCATTATTAGTTAACTGTGATAGCCAAGCAGCTATAGCGTACACCAAAGATCCAAAATATCATGGCAAGACCAAACATATAGATACCAAGTATAACTTTGTCAAAGATATGGTTGCACGAAATGGATGTGAACTTACAAGTACATATCTACGCATAGAATGGTAGTAGATCCTATGACAAAGCCAATACCTAGAGATGTGTTTTGTGGTCATGTAAAATCTCTAGGATTGCGTAGAGTCGATGTACTTTGGATATTGTAATTTCCCTGAGTTGTTCACATTTAATGAATTTGAGTTTTCATTGTTAATGCCTATGAATCTTTGTTTGATCTTTATGCATCTTAATGCTCAGTGCATTACATTAAGTTGAGAAAGTATGTTGGACAGATAAGAGATTAGCCCACTCACACGGGTAATCGCCTCTATTTACTATGTGATAAATAGAGATGAGACGGTTTTTAAGCTTATTATCTAGGTGATAATCGAGAGCTCAAGCTTAAAATAAATATGTCGCCTTAACTGAGTGTTAAGATGAGGACATGATATATACTATGTCCGAAAGTAAAATACCCCACATATTTTACTTTATCTGTCTAAGATGCCAGATGTGAGTTCTGATGAATTTTGTAAATGAGTAGATACGTGAACTCAAGTTAGACATTGGGTATGTCGAACTATCATCTGTACGGTATTGATGGTGTAGACATACGCTCCATGGGAAAGGAGTTAATACCGTAATACGTATTTCATACTACGTATGCATGAGACGACCAATAAGAGTGGCAAAAGTTTGATCTCAACTTTTATGCCGTATGAGACTCTTGAGGAAAAGAGTTCCTCAATTTTTAGTGCCCTCATGACTTTTACTTATTCTCAAGATTTCAATTTAGTGTTTGCTATCTTAGAATGTTGCCAATGGTCATGAGTTGATTCGATCTAATGGGACATTACTAGAAAAGCAAGTTGAACGAAGTTGAGAGTTTGAAGGAAAGAGGAAGATCGATTTTGGAGAATCACATTGTAGTTTTGTATTCACTGGTCGACCAATTATGACTGTCTTTGGGATAATCATAATTGTGAATACAATAAATATATCATTGTTCAAATGAGATTAAAGAGAGATATAAATGTGATCAATCGATCTAGGGTACTGCATACTAAATTTACTCGGAATGTGACGCCCATTATGAGTTGCTATATATTCCTAACAGATGTATAGCAACGAGCTCTCAAAGTATGCTGGTCGCACGGATTATTCACCGGTATGAATGTTGAAAGAGGAAAATAGGATTTTCAGTTGATGGGCCTCGTTGGGCCTATCCGCCCATGTTGGTTTTGACCCACCATGTGCGAGTGGGAGATGATGGATTTAATCATGGGCCTAAGTTGGCCCGGCCACGATGGGCCTAAAGGCCCGGCCCATGGGAATTAGGCCCGTGGAAAGGGGAACCTATAAAAGGGATGAGAGAGAGAAAGAACGCACAACAATCATATTGATGATGGTTTTAAGTTAGGATTTTTGGAGGATGATTGGAAACGTAGTGACCTTTTGATTCTGAAACCTTACTTAAAATTATTAATTAATATGATGGGTTTGTGCAAAAATAGATGCATAAGTGATAGGCATTAATAACTCGTGCATATATGTCGATGTGTTCGAGATCAATGGCTTGACCACAAAGAGCATAGTTGCCGAGCTGAACAAAGGTGAAAAGCTCAATGGTGACAACTATGAAATATGGCAAATGAAAATTCAATGTGTACTGGAAAAGCAAAAGGCACTTAATGCTCTTGACCATGTTATGGAAAATCTTGAGGATGCTTTGTGCGCCACCTTGAGCTAGCGATCATCGCCTCAAGGCATTAGAGCAGAAACAGATATTTTCTGCGTTGCTTTAAGCCCAAAAGGGGCTTCATGCTCTAAGCGCAAGCGCATTGATTCGTTCAATATGTGGAAATGCAAGGGATCAAGTCCTCCTTGCAAGAAACCAAGAATTAACCAACAAAAGAGAGGAAAACGTCCTCATGTGAAGAATATCTCAAGGGTGAAATGTTACAACTGTGACCAAAAGGGTCACTATGCCCGCGATTGTCGTGAGCCAAAGAAAGTACACACCCTTTGTACAATTAGGAACTTTGCATATGTGTCAAGTTCTGTATTCTTGACTGAATCTAATCCTCTGTGGACTGTGGATTCAGGATCGACAGACCATGTAGCGAAGGATAGAGGATCCTTCGTGGAATTCCGACGAGTACCAACTGGAACTAAGTGGATCTATGATTGGAAACGTAGTGACCTTTTGATTCTGAAACCTTACTTAAAATTATTAATTAATATGATGGGTTTGTGCAAAAATAGATGCATAAGTGATAGGCATTAATAACTCGTGCATATATGTCTGATGTGTTCAGATCAATGGTTTCATTTGCCATATTTCATAGTTGTCACCATTGAGCTTTTCACCTTTGTTCAGCTCGGCAACTATGCTCTTTGTGGCTGAAGCCATTGATCTGAACACATCAGACATATATGCACGAGTTATTAATGCCTATCACTTATGCATCTATTTTTGCACAAACCCATCATATTAATTAATAATTTTAAGTAAGGTTTCAGAATCAAAAGGTCACTACGTTTCCAATCATCCTCCAAAATCCTAACTTAAAACCATCATCAATATGATTGTCATATGCAAAATCAATTCTATGAAGCTACTAAAACTTCTATTACTACCCACAGCTAACTACCCACAGCAACCAGCAATAACAGAAAGCAACAGATAATTGACACACAATATAATAATGCTTTCATATAATACGACTAACATATGGGTTGCTATTCAACAACAATCAGGTAGTTAACAATACATAAGATGTCCATAAAGCATACTCAACAAACAAAAAACAGCTAATACATCTTACATAAAAACCTTCACACGAACTGGGAAAGATCCTCTTTTGATCAATTTCTTGACCTTTTCCCTTGTAACAATGCAGTAATATTCGTTTACAAAATCTATCACAATTTTCTTATATGAAGCAGCACCGTTGACATCCCATATGCGATTCAACACATCTTGCCATTCAGGTGGAAGAGTGTTAATGAAAAATCGCACCATCTCTGACTGTGACATGGGATGACCATTCCATATGACCTGTTGTATCTTCCCGTTGACTTCAAAAACATGATCAATTAAGTCACCATTCTCCCATCGATAATCAGTCAACTCAGCTATCAACTTAGAAAGCTTTGCCTTTTATTTATCGGTAATTACGCGAAAAGGTGTACGTAATTGAAGGGGAGGCATTGTTCCTGCAACAAATGCAGAACAAAAATGGATTACATATAATCCATATTGACTCAATTGGGAAAAAAGAAACAAATTTTTTTTTTTTCGGGTCAACGGTCAACGGTCGAGGTCAACGGTCAACAGTCAACGGTCCGGCCGGTCGTCCGGTCGGACCGGTTTCCCGGTCGAGCCGGTCGGACGAACCGACCGGCACGTGCGTGGCACGCGCCAAGGGACGCGCCGTTTCGCGCGCGCGTGCATCGCATGCGCCTGGGCCGAAACGGCGTGCCGTTTCGCTGGCGCGTGCGCCGCACGCGCCCGGGTCGAAACGGTGCGTTTCGCGCGGGGGAACCGATGACCCCCGTGCGTTCCGGCCGCGCGTGGCGGCGCGTCCGGCGTCCTCCGGCGGCGCGCGACATATCGCCAGACTCTTCTCGACGTCGCCTTCCTCCCTATGCCATCATATTTTGATTTCGACTTACGAAAAATCGGAAAAATTGGCGAACATGCTCGGGTGTCGGGATTTCTCGCCCCGATCCGTACGGCTGAAGTGCTTTTTGCGAAAAAACAATCATAAAACATCAAACAAGTCGGGAAAACGCGAACACGGGCTCTGATACCAATTGTTGGGAATAACAGATCCCCGAAAACCGGATTCGACACTAAATCGAATCCCTAAAACGAGTGCGGAAGATAAGCCCGGGAAAAACGTCACGTATCACCGATCAAAAGCACACCACGGATTCGAGCGTACCTTATTGGCCACAGATTAGACACCGACGCCGTAAAGAGGATGAGGATTCAGTCTGTTCGATCCGATGTCGAAATCCGCCGTGAAGGGAAGATGGCGTCGCTTCTTCGACTTTTCCGAGAGAGAGAATTCTTGAAGAGAAAGAGAACGTACGTACAAAAATGCCAAAAGGTGTCTTCTCCTTCTCTCTCATCCCTTTTATAGGTTCCTCTTTCCACGGGCCTAATTCCCGTGGGCCGGACCTTTAGGCCCATCGTGGCCGGGCCAACTTAGGCCCATGATTAAATCCATCACCCTTCCGCCAGCTTGCTGCTGCTCGTCTGCCTCGCACGCCGACCTCCTCCCGAGCTCTGCCACCGGCTGCCGCCCGAGCCCCCCTCGCCGGAGCTCCGACGACCACGTCCCATTGCCCTCGGTTGTTCACCATCAGCCCCCGTCTTTGAGCCACGCCAAGTTTCCACCGCGATCCACGAGCCTTCATTTGCGAAGCCCCGTTTGAAATCCAAAATTCACATTAGGTTAGGCTATTTTTATTTTCTATTTTATTTTATTTCTAAATATTTTGTTTTCTTTATCAAAAATATTCTTTGATGCATGATTGAAATCCTTGATGCACCGCCTAATTCGCAATCGCACACGAATTTTTTTATTCCGTCTTTAAGGCTTAAGATTAATTTATCGATTTTATTAGCGAAATAATCAAGTTGAATTAGATATTATTTTCAAATTCGAACGATGGATAATATCCTTGGTGATCATGAATGATTTGGTGCTTGTCCTTTAATTGCTTTATTTATCCCAAAAATCCAAAAAAATTGCATTTGCATTTCATATAGATTATAATTGATTTTCCTAGATAAAATTACATGATAGAATAGTTAGTTTTTTTAAATGCATGTTTAGATGGTATCTAGGTTAGATAATATCTTTTGAATTAAATTGCATAATGGGATAATTTTCTAAGTTAAGATAGGATTCAGATTAGTCGTTTTCCTAACTTAAAATGGATAATATTTCACTTTAGTTTGCAATTTTAATTACGATTTTTATAAAAAAAAAATGCAAATAATCATGCGCATGTCATATAGAATTAAGTTCATAAAATGCATGTCATTTAGTGATTATTGCTAGGTCCATTCAATTAGAAATTATCCGTCATTAGAATTAGGTCATTTGATCAGATTGCATTGCACATTAGCTTAGATTTCATTAAACAAGTGAAAACAAAAAAAAAGTAATTGCATGTCAATTAGAAATCATATTTAGGACTGTTGATGTGAATTATTATCTAACATTGCAGATGCTTTCGTTGCTACGAGATAAGTCCTGTAATTTGTTCATTGTTTTATCTGGGTGTTAAATTGTTGGTTTGCGCACCCATTTGATATTGATAACCTCACATGTTAATGAAATAAATTAAAATCAATTCAAGCTGCCTGCAAAACATTTTTTCGAGATAAAAGAGAAAGGTACCGAAATGGCATTAGAGAAATCTAACGTAATCAAGTCCCCGAACTCACAATCTCTGTAATCAAGTCCACAAACTCACAATCTCTGGTTCGTAGGAGTAAAGTAAATCTCTCGTTACTTTACTTGGGTTTCTAATTGACCCTCCAAGAATAGATTATTGGCGACTCCTGATTAAAAATCAATCGCATGTTAAGAACTTCAACCTAAGTCGCAAATTGGTATGAGCTCGGGAGAGCCCGAGCTAAGTTTAGGCTTAGTAATCCATTAGCCAGATTCTAGGTGGTTTACCTGAAATTTTGGTAGCGACATTGATTTGTGGATTTCAATACTATTTTTGAGAAAGATTAATATAACAAAAAATCATAAATTAATACACATATGACAAATTTATCTCATATTAATTTTTTTACTACAAAAAATCCAAAATTGGTACACTTTTGACAAATTTATTCCAAATTAGTACACTTGTGACAAATTTATCCTCTTTCAATTTCAGTTAAATTATACTATCAAATTACTAAGTTGGATGACATATGATAATTCTCTCCATTTGTCACAGTTGTACCATTTTTGTGAAATATTTTTGTGGTATTAATCTAATTTAATAGATGGTATATTTATCATAAATGTACCAATTTGGAATTTTTGACCGTCAAAAAATTAATTTGGATTAAATTTATCATAAGTGTATCAGTTTAGGGTTTTTTGTGGTTATTTTGGATAAATTTGTCATATGTTTATCAATTTAAGATTTTTCGTAGTAAAAAAATTAGTCTAAGGTAAATTTGTCATAGGTATACCAGCTAAGAGTTTTTTGTGTTATTAAGCCTTCTTTTGTTGCCAAGAAGAGAAAAAATAGTTTATTAACGGTAGTTTTCATATACAATGGTTTCATTTTTATTGAATTTTAAATCCGTGATGTCTTAATTGCACATATGCTATTTTATCATTCGGCGATGTCTAAAAGTGAACGGAAATTTGAAGAGAAAATGGGAGAATTAGTTTTGCATGGTTTAAACACACTAACGCACACTTTTTAGTGTTGAAGGCTAGTCTTTTCTCAATATATCACAAACCAAGTCTTTTAATCTTTTATAGGTATAAGGGAAAAGAAGGGAAAAGAAGGACAAACAATATTACATCACTCATGACGCAGGCACATTAATGCCTCATAAAAAATATGATTCAAACTATGACACCTATGACTTTTAACCATGACTCATCCTAAAACATTGATTACAAAGCCATATGTCATCATTAAAAGTTTAAAAACCACATCAAACAAATTAAAATTCATGGCTATATTGCACATTGAAGTAAAATTCAAAGAAAACATTAAACAAATTTAAAGTATAGGGATCACATGTATATATTTTAAAAAAAGAACAAACCCTTCATCAAAAATTTTAAATTTTAAATTGTTTAAAATTGAAAAAAAAATAATGTATTCAACTTTTCAAATATAAATTTTGACAATAATACTAAAAAAATCAAATACATAGATATATATTTTTAAAAAGATCAAATCCTTCGTTGAAATTTTTTAATTTTTATTTTTTAAATTTGAAAAATAATGTATGCGACTTTTTAAATATAAATTTGAAAATAATGCTAAGAAATCAAATACATATATATATTTTTAAAAAGACCAAACCTTTCATCGAAATTTTTTAATTTTTATTTGTTTAAAATTAAAAAAATTAATGTATGCAACTTTTCAAATATAAATTTTGACAATAATACTAAAAAAATAAAATATATAAATACTTTTTTTTAAAGACCAAAATGTATTTAATTTTTTTAGCATTTATATATATTTGATTTTTTTGCATTATTTTGGTATTTAAAAAAATAATAACAAGGGCAAAATCAGAAATTTGAAGAATAAGTGAGGATAGTTTTGGAAGAAAAAAATAAATTTCAGCATTTGGCCAAATGCTAAAAGTTTAAAGTTAGTCCTTACTAGCATTGGGCTTTCAGCCTTCTCAATGTTAGTTTTCATTTGAAAGCTACTTAAAAATGGTTGCCAAACGATCCAACATTTCCCTAAGGGACTTGGAGGCTAAAAGCCCTTTGAGAATGCTAAATCAAATGCACCCTAAAACTTATTATTTTACCAAATTGAGTCATAAATCTGTTACAATTGTGCCAATTTAATCCATCCGACCAAATTTGACCGATCGGTGCTGACATGGCACTTTTGGTGCTGATGTGGTATTGTTGGCCCTAAAATTGATAATTTTTAATGATATTTCAAATTTTTTTGAATTTTGAATTTTTCATTTCTTTCTCTTTATTATTATTATTATTATTATTATTTTATTATTATTTTATTATTATTTTATTATTATTATTATTATTATTATTATTATTATTATTATTATTATTATTATTATTATTATTATTATTATTATTATTATTATTCCTTTTCCTCCTTCCTTTAGCCTCAGTGACCTCACCGGCCAGTGGTGAGGCTCACTTCGCTATCATTGGACCAAGGCAAGCTTGCCCAACCACTAGCAAGGCAAAGCCCTTGTCAGATTTAGCGAGGCTCAACCTTGCCCAACCACTAGCGAAAGCAGCCATGGCCTCACCTAGCCACTAGCAAAGGCAGCCATGGCCTTGCCAGCTACTGGCAAGGCCGCTTTTGCCCACAATCGACAAGTCCATGGCCACGCTAGCCTAACCTAGATTTGGGTGAAGCCGCCTCGCAAGTGTCCCCCATGCCTTCCCCACATCTGGGTTATGTTAGGTGAGGGCTGTGACATTAACCGATAGTTGTCGAGGGCTTCATGGCCCTTGCCCAGTGGCTCGCAAGCCTCGCCGACCATTGTGGGGAAAGAAAGTAAAAGAAAGAAGAAGAGAAAAAAAATTGATAATTAAATAAATTATTATTAAAAATTGTTCACATGAGCGTCGACCAGACAACTAAAATTAGTTGGATAAACTGAATTTGCACAATTGTAATATGTTTAGAACTTTTTTTGATAATTTTCCCGAGGTTTTTTGACTCGTCCTTCTTAGGGCCTACTTTGTCTTTATATTTGTGGCATATTATTTTCCTAACCACTTGTAAAATGGACCAAATCACACACTTAGTTCATTAATATCCTATTAGATTTCAATATGGAAAACAAGATAGCTTATTCATTAGAAAGACTAGGAAAAAAAAAACAAAAAATGAAATGTCACGAGGCCATCATGTGTTGCATTTTTCGATATTAAAATCACTGATAAGCGATCAACTTTCCAATAGACATGATTTGCATTCTCATTTCTTTGCCAGAGAGAGGCCGGGACTTTTCCAAAAGTGGCATGGTACCAAGAAAGGCCACCAATCCACTCCTCAAAAGGAGCCTACATTCCAAAAATCACAATCACGTCTTTTTGTCCCATATTCACTTCATTCTCTATTTGGTTGAGTAAATAAGAAGGCCTAGTTTAAATTTTTATCCGATATGGCTCACATATTTTTTTTCTCCAGTATTTCATTCTTTAGAAAATCTCCAACACATCCTCTATCCGTGGCTTGAAGCAGTTGTTGGTCACGAACAATAACCAAACTAGAGAGATGATATACCTAAGGAATCATCGTTGGTGATCGAGTGAAAGAAGATTAAATAAGCGCAAAGCATTTTAGGCACTCTTGATAGTAAAACAGGACAAAACAGAGCAACCTCAAGTGCAGTCGCATGAATCAATTCCAAGTTCTCCTTTTTATCATGACTAGAACCTTTTTTTGGAGCTTCTTCATTTGTTATCCCAACTTTCTAAGTTTTATATATAAAACAAAATACTTGAGCTCATGAGCATTCCGTATCATTTCTAATATGATTTTACTCACTACTAAAGTCTGGAGATTCAAATGATCACATGTCATTAATTAAATTGTTGCTCTATTACTGAATTGATAGTTAGAAATTAGTGATAGAAATAAAGACGCGGGGTCGACTTTCTTCACTGCATCAACTCCAATACCTCCTTAAAGTTGGCGAAATAATCTTTTGTGGTCGTATTCGAGCTAGATTTCATTCATATTGGCAAAGAATTCCGAGCTAGAGCACCGGAAATCAAATGACTGACTTGGCAACGTTGACGGTGGCGAATCCAACACAGGGTGCACGGGGAAGTTAGTGATGGCCTCTTTTCCCCATAGCTTTCTCACCACCTTGTTATAGGCCAGCATTGCCTCCTCAGCCGTGTTGTAGCTGCCCAAGGTTTAACGTAGTCCATTGTCTTGAACTCTTACTTCCCATTTTCCCGACAAGTTCCACCTCATTCCCCGGAATGTCCTTTGGCCACTCGAGCATGCAAATAAGTTTCCACCAATCCCGGACTTCCTAATGGGCCTTCCGCGTCTCCTCCTCTCGTCGGTAACTTCATGGCCACTAAACATTAAAATTGTTTTATGTTTTCTTTGGATTTTACCTCAATGTGCAATATAGCCATGAATTTTAATTTGTTTGATGTGGTTTTTAAACTTTTAATGCATATTCAATTTAGCTCTTACATTTTATGAAGATATTCAATATTGTCCCTAAATTAAAATTAATGAAAGTGCCATATTGAATATTTTGATAAAATTCAGGGATTAAGTTGAATATGTACTAAAAGTTGAAAAATCACTTTAAACAAATTAAAATTTCAGGGATCACATTATATATTGAGCAAAAATTTATGAACTATTTGTGTTATTATTCATAGAATATATTAATATATATCTTTTTTGCACAAATTCCTAGAATATATTAATCTTTTTTATGACTCACGAGTCATTAATATTTTAGGATGAGTCATGGTCACGTAATTAATGTTTAAGAAGAGCCACGGTGATGACATATGGCTTTGTAATCAATGTTTTAGGATGAGTCATGGTTAAATGTCATAGGCGTCATAGTTTGAATCATATTTTTTATGAGGCATTAATGTGCCTGCATCACGAGTGATGTAATATTGTTTCTCCTTCTTTTCTCTTATACCTATAAAAGATTAAAAGACTTGGTTTGTGATATATTGAGAAAAGACTAGCCTTCGACAAAAAGTGTGAGTTAGTGTGTTTAAACCATGCAAAGCTAATTCTCCCATTTTCTCTTCAAATTTCCATTCGCTTTTAGACATCACTGAATGATAAAATTGCACATGTTACATTTCAACCAATTACTATATTACTATTTAAAAAAATGAACATGTGCAATTAAGACGTCATCGGATGCGTCTTATGACCTCCTAGCATAGCCTTAAACAAAGAGTTTAAGTAATCAAATATTAATGCTTATGATTATTTTGACACGAAATGTGGAAGAAATAAATCGAAGAAGAGTTCTTTACATGTATTTATGGTATAATGTATGGACAATGAAAGGAAATAATGGAAGATACAGTATCAATTGTAATCACAAATTGATTCAATCAATAAATCCAAATCCTAGATGGTATCTTTGATATCCCCCTTTCCCCAACTCGACCATGTCCGGTCAATTCTAGGGAATGATGTGGTCTCCGCTCCTCATGTTGTAAAGTTCCCAACTTAAGGAAGCCTATGCGGATTGCTATGAACTAAAATTGAGCCCATTAGCAATGACTCATATGAAGCAATTCATATGGAATTCCACGTGTCATTATTCTTATCATGATCATGTTTTTTTTTTTTCAATCCTTCCTTTTACAATGGATTTTTTTATTGATGGATTACATATTGTCAAAATTTATATTTAAATCCAAAATCTTGAGGAAATCCCCGCGTTATAGTGATTTTCAATAAGTGAGGAAACTTCAGTATTTTAAAAGATTTTTTTATTCTTTTTCTTTATATATTAAATTGCAAACTATCGCCCCATTAATTATTTCCTTATAAACGGTTTCTAACAATATTATTCTCTATTAGAAAGCAGATACCTGTTTAATTTATCAAAAGTATGTACTAAATGATCTTGGCGTAAAAGGTGAATTTTTTGTTAACTTTCTTGTCAAAATTTAAATGTTATCGAAATATGAAAAAATTATTAAAAATCTTGTACAAAATTTTGTTATTTCGAGCTTAGAAAAGTCGAAGGGCATGTACCATAAAATATACGTAACGTTGGAATTATACAATGAAATTCAATCCAAAAACATTTGAAGTTTCCTATTTTAGAACGTTGCATCTTGTACATATCGTCTCAAGTCTTCCTATTTTAGAACGTTGCATCTTGTACATATCGTCTCAAGTCTTCCTATTTTAGAACGTTGCATCTTGTACATATCGTCTCAGTCTTCCTATTTTAGAACGTTGCTTCTCGTTGCCGTCTCCTTGCTCTCTTGTTGCTGTCAAGAGATTTGTCCCGTTGCTCTCTCGTTGCTCTCTTGTTGCTGTCAAGAGATTTGTCTCGTTGCTCTCTCGTTGCTCTCTTGTTGCTGTCTAGAGATTTGTCTCTTTCTCTCTCCGCTTATACTCGTCCGACCATGAATTCTATTGCGGCGAAGCCTGTCTGCGCAATTCCACTGGACAGGCGTAAGGCTAAGGGTAAGGCCGTTCTCTGCACGAAAGGCGTTGAATTGAAGCAGATGCGCAATATTCTGGGCTCTATGTCGCGCATCAAGATAGGGCATCTCAAATAGTACGTCTGCTGCTCTTTTTTTTTTTTTTTTTTTTTTTTTGGGGGGGGGCGCATTTTCTTTCTTTTCTCTTGCATGTTAGTTCAAAATCTCCTTTCATTACGATTTCTCTGATGGGTTTTATGATCTTGCTTACTCTGTTTTTTCTGATGATTTTTCTGACCAGTCACCAATGCCAACCGGTCAATGCCGAGATTTATCCGAATAAATATCCAGCCAACGTAAGTGTATCGCCAACAAAGTCCATCTAGTGTTTGTTCTCTGTTTTTGTGATCATCGATCCCTGTTTCTGTATGGAATAAGTTTACAGTTGTCTTGCTTCACTTACGTTAGATGTAAATGCGTTGACAATGTGATCTGTATAGCATGCTTTTCTTTGCTCAATCCATGTCAACTTATGTGCTTAATATGTGTCACATGTATCGTCAGACATTTGCATGTATTTCCAATTCTTGATGGAAATATCTATCAAACTTCTTAGAAAGAGCATGATTTACTGGTTTGCTGATTGTGTATACATTGTTGATAAAATTGATAGTACCTTAATTCGATAATTCGGAAAGGTGGATGTGCTTTGTTGTATATATCATTTTCCATGTGGTTTCTTGATTCTTCTTAAAGTACGACTGTTGTACTTTAAATCTCACCTCTACCTAAGAATACATATTACGGAGTTGGTTTCCTATTCTTTGTGCAAGTAGAATATTCTTTCAGGCGTTTTGGATTTGGGGCGACCAGAAGTTGTGATTTACTATGGAATTATTTTTGTTGTCGAGGCCTAGAGAAAAGCTTACTTATAAGTTTAATTCGAAATGCAGAAGAAAAATTTTTCTGAAGAATCTCCGAACACGCCAACAGATCCCCTGACGAAAGATACTTCTAGTGACTTGTTGAATAACAGAGGTATGTCACATTTTTTGAACATGTTATTTTCAATTACATACGCACTTTTGAATGATGGATGTGTTGAAATAAAGAGGTGTGGCACTTCCCTTTTTCCTGCAAGTGCTTTGGATTGTATTAAAATGCAGACTACCTTTGTGGAAGTAGACCTGACTTTTGGAAAGTAACTTTTTTCCATCTGATGGTGGATGTTTCTGCAAGTTTTCTGCTTACATTTCCGTGTCTTTCCATCATGTTTGTGGTCTTTCAATTTTCATTTAGAAATAAGTATTGCTTGGTTGTTCCACGAGCATCTATATTTTATAGGGACAAATATTGCTGGGCAGTGACAAACTCATGTCCTTGTTCCTTGTTCATTGACTAATACTTCTGTTTATGTTTAACAGGAAATTATGTGGGATCAGAAGACCGGAGTGCTTCCTCTGTGCGAATTGGTGTGGTAAAGAAAGTTGATCCAATCTTCAGCATTGGACTCCAGTTGGTATGTCAAAATTACGAAAGTAGTGAAGATGGCGATTGAATATTGGATTCCATTCATTATCCTGTTGTATTAGCAGTTTCTTGAGTCATTATCCTGTTGTATTAGCAGTTTCTTGAGTCTATCTTCCCTGTAATTACTCACTGAAGGAAAAAGAAATGCAAAGTAGTATTTTCTGATGGGAACTTTGCTCTCATCTCGTATGCCAATGGTTTCGTTTTGAAATTTTCGTCTTGGTGCATACTTCTCATGATTCTGCAATTTATGTTGCGCTTTTGTTCTTAACACTGGCACCGGACTGATTAAAGAATCACGTCATGGCATTTTTCACCAATACCAGTGAGAGAGTTGAATCAAATGCTAAACTAATCATTTCACACTTTGTTTCTGAAAAGCCTCGAGTAATTGCCCACCATCTCTCCGGGAGATGATCGCAGGGATTCCAATAAAATAACCACATGCAAAAGGGTAAGGCTTTGTTAGCAGGAATTGCAATCATTCATCACGAGAGATTGCGGTTTCTTGGAATTAAAATGGCAAAATGTTAGAACAATATTACCTTATAAGCATACTTAGACCGGGATTCTATCAAACACATTCACTCTTGATATTTGTGTATAGATGTACTCCTTTCTCATTGTTTCCTCTTCATGTTTACTCTTCCGCATGAAAATTGGCAGTTTTGTGGTTACTGTGTTTTTATTTGTTTCATGGATACAAAAGTTGTCTTAACTAGTGAGCTGCTGTTCAATCTGTTGATCAGGGTGCTAGTTTTTTGTCCTTACCATGTTTTTGTTTGTTTCGTTACTTTTTGTGCCGATTTTTGCTTCTTGTCTAGATGAATCGGTCCATGGGTATTTGGCATTATAAATTTGAATGCACCCCTGAACCAGCAGCCTTCGTAGCAAGCAAGACCACCCTAAATTTTTAATGATCAAGTCAAATCTTAACTTAACCTGCTCATAAATGCAATGTTGAAGTGTAACCATGGGTCATGACTACGTGGAAGTGGAAAAGAGACAGGATGATCAGGTCTCTGCTTCATATTATGTTGGAGGAGAAATTAGCCAATCTCAGTAGCTTGGTTGCCAAAATTATCAGATCTCAGTGCCTTAATTCTCTTTTGTCAGTCAGAAAATTAAGAAAGTGGAGCAAACCGCTACATGGCATGATGATGATTGTTTTATAATATGTTCGTCTATTTGACGGTGTTAATTCATTCTGAAATCTTGATTGTAGAGTGCCGATTAAGCTAGATTGACCATGTTAGCCATAAGGCCTGTGATATTGGTGACAGATGAGAGCTGTATCAGCCTGGTATTCTGTGCTGCACAAGGATGCTATACCTTCTCTTAAATGGCATGTTTCTTTGGGCTCGCTTTCTTGGTCATTTTCAAGCGATGTGAATGGTGTGTTGCTTTCTTGAAGTCCGAAGTTGTTGTAGGATGAGAAAAGTTAATGTTACCCATCATGCAATGTACAAAATGATGATATTCTTCGTATCATTAATCCATCCTTTCTTTTCATAAGCTAGTATCAACTATGGGCATGCTGGATCTGCATCCAATAACTCCTCCAAGTTCCTTTTTCAACCACTGACTGTGTCTGGGCTCGTGATGGTGCTGTTATGATATGCTTCACCTCCAAATAATCTTTACTTCCTCTTATTGCCAATAACAAGTATTTTTCTTTTTGGTAGTCTTCAGTGGGTGATTTTTTGAGAAAGGTAGTTCTTTTACTCTTCCGTGAAGTGATAGATCCTATTTAGAGATGTGTGACGGTGCAAGCACACATGTGCACCCACAGAGATTTAAAAGGGGCATTCTGTAGGTTTCATTACCTTCTTCAAAGTCTCTGTCATGCAAACCGATACCAAATGGCTGTTTTTTGGTTTGATTAACCGCTCAAAACATTTTAATCATATCAGATTTGCCATAGAGTGGACAGTATTGGATCTGAAAATATAGATGACTTTCCTGTTGGCTGATCACCTGTTGCTTTTACTGACCATACTTCTTACCAAGACTCCCCAGAAATGCTTCTTTGTCCATCTTTCTTGGCAATATTTTATGGTTTCTCAAATTGAGGATTACATTATGTGATATTGGTTTCTAGTTCAAAGGTTATCTTGCATTCCAGTAATCAACAGATCTCTTTGGATGTAGGTTCTATTTATGCATTTTCTTTCCTCTCTGTGATTGTCATAGGCAGGGTCAATGTGTCAAGTATACGCCACATTGATGCCTAAGTTTGGAGAAATGTGGCTTTGGTAGTTCGTAGTTATGGATATAACATCCCAAGTGTTTATTTCCAGATGTTTAGTTGTGCTGGGCTTGTTGGCTTCAGGGACTACTGGGAAGCCAAAAGGAGTCTCCATTGAAGTCTCCATAAGCCATCCAGCTTTGCTCATAAAATCTATGGCAAAAAAAGGCATATGTGATTACAGTTGGGATGATGTATGCCCTTTCCATATTTCTTCTCTTATATAGTCTTCATGATTGTCAAGTGGAAATTCTACAATCATTGTCACAGTAAGTCTTGAACGATTGTTTCCATATTTGGAAGGTCTGCAGACAATTTGAGTCAGAGTAATAATACAATAGAATTTTTTTTATTCGATTTTTGCATGTTTATTTGCACACTGCTCCTTTGTGCCACATTGGTCTGTCATTGGCCATGGCGATGTTATTGTCTGGAGCTTGCCATGTCTGAACACCCAAGTTTGAAGCTAATTCTGCCATTGAGGTTATAGAGAAACACGAGGTCACCGCTTTGATCACTCTTCTGGCCATGGTCGCTGATCAATATCCTTTCTCAGGTTATCTACAAAGAGTGATCTTTCACGAGCAATCAAAATACTGAACATCATGTGTGGAGAGCATCAGCCACTTACATGGTGTAAGTTCAAAGTTACGCTCTTCAAGTGGTGCTTTTGCTTATTTCTGA
The DNA here is from genome assembly GCA_014182565.1 of Eucalyptus marginata. Taxonomy (NCBI): domain Eukaryota; kingdom Viridiplantae; phylum Streptophyta; class Magnoliopsida; order Myrtales; family Myrtaceae; genus Eucalyptus; species Eucalyptus marginata. The sequence goes on from CM024592.1 coordinate 6,771,703, forward strand.
GTTTCCTCAGGGAGAAAGGACTGGAGAGCAAAAGACTGTGTGGAAGAGATATTAATTGCGGAGGAAGTCTGTCGATCGATCTCATCAAAGAAGCTGGCAACTTCTTCCTAAGAGCTAAGATTCTCTCAGCCTGTGGTGTGCATCATCTACAACGCTAGTTGGTAGTACCCGCTAGCAATGTCTGTTGAAAACTACTGTGCTCATTATGCTACCCTTTGTTTGTCCTTTTTTCAATATGCAGGGATGACAGAGACCTATTCTCGTTTGACGTTCATGACTCTCTATGACCTACATTTCCCTTTTCGCTACCAGCCCCCAATTTTCATGTTGGAACAGATCTCAATTCAGTTCAAAGGCCACGGGCCATCTGAGTTGGCAAACCTGCACCACATGTTGAATTGACGACAGATAGTGATGATTTTATTGGCACCGTGAAAATTCCAGAGGTCCGCATTTGATTGGATAATGGGATCAAGTTCCAGCATGAAAATCTAGCAGTCTTTCATGGTTTGACATGGGTGATGTCAGTTTCATCGATGAGCATGGTTGGGTGAGGATCATTGGTCGAGAAAGCTCGGATCAAGACTGGGGAAGAAAATTTTTGCCCTGAAGAGGTACAGAATGAATTGTGTGTGAATTGGCTTGGCAATGAAATTATTTTTCTTGTGAGGATTTGTTGATAGGCTCGAATGGGTGATGCATAATTCCCGTGTCTTCAATCCTGAACCTGTTTTATTTTCTCCAAATCGTGATTAGCTAATATGAGAAGATGTACTCTCAGCTCATTTTCTGACGACATGTTCTTGTTTTAGAACATAGGTGGAGGCAATACACTTTTACAACATCCAGGAGTCGCTGGAATCGTTGTCGTGGGAATACCTGAAGCTCGCCTGACTGAGATGGTTGTTGCCTGCCTGTATTCATGCGATTAACTGGCTAAGATCTATGAGTTTTGAGGGATAATTTTAATCTATTGATTTATAGGAAGTTACATATGATATAGATTATAAAAAGTAGTCTATAATTACTGTTGAGGGTGAAGATCATCGAGAACAAATTCCTCATATGTACTCTTTCTATTTATCAATGTTAATTCATTTTAAATTCCTGTCACTTGCAGTCTTTTATTTCTAAATTCATCATTCTTCATCTTTGCTACACAATTAAATTCTTGTCCGAATCACCATTGAACTTGTTTAACATGACGCCAAAGTTCAATCTTTGATGAAAAGTTTTTTACCATGCCAATTTTTAGTGAAACGATTTCATGGAAAACTGAGTTGAAGAATTAAATCCGTGAGGCGAGCTCACACGAATACAAATCTAATTTGTGGAATTAGAATATATTATTGTATCTACAAATTAAGATTGCAGAAAAAGCACGGCAAAAGAAGGGGGTATTTACCATTTTGTTTTATATGTTTGGATTTTATCTATCCTTCTATACTTTTTAGGAAATTGTGCAACCTTCTGCGATGATTCTAACTAATGTGGTGCTCACCACTCAACATCACTTTGATCTTGCCATGGAATTATGAGGAAAAAAAATTCCTCACCCCATCGATTCATGGTAGGGATAACAACCTTATAGAGTGGTTTTCATTTACGGAGATATCTTATAAATCCTTATTCGTTACCCAAAAATAAAGATGGAAAACCAAGGGTATTCTTTGGATTCTTGGTGTTTGGTTATAAGGTTACCTAACCAAAGAACGAGATGTTTCCCCGAAGCTAGGGTCGCCCCGCCTGACCAGTTGCCTGGTTGGACTAATAGGATTACATTCCTTATTTTAATGTATTGGTGCCTGCATGCCCAGTCTCCCAATTCCCTCAAATTTTTTTCTTCCCAGATAGAGGGAATACTGGGGTGACATTGCGGGGTCTCCCACTTCAAGACGGATCTCTTGCCCGTTTCTTCCCCTTAAAGCCTTTTAGGGACTTGCTTAGGTCCAAATTTCCTTAGTAATATCAATAGACTTTTATTTAGTGCTTGAGAAAAGTTCACTCACTTTAATACTTACTCAAGAATCTCAAGTAATAATACCCGATTATAGTCTCATCACGTCATTTTTGTACTACTTTTCTAAGTTAGATATTGCATCTCCGTATACCTTAAAAAATTAATATTCATTTACGGTGTGTGGGCCAAATTCTATACCCCTAGGTTTTAGAAGTATCATTGTAGTGTTTGGTTCATTTAGGGTGCGTTTGGTAACGTTTCTATTCAAAAATTGTTCCAAGGAATAGAAATAGAAAAAATTATTTCTGTTCTGAGGAACAATTTTTGAACAGAAGAACGCGTTTGGTAAATTTGTTCTTGGAATAAAAAGAACAGAAACACGTTTGGTAAACTTGTGTTCTTTTTTTGTTTCTTTTAATTTTTTAATTTTTTTCCCTTTTTTCTTTCTTTTTCTTTTTCTTTTTCTTTTTCTTTTTTTTTTTTCTTTTTTCTTTTTTTTTTCTTTTTTTTTTTCTTCCTTTTGGCCGGTCGCCGACCTCGCCATGGTCGGCGGCCGGTCGACGAGGGCCGGCGGCCTCACCTAGCCACGGCAAGGCTCACCGGCCCTCGGCGAGGCTGAGCCTCGCCAGCCAGCACGAGGTTAGCCTTGCTGGTGGCTAGGCGAGCTCGGCCTCACCGGATCTAGGCGAGCCCAGCCAAGGCGAGGCCGAGCCTCGCCAGGGGCCGGCGATGCTCCGGCGAGGTCGCCGGCCCTCGACGGCCGATCGCCCGATCATGGCCGAGGGCGCGATCGGCCAAAGAAAAAAAAAGAAGAAAAAGAAAAGGAAGAAAAATAGGAAAGAAAAATTGTTTCTCGAAATGTTTGAAACAAGAAACAAGTTTTTTTTTTTCTTGTTTTACGTTCTAAATTTGTTCCCTGGGAACAAAAAATAGATTTAGAACAAAAACGCAAACAAACGCATTTCTATTCTTTTTTTGTTCCTCGGAACAAAAGAACAAGATTTGTGTTCATAAACAAAAAAAAAAAAAAAAAAAGAAACACAAACAAACACCCCTTAGGGGCTGTTTGTTTAAATTTGTTTCGTTCCCGAAACACAAATCTTGTTCTTTTGTTCCGAGGAACAAAAAAAAAGAACAAATGCATTTGTTTACACTTTTGTTCCCTAAACAGATTTGGAACAGAAACAAGAAGTAGAAAAAACTTGTTTCTTGTTTTCGGGAACAATTCCGAAAAACACTTCTTTCTTTTCTCATTTTTCTTCTTCTTTTTTCTTTGATCGGTCATTGGTCTCGACCATAGCTGTTGACCGGCCATCGAGGGCCGGCGACCTTGTCGGAGCGTCGCCGGCCCCCGGTGAGACTCGGCCTCGCCTTGGCTAGGGGAGCTCGAGCTCGCCCGAGATCCGGCAAGGCCGAGCTCGCCCGGCCACCGGCGAGGCCGCCGCCCTCGTCCCGGTCACCGACCATGGCCGAGGCCGTTGACTAGCCAAAAGAAAGAAAAAAAGAAAAAAGAAAGAAGGAAAAATAAAATAAAAATATTAAAAAATTAAAAGAAACAAAAAAATTATACAAGCTTACAAAACGTATTTCTATTCTTTTTCTATTTCAAGAATAGAAATTTTTTGCGCTTATCAAATGCGTTCTTCTGTTCAAAAATTGTTCTCTAGAACAGAAATAATTTTTTCTATTTCTATTGCCGGGAACAATTTTTTAACAGAAATGTTACCGAACACGCCTAAACTGCCTCCTCGATATTCCAACCCACCACATGACTGATATCGTTCATGAAGCTTATGTTGCTGACACTCAAAAACAAATGAGTACGACAAACCCACCTGTAGAGCTTTTGTCACATACACCTCACAGCTTGGTATGCTTATTGGTCTATAAAGTACAAATGTGTTACAGAAAAGAGATAAAAGCATTGCCATGCCCCCAACGCCTTTGAAAGAGCAAGGTAGACACATTCTTTCCTAGCCCCAACGACAACAAGGGTCTTGGGTTGCTTTTTGAGGAAGTCATTAGAAATTCTGACAACATAACTTAGTACATCTTCTTTGGAAGTGAATCTGAAAAGGACCAATCTAAACAAACGCTCGGCATAAACAAGTTGTCCAGGTAAAGCACATCAACTCGTTGGTTTGCGAGAAGAGGGCAAGTTTGCATTGCATCGGTTTTGAGGGTCTAGGGTCTCCTGTGTGCAAGTAGCATAGACCAATCCACAGATGAAAGTGAATAAAAGCTGCACCTGTACAATGATTACAATGATTAGCTTCTAACAGTGGGACTCTTAACTTCAACTATATGATGGTCTTCGTTCAATTCTAGAGGCCGGATAAACCTGCTTACACAGGAAGCACATAAAACTGTTGTGAATACACTCTTAACATTCTGCTGCGCAATGTTGCAGAAACAAATGCTTCTGGAGTATATAAGCAGAAAGGAGAGAAAAAGGGAACAGCAAAATCCAATTGTCACTATGGATTGAACGAGCCAAGCAGTGAAAGGGGTGCAATGAGTAGGGCCGTGGGACCATCCCTTGCTAAGGCCACCATAGTGATCAGCATGAAAATGTGGGAGAGAATATGCCGAACATCCTTCAACACAACCTTAGCGGAGCGAGTGCATCAACAGTGAATGGCGTCCCTGAGAAAAAACCAAAACATGTCCTGACGAGCCATTTTCACTACAACAAGTTCAACCCGAAAAAATAATAAGTTTCTGCATTCGAGGAACGATCAACACGGGTGTGTAAGGGGCTTTTTGTTAATGTTCTTTTTTTTTTTTTTTTTATAAACAGATTTTGTGTTTTTTGTTCCAGGGAATAAAAAAAGAACAGAAACGCGTTTGTTTGCGTTTTGTTCCAAATCTATTTTTTTGTTTCCAAAAACACTTTTGGAACAGAAACAAGAAAAACTGTTTATTGTTTCTGGAACAAAAATTAAAAACACATTTTCTCTCTCCTCTCTTTTTCTTCTCTTTTTGTTTTTTCTTTCTCTTTTTTCTTTGGCCGGTCACCGGCCTCGGCCATGGCCGGCGACCAGCCAAAGAGGGCTGGCGACGCCGTCGAGGGCCGGCGACCTTGCCGGGGTGTCGCCGGCCCCTGGCGAGGCTCGGCCTCTCCTTGGCTGGGCGAGCTCGGGCTCACCCAAATCCGGCGAGCCCGAGCTCGCCCAACCACCCGCGAGGCTCGGCTCGGCCTCGCCGGGCCACCTCCAGAGCCGGCGTTGCACGGCGAGGCCGAGCCTCGCCGGTGGGCGGGCGAGCTCGGGCTCGCCGGATTTGGGCGAGCTCGGGCTCGCCCGCTTGAGGCAAGGCCGGGCGAGCTCGAGCTCGCCCAGATCCGGTGAGCCCGAGCTCGCCGGGCCACCTCCAGCCGGCGTCGCTGGGCGATGGCCCGTCGAGGCCGAGCCTCGTCGGTGGCCGGGCGAGCTCGGGCTCGCCGGATTTGGGCGAGCTCGAGCTCGCCCGACCAAGGCGAGGCCAAGCCTTGCCGGGGCCGGCGAGCCTCGCCGTGGCCGGGCGAGGCCGCCGCCCTCGTCGACCGTCGCCGGCCATGGCCGAGGCCGGCGACCGGCCAAAAGAAGAAAAAAAGAAAAAAAAAGAAAAAGAAAAAAAAGAAAAAAAAATAAAAATATTAAAAAATATTAAAAAATTAAAAGAAATAAAAAAAAAAGAATACAAATTTACCAAACGTGTTTTTGTTCATTTTTTATTCCCGAACAAGTTTACCAAACGCGTTTTTTGTTCAAAAATTGTTCCCTGGAATAGAAGCACTTTTTTCTATTTCTGTTCCCTGGAACAATTTTTAAACAGAAATGTTACCAAACGCACCCTAAGTACCCATTAACAAACCAAAACCACTCTCAACTCCGCAAAATGTGCATCCATCATCATCAGGCAAAAAAAAAAAAAAAAGAAATTATCAAGCACCAAGAAAGTCCCGACCTGGAATTTTTTTGTAGAAGGGGCAAAGCTCCAACATTACTCCCCCCATTCAACGTCCTTAACCTCTCATCGCCAGAGCCAGCTCCAGCTCCAACGAAGCAACCACCCCTCCTCCACCTCCGACCCCTTTCCTCTTCAATCCCACATATGAAGAAGATTGCCAGAAACTTGCTCAACCTTGTGGCCAGATCTTCAGCGTTGCGACTCCTACTTCCACCATGGGTGGAGGTCGAGGAAGACCGAGACAAACACGGAGGCGGCAGCGGAAGCAGCCATGACGGCACCCGGCGAGTGATGTTTTTCTGTTTCATGCTTAGATGCCTCACCGCCGCTCACCATGGTCGCCGTCGTGGTTGCTCCGCTGGGGCTTCTGTGTTCGGGCACTGGGCTTTAGTGCTGGCTTCACCTGTCTCCTTTGCCGGGATTCACCGGCCAAATAGAGACTGGCGCTCCTCGACCTACAACTCATGGCGGTAGTAAGAGCTGCAACGCTTGCATTTCGCCTTGGCCGTGCGGTGGACGGACTTGACTTGCGCCTCAACTCCCTTCACCTCGAAGAGCTGCTTGCGTTGCAAGAACAGGGTTTTCTCGTGTATTTATTTATATAATTAGATGAGGGAATATGGGAACGGTGTTAATTTTGAAAAGGAAAAAAAAAGTAAGAAAATCAATTGTATTTATGTATACAATTTATTTAGGTCAATGACCCTTCACAACGAGCTTTCTAACACTTCGGTAGGACGATTCTCTCCCAACACCCATGAAACTATTATTAGATATCTTTCAAATATTAAAATTCTCCTTTTACGATCACAAGTAATGAGTGAAAATTGTACCTAATATCCTCAAGTTAATTTTATAAGTGAAGCATTTTCATCGGCCTTAGTTACATTAGAACAGTTCGATATGCTCTTTTTATTGTTTTATTTTGCATTCATATATAATGGACTTCTATCTTGCCTTCCCAAACACAATGATCGAGGGAAATATTCTCTTCAGAATTACTGTTTATTAGGTAGGCCGAGGCCGAGTCCGAAGGTCGAGCTTAATACATCCCCCACACCTACCCTTAACAAAAATAGTTGGAAATTTTCGGGTCAAGTTTAGGCCAAAGTAGGGCCGATTGGAGTTCCTCGTGTATGCAAGCCCCATTTGTTCGCCTTTCGAGCCTCGATGGCTGTTCGTCCACTGATTACCTATACATTTTTTTTAATCATCAGAAACTACCTTCATTGCGTTCATGATTGTGTTTTTTCCTCTCCTACTTGGCTAATCGGTTGAAAAATCGTCACATCTAATATTAATCCATAAAATTTTGGTGCAATGTCAGCTCACGTCGACAATTTGACTTTTCGTTGACAGAATGTTCGAAAAGAAGATCTGATCACTTATCGATTCGAAGGCCCAGCCCAAGCCATATCCATTATCCATCGAGCCCACAGGCCCAAATCCACAATATTCCCCAACTCGGTTCCTCTTCTGCAAGTCCATCACGATCCTTTCCATTCAATTTGGGCTATTTAATGAAATCAATTAAATTATGGCTCCTATTCTTTTGCGAGTATTTAAACTTAATTACAAATGGGCTATTAAGTAGGCATAATAATTAGCCAATATAACAGCTAAATAATCGATATCGATTGCTTATCCAGGCTTTTCTTCTCATGGCAGAAGAAGCCTTTTGTCAATTATTAGTACTTACATTTTTTAAATAACATTAATATATCGAACGTTACGACGATAAGGTCAATGAAGAACCTGACTTACGAAAATTCACAAGTGCGTTAGAAATCAAGGCCAACTCCATTCGATTTGGCCGTCGCATCAAAACTTGACTCCTCTTCTTCAATGAGGCCAATTAATGGTAATGTTTTGAATTTATTAAATTATTATTTATTTGTTGTTTAACTAATGTTTAAATTTGATATAATTACACGTGGCTATTAATTAGGGAAAATACCAAAAAATATGGGAAGTGAGGTAATTTCTTAAAGTTTTCGGCAAAATGATGTTACTCGGAAAGTGTGTGGACTTTTTCCGACAATAGAAACTATTTCATGCATTTTTATAGTTCAATAACTGAAATTGTTTCACGTTTTTTTTTTTTTTTTATAGCCGCGCAAAAAGAGAAATAATTTGGCAGTATGAAGCAAATTCAAGTGTCCAAAAGTCTCTTTCTATAAGCAAGATTCGCATGAATAAAGTTCTGGCCACTAAAATTATATTCGATTAATTATGGAAAATTATGTTCGCCTATTTTCATGTTTCTCAATTTTCTCGCTCTTCCTCGGATTAATCTTTAAATCATATCACCTAACTCAAACTTGAGTAATCTGAAAAATGCGAAATTAATATAGCAAATGAAGTGGTTGCAAATTGCAATAGGTTCTCCGTCTAAAGTTCAAAAATGCAAATGATTTACTAATCAAGTAAGTTTTAAAATGCGGTAGATGTTCCTTCCTGACAACTTTACACCTATTTTGACATATATTTACTCGAAACTTTTTGTTTGACACACTTATGAGCATTCCATAGAATCGTATATGATTATAATACCGGTAGAAGAGCATACGCATAAGTTTATGAATGGAAAGTGAAAAAGTTCCAAGGTATAGTGAATAAAAATATTTACGAAATTAAACCTTTGGAAAAGTAACCAAATAATTGTAAAATGAGAAAGATGTAATAGTGAATTGAAATTTGTTAAGTCGAAGATTTATGGGATTGCGTGACAATTATATTAGGATCCAAGAATTTCAAATCTTAATTTTGTTTTTAAGATAAGAATGCACTGTTATGTCAAAATTTGATACCATGCATTGGCTTTCATAGAGCTTCCTTGCCAAAGTTTGTTGTTGGAGATATTCTCATTTTTATAGGGAAAAAGTCATCAAAAACCCTAAAGTATGTCCGCTGTAACACATTTATTTTCAACTTTTTTTTTTTGTAACATGAAAAACTCCAAACTATACTCATTAAAACATATTTACCCTATTTTTTTCCTTATGATATAAAAAAGCTCATGTATCCATGTGACATATTTACCCTTCATTAAAGTTTCATTAAATGATTTTTTTATGCTAAAATGACTTGTTTTTATTTGACTTAAGCCTCGTGAGCAGAATGTGTCACGTAGGTACAAATTTGGAATTTTCGACATCACAAATATAATTTAAGATAAATATGTCACAGAGAGTATAATTTGGGTTCTTTGGTGATTTTTCCCCCTTTTTATAACATCAAGAGATATATTATTCTTCTCCAGTAAGTTCCCGCGTCACATAACGCAAAAGGTCTAGAGATTTATGGTAAAAAAATTGAGGTGACCAAACAAACAAAATTTAGGTATTTTTCTTATTTGACTGTGGGAATTAATATAATAATTTATTTCAGGAGACACGCAATTCTTCATGTCAAGTTGAATATTTTTAGAGGTTTTTTTATTCGTAATTATTTCTTAACTAACACCAGCTCTCGAGCATATGCTATGGGCGTGTGGTTGCTTTCATGCTTTTTTTTATTAGTGAATTCGTTCAGGCAAAAATATTGGTTTCCTTATGATCTTTTGATTGAATGGATAAATGATATGCATTTCTCTAATTGTTTTGATTTTTTTTATGGGCGATGAGATTTTAATTTACAATAATAGATCTCAACAAAATTATAAAAGGAGAGGAAAATTAAGGACATTTTTGTAAGTATGGGATTGATGCCAAAAGTTAGCTTTATATATACTGAAGAAATATATATTATCATAAGCTTACTTTGTTTGATATACCCCACTCAATCTTGCAATATATGACCATTTTAAACATTGGAACACTATATTATAAATATAATAGGTGCTTTATAATGAAACTTGCGCATCGTGTGGATTGAAAAGCTAGTTTATATACAATCCGACAATCTCGTTCTTTAATAATGAACTTCACTTGTACTTTTAATTTACATATGTGAGTACTTGCAATTTGTGGGCAATTCTTCTTTATGGAAAACATAAAGTTATCTCTATCTAAATTATAAATAAATAATTATTTTTTTGAAGTAATACGATCTCATGGTGATTATATATATAATTTTCTTTTTTTAGGATTTCTTATGCACATTTCATAAGGAAAAAAAATATGCTTTTAAGATGCCGCAATCAATCTTGTTGACGTAGCTAAAAGTGAACCCAAAATATATCAATGTTTTCAAATTATCTAAAAATGGAATTATTTTTTGGTAGATCATGTATGTTCAGTGCAAAAATATAATTTATAGGCAAACTGATAATTTGAAAAATTCAAATTGGACGGTATCCAATTTGGATGACTCTATGAATGGCTAACTGAAAAAAGTATTAAGTTATCACTCTTATAAATGATAATTGTAAAAAAAATCATATGCGAATTGATTAGCTAATCTAGCTTATTTGTCGTCTCTTGTAACGGTCATATCCAAATCGACAAATCAATAAGACAATATTGGATAATTATTTAAGTTATATTAATTTAGAAAAACGTCAAGTTTTTTTTTTTTTTTTTTTTTTAACTTCCTTATGAGCTGTTAACGTGCACATAAATCAATCCCGTTCTTTCCTATTATGGATGAGAATAGATAAGATTTCAACAAGTGGTGCAATCAAAGAAGGTAATATAACTCAGCTTTCTTATTATATATAGATAGACATGGATGGATCAATTTATAAATCTAGAACAAATGATAATGGTTTCGAAGTCAATATTGGATACATTACCAATTAGGGGTGAGCGTGGTTCCCAGGTAGAACCGGGAACCGGAGAACCGCACCGGAGGGTCCGGTTCGGTTCCCGGTTCTAAAGACACCGGTTCCGGTTCCCGATTCCCTTTTTCAGGGAACCGGCGGTTCCGCTTCCGCTTCCGGTTCTCATAGGAACCGGAACCGCGGAACCGAACCGGTTAGAGTAAAAAATAAAATAAAATCCTATAGCAATCATTTCTTTCCCCCACGTGATTTCCCTTCCCCCTCTTCCCCTTTCTTTTCTCCCCTTTTCCCTCTCACGTCACTTCTTGCCCCTCAACTTTTTTCTTTTCTTCTCTCTCTCCTCTTTCCCCCTCTCTCGGCCGAAACCCTCCTTCTCCTCCTCCTCCTCTTCTTCTTCTTCTTCTTCTTCTTCTTCTTCTTCCTTCCTTCCTTCCTTCCTTCCTTCGGTTGTTGCTTCACCCACCACCACACCGCCGCCCCACGCTCTACTCACCACCACCTCTTGGCCACCCGAACCACCACCACCCCGCCGCCCCACGCTCGTCCGACGAGCCGTCTCGCCGTTGAGCCCGATGAGCTGTCGCGCCGCCCCTTGCCGCCGTGAGCCACCGCCGCCGTACCCAAGCCACCGTCACCACCTCTTGCCGCCGCTGTGGCCGTCCGGGCCGTCATTGCTCAGAACCGCCACCGCCTCTGCCAGAACCGAGCTCTTCCCCCCTTGGCCGTGGGTTGAGCCGCGACCGCCGCCGTCTTCGCCGCGCCGTCCGTGCCGCTGTTGGTGCCGTAAGACTTGTGTCTTCTTCGCCGTCGCACCGCCGTCGCCGCGTGCTCGCAATCGCCGGACCTCCCTCGACACCCTCGAAGCTCTTGGGGTTCATGTGGAATCCCCTATCCTGGGTCACGGAGCTTGCTGCTATCATGGCCATTGCACTTACAAATGGAGGGGTTGGTGAATTTTTCCTCTACTATTCTATCTCTTTTTCTGTTTTAGGGTAAAGTTTGAGTTTTTGTGAAAGATGATATCCATTTGTTTCTGATTCTTCCTTTGCGGGCGAGCCTCCAGTTGGCAAGATTTCATAGGCATCGTCACTCTTCTATTTATAAACTCCACTATTAGCTTTATCGAGGAGAACAATGCCGCAACACTGGGTTTGAAGAGCTCGCTAAATCGATTCTAACCACTGAAGTCGAGGTTATCTAATGATCTTAGAGCATGTGCATTGCTTTTTCGGCTTCGATAGTTAGTTTAAAAATGGCTTATTTTGCTTCATGTTGCATTCTTTTTTATAGGAAACAAAGTGATAATCATAATATAGAAGAAGCCAAGAAATTGACCCATTAACTTCATGCTTCAATTTTTGGGCATCCCTTAACTGAGTCGTTACTGTAATTTGGATCAATTGGTTAGTGCCGTGCTGGCGCACTTCATCTTGAAGGAGAAACTACACAAGCTGGGGATGTTGGGCTGTGCGATGTGCATTGTCGGTTCTATCATAATTGTCATCCACGCACCGCAAGAAAGTCCCATCACTTCTGTTCAAGAAATATGGATTATGGTGACTCAACCAGGTCAGTCTTCAGGCCTGGTTTATGTGTTCTTTATACGATCACTGATTTGCTAATAACTGACTGCATTTAATATCTTTTTCAGCTTTTCTGCTTTACATCGGCTCGGTAATCATGCTAGTGTTCATCCTGGTTTTCCATTTTTCACCTAGATGTGGGCACACGGATGTGCTAGTTTACACTGGCATATGCTCATTAATGGGCTCTCTCTCGGTAAATCAACTACTTCTGCATCTTTTGGAATTTTTCTTCCTTCCAACCTACTTTAGTTTATTTACGCCAACCAAATTGTTGGAAGCCCCACTTAAACGCAAGAGTTGACCTTGCATCGTTAGCTTTAGGTAGATCATTAATTTGGGGTGCAGGGAGGTTCATCACTAGGGACAAATTGTATTCTTTTCTGATTCTTTTTGTCCTGTCAAAACAAAGTTAATGAGTTACAATAATTGTCGTGGGGACATGTCTAAATTACTTCTGTATATGGGTATTTTTTCTTTCTCGGTTCTCATAAGTTGTATGATCCATCTGCAGGTGATGAGTGTGAAAACCCGTGGGACTTCTTTGAAGTTGACTTTTGAGGGGAAGAATCAGTTGATCTATCCAGAGACTTGGTTCTTTATGTTGGTGGTGGCTACATGTGTAGTTACCCAAATGAATTATCTCAGCAACGTCCGTCCCAAGATGTTATCCAACTTTAATTAGCTAACTTGCCCAATGATGAATTTGTAAATTTCATTTGTCATTGCCTCACAACAATCGATAATATTGAATGACACCAAATTTCCTCTTTTACAGTAACTTTTACTTTTCCCATATGTTGAGATTACATAACATTGAGAGAAAAGGAAGTCATGGAATATATGCATCTTTCTTAACTAGATATGGTGCTTGTCTTTTTCTGTGGTGCCCTCCATGTTTCATGTTTCTTGGGATTGTAGGACAGGTAGAACTTTGTATTTCCTTGGTTAGAAGCATTTTGCTGGTGATATGGTAAATTGACCAACCTCGTTAAAGTTAGCTCCTAAGATTATGATCATGAAGAAGTCAAATTTTTGTTTTTTGACATTCTCTCTTCTTTGGTAAGGCTGTTTTGAGATTCCAGCCTCTCTCTACCTCTGCATTTTGTGTATACCAGTTGATTCTTGAACCTCATGAGCTGTGCTTAGAACAATAAGGAATTGCGGAGGAATCTGCCTTTTTGGCCCTTGGGTCTATGATAATTGAGGACTCGAGTGTCTGAGTCTTGCAATTCCTAACTAAATTTTCACCCGTAAACTTGAAAATCTATGTTCCCGTGGCCTTTTGGCAAGATTACGCCCTCCTTCTTCATTGCTGGATAGAGTGGTCTGTCCTTTTCATTTACCTATATGGTAGTTCTTTATGTCGGGATTGGGGAGTCAAATCTCTTGCTTCAGAAACTATTTACAGTTGTTTTTTATTGCAAAAGGTTTCTTTGGGTTCTGTTTACTTATGGATGATATAGTGCTTGATGAGAGCTTATCTTAAGAGCTTTTCTTACTCTGCTTGGTCTCTCTTTGGTTTGTCTCTTTCCTTCTTCGTTATAGTTCAAATATGAAAATGAAAAAAAAAAAAAAAAAAAAAACATGTTGGAACCTCGGAACCGACCACGAACCCGTGACGGTAGGTTCTAGGTTCTTGGTTTTGACGGGTAGGTTCCAGGTTCCAAAAAATGAGGAACCTGTACCCGAGGGTAGGTTCCAGGTTCCAAGCGGAACCTGTAAGGAACCGAGAACCGCTCACCCCTAATTGTGCCAATTTAAGGAGGTGATCCATATACCGCTTGATCGAATATTTGTCTACAACATGCTTGGTTCATGTTCATCTAACCGAGGATTTCACTTGTTGACAGCCTTCATTTCAATCTTTATGTGATTTTCTTTTACTGTTTTATTTCTTTACTTTTGCAACTCGACTACCCATATATAGTTCGATCGAATATCTATCCTGCGTTCAGTCCATGTCTATCTGACTGAGGATCTCACATGCCAACAGCTTTCATTTAAAACAAACCTCTCTCACTAATAACAATCATAGCGGTGAAACCACTCCTCCATGTGCTATAACTCAGAGGTGGAAATATCAATTTCGCCCAACTTACCGCTATATCATAGAACTGATTTAAACTTTAAAGGACTTAACAACGTGTAAAAAATATAAAATAAATAAATATTCCATAGACGTATTTTTGAATATATTAGGCGATCAACTTTCCCAAAAATGGTATAGTATGAAAAAATACCATCAACCTATTTTTTAGAAAAAACATGTATCTCAAATGGTCAAAAAATAAGCTTGATAAATTTCTTTATTTCATTTATTTTAAAAGTGTTTTATTTCCTTTAATTTTGCAACTCGATTGTGCCAATTTAAGAAGGTGATCCATATACCGCTTGATCGAATATTTGTCTACAGTATGCTCGGTTCATGTTAATCTAACTGAGGATTTCACTTATTGACAGCCTTCATTTCAATCTTTATGTGATTTTCTTTTATTGTTTTATTTTTTTACTTTTGCAACTCGACTATCCATATACACAGTTCCATTGAATATCTATCCCGCGTTCAGTCCATGTCTATCTGACCGAGGATCTCACCTGCCAACAGCTTTCATTTAAAACAGATCTCTCTCGCTAATAAGGACCATAGCGGTGAAATCGCTCCTCCATGTGCTACAACTCAGAGGTGGAAATATCCATTTTGCCCCACTTACCGCTATATCATAAAACTGATTTAAACTTTAAAGGACTTAACAACGTGTAAAAACCAGAAAATATATAAATATTCCATAGACGTATTTTTGAATATATTAAGCGATCAATTTTCCAACAAATGTGATTCGCATTCCCATTTTTTTGCTAAAAAGAAACCATGGCTTTCCCAAAAGTGGTATAATATGGAAAAAAATGCCATCAACCCATTTTTTAGAAAGAGCATGTATCTCAAATGGTCAAAAAATAAGCTTGATAAATTTCTTTATTTCGTTTATTTTAAAAGTGTTTTATTTCTTTTATTTTTGCAACTCGATTGTGCCAATTTAAAGAGGTGATCCATATACCGCTTGATCGAATATTTGTCTATAGCATGCTCGGTTCATGTTAATCTAACCGATGATTTTACTTGTTGACGGCCTTCATTTCAATCTTTATGTCATTTTCTTTTACTGTTTTATTTTTTTACTTTTGCAACTCGACTACCCATATACAGTTCGATCAAATATCTATCCCGCGTTCAGTTCATGTCTATCTGATTGAAGATCTCACTTGCCAACAGCTTTTATTTGAAACAAACCTCTCTCGCTAATAAGGACTATAGCGGTGAAATCGCTCCTCCATGTGCTACAACCTAGAGGTGAAAATATTCATTTTGCCCAACTTACCGCTATATCATAGAACTTATTTAAACTTTAAAGGATTTAATAACGTGTAAAAAACAGAAAATAAAGAAATATTCCATAGACGTATTTTTGAATATATTAAGCGATCAACTTTCCAACAAATGTGATTCGCATTCTCATTTTTTTGCTAAAAAGAAACTAGGGCTTTCCCAAAAGTGGTATAATATGTGAAAATACCATCAACCCATTCTTTAGAAAGAGCGTGTATCCCAAAATTAATAATCACGTCTTTTTCTCTCATTTTCGATTCATTCTTTTTTTGAGTAAATATGAAGGCTTAGTGTAAATTTTTCTTCGATACAGCTTGTATGTTTTTCTTTTCTCCAGTACTTCATTCCTTAGAAAATCTCTAGCACATCCTTTATCGATGGTTTGGAGAACAACGATCAAATTAAAGAAATGATGTATCAAATGAGTCATTATTGGTGATCGGGTAAAAGAAGATGGAATGAACACAAGGCATTTCAGGCACTCTTAACTGCAAAATATGGCAAAACAGAGCATGTGATTCGCATATTATCTTTGCCTTTATATTTGTGACATATTATCTTCCTAATCATTTGTAAAACTGATCAAGTCACATCACTTTGTTCATTAATATTCTATTGAATTTCAATATAGAAATCAAGATAGCTTATTCATCGAAAAGATTAGGGAAAAAAATAGATAATGAAATGTTATGAAGCCATCATGTGTTGCATTTTTCTATATTAAGCGATCAACTTTCCAACAAATATGATTCGCATTCTCATTTTTTTGCTAAAAAGAAATCAGGGCTTTCCCAAAAGTGGTATAGTATGAGGAAATGCCATCAACCCATTCTTTAGAAAGAGCATGTATTTCAAAAGTTATAATCACGTCTTTTTCTCTCATTTTCGCTTCATTTTTTGTTTGAGTAAATATGAATGCCCAGTTTAAATTTTGCTCCGATACAGCTCGTATGTTTTTCTTTTATTCAGTACTTCATTCCTTAGAAAATCTCTAGTACATCCTCCATCGGTGGTTTGGAGCAGTTGTTGGTTAAGAATAACGATCAAACTAAAGAGATGATGTATCAAAGGAGTTATTGCTAGTGATCGAATAAAAGAAGATGGAATGAGCGCAAGGTATTTCAGACACTCTTAATTGCAAAATAGGGTAAAACAGAGTATGTGATTCACATATTATCATTGTCTTTATATTTGTGGCATATTATCTTTCCAACCATTTGTAAAACTGATCAAATCACATCACTTTATTCATTAATATTCTATTGAATTTCAATATGGAAATCAACATAACTTATTCATTGAAAAGATTAGGGAAAAAAATAGATAATGAAATGTCATGAAACCATTATGTGTTGCATTTTTCCATATTAAGCTTTTAACGTTCCAACAAATGTGATTCGCATTCTCATTTTTTTACTAAAAAGAAACCAGGGCTTTTCTAAAAGTGGTATAGTATGAGGAAATGCCATCAATCCATTCTTTAGAAAGAGCATGTATCCCAAAAGTTATAATCACGTCTTTGTTCTCTCATTTTTGCTTCATTATTTGTTTAAGTAAATCTGAATGCATAGTTTAAATTTTTCTCCAATACAGCTCAAATGTTTTTCTTTTCTCCAGCACTTCATTCCTTAGAAAATCTCTAGTACATCCACCATTGGTGGTTTGGAACAGTTGTTGGTTAAGAACAACGATCAAACTAGAGAGATGATGTATCAAATGAGTCATTGCTGGTGATCGGGTAAAAGAAAACAGAATGAGCACAAGGCATTTCAGGCACTCTTAATTGCAAAATATTGCAAAACAGAGCATGTGATTCGTATATTATCTTTGTTTTTATATTTGTAGCATATTATCTTCCTAACCATTTGTAAAATGATTAAGTCATATCACTTTGTTCATTAATATCCTATTGAATTTCAATATAGAAATCAATATAGCTTATTCATTGAAAAGATTTGGGAAAAAAAATAGATAATGAAATGTCATGAAGCCATTATTTGTTGCATTTTTCTATATTAAGCGATTAACTTTCCAACAAATGTGATTCACATTCTTATTTTTTTGATAAAAAAAAAACCAGGGCTTTTCCAAAAGTGGTATAGTATGAGGAAATGCCATCAACCCATTCTTTAGAAAGAGCATGTATCCCAAAAGTTATAATCACGTCTTTTTTTCTCATTTTCGCTTTATTCTTTTTTTGAGTAAATATGAAGGCCTAGTTTAAATTTTTCTTCGATACAGCTCATATGTTTTTCTTTTCTCCAGTACTTCATTCCTTAGAAAATCTCTAGCACATCCTCCATTGGTGGTTTGGAGCAATTGTTGGTTAATAACAACGCTCAAACTAGAGAAATGATATATCAAATGAGTCATTACTGGTGATCGGGTAAAAGAAGATAGAATGAGCGCAAGGCATTTCAGGCACTCTTAACTGCAAAATAGGGTAAAGCAAAGCATCTGAGCGCAAGGCATTTCAAGCACTCTCAACAATAGAACAGGACAAAACAAAGCAACCTCAAGTGCGGTTGTAGGAATCAATACTAAGCTCTCCTTTTTATCACGACCAAAACCTTTTTCTAGAGCTTCTTCACTTGTTATCCCAACTTTCTAACTAAATTTTAAATAAATAAAAAAATACTTGAGCTCATAAACATTCATTTTGAATACGATTTTTTACTCATTATGAAGTCTGGAGATCACATATCATTAACTAAGGGGGTGCATGATAACGATAATTTATGTTCCGTAAACAATTTTTCTATTCCGCACCTATTTCTTTACGGAATGAAATCTGTTTGATAAACCTATTCGTTTTTTTTTTTTTGAATAGATTTCTATTCCGAAATAGGTTTGGAATAAAATGAGAAATAAAAAATTTTCTCATCGTTCGTCAACCGATTCTTCATCCATTGCCGCCGACCACCGTCCGTCGGGCACCGACCGCCCGCCAACCGTCGCCACCGCCGGTCGCCAAATAAATCATTTTTATAAATATCATTTTAAAATGAAATTTATTCGAATAAATAAAATGATATTTATTTTTATTTTTACGAATAAATTAAAAAAAAATCCTTAAAAATAAATAAATATCATTTTAAAAATAAAAATTATTATAAAATATCATTTATTCATTTTTATTTTAAATTTAAATTTTTATTATAAATATTATTTTTATTTTTAATCAATAAATTCAATCGAAATAAATTTAATTAAATATCATTTTATTAAAAATAAAAAATCAATATATTTATTTTAGTCATTTAAAAATAAAAATAAATTTATTAAAATAAATTAAAAATAAATTTATTAAAAATAAATAAATTATTTTTATTTATCATTTTATTTTTAGTTTATGAAAAAAAGTTTATTAAATTTATTAAAAAAATTTATTTATGATAAATAAAAATAAATTATTTTTCTTAAAAATAAATTATTTTTATTAAAAAAAATTTATTTTTATTTGTCTTGAGTGTTTTGCCAAATAAATTTATTTTTATTTTTAATTTTTATTCATTTTAAAATAAATTTATTCGTAAAATAAAATAAATTTATTTTTATGGATATTTTAATTTTAAAATAAAATGATATTCTTATTTTATTTTTTATGATTTATTTTATTTTATTTTATTTTATTTCTTTATTTTTTTGTTAATAAATCATTTTTATTTTTATTTTTTATATTAAAGGTTGCCGGTCGTCGTCGCCATCGTCCGAAAGGAAGAAATTTTGTGTCGTTATCAAACGGTTATTTTTACTTAAAACTGTTCGAAATAGAAATAGAAAAATCATTTACGTTAAACTATTTCAAACAGAAATTTTGTTATGCACTCCCTAAATTGCTGCTCTACTACTAAATTTATAGTAAGAAATTAGTGATTAAAAAAAAAAAAAAAAAACATGGCTGACTTTCTTCACTACATCGACTCTAGCACCTCCTCAAGGCTGGCGAAATAATCTTTCACAGTCGTATACGTAAAACTAAGCCAAATTTCATCCATATTAGCGAACAATTCCAAGCCAAAGCACGCAAATCCAACACAAGGTGCATAGGAAAGTTAGTGGTGGCCTCCTTTCCCCATAGCTTTCTCACCGCCTCATTACAAGCCAGCACTGTCTCCTCAATCATGTTATAGTTGCCAAAGGTTCGACGTAACCCCTTATCTTAAACTCTTGCAACCCATTTCCCGAACGAAGTCCTCCTTACTTCTTGGAACGTCCTCTCGCCCCTCAAACATGCAGACGAATCTCTACGAATCATGGACTTCCTAATGGGCCTCCAGCATCTCCTCTTCTCGCCAATAAGTTCATGGCCACTAAAATTGGGCAAATCCATGGGGTTCATTTTAGTTAAGTTTTCTAGGTGAAGGGTGGTGTTCGAGACCAAGAGAAACTCTTTTAAGGCATAAATTGGTAGTGGGTGATGTTAAAGACAAAGAAAAACTCTTTTAAGGCATAATCTGGCAGTGGGTGGTGTTCGGGACCAAGAGAAATTTTTTTAAGGTATAAATCAACGTGGTGTTAGGAATTGAGATAAAGTTTTTTTTTAAGGAATAAACTGGTAGTGGGTGATGTTAAAGGCCGAAAGAAACTCTTTTAAGGCATAAACTAGCAGCGGATAGTGTTAGGGGCTAAAAGAAACTCTTTTAAGGTATAAACCAATAGAAGACAAAGGAGTGGATGGCACTAGCGTGTGAGTTTGTGTGTGAGCTTCTTGTGCGACACTAGTAAAAGAGAAAATGGAGCTACGCTAGGACTGTATGTTGATAACAACAAACATATATGATAAAATATGTACTTCATCGCAGTGAGCATCAAAGCAAAGTAATGCTCAATTGTTTATGCTTAATCGTTCTAAAAGATTTTATTTAGCGAAATAATTATCGTTCATTTAATAGCGCTCAAAGCCAAATAAAGAATCCTCAAAGCCATGATTAATTAGATTTGATTTATATACAATCTTTAAGAAAATATATGATCTTAACATATCCAATGTGTGTGACATTGGCTAGCCAATTAAGATGCGCATCAATTTTTCCACATTAAAAAAGATATTCAAAGTCACCTCACAACATTTTTAGCAAGTCTTCTAAGACGAAACAAATCAAATGAAAATACTATTGGAAGCATGTGCTAACCGCCAAGGCCCAACAATCATTGGGCCATAACAAAAGTTAATCCCAATTGGCCTTATCCTATCAGTTGAGAAACAAGACATGTAAGAACTCTAAACAAGCGTAACCATGTCAAAGCAGTGTATCCGCCATTACATAGTTGGTGTCAGTATGGTCCCTCAATGAATGTGTCACTTCTCCATAACCAAATCATACAACAAGCTAAATCATAAACCTTTGATTAAAACGCTAGAGAGAATAAAATGATTAAAAGTTCCTACTATTTAAAACAAAAACTTTTAGCAAGGTAAAACAAAAACCGTAAAAGAAAGCATAGTCCATCGGTGACTCTGCAAGAAATCAATCTCAAGTTGAAATAGTGCCTTTCCACGTTCCACCTGCACGATTTCCATATTAATTTAACTATCTACTCGTAAAGTTGTGCAATTGCTAAAGAATTAGCCAGTACTTGCTTGAGCAGCAATACCCACAGCTACAACCCAAAGATTGTATCTAACCATACAGACAACCGATCTAAACCGCAAAGCATGCACATAAAATGAGTCTTTAGCGAATAAAACTGAATAGCAATCAGGGAGTGCACAAGTGCACAAATTGTCTGGAATCAAACTCAAAATGACCCTCTTAACTGTCTACAAGAGTTAGATTTTTTGCATTTTCCCTAGAGACAACCAACTTTAGAGGGTGTGCTACTCTGAATCCTTGAGGAACGTTGTAGGCTACTAGGAAACAGTTGCATTTACAATAATGTAACTAGATCGTCACGCTTTGAGACTAACTTAGTGAAGTTAAAAGTATCATCCGTGTCAAAAACTTGAAACCATTCTAATAGTAAAGTAAGGGAACATACTTAAGCAAGTGCTTTGGGTGAACAATTTGTTAGCGCATGAGAATTGTTTTGTAAGCACTCAAGCTTAGCTTTATCAAGTCGTAGTTAAGGTAACATTTTACTCAATTTTAACTTTATTTTTCACTTATTTGATAGAATTGTAAGTTCGACGATTCGAGAAATACTTATTGATTGGTCATAAGCATTTCGACGTAAATAATGCTATCTCTTTTAAGAATTTATATCCTCATGTCTTTAAAATGATAAAGATTGGATGTATTATGAGTTATTAATAAGTATGTTTGTGCATAAAATTTAAATCAGATATTTACTACATTTTGGTATTTGTGAATAGTATGAGAATTGTTTAGTGGAAATACATATTTTGGTTGATAAACAAATTTGAGAAATATTATATATATATATATATATACATATTAATTTGTGAAATGCTTTACATGCATTTGATTTGATTTGGTTGTAAAATTAGTTTATGAGATGAGTCTTGAAATGATTTGAGAAATGTTTCACAAAAAGTATTTCTGATGGAAGAATTGAGTTTTGAAAAGTTATGTGGTTGATTTATGAAATGTTTTGCGATATATTAAATGATTTCTAGATTTGGCTTTATGGATTGTCAAGAATGTTGTTGTGAATTAGTATTGATACTCAATATTGCTATAAGACTAGTGAGAAAATCTTCAAAAAGATGATTAATTAAATTTGATTTATGTACAAACTTTAAGAAAACATATGGTCTTAACATGTACAATCTATGTGACGTCTGACTAGCTGATCAAGATGTGCATCAGTTGTCTTACATTATAAAAGATATTCAAAGTCACCTTGTAACATTTTTAGCGAGTCTCCTGGAATGAAACAAATCAAATGAAATTACTATTGGAAGCATATGCTAATCACCTTAGCCCAATGACCATTAGGCTATAACCATAATCAACCCCATCCTACTAGTTGAGGAATAGGACAATGTGAGAATGCTGAACAAGTATGACCACGTCAAAGCAGTATATCCGTTATTACATAGTTAGTGTCACTCTAGTCCTTCAATGAATGTGTTACTTCTTCATAACCAAATCATGCAACAAGCCCAATCATAAACTTTCGATCAAAATATCGAAGAGACTAAAATGATTAAAAGTTCATACTATTTAAAATGGAAAACTCTATAGCAAGGTAAAACAAAAATTGTAAAAGAAAGCACACTCCATCAGCTACTCTGCAAGAAATCAATTTCAAGCTAAAATAGTGGCTTTTTACGTTCCACATGCACGATTTCCATATTAATTTAACTGTCTGTTCGTAAAGTCGTGCAACTGCTAAAGAATTAGTCAGTTCTTGCTTGAGCAGCAAAACTCAAAACCACAACCTAAGGATTGCATCTAACCATATAAATTGCCGATCTAAACCGTAAAACACGAGTCTTTAGCGAATAAAACTAAACAACAATCAGAGAGTGCACAAATTGTCCAGAATCATATTTATATGACCATCTTACCTATGTACAGGGTTTAGATTTTTGGCATTTTCACTAGAGACAACCAACAACAGATGGTGCGATGTTCTGAATCCTTGAGGAACATTATTGTCTACAGGAAACAGTTACATTTGCAAGAATGTAATTGGACCGTCGCGCTTTGAGACTAGCTCAATGAAGTTAGAAACATCCTCCATGTCAAGAACTTGAATCCATTCTGATAGCCAAGTAAGAGAACATACTAGAGTAAGTGCTCTGGGTGAGTGATTTGTTGGTGCATGAGATTTGTTTTGTAAGCATTCAAGCTTAGCTTAGTCGAGTCATAGTTGAGGTAGCGTTTTACTCAATTTTAACATTGTTTCTTGCTTATTTGATAGGATTGCGAGTTCAACGATTCCAGAAACACTTGTTATTTAGCCATAAGCGTTTCAAGGTGAGTGGTGCTATCTCTTCTAAGAATTTGTAAACTCACATCTTCAAATGATAAAGATTGGATATATGAGTTATAAATAAGTATATTTATACATAAAATTTAGATCGGACATTTACTACATTTTGGTATTTGTGAATGGTGTAAGAATTGTTTGGTGGAAACATATATTTTAGTTGATAAACAAAGTTGAGAAATATGTATCAATTTGCAAAATGCTTTATGACATGCATTTGGTTTGATTCTATTGTAAAACTAATTTATGAGATGAGTTTTGAAATGATTTTAGAAATGTTTCACAAAAAGTATTTTTGGCGTATGAATTGAATTATGCAAGGTTATGTGGTTGATTTGTGAAATGTCTTGTGATATATGAAATTGATTTTTGGGTTTGGCTTTGTAGATTGTAAAAGTGGATTAGTATTGATACACAATATCACTGTGAGACCAATGAGGGGCTTGTAAATATGCATATGCTAACTTAGGATATCTTTGTAAGCCAAGCCACTGGCTAGTAATAATTAGAGACCTAACCAAGGGGGAATCTTGATCATCCTATTACAAGTGTTATGCATAATCATTGTTAAATATTTGAGCATGAGCTTGGTCAATGGAGTGGACCATTGACATGCGATATAATTTTGCCATTAACATGTGATATAAGTTTGGTGAATGAAATGGACCATCGACATGTAATTTGATGAAATTAATCAATGGAATAGACTATTGATATATGAGTTAGTGAGATTAATCAATAGACTGAACCATTAATTATTTGTTTTAATATAAGTGATAAAAATGGTATTTTTGCTGTTGATATAGTTATGCTAAAGTAATATATCACTCATTTTAATTTTGTAAGTTTGTTATATCATGGATTTGGTGTAAATGAGTTGTGTTTTTGTGTCGTAAATATGCATAATGGATGTTCGATTTGCTTAGAAGAGATGCATTGCTTACTGAGGTATAGTTGCTCACCCTTCTTTTTTCCTATCTTTTTCAGGTTATTTAGCTAACAATGAGTAGTATGAGAGTGATACCAACAAGGGAACTTTTAGGAGTTATATTTTGGTAGTTTGATGTTGTGTCCTTCAAGTGGAAGAACGACCATGTCATCCCCCATTTTTATTGGTTTTGGGGTGTGACATGTTGTGGTATCAAAGCTTAAGTTTTGATGTTTAGGTTTAGATGTTATGGGATGTGGTGACGTTGTGTATTAGTTTATAGCACATTAGTCATTTGTTAGGCATTACGATATATGTCTCATTTGGGTCAAGGAGCTAACAATAAGTAGTACGAGAGTGATATCAACGAGAGCACTTTTAAGAGTTATATTTTGATAGTTTGATGCTGCGTCCTTCAAATAGAAGGACGGCCGTGTCATCCCCCACTCTTATTAGTTTTAGGGTGTGACATTTCGTGGTATCAGAACTTAAGTTTTGATGTTTGGGTTTAGATGTTATGGGATGTGGTGACGTTGTGTATTAGTTTATAGCGCATTAATCTTTTGTTAGATATTACGATGTATGTCTCATTTGGGTCAAGGCGCATGCAAAGATATTTAAGTGTGTGGAAGACCTTGCAAGTGCTAAGAAGATCACTATTGGGCTTAAAGGGTTGTAATGTGCTAATTGAACAAACTTTTGGTAGTCTCAAAGCGACAAAGGATGATGTTACTATGGCAAGAAGTGTTGAGTTAATGACAGAATTAAAAACATTGGTTATAGTCTTGTAAAGCAAGTTGCAAAGTGTAATAGGTGATGTCACTAGAGATGTCACATATAAGCTAAAATCCTCATATGAGCAATTTTCATTGAGGGACACAAGTCATTTGCAGTCAGGATGACTTCAATGGACAAGAGACATGGCTTTACCATGGCAATTGAGCCAAATGTTAATAGTTATAATACGTTTTTATTTTTTTAGGGTGTATGGAGGGCTGAATTCTTTGGCGAAGCGATTCATATGTTTCTACTGATGCAGACGAAGGATATTGAGTAGAATGTTGTTACCTAAAATATTTTGATAAAGAAATATGGAAAATCTCTTGAATATGAGAAGGCGACAAATCTAGTCCAGGAGATGCAAAATACAGGAATTCAAGCAAATGCGATTACTCGCTCGATAATAATTGTGATATGGGGCAAGGGGGGACAATTAGACCATGCAGCGACATTTTTTTTTTCCAAAAGCTAAGGAGTCGAAGGTTGAGATTGATTGGGTAATTTATTAGACCATGATTGTGACTTATGAAAGGTATGGTCTGGTTGGTCATGCAATGACCATCTGCGCCCAAATAATATCCCCAGAGAGACCACAATAACATTTCTTGCTAGAGCTGGTCAATTAGAGAATGCTACTTGGGTTTTCTGTCAAGCTTTTGATGCAGGAGAGGTAAAGGATATGGCAGTATTTGACTACATGATCAAGCTACTTTCAAGGAATAGATAGTATGCCAACGTCATCAAGGTGTTTGATCTGATAAGGCTGACTTAATCCTTTATTGATTCCAATGTCATTGCTATCATCCTAAATGCTTTTGGGTAACCGCGAGAATTTGAAGAGGTAGATGCAGTATACATGGAGTTGTCAGAAGAGGGATGCATTCTTTTTTTCTAGATTAAGTTCACTTCCAAATGCTCAGAGTTTGGTGCAAGAAAGGACTTTACGGCAGTAGTCTCTATTTCAATGACTTGCCTCTGATCATAACATTACGGTCCGATAATTATAACACTGTCATTTTTATATTCAATGGGAGTACAAAAAAGAGCTCTAACTTGAAAGGGACATTACGGTCCGATAATTATAATTTTAAAAATTGATTAGTTAGCCAAATCAATGATCATGAAAGGACGTGGAGTCAATGAATTGTGCAAGTTTAAATCGCCAACAAATTGAAAGTCTTCTCTGCGCTGATAATAGGGCTTTCATCAAATTTCACTTGAGTACTAAATAGATGGTGTCCGGAAAATAATAAAATCAAGGTGAAAAGGCCCGACGGTTGAAGCTGAATACGAAAGTGCTAGGACCATTCTTTCCTCGTAGAGCGTACGGCTGTCTTAACTTGGACGAAGAAAAATCTGCAAGACACACTTAGCAGAGCTGCAATTGTTTGCGTCGAAAGTCTAATGTGTGATCCATTATGCTGTTGCCAAGATGTTCTAAGCCAGGGCACTCGTGTTGCTGGCCTTTCTCCGGCTTTTGACCTCGGAATCCATTGCTTTGCAAGGCCCGCCGTGCCATCATCTCCTGCACTTTGCGGATCGTTGGAGCTCATCCATTAAAAGATGGGCCACGGACTTGTATCCCATTTCCCGAGCTTTGCTTGCAAAAGGTAGAAGTCAGTGATCAGAGCCGAGTCAACAATGTAACAACAAGGATCATAGATGAGCAGGAAAGAACGCTGTCCGTACCTCTGTATACTGCAATTCCTGTTGGTGCCCTATTTCGCTTCTTCAAGCATATTGAACTTCCAAAACATAAAGTCAACAGCGAATTTAGTATCAATCATAATGGAAAATGGTAAATGCGCATAACCCGCAATTCCGTAGGTGAGATTCCAAATTGTTGAGTAAATGACTGATTAAAGGTTACCTATTACATATCCAGTATGGATTTGATCCAGTTGCTTCAACACAGTGAGGGCACATCCAATCTTTGTTTTCTCTTACTTCCTCCATCTCTGAAACATAGGGAGAATTTAGAAAATGATTGGCATGCTTGATAGCAGTTGGAAAGCTCAGTGCATGAAATTGCCAGTTTTTTGCCAATACATATCTTACAATCGTAGTAATAAAACATGATCTTTTCACACATTGTTCCTTTCAGACAATTGCTAAAAGCCATGATTTTACAGATTCTTTTCCTTCGACTTTCCATGGGAAAGCATCTTACCCTCGCCATATCTAACCTTGAGACAAGCACGGCAGAGAACACCGAAGGCAGAATGGCAAACTGAACAATCCGTCTTTCCTGCACAAGACATGGACAACCTTAAAAACCATGGGAATTATTGGCTTTTCAGAATGCATCAAGTACTAACTGACCTATACACGGTTCATCCATGTCAAGATGACCACAACGTTTGCAATCTTCTTCACCGCACAATTTCTTTTGCCTGCATTTTTGCACTCTTGTTAGCAGCTATTTCTTCACTCAATCATAGAATAATGGTTTCATTGTCACAATACTTCATTTACAAGAGCAACTTCTTGATAAATTCACTATAAACATGGAAAAAATGCGTACATCGTGCCAAAAGAGAAAAGGAAATAACAACAATCAACACCCATGAATTTTTTTCAGAAGCATCTACGATGGATTAGTGAAGCCACAAAATGGTTGTCAATCGCTATCAAATGGAAAATCAAATGGAAAATAGCTGATGCTACAGACATTACTTTTCAATTAAGATAAGTAAAAGCCGATCCTTGCTGTATCTTGCAGAAACATGATGAATAGCATAATTTTTTATCATTTAGTGCCGGATTTCAAATTGCAACTTTTGGCTCCAATTCTTGTTTGTACTTCTTCAAGCTAAGGCTGTCGATAATCCAGCTCCAAATGCAGAAGTAAAGGAACTAATGAACCTTCTTAGTATCTAATCAGAGGTTGACTAAGTTCCAGCATCAATAATTCCATGTGATTTGAGCACAGCCTTTCAGCGATTTAACATTATAAGACGACTACTAAGACAAGGTGAAGTATGACTCCATTGTGCCAACAACATTGGCCTCCTGCCTAATCATCCTCTACTCAAAATGAGATTCGTGGGAAAAATGTGAAAGCGTGAAAGCACAAAGCACCTGCAGAAATGGCAAGAAATTCCAAAGACGGGATCATAGACACTGCCCCTGCCCTTGCTGTTGCAACGTCTGGAAGAAGCATCTGGTGAAATCTGATACTCTAAGCCCTGTATTTTCAGCAGCGGCTTATTGGCAGGCCTGATACTTTTATGTCCAGTAGACCAAAACTCTCCACCTTCTTCATCACCACTCCCTGTTTTGCCATTAACCCACTTAGAAAGAGCTGAGCTTCAGCATAGATACAATGAATGGAGTTGCTCTGAAAAGTCTTATTGGGTGAGGCAAGAAACACTTGCTAAAGCACATGGTTAATTTGTTACTTAATCAAGATGTCATGCCCAAATGCGAGCCAAACGAGAGAGGAAAAAGAGACAAGAGGGCCATAAGTGATACCTTCGAGTGACGATTCAGATGAGCGGTTTGAAGAATCCGATGCTGCGGGTTGTTTCGGCATCGACTCAGCAGCTACTCGTTTCAAATGGTTGGAACGGCGCAGATGGCTAATTTCACCTGATTTGCCTCGCATAGCAGATCACACCATATCAATTATACTGACAGATGAAATATTCAGAAAGCATATGCGTCTCCACCTCCAAACAACAAATACCCAGAAACCCATTTCACATCGATTGCATCAAGACGGTCAGGCCTTTTTTTTCCCCACGAGGTGATACCTTTCTCCATCTTCGCGTCGGCAGCGAATTTCCCTTTCGAGCGGTCCGACCGGCGCACCGGCGCCGAAGCACTTCTCGAAACAGGCTTCCCTCTCAACCGTTCAGAGCGACGCAACGGACCGATGGAGCACACCTTCGTCGGCCGCGCCCTAACCGGTTTCGCCGGCGAAGATAGAGAGCGGAGCTCGTGGATCGTCTTTTGCAGCCCCAAAGACGCCAGCCGAGCCTGTTAATAAAAAATAAAAAATGAAAAAATCGATCGCCATTACCGCGGCGAACGACAGAAGCACCAAACGCCAAACCCTAGCCGGGCCAAATGGAAAAGAAAAAAAAAAAAAAACGGCCGATTCCTCCGAGACATCAATGGACGGACCATATCGACGGAAGGGGAGAAGGGATACCTGGTTCTCCAGGATCCGAGCGTTTCTGAGGCCCTCGTAGTCGGCCGGCGCCGGAGATCGTCCCATTCCCACGGTGGTCGAGACGGCGGTGTCGACTGACGGACGACGGCTAGTTGGCCGGCTACGGAGAAGGCGAAGCCGGTGCCAGTTTCAGCATCAGCAACCTCCGTCGTCGTCTCCTTCTTCTTCTTCTTCTTCACTCTACTGTTGATATTTACTTTTCGCGAGCGGACGAGACGTTTTTCTTCTCTCCCGAGGCGGCGTCGTTTCTCGAACGACGCGTCCGGCGTGCGTACCGCGTACCAGTCCAACGGCCACTTCGTTCGGGCGGGAGCGTCCCCGGCCCTCTTTGTTCGAAGTTTGGGCAGTGGCAGGCTATGTAAGACCGACACCCACACGCGACACGCGACACGACACGACACGACACGCCGGCTACTTCGTTCGGGCAATACATAAAACTTAGGGAAAAAAAACGTCCTGAAATGATATTTTTAAATTTATTTATTTATCATATATAGGTAAAAGACTTTTTAAAAAACTAAAAAATTCCTGAAAAAAAAAAATGACCCCGTGCGTGTATATGTATAGCATTTTTATTACTTTTTTCGAAGTTTGGGCAGTGGCAGGTGCCGCCGACGTGGGCAAGGAAACCGGACCAACTCGGGATCCTACTTCAGTACTTCCAGTTTCATGTGTGGAATCGAACTGAACTGAACTGAACTGCTCCGACCGATTGAGTCCATATGTAATTTTTTTATTTATCCTTTTCTTCTAAGGAGCAAAGACTATAAAAAAAATTTGTCAATTCAACTTGAAATCGATTGGTCTAATTTCCAATTCTATAGTGAAATTAATTCAATTCAGGAACCGATCGCCCTTAGTAGGAGCAATCATTTTCACCATTTGAGCATTATATAGATTTAACGGATTTTGGTTTATGTTGACACGATCAATACGAAACGAGTCGTGATTGGATTGGCTTGGTATTGTTCGAAATTGACTTCGTCTAATTGAATAGACGGTGTTGACCTAATTGACTATCCAACTTCCATTGCCTTATTTTAGTATAAATTATCTATATTTTCCTTCTTCTTTTTTTTACTTCCAATGACAACAATACCAGTGTCCACATAAAACTGAAATTGTCATTACTCGCTATTATAACCTGGGGAGAGTATTAAATCTATAAGATTTCCCATTTAATATGCAATAGGGACAAGGACGTGGATAAATTGCTTTCGTCACCCCTAAGAAAAAAAAAGTCGTCCCCATTTTGTAGATTTTCTTTTCTAAAATAACCTTGTTGAGTTTAAATAATTGTGCTAACCTATTAAACACATCAAATTCATGACAAATAAATTTAAAGTTAAAGTTAAAGTTCACTGGAATATGCCCACGCTTTAATGCGAAAAAACATTTTTGATACTTTATTGATCTTCGTTTACAAGTTATTATATCACAATAACAGACAATTCTCCAGCCATAGTAATGTCAATTTTTTAAGGTTGCATTCAAAAGCTTTGCACGCCAATTTAACGTGTTTATTATGGCTAAATAAAAGCAAAAAAGATAAAATTGTGTACAGAGAACAGTTAAGACCATACTAATTCCTTTCGATGAAAAAAAGTCAGTTTCACTAGGTACATTATAGATTACTGATGTGCATAATCCAGCAAGTTTGGCCTTCGGGGGGAGAGAGAGAATCTGAGTAATTATAAGCGCTGCATTGATCTCAATGACTTACCTGTGCTAAGGTCCAGTAGGAATATTTTAGGGAAAACGACACAAATAATCTTAAAATTTTAATTTAATGTACAAGGCAATCCCTGAACTTTTAATTTATTCAATATAGTTCTTAAATTATTAGTAAATGCTCAATTTAGTGCCAATACTATATGAAATGTCCAATGCCGTATTAATTCAAGTGAATGAAATCGGCTAACGTGACTTCCAATTCATTAAGTTTAAATAGGCGGCCGACAAAAAAGAAAGAGGTCATGCGTGAATTATTCAAGTAAGATAATCACCTTAAATCATGATATAACAATCCATGTCATCAAATAATCAAGGACATGACTTGATTTTATTTCTCCTTTTTCTAGAGTAGGTGGATAAAAAGTTAAAAATCAAACTCACGTACATCCTCATGTGGATAAATCTTTCCGTCACGACGTCCCTTCTCGGCATCGATTCGTTATCGGGAAGAAAGTGCAAAGCCTCGAGCTAGCTCTCGTGCCCTCCCAAACCCATCCGTGATCGAATCAAAATTGCACCTTCCAGCATATTCGTGCTCGCTCAAGTCCCTCTACTTGAGACACATTAACGTGCGAGGCTTAGTTCGCTTCCTCTCGAAGGGTCCATCTCGAGAGAGAGAGGTTCTGCGTGTCAAGCTCCTGCTCATTTGATTGACCTCATGATCCCCAGCCCATCCCCTCCCGAGTTGAAGCACCTGGTCATATCGGCAAGATGCCAGCGCTTGCAAAAGCATCATCATTGCGGCCCCAACTCCTAATCTCGTTTCTCTTTGACACGACGGAAGCAGCGTGGAACAAGACCTCAACGATACCCCTCGGCTCGTGGATCTCGCGGTCTGTGGATTCGCCTCCCCAGCTCGAAGCGCTCAATCTCTGGGTGCCCGAAGCTGATTTGGTGTGCATGGTGCGGGGTAGAGGACCCATTTCCTATCCACAACAAAAGGAAAATTCCCGGTGTCATCTCTAATGAGACCCGCCTTTTTGCGGTTTTCAATATTTGACAACCTCCCTGGGGTTGGAGATATGCCTCGATACAATTTAGGATTCGGGTTGATTGATTGAATCAATTTGTGATTACAATCCATACTCTGTATCTTTCATTATTCCTTTCATTAAGGGTCCGTTCGTTTCGCGAAAAATGGGCCATTTCCAAAAAATGTTTTTCCATAAGTCATTTTCCAGAAAAATGACAATATTTTCTGGTGTTCAGCTAAAATCTGAAAATGTTTCAGAAAATATTTTCCGGTGTTCAGTAAGGAAAATATTTTCTGCTCCCCAGATTGGCGAGCGCGAGCATCAAGCTAGAGGCTCGCCAGATCGACAAGCACGAGTTTGAGATCGATGAACTTGAGGTTCAGCTGGTCCGACGACTAGCTAAGAAATAAGAAGATGGGAAACAAAGAAAAGAAAAAAGAAAAAGGAAATTAAAAAGAATTCGAATTAAAAAGAAAAAGAAAATTAAAAAATAATTCAAATAAAAAAAAATAAGAAGAAAGCGGGGGAAGAAGTGATGATTTGTAGAGGTGTGAGATAAGAGAGATCAAGTGAGGAAAATGTTTTCCAATTTTCAAAAGTGGAAAACATTTTCCTTACTTTAAGCTTTTTTTTCCTTTGATAGAAAACATTTTCCCCAAGGAATTCATTTTCCGTGAAACGAACGCCGAAAAATCCGAAAAACGTTTTCCCGAAAATTATTTTCTGTGAAACGAACAGACCCTAAGTTCATACACTGTACTGTATACACATATAAAGAATGTAATGAAATCATCAACGAGAATCTAAAGAAATTCTCTTCTTCAATTTATCCCTTCCACATTTCATGTCACCTGGCGCCATGATTGAATTGAAGCGCTGGACGTCTCTGATCTCCATGACCCCGATGATTTCAACCTGGTGAAGGCAGCTGCTTCTTTAAATAGGATGGCCATGCGGGTGCGTGCTCTTCCATCGTGATGAATCCGAGATCGGTTTACTCTCCCTCTCTCTCTCATTTCCAGGTCAAGTTTAGGCCAAAGTGGGCCGGTCGAACTTCCTCTCGTATCTGCATACACCAATTTTGAGCCTCGATGGCCGCTCGTCTATTGATTACCTATTCATTTTATTTTTTATCATTAGAAAATACGTTCGTAGTTGTGTTTTTTCCTCCGTAACCCAGCTAATCGAAAAAAGAACAAGAAGAAAAAATCGTCACATTTAATATTAATCCATAAAATTCGGTGCAATGACAGCTGACTGGGCAATTTGACTTTTCATGAACAAAATGTTCAGAAAGATCTGATCGCTCATCCAATCGAAAGCCCGGCCCAGATCATATCCATTACTCATCGAGCCCACAGGCCCAAATCCACGACGTTCCCCGTCTCTGCTCCTCATCTGTAAATCCATCAGCGATCCCCTTCGGGTATGGTCGCGGCATGTACAGGCGATCGCTGCATCCGGAGTTCCTCATCGGAGGGTGGCTCCGGCTTCTCTGCTCCGCGAGTTTTGACCTAAGTAAGACAATGGAATTAACCGTCTCCATTGTCGTGCTTGTACATTTATGTGGGGTAGTGTTGGAATTGAAGGGCAACATATGGCAGAGTTGAGCATGGGTATACTCATAGATATTGTGGATGAGGAATGGATGAGGTACACTCTGCCTAATGACGGTAATTTGCTTCTCTCCCTTCACTTTCGTGAATTTTGCTCTCACTTGGCATCAACTTGGTAAATGAATATGTACTGCAGCTTTGTTATGGATTCAATGTCTGAATTGGTTTCTGCATGATTGCATTGCCGTTGCAGATCTTCCCTTACTGCTTGTGTTGCTTGTTCGAAATGAAGATTTTGAAGATTCAAGCATGTATCTCGTTTAACGGACTCTTGCTCGTACTAATCTTTGCAAAAGGGATCGTGTATTCTTATCCTCTGATACTTGATCTGATAGTCTTCACTTTGTTATTAATCATCCATATAGATGCCACATGCTTGCTGTTCAATGAAGAGGCCAACCAACATCAAAGTCAAACTACCACACTCTAGTTTTGATTAAGCTAGTTTTTGGAGTTTCTCTATCTCCCTATTGCACTGTGAAGATAGAGCTTCTTTCATTCTTTTGCTTGTACATCGAATGCGCCCACTGTCACCGTCGTCATTCAAAGTGATGCAGCATAGTTTGGTCCATTAAAGGGAATAAGCTTGAGGCTAGAGAATTGCTTCCTTTCTATCAAATTGACATGAATATGTATAAGTTAATCTCGTTGTGAGAACATTGCAATAAATTCCTTAGGCCTTTTCGCCCATTGTTTGTTCTTATGAGGATCACAATTCTGACCATCATAAAGAAGTGTGTTAAGGTGGTGCACCGATGCAAGTATTTTCATATCTTTAGTTGGTTGAAGCAGAGACAATGAACATGTACATGATGTGGGGGAATTGTTTGATGGTAACTTTGCTAAAGCATAGATGGAAGAACACGTAGAAGCAGTTGCTTTGTACATTCTCTCCTAAACATTCTCTCATGTCTGGTTTTTGATACATCAGTTTATGTTCGCGGTTTATGGTCTTGGCATATTTAGTGCTTTGACCAGTGTCATGCTCTTTTCTGAAAAAATGGATGATGACACTAGATATAGCTGCTTGCTGTACAGTCCTTTGAATTGACTGGCTAGCGATCAACTGTTTGCTGCATAATCCAGATCAGGAGACTCAACAAGCTGATGGAGATTATTGGCATGATCTTGCTTTAAACACCCTCTGAAGTGTACCGAGAGGCAGGTCAATCCTCGAAACGTTCTTTGGGTGCTGGATTTTCGTTATCTTAACGACACGACTTTCTTGTGATTACTATTTCTTTATGAGCAGTTAAGCACTCTAGCAACATATCCCTTCATTTTCAACATGTACACACAATTGTTATGACAAGAGTATTGAAGTGGAGGGTGGCTGAGGATTAGTTCAGAATCCGAATGAAAAGGGAAGGTTTAGTCGGGTTTGAGTCATCGAACCTCCACCTTGCTATGTCCTACACCATTTTTTGTGTTAAGAGGCTAATACGTAAATCCACTAATTTGCTTCTAAACAACGGAAGAATGATTTGCTTACACACTCGCCCATCACGATCCTCTCTAAAGTCATTGCTAATTCCGCTTCTCCTTGTCCTTCCCACGGAGGAAACCCTCCACGTACTTCATCAATGCCATTAGTTCACAATATGTAAGATTTTGCCTGGACTTCATAATGATTTGCCATAGCATACCAGCATAGGTGCGGTTCTGGAATCAAAAGAAGCATTTTGATTTTTAGATGATCGGATCAAAATTATAAGGATTTGAGCATTTTGATTTTTAGATGATCGGATCAAAATTATAAGGATTTCACGCGAATCATCAAGCACTTACTTGGTTGGAATTCCATGCGAACTCGATGAGCTCGATTAGTTCCCCGAATTCATTGGCTCTACAATATATTTTAATTATTATAATTATTTATGATGTGACAGTATTTTCATAGGGAGAAGGAAGACTCACTGTAATTCTTGGGTTGTTGCGAGACTCTTCGATATAGTTAAGAAACGCATGCCGTTAACCATTTATATCAAAATTAGAAGGATTTCACGCGAATCATCAAGCACTTACTTGGTTGGAATTCCATGCAAACTCGATGACCTCGATTAGTTGCCCTGAATTCATTGGCTCTATAATATATTTTAATTATTATAATTATTTATAATGTTACAGTATTTTCAGAGGGAGAAGAAAGACTCACTGTAATTCTTAGGCTGTTGCGAGACTCTTCGATATAGTTAAGAAACACATGTCGTTAACCATTTGGTCCAAGTCAAGAAACGCATGTCGTTAACTATATGGTCAAACTCCTAGTATTCAAAATTCATGATGACCAATTCAAAAAACCTCTTGAGCAGATGAAAGTACTTCTCACCCTAAAATCAAAATTATCATTTCTAGTTAGATTGGATCGAAAAATTATCATTTGAGCAGATGATACGATGAATGAGGGGGAGGAGACTCCTATATATACAAGTACAGGACAAACCGTCTCCGTAGATCTCTCATCGATCTAACAATAGAGATTGTATCTCCCCCAACTACCATCTACCCGCATTTATTACATAATTGTACGATTATCGTATCGCTCGCCCCCATAAGTGTTCTAGAACACTCGAGGAAACCCTGGACTTGGGGATACAAGCCAAGGGTCGCTTGTTCTAAGGATGGGTCACAGTCGTCGTTTAGAACCCTCCTGGATCGTGCTTTCCTTTGGCCGTGACATTCTCCCCCACCTAATCAAGTGACGTCCTCGTCGCGTCTCCGGCATGGAAAGCGCAATCTCCTTCTTGAACTGCCAAAGACCTTCCACGGGTTCCTAACTAGCTTCGCTCTCTTGAAGACCCTTCCATCGGACCAAATGACTCGATCTGCCATTATGTATTTGACTTCTAGATCATATGAGGTTCTTGCCCTGAGTGGCTCCCATTGCGACTCTCCTCGATCCAGATCTTCCTCGCCTACCTGGAGAGAGTTAAGCATACTCACATGGAAAACCGGCTGTACTTTTAGTTTTGGTGGCAACTCCAGCTTGTATGCGACCTTTCCGACACGTTGTAGCACACAAAATAGCCCCTCGTAGTGACGCATCAACCCTTTGGGCACGTCCTTGTATCGGAGAGCCGTGTGTATCTTTGCTAACACCAAGTCCCCAACTTAGAACTCCACATGCCGTCGCTTCTTGTCGGCCCACTTATTCATAGGCTAGGAGGCCTTGTGTAGACACGCCCGTGCTAAGTCGGCTTACTCCTGCCAATCCTTGGCAAACTTGTGTACGAACGGGCTATTTGGAATTCCACGTGAACTCGATTAGCTCGATTAGTAGCCCCCAATTCATCATCTCTACAATATATTTTTATTATTATAATTATTTATAATGTGACAGTATTTTCAGCGGGAGAAGGAAGACTCACTGTAATTCTTGGGTGTTAACCATTTGGTCCAACTCCCGGTACCCAAAATTCATGACGGTCAATTCAAAAAACCTCTTGAGCAAATGAAAGTACTTCCCACCCTAAAATCAAAAGAATCATTTCTAGTTAGATTGGATCGAAAAATAAAGAAATAAAAACTAAGTTCATGCACATACCGGAATCCCCCACTGTATCGCGAAATCTACGTACTCTAGAAGAGAGGTCTGGCATAGCTCTACCAGGTAGTTCTTGGTCAACCTCTTAGTGTTCGGTCTCGTCACTTGAAGAAGTCCTTAGTTCTTGGGCGAAAAATGCGTCGGGAGCCATAGCTTCATCCTGCAGTGCTAAATCAAACCCATCATCTGCGAGTCCCAAGCTTACCATTAGAACTATAATGCAATTGAAACAAACAAGAAAAAAAAATGGGCATTACCGTAGTTTTGAAGTTCTTCAGGATCGATGACCTTAAGTGTCGTCATTTTATCCTCTTCCAAGGATGGTAAATGTAGAGGGAAGCTGTCCCTCGTCTCTGAATACAAAAAGGTTACAATTAGAACTATAAAAAAACTTGAGATCAAGAAAAAAATAAAAGAAACTTACATTACCCCACTCCTCAAGTTCTTCTTCATCGTCCATGACCGAGGGCTGAAAGATATTTTTGAGACAAATAAATTGAGAGTCAAACATAACATCAAGTCATCAGTGGACAGAAGATGATAAACGGTAGCATAAGAGGTTCTCCAATGATGATCAACGATCGCGCTAGAGAGAAGCTTTGAACTTGTATTTCACTTGGGAATGAGATGATACGATGAATGAGGGGGAGGAGACTCCTATATATACAAATACAGGACAAGCCGTCTCCGTAGATCTCTCATCGATCTAACAGTAAAGATCGTATCTCCCCAACTACCATCTACCCGCATTTATTACATAATTGTACAATTATCGCATCGCCCGCCTCCATAAGTGTTCTAGAATACTCTAGGAAACCCTAGGACTTAGGGATACAAGCCGAGGGTCGCTTGTTCTAAGGATGGGTCACGGCCGTCGTTTAGAACCCTCTTGGACCGTGCTTTACTTTGGCCGTGACATTCTCCCCCACCTAATCAAGTGACGTCCTCGTCGCATCTCCGGCATGAAAAGCGTCAATCTCCTTCTTGAACTGCCAAAGACCTTCCACGGGTTCCTAACTAGCTTTGCTCTCTTGAAGACCCTTCCATCGGACCAAATGACTCGATCTGCCATTATGTATTCGGCTTCTAGATCATATGAGGTTTTTGCCCCGAGTGGCGCCCGTTGCAACTCCCCTCGATCCGAATCTTCCTCGCCTACCTGAAGAGGCTTAAGCATACTCACATAGAAAACCGGATGTACCTTTAGTCTTGGTGGCAACTCCAACTTGTATGCGACCTTTCCGACCCGTTGTAGCACATGAAATGGCCCCTCGTAGTAATGCATCTAACCCTTTGCACACGTCCTTGTATAAAAGAACTGCGTGTAGCTTGGCTAACACCAAGTCCCCAACTTAGAACTCCACATGCCATCACTTCTTGTCGGCCCACTTATTCAAACGCTTGGAGGCGATGTGTATACACGCCCGTGTTAAGTCGACTTGCTCCTGCCAATCCTTGGCGAACTTGTATGCAGGCGGGCTACTTGGAATTCCATGTGAGCTCGATCAGCTCGATTAGTAGTCCCCCCAATTCATTGTCTCTACAATACATTTTAATTATTATAATTATTTATAATGTGATAGTATTTTCAGCGGGAGAATGAAGACTCACTGTAATTCTTGGGCTACTGCAAGACTCTTCGACATAGTTAAGAAATGCATGTGGTTAACCATTTGGTCCAACTACCAGTTCATGATGACCAATTCAAAAAACCTCTTGAGCAGATGAAAGTACTTCTCACCCTAAAATCAAAAGAATCATTTCCAATTAGATTGGATCAAAAAATAAAGAAATAAAAACTAAGCTTATGCACATACCGGAATCCCCCACTGTATCGCGAAATCTGCGTACTCTAGAAGAGAGATCCGGCTTGGCTCTACCAGGTAGTTCTTGGTCAACCTCTTAGCGTTCGGTCTCGTCACTTGAAGAAGTCCTTAATTCTTGGGCGAAAAATGCGTCGGGAGCCATAGCTTCATCCTACAGTGGTAAATCAAACCCATCCTCTCCGAGTCCCCGAGCTTACCATTAGAACTATAATGCAATTGAAGCAAATGAGAAAAATAAAGAAATGGGCATTACCGTAGTTTTGAAGTTCTTCAGCATCGATGACCTTAGGTGTCGTCGTTTTGTCCTCTTCCAAGGATGGTAAATCTAGAGGGAAGCCGTCCCTCATCTCTAAATACAAAAAGGTTAACATTAGAACTGGAAAACAATTTAGACCAAGAAAAAAATAAAAGAAACTTGCATTACGCCACTCCTCAAGTTCTTCTTCACCGTCCATGACCGAGGGTTGAAAGATATTTTCGAGACAAACAAATTGAGAGTCAAACATAAAGTCAAGTTATGAGTGGACAGAAGATGCTAGACGGTCGCGTAAGAGGTTCTCCAATGATGATCGATGGTCGCGCTAGAGAGAGAAGCTTTGAACTTGTATTTCACTTGAGAATGAGATGATATGATGAATGAGGGGGAGGAGACTCCTATATATACAAATACAGGACAAACCGTCTCCGTAGATCTCTCATCGATCTAACAGTGGAGATCGTATCTCCCCAACTACCATCTACCCGCATTTATTACATAATTGTACGATTATCGTATCGCCCGCCCTCATAAGTGTTCTAGAACACTCGAGGAAACCCTAGGACTTGGGAATACAAGCCGAGGGTTACTTGTTCTAAGGATGGGTCACAACCATTGTTTAGAACCCTCTTGGATCGTGCTTTCCTTCGGCCGTGACATTCTCCCCCACCTAATCAGGTGATGTCCTCGTCACATCTCCGGCATGGAAAGCGTCAATCTCCTTCTTGAACTACCAAAGACCTTCCACGGGTTCCTAACTAGCTTCACTCTCTTGAAGACCCTTCCATCAAACCAAATGACTTGATCTGTCATTATGTATTTGACTTCTAGATCATATGAGGTTTTTGCCCCGAGTGGCTCCCATTGCGACTCTCCTCGATCCGGATTTTCCTCGCCTACCTGGAGAGGCTTAAGCATACTCACATGGAGGATGTACTTTTAGTTTGGTGGCAACTCCAGCTTGTATGCGACCTTTCCGACTCGTTGTAGCACACGAAATAGCCCCTCATAGTGACGCATCAACCCTTTGGGCACGTCCTTGTATCGAAGAGCCATGTGTAGTTTTGCTAACACCAAGTCCCCGACTTAGAACTCCACATGCCGTCGCTTCTTATCGGCCCACTTATTCATAGGCTAGGAGGCCTTGTGTAGACACGCTCGTGCTAAGTCAGCTTACTCCTGCCAATCCTTGGCAAACTTGTGCACAAGCGGGCTATTTGGAATTCCACGTAAACTCAATTAGCTCGATTAGTAGCCCCCAATTCATCGACTCTACAATACATTTTAATTATTATAATTATTTATAATGTGACAGTATTTTCAGCAGGAGAAGAAACACTCACGGTAATTCTTAAGTAGCTCCGAAACTCTTCGACATAGTCAAGAAATGCATGTCGTACCCATTTGGTCCAACTCCCTGTACCCAAAATTCATGATGACCAATTCAAAAATCTTCTTGAGGAGGTGAAAGTACTTCTCACCCTAAAATCAAAAGAATCATTTCCAGTTAGATTGGATCGAAAAATTAAGAAACAAAGACTAAGCACATGCACATACCGTAATCCCCCACTATATCGCGAAATCTGCGTACTCTAGAAGGAGATCTACCATGGCTCTACCAGGCAGCTCTTTGTCAACCTCTTTGTGTTCGGTCTCATCACTTGAAGAAGTCCCTAGTTCTTGGGCGAAAAATGCGTCGAGAGCCATAGCTTCATCCTACAGTGCTAAATCAAACCCATCCTCTCCGAGTCCCCAAGCTTACCATTAGAACTATAGTGCAATTGAAGCAAACGAGAAAAATAAAGAAATGGGCATTATCCTAGTTTTGAAGTTCTTCAGCATCGATGACCTTAGGTGTTGTCGTTTTATCCTCTTCCAAGGATGGTAAATCTAGAGGGAAGCTGTCCCTCATCTCTGAATACAAAAAGGTTACCATTGGAACTGGAAAACAATTGAGACCAAGAAAAAAATTAAAGAAACTTGCATTACCCCACTACTCAAGTTCTTCTTCACCGTCCATGACCGAGAGCTTAAAGATATTTTCGAGACAAATAAATTGAGAGTCAAACATAAAGTCAAGTCATCAGTGGACAGAAGATGATCGACGGTCGTGCAAGAGGTTCTCCAATGATGATTAACGGTCGTGCTAGAGAGAGAAGCTTTGAACTTGTATTTCACTTGTGAATGAGATGATATGATGAATTAGGGGAAGGAGACTCCTATATATACAAGTACATGACAAACCGTCTCCGTAGATCTCTCATCGATCTAACAGTGGAGATTGTATCTCCCCAACTACCATCTACCCGCATTTATTACATAATTGTACGATTATCGTATCGCCCGCCCCAATAAGTGTTCTAGAACACTCGATAAAACCCTAGGACTTGGGAATACAAGCAGAGGGTTGCTTGTTCTAAGGATGGGTCACGGCCGTCATTTAGAACCCTCTTGGATCGTGCTTTCCTTTGGCCGTGACATTCTCCCCCACCTAATCAGGAGATGTCCTCGTCACGTCTCCGGCATGGAAAGTGTCAATCTCTTTCTTGAATTGGCAAAGAACTTCAACGGGTTCCTAACTAGCTTCGCTCTCTTGAAGACCCTTCCATTGAACCAAATGACTCGATCTGCCATTATATATTCGACTTCTAGATCATATGAGGTTTTTGCCCCAAGTGGCGCCCGTTGCAACTCCCCTCGATCCAGATCTTCCTAGCCTACCTGGAGAGGCTTAAGCATACTCACATTGAAAACCGGATGTACCTTTAGTTTTGGTGGCAACTCCAGCTTGTATGCGATCTTTCCGACCCGTTGTAGCACATGAAATGGCCCCTCGTAGTGACGCATCAACCCTTTGCGCACATCCTTGTATCAAAGAACTGTGTGTAGTTTGGCTAACAAGTCCCCGACTTAGAACTCCACATGCTGTCGCTTCTTGTCGGGCCACTTATTCATACGCTTTGAGGCCTTGTGTAGACACGCCCGTGCTAAGTCGGCTTGCTCCTGCCAATCCTTAGCGAACTTGTACGCGGGCGGGCTACTTGGAATTCCACGTGAACTCGATCAGCTCGATTAGTAGCCCCCTAATTCATCGACTCTACAATACATTTTAATTATTATAATTATTTATAATGTGACAATATTTTCAGTAGGAGTAGGAAGACTCACGGTAATTCTCGAGCTGCTACGAGACTCTTCGACATAGTGAAGAAATGCATGTCGTTACCCATTTGGTCCAACTCTCGGTACCCAAAATTCATGATGGCCAATTCAAAAAACTTCTTGAGCAGATGAAAGTACTTCTCACCCTAAAATTAAAAGAATCATTTCCAATTAAATTGGATCGAAAAATAAAGAAACAAAGACTAAGCTCATGGATATACCGGAATCCCCCACTGTTTCGCGAAATCTGCATACTCCGGAAGGAGATCCGCGATGGCTCTAGGCAGTTCTTTGTCAACGTCTTTGTATTCGATCTCGTCACTTAAAGAA
This sequence comes from Eucalyptus marginata, assembly GCA_014182565.1. Classification (NCBI taxonomy): domain Eukaryota; kingdom Viridiplantae; phylum Streptophyta; class Magnoliopsida; order Myrtales; family Myrtaceae; genus Eucalyptus; species Eucalyptus marginata. Next base: position 6,814,537 of record CM024592.1, read on the forward strand.
GCCCCTAGTTCTTGGGCGAAAAATGCGTCTAGAGCCATAGCTTCATCCTGCAGTGGTAAATCAAACCCGTCATCTGCGAGTCCCCTAGCTTACCATTAGAACTATAATGCAATTGAAGCAACCGGGAAAAATAAAGAAATGGTCATTACCTTAGTTTTGAAGTTTTTCAGCATCGATGACCGTAGGTGTCGTTGTTTTATCCTCTTCCAAGGATGGTAAATCTAGAGGGAATATGTCCTCATCTTTGTATACAAAAATGTTACCATTAGAATTGGAAAACAATTGAGACCAAGAAAAAAAAAAAAAAACTTGCATTACCCCACTCCTCAAGTTCTTCTTCACCATCCATGACCGAGGGATGAAAGATATTTTCAAGACAAATAAATTGAGAGTCAAACACAAAGTCAAGTCATGAGTGGACACAAGATGATCAACGGTTGCGCTAGAGAGAGAAGCTCTGAACCTTTATTTCACTTGTGAATGAGATGATACAATGAATAAGGGGGAGGAGACCCCTTTATATACAAGTACAAGACAAATCGTCTCCGTAGATCTCTCATCGATCTAACAGTGGAGATCGTATCTCCCCAACTACCATCTACCCGCATTTATTGCATAATTGTACGATAATCTCCCGCCCCCATAAGTGTTCTAGAACACTCGAGGAAACCCTAGGACTTGGGGATACAAGCCGAGAGTCGCTTGTTCTAAGGATGCGTCACAGCCGTCATTTAGAACCCCCTTGGATTGTGCTTTCCTTTGGCCGTGACATTCTCCCACACCTAATCAGGCGACGTCCTCGTCGAGTCTTCAGCATGGAAAGCATCAATCTCCTTCTTGAACTGCCAAAGACCTTCCGCAGGTTCCCAACTAGCTTCATTCTCTTGAAGACCCTTCCATCGGACCAAATATTCCTGCTTCGATAAATAGTACCGCCTTATGTATTCGACTTCTAGATCATATGAAGTTTTTTCCCCGAGTGGTGCCCGTTGCGACTCCCATGGATCCAGATCTTCCTCGCCTACCTGGAGAGGCTTAAGCATACTCACATGGAAAACCGGATACACTTTTAGTTTTGGTGGCAACTTCAGCTTGTATGTAACCTTTCCGACCTGTTGTAACACATGAAATGGCCCCTCGTAGTGACGCATCAACCCTTTGTGCACGTCCTTGGTCGAAGAACCGCGTGTAGCTTGGCTAACACCAAGTCCCCAACGTAGAACTCCACATGCCGTCGGTACTTGTTGGCCCACTTATTCATACGCTTGGAGGCTTTGTGTTGACACACCTGTGCTAAGTCAGCTTGCTCCTGTCAATCCTTGGCGAACTTGTACGCGGGCAGGCTACTTGGAATTCCACGTGAACTCGATCAACTCGATTAGTAGCCCCCCAATTCATCGACTCTACAATACATTTTAATTATTAGAATTATTTATAATGTGACAGTATTTTCAGCAAGAGTAGGAAGACTCACTGTAATTCTTGGGCTACTCCCCCTATAACCTGACGCAATTGTGCTTAGGGTTTGTGATTGTTGCCTGGTCGAGATCTCGAATGGACTCTGGCCAATCGACTCACTCCGCTTCAAATTATAGAAGAACTGGGCAACATTGATCAACTTTGCCCAATTCGCTTGCATTGTGCTCACATAATGTCGAAGATAAATCTCCAAGAGTGCATTGAGCTGCTTCGTGTGACCGTCGGTTTGGGGATGTAAGCTCATGGAGATGTTTAATTCCGACCCCAGCAGCTTGAAGAATTCAAACCAGAAACGCCTCGTGAACCGAGGATCACGATCACTCCCGATCGTTTGTAGAACTCCCCAGTACTTGACCACATGCTTCATGAACAGCTTGGCTGCCTCCTCGGTCGGACAATCCTTTGTTGCAAGCTCGAAGATCACATATTTGGAGAACCGGTCCACCACGACCATAAGAGTCTAACACCCTTTGAACTTCGGCAAATTTACGATAAAGTCCATAGAAACACTTTCCCATGGACGAGTTGGAATGGGAAGTGGCTCCAAGAGCCCCGGCGACGAATGTTGCTCCAGCTTGTCTTGTTGGCATGCAAGACACGTCTTCACATAAGCTTCAACTTTGTCCCGCAATTGAGGCCAATAATCCTAATTTTTGACGAGAGCCAATGTGCGGTGGATCCCTGGGTGACCTGCCCACTTCGAATCATGACACTCATGCAATATATTTTCCCTTAGCTTCCTGTGAAAAGGCACGTACAATCGCCTCCCTTTGGTGTAGAGAAGGTCATCCTCACACTAGAACCGTTGGGTCTTGCCTTCCCGCGCATACCCAATGAGGGCTTAAGCTCTTTAGTCATGCTTAAGCCCTTCCCTGATGCAGTCAATCCACGAACAACTTGGTTGACTCACCATACTCGCTAGCTCCATCTTTCCACTTAGTGCGTCAGCCACGGAGTTAGCCTTTCCAGGCTTGTACTCTAGCACATAGTCGAACTCCACTAGAAAATCCTACCATCGAGCTTGCTTCAGACTTAGCTTCTTCTGAGTTTGGAAGTAATTCGTGGCCATGTTGTTTGTCCTCACGATGAACTTAGATCCCAGAAGATAATGCCTCCATGTCCGAAGGCAGTAGACCACCACAGTCTATCTCCTTCTCCTGGATGGTATACCGACGCTCAATATCATTCAACTTTCGGGACTCGAATGCCACCGGATGTCCACCCTACATGAAAACACCTTTGGAAGGGGGTTTGCTGGGCACTGTAACTCTCATTTTCTTTTTCTTTTAGTCCTATGTTTCAAAGCAATAATTGAACGAACGTATAGGATATTGGTATTAATCCAGAAAGAAGCTTTATGAAGGAGCTTTGGTAGGTGACGAGTGACGTTGCGTATTTCATATTCCAGGTTTGGGATGTGATGCTGCAGCGGTTGTCAATATTCTTGCCCATCGGAATGTCACAAAGCGCGCTCTTATTCAGCAGGAATATCGCACCATGTATTCTAGTGACCTTTTGAAACGCTTAGAATCGGAACTGACTGGCAAATTAGAGTTCTCAATTCTTCTCTCTCTTTCATAGTTCGTTCTGCACTTTTAGACACAATTTTACCTTTTTTTATCTTTTCGTTTGTAGAGAGCTATTCTGCTTCATGATCCTGTGTTTTGTTTTGTCCATTCCCTTTTCGCATACGGCTGTTTTGCTGTGGATGCATGACCCAGCCGGACGAAATGCCATGGTTGTGAGGCAGGCCTTTACGGCATCATCAAAGTAATATGTTCTCAAACTTCATCTCAGATACAGATGTTTAAGCAACACTGCTATTACAAGTTTGGGATTCATCTCAAGCATGACATTGAGAAACAAACCTCCGGGGACCATAAGAAGGTGAGAGTTCTTCCCTTTTCGTAGTTCTCTTCTGTTTTTAGCTCTTTGTCTGCATAGTTAGCCTTAGGGAAATCGCTCTTGATCTCACAGAAATCATTACAGTTTTGATTTCTTAGTTGAGAACTTCTTTTTGACACGTTCTGTTCTAAACCTTACCCACCTTTTGATTTCTTTCCAAGATTTTGGTCATGCATGCTGGTGTAAGGATGTTCCCGAGGTAGGTCATGTTAATGAGAACCTCTACGTTCTGATTGCATCAAGAAGCTTCTCTATTAATAGCCGTCACATCTTTTGCTTCAAACATGTTTAATGCGAAGCTATTTGCCAACTTTTAAATTTGTGTCTACTCAATAAAAAAGATGCATAGGGAATGTAATGATCTAAATTTTGTACTAGCTCTTGGAATCTTTATGCAAATAGGGACAAGCATCTATCAATCTAGATAAGTCACCAGTTTCTGAACTTTAAGGCTTTCCGCAGCTTCTGCTTAAATATGTTGGTACACCGACGGCTTTGAAGTCGATAGGATTGCCGCAGAACAGGATGCAAATGCTCTTTTTAAAGCTGGGGGAGAAGCGGCTGGGGCCCGATGAGAAGACTTTTATCCAGATATTTAGTGAGAGAAGCAGGGCACCATCGACTGCTATTAATTCTGGTTATCATAACATGTCCGGCAATTCGTTAAAGAAGGTGACTTTTCTTCAGATATACTAACATATTTCCTCGTCGTTTATTTTGTTAAACAAGATGCCTAACCAGAACATGAACCGAATCAGGCCATGAAGAGCGAAACATCAGGATATTTTGAGCATGGTCTCTTGACAATCTTACAGTGCTCTCAGAACACTACCATGTATTTTTGCAAAGGTAACTTTCTTCAATATCATTTCAGGTCTAACCCTTGCTTGCTTGGCTGCTGCTTAAAAATTTGTAGTCCAGCGTAGTTGCATTCTTCATGCACACGTACTTTACTTTGCAGGTATTACACAAGGCGATGAAAGGTCTGGGGACCAATGACCACGCTGATAAGGGTGACCGTGACGAGGACTGAAATCGACATGCAGTATATAAAGGACAGAATACCATAAGAAGTACAAGAAGACTCTAAACGACGCAGTTCACTCCGAAACATCAGGCCACTATAGGACTTTCCTGCTTTCACTTCTTGGCCCCAACCACTAGGATCATCGTCCATAAAATGTTAGTCTCGGTCAGAAGCTTGGTGTGCTCATTTTCTTTCAGCTGGATGAACTTGTACTTGGGGGAATGGGTTTGGTCAAAAGTATATTTTGGTGGAAGTGAAAAATTAAAATTGCCTCGGTTTGTAAATTTCTCTCTGAGAATTGTACCGCTGCCCCCGTCGTGCTTAGCGTACCCTTTATAAGGATAATTGCCAGTGTGTTACGAGACCCCTTAATTCTTGAAAGGATCTTGGTGGGACAATGTGATTTTTTCAAGATATAACACGAGTGCAATCAATTTTCAAGGTATTAATTGTGCATAATATGAATACAATCAATGTATTGAAAATTGTAAAATTTCTTTAGTTGATTGCTTAACAGGTGTTCTAGGACACTCAATCAACAAACTCTTTAAAATTTTGAATTTTCATTCATCCTATTGATCATCTAATGAATTTCATAAATCAATTAATTACACTGTACAGTTGAGGGAGCTAGCTCAGTTTCTCGAGCGATAGGTGCCGGCGATCTTGGTTCCAAATCTTGGACAAAATTGCCCAAAAAGATCAAAACCGCTTCAAAAAGAAAGTTTATTGTTGTAGGGATAATTTACACTAACAGAATTTGAAATTTGGCTAAATGTGTGATGTGATATCTGAACTTTTAGTAAATTTTCAATCAAGTTCATGTACTATATAAAAATGTGCAATGCTATCCTTCTATTGATTTAAGTCCACAAAATCTATTGATTTGGATATAGATTTAGCGGATTTTGGTTTATGTTGACACGATCAATGTGAAACGAGTCATGGTCGGATCGGCTCAGTATTATTCGAAATTGACTTCATCTAATTGAATAGACGATGCTGACCCGATTGACGATCCAACTTTCATTGCCTTATTTTAGTATAAATTATCTATATTTTCTTTTTTACTTTTTTAGACAACAATACCAATGTCTACAGAAAACTGAAATTGTCATCACTTGCTATTGTATCTTGAGGAGAGTATTGAATTTATAAGATTTCCCATTTAATATGCAAAAGGTTGATGATGTGGATAAATTGATTTCGTCAACCCTAAGGGTAAAAAAAAAAAACGTTCCTATTTTGTGGATTTTTTTTCTAAAATAACCTTGTTGAGTTTAAATAATTATGATAAACTATTAAACACATCAAATTCAAGAAAAATAAATTTATATTTAAATTTCACTGAAATATGCCCACGCTTTGATGCGGAAAAAATTTTCGATTATTAGACTTTATCGATATTCGTTTATAAGTTATTATATCATAAAACAGACAATTCTTCGGTCATATTAATGTCAATTTTTTAAGGTTGCATTCAAAAGCTTTGCACGTCGATTTAAACGACAACGTGTTTATTATGGCTAAATAAAAGCAAAAAAGAAATAATTGTGTACAGACAACAATTAAGACCATACTAATTGCTTTCGATGAAAAAAGTCAGTTTTTTTTCTAGGTCAGTTTCATTATAGATTACAGATTGTGCATAATCCAGTAATTTTGGCCTTCAAAGTGAGAGAGAGAGAGAGAGATCTGAGTAATTATTATCCCATAAGCGCTGTATTGAGATAAGGTCTAGTGGGAATCTTTTAGAGAAAATGACATAAATAATCTCAAAATTTTGATTTAATGTACAATATAATTCCCAAACTTTTAATTTATCCAATGTGATCCCTAAATTATTAGTAAATGCTCAATTTAATTCCAATGTTATTTGAAATGTCCAATGCTATTCTTCTATTAATTCAAGTGAATGAAATTGGCTAATGGGACTTCCAATTTTTTAAATTTAAACGGACGGCCGACAAAAAAAAAAAAAAAAAAAAAAAAAAAAAAGGTCACGCTTGAATTATTGAAGTAAGATATTCACCTTAAATCATGATATAACAATCCACATCATCAAATAGTCATGGACATGTTAGCTTGATTTTATTTCTCCTTTTTCTAGAGTAGGTGGATAAAAAATTAAAAATCAAACTCATATACATCATCAAATAACATATGATTATTCTTTTGAGCAAACATGAGGATTACATCAAAAGTTTACAAATAGTTCGGGACCATATTAAATAAATTAAAAATTAAAAGATGACATTGTATGTCTTATTTAAAATTCAAAAACCATTCGTGTCTTCCCGTTTTTCTCGTTATTCGGCTGCCTTGGTGGGAAGTTCTATGGTGTAATCACAGCGTTCCTTCGGCCGCCAAATCATGCCCGTTCATCTTCCTCCCAATATCCCATCGTACGGATGCATCAGTCCTTGAAATATAGTTTTGACATTTATAAATAGACGGAGAAATTACAAATGTAATAACTGCAAAATTGGTCTAAATTCTCATAAATAATGACATCACAATTTCTAAAAAGAAAAAGTCTATTGATCGAGTGATCAAATTCGAAAAGGCAAGGCAAGAATGTTTAATCCGACTCGGTTCTTACTATGTTCATTACTCGTGATCATAAAAATTTCAACAAAAGAAAGGTTTCAAGAGAACTATTCGAGTATGGGAATAAATATATATGTGTGTGTGTGTTTGTGTGTGTGTGTTTAATTGAAAATTATTTATGGGGAGATTGATGTGTTTGCAAATTTCAAACATAATAAATGTCCAAATTCTCACTTGTCTACCATGATAGATAGGGATACTGTTGCTGATCCATTCCCTCATAAATTGACTAAAAAGATCATTATTTTTCATCAATTGTCATATAGTTTCGAGTAATTCTTCTTTTTAATTTTTTAATTTTTGTCGATGCCACTTACCCACACTTTGATTCTTGTTTAACGCGAAGATCCCGACATAATACATATATATATGTGTATGTGTGTGTGTGTGTGTGTGTGAAATCATGGGATTTTCTCATGTGATTAGGTGAAGCTTAAGGTGATATAGTTCCTACTTTTGACTTTCAATCAGCAAACCACGGCCGGTTCAGGCGTGCAGGCGAACGGGTCCCGCAAGCAGACGCGAAAAGACGGCACGCGTCTCGCCACTCGCGATCGGACGGCCAGTAAGTGGCGGACCGGGTGACTTCCCCCCGCCGGGGTCGTCCGCACGCGATCGTCTCGCGTTCCCGACAAGAGCTCGTCTCCACCTCGTTCGCAGAACGGGACAAAAGAACTCGGTCGTCATCGTCATCGCCTCTCCTCCCACTTCGGCTCACCCAACTCGCTCCCCCAACTCACCACCCTTACCTTCTACGCCTCTCTCTCTCTCTCTCTCTCTCTCTACGCTTATATATCGCGCGATCCCGTCGCCACCCACCAGCAAACACAGAGGTGGAGAGCAGCGGCGGAGGGAGATGGAGCCGAGCCGGAGGGTCGCCGGCCGCGAGAGGAGAGGAGAGGCGGCGGAGGAGATGGCGGTGCATAGCCGGGTGAGGAAGATCAAGCGGGAGTCGGACAGGGTCGTCGACTGGTGGCCCGACCCCCTCGAGACCAGACCTCATCTCCGGGAGATCGCCCCGTCGCCTCTCGGGCAATCCGGCGCGGCCATCGCCGTCGGCGATTCGCAGGACTGACGGTGGAGATCTCTGTCCCCTTTCCCCGTGTCGTTGAGCTTTTGGTGGGTGTCGATCGAGATCGGAGATGCTGTAAATACGTTGTCTTTGCCGAATACACGACAGCTTTAATTTCTCAAACTCACAATTCTCTATCCTCGGATCGGCTCGGACCGAACCACAGAAAAACAAGATCGGGTTAATTTCAATGGGAAAATTCGGCACCTTTCGTTGCAATTTGACTAGATCTTCTCGATTAGCCTCTCGTAGCCCCCCGATGCTCGGCTCGAGAAGTCAACATTCGAAATCGACTCCACGATCGTTTCAACTTTCATATGGTCCTATTCCAATCCGCTCGATGCTAGATTGGGTCGACGCTAACGTGCGGAACGCACTTGACCGCACGTTAGTTCGGGCGAGCAATCATCCCAGGCTTATCTTCGAAGTCGTATTCTCGGCACCGGCGCGGAACCCGATCTAAATCGAAGCGGGCTATTTGCGGTTGGAAAAACTACATGGTTTTCCGTACGAGTTTGCTTTCGAATTCGACGAGAACGAGTTTCGTAAAATCGAAGCTCGTCATGTAGTCGAAGCAAAAACCGAAGATCGGCCCAGCAAAAATCCATAGAACGGGGGCTCTTATGGGCTTTTTCAACGAGTCCAGCGACTGTGTGCGGTCGGGTCTTCAAGAGCGACACGGAAGCGACGAGGAAGGGGATGATGCGGTCGCTATAAAGTATAAATTGCCTCTCTCCCTCCGCTCGCTCGTCGGGTCGGTTTAACCGTTTTGGAGGAAACCCAAGAGGAGGAGACCCAAGCAAGCTCAGCCCAACACTCATTCTCTTTGCCTTCTCCCCCAGGGTAAAAAGACCTTTGCTTTTGGGACCTGAACATCTGCGGGAGGAGGAGGAGGAGGAAGAGGGGGAGTTGCCATATCGGGATAGAGGATCGTGGGCGGTGGTCCTTGGTACTTCCTGGGATTTGTGCAGAGGACGGTTCTTGAGGTAATCATCATCGCTTTCGCCCCCCCATCGGTCGAATGTTTTCCGCGACTGGGGGTCTCGTTCATTTCCCCGTGCGGGGCGTTAGAATTAGGAATCGCGACGCGATCTCCTCACGTCTTTCGTGTTCCAGTCGTCCTGCCCGCGAGGTGTTTGCTGGTTTGTCTGTGAAGTTTTTTTTTTTTTTTAATGGCTAGCTTTTTCCTCGGCCTCTTTTATGAGATTCGTGTCTATAGGCCTGCATCGTGTTGATTGTTTGGCGGATGAATATTGGGGAGCGATGCGATTTTTATTGTGATTGCGATCCCTGTGTGTTTTTCCTTGTTTTACTTTCTGGGCGACGGGTTGTGATTCTGATCTCATCAGCTTTTACTTGGCATTTTCGAGCTTTTTGATCGTTTTCATTCCTGGTTACAGCATCGAAGGGATTTGGACCGAAATTTTGATCCTCCGATCCTACTTCGTGTTCGTTCAATCCGCTCGCGCTCGAGTTGGCTTCGTCAGGTAGTATACTTTGGAATCGGGATTCGTTGAGGACTATGAATCACCATGCCAGAAACAATAGAAGACCTAGGACACCTGCTCAGAGTGCCCGTCAAGAATGGGTTCCCAGAGGGTCTGTACCAAATGGTCCACCTGCAAACCCTCCGGCACCGGCCAACTTGAATCCCAGTTCCAATGATGGAAATTTTCCTTCTGATAGTGGGCACACATCAAATTTTCGCGCTTTTCCTCCTGATAGTGGGCATAGAGGGAACTTGCGCGGAAATGATGGGTTTGTGAATCACAGTTCTGGTCCCAGGGGTAATCATGGTCCAAGAGGTCACCCTGCTCGACCTTTGAATCAGAGAAGGGAGAAGGAAAAAGCAAGGAGCGAGTTCAGTGGAGAGAGAGTGTCCAATGACCCGAATTTGCCTCAGCTGGTGCAAGAAATTCAGGAGAAGCTGATGAAGGGTACTGTGGAGTGCATGATATGCTATGATATGGTCCGGAGGTCTGCACCCATTTGGTCTTGCTCCAGCTGCTACTCCATTTTTCATCTCAATTGCATCAAGAAGTGGGCTCGGGCACCCACTTCAGTCGATCTTTCTGCCGAGAAGAATCAGGGTGTCAATTGGCGTTGTCCTGGATGTCAGCATGTGCAACTGACATCATCAAAGGAGATTCGATACATGTGCTTTTGCAGAAAAAGGACAGATCCGCCGTCAGATTTATATTTGACACCACATTCATGCGGAGAACCTTGTGGGAAGCCATTGGAAAAGGACATCTTGCAGCCTGGTGAGAGGGAGGAGGATTTTTGCCCCCATCTTTGTGTCTTGCAATGTCATCCTGGTCCATGCCCTCCTTGCAAGGCATTTGCCCCTCCACGGCTGTGCCCTTGTGGGAAGGAAACAATTACGACCCGATGCTCTGATCGCAGGTCCGTTCTTACTTGTGGCAAGTGTTGCGATAAGCTTCTTGAGTGTGGGCGTCATCGCTGTAAGCAAATTTGCCATGTGGGTCCATGCGATCCTTGCCAAGTATTATTGAATGCTTCATGCTTCTGCAGAAAGAAGATAGAGGTTGTTCTTTGCGGAGACATGGCCATGAAGGGAGAAGTTGACATGGAAAGTGGTGTTTTTTCTTGCAATTCAACTTGTGAAAACTTGCTTAGTTGTGGTAATCACATGTGCGACAAATCTGCCATCCAGGTCCTTGTGGGGAGTGCGACTTATTGCCTGGCAGGATTAAAACATGCTATTGTGGAAAAATGAATTTGATGGATGAAAGACAGAATTGTCTGGACCCCATTCCGACTTGCTCACAAGTTTGTGACAAGTTACTCCCTTGCGGCATACACTCTTGTGCGGAAACGTGTCATGCAGGGATTTGTCCTCCTTGTCTGGAGACCGTTGCCCAAAAATGTCGTTGTGGCTTGACTTCTCGTACTGTTGAATGCCACAGAACGAGGGAGGAGATATTCACTTGTGATAAACCATGCGGACGGAAGAAAAATTGTGGTAGGCATCGCTGTAGCGAGCGTTGCTGCCCTTTGTCAAATTCTAGCAACCTTCCTCTTGGTGATTGGGACCCTCATCTGTGCTCCATGGTTTGTGGCAAGAAGCTTAGATGCGGGCAGCATTCATGTGAATCACTTTGTCACAGTGGCCACTGCCCTCCTTGCCTCGAAACGATCTTCACTGATTTAACTTGTGCATGCGGTAGAACTTCGATTCCTCCTCCTCTGCCTTGTGGAACTCCCCCACCTTCATGTCAGCTCCCATGCTTGATTCCTCAACCTTGTGGGCATTCATCCACCCACAGCTGTCACTTTGGAGACTGCCCTCCCTGTTCAGTCCCAGTGGCTAAAGAGTGCATTGGTGGACATGTGGTTCTTAGGAACATACCATGTGGGTCCAAAGACATCAGATGTAACAAACCCTGTGGTAAGACCAGGCAGTGTGGTTTGCATGCCTGTGGTCGGACTTGTCACCCACCACCTTGCGATTCTGACAACTCTGCCAGTGAAACAAGTCTCAAAGTTTCATGTGGACAGGTATGTGGTGCTCCTAGAAGAGATTGCAGACACACTTGCAAAGCGCCTTGTCACCCTTCAGCTTCATGTCCTGATGCGAGATGTGACTCCCCTCTCACAATCACTTGTTCTTGTGGACGGATAACAGCAAGTGTACCTTGTGATGCTGGTGGGGCCAATGGCAATTTTAGCACGGACACTGTTTTCGAAGCTTCCATAATCCAAAAGTTGCCTGTGTCACTTCAACCCGTAGAAGCTACTGGGAAGAGAATTCCACTTGGGCAGAGGAAGCTGGTGTGCGATGATGACTGTGCCAAAGTAGAGCGCAAGCGGGTTCTTGCAGATGCTTTTGACATCAATCCACCGAATTTGGAAACCCTTCATTTTGGGGAGCATTCTTCCGTGTCAGAATCAGTTTTGGATCTCTTCAGGCGTGATTCTAAGTGGGTGTTAGCTGTTGAGGAGAGATGCAAGTTTTTAGTTCTTGGCAAGGGCAGAGGAAGTGCCACTAGCCTCAAAGTTCATGTTTTCTGTCCAATGCTGAAGGAAAAAAGAGATGCAGTGAGGCTTATTGCCGAGAGGTGGAAGCTTGTGGTCAGCGCAGCTGGTTGGGAGCCAAAACGTTTTATTGTGCTCCACGCCACGTTGAAGTCTAAAGTACCGGCTCGTGTGCTTGGAGGTAGGGGCTCTATAACCTCAAACGTGCCCCACCCACCCACATTTGACCCGTTGGTTGACATGGACCCTAGGCTTGTTGTTTCTTTCCTCGACTTGCCTAGGGAGGCAGATATAAGCGCTCTGGTCCTGAGATTTGGTGGGGAATGTGAGTTAGTCTGGTTGAATGATAAGAATGCGCTGGCTGTGTTCAGTGACCCCGCTCGTGCTGCAACTGCTTTGAGGAGGTTGGATCACGGCACAGCTTATTATGGGGCTGTTGTGCTTCAGAATGGAAGTGCCGTATCATCATTGACCATGCCCAATGCGTGGGGAGGAGCTGGTCCGGCCAAGGAAGGAGCTTCAATTGGAGCTATAAAGGGCAATCCATGGAAGAGGGCTGTCGTGCAGGAGGTTTCCAATTGGAAGGAAGATTCATGGGGTGGTGAGGGGTGGTCTATTGATTCCCAGAGCTCCATCTTGAAAGAGAAAGAAGCTCCTATATCTGCTTCTGTTAATCGTTGGAGTGTCTTGGACTCTGAAAACGCCACAAGCTCCTCTGCTCCTTTAGTCGGAAAAGAGATCAATTCGATTAAATTTGAAGGTCAGGTTGTGGTAGGACCGGAATCGAAGGCTGGCGGGTCTAGTTCGGAAGGAACGCAAGGACTGGTTTCCAGTGGAGTGGAGGCCACCGAAGTAGTTGATGACTGGGAGGAGGCTTGCGAATGAGGTGTTAACATTTCAGCTTTGTGGATCAGGAGCACCTGTCGACTGCAGTCAACGTTCTTGAACCTTTTTTTTTTCTTTTTTTTTTTGGCTTTGGATTTTCAGGTAGATCAACCTTTGGTAATGGGGCTTCGACAGTTATCGTTTTGATATATAGACTAGATAGAAGAATGTTCTTTGCCATTTTTTTTCCTGGAAAGGACGTTCATGCTTCTGCAAGTAATATCGTGTTGTATTGAAGCGGGGAGTTGCTTCAGATCTTGCCTCTTGATTCTGTAGCTTTCTGTTTCCTTCAATTTGTTCAAGCATATGAACACGTGTAGTTTGCAGAATTAGTTCAGTAATCACAAAGATTTGTAATTCTCTCTGGTAAGTGATGAGATTTAAAGGGACTCGGTCGCTGGGGAAAATGCTGCTATTGGGTCTGGGCTTCTGAGAGTCCGAATGTGGAAAAATTAGATTGAATAAGACTGAGTGGTTTTTTTTTTTTTTTTTTTTTTGGTCGGTAATAAGACTGAGTGGTGAACACTTGAAAGAATTCTATTCTAAGGTTAATTAAATTGGTTCACGAAATTGGTATATTTAGTAACATGGTATTCCGAATGTTTAATTCCTGGCGAGGGGGATTAAAGAATTTTTTAGCATTTCAGGTTAGAGAATGCTCTGTCCTTTCATTATGACAGAAATTATATAAATGCAAGTTGGTGATGATAACATAACACAGGAGGCCATAGCGTCGCGGCCTGTGTTTTTATTCCACTTCTGAATTTCACAAAAAAAAAAGCAGCAAGAAGGGTTTAAAGTTCAAGCAATCCAAATGGAAGAGCATGTGAAAATCTTAGGACTTGGACTTGAAATGAACACATTGTGCTTCGAGGATTTCTTTTTCAGACAAAAATGGCCGTCTTTGTCATTCCGGCTTTCCCTCTCAGACACGAGAAAAACTCCAAAATAAGAGCATCTCTGCAGTCTCTAGTGTGTTGTGTTCCTCTCTTTGTTAATATCAGCCAAAGCTTTGAATCTACAAGAAGCACAAAGGCTATAGTTATCCATCTCGTGAGTCTCTCTCTCTCTCTCTCTCTCAAAAAAAAAAAAAACTTGGTTTTCTCAGTTGGACAGTTATTGGCTTGATAGCTGGCCATTCTCATCTGCCTGATCTCTCACATGAGAGTTCACTCCTCTCTTTTCTTGACTGATATCCAATTTATAGTTAAAGTCAAGTTCACTCTCTATCTCTTTACAACAAGCTCTGTTTGGTCATGGATCCTACGCTGAACCATGGGACTTTCTCTTGTCAGCCTCAGGTAAAGTTCCACTCCTTTTGAGATACAGTTAAATGTCTATAAAATCGCAGGTGATTGTCGGATTATGGCTTTTGAGGTGTGGCATCAACCAAATTTACTGTTTGTGGTGCTTATTTCGGCAAGTAGTTCTGACTCCGTCATAAGATTATCATTGTTTCCTGGAAGAGGGACCAACTGGTGAAATCAACTATTCTAATACTCACGGTGTAAACCCAATGGCCGTCATTCTTTTTCACTTCTCTATTTTAATTGTTTCAAGTCTGTCGTGCATATGATCTGTATAACTTCAGCCTCAGATGTGCACGCAGGTTAATTTCTTTCTTTTGGTTTGATCAGCATCTTTATATATCTGAAACTATTGCAGCCATTTCTGTTGGCTCTTGCATTTATGTTTTTCATACCTTTTTCCATGGGAGAATCGATTACACATGCAGAAAGAAACATGGAAGCATGTGGCCCTCTTATCATTTCAGACCCTGGGAGTAGTCTATGGCCGTTTGAGCACTGCACCTTTGTATGTTTTTGGAACGATCCCTCAAGAAGATTTCAAGTCAGATGAGATTCCATATGAGTTCCTCTCCTTCATCTTCTGGACGATCACTATCATTTCCTTGCTTAAGTATGCCTTAATAGTCTTGATAGCCGATGATGATGGAGAGGGTAAGAGATTACTTCCTTCTTTGAGCATGGGGACAGTTTTTACAGTGGATTTTGCAGAGCGCTGATATGGCTTGCAAATTCTCTCAGGTGGTACATTCGCTTTATACTCGCTATTGTGTAGGCATGCAAAAGTGGGTCTGCTTCCAAATGATCAATTTACAGACGAGGCTGTGCATTTGGTGGAGACCTCATCTAAGATGAAGTGGCGATCGAAGGCCAGAAGGGCTCTCGAGAAGCACCGATTTAGTCACTACTTGATGCTGTTCTTGGCTCTGTTTGGTTCCTGTATGATTATCAACGATGGAGTGCTTACCCCCGCAATATCTGGTTCCGAAATCAATCTTGTTAATTTTCCCATATCTTTTTGACTTTTGAGATTATTTCAGTTGACTTGAATAAGTTAGTTATTTCTTCATCCTCTGTTTGAACCAGTGCTGTCAGCTTCTAAAGGGGTCAAGCGGTCATTGTCGGAGATTGTCAATTCATGTAAGATTTACAAGATATATCCAGTTGTAAAATGACAAGGAAATAATGATTCGGATTTGACCAACTTCTCATGTTTCTTGGTATTTGGTTCTTACCAGCTTCCTCTTTGAACGCCTCTCGAGATTCCATAACAAAGGCCTTGGATAAATGTGAGTGTATAGTCATTCTCAATAACAAAACTGGGTTGCGTTAAATATCTTGCTGTATTGTATTCTCTTTCTTGTTTTCACTCTTGATCTACAATACAAACCAAATAATTTCAACTGCCCCGAGCACCAATCTCTGTTAATATTCTCCTTTTTGATTTGTAATGTGTGATTGGTCACCAAATGCTGTTTTCCCTATATGAAAGGCAGAACGTAGCGGTAATGCTTGTTCTTGAAACAGCATTTAAATACTTTGATCTGTTTGTTTGACATCTATCCTGTATTCTCCTTATGTGTCCCAGATGTTCCGGTCCCTTCTGCATGCATCATACAGATAGGCCTTTTCATGCTGCAGCAATATGGAACTGATAAAATAGGGTTCCTGTTCGCGCCAATCATCACCATTTGGCTCTTATTTATTGGTGGGGTAGGTTTATATAATATCTTGCACTTTAACCCTAATATTCTTCATGCCATATCCCCGGCATACATGTACAGATTCGTGAGAAATATCAATGAGCATAGTTGGAGATCTTTGGGAAGCATTCTCCTTTGCATAGCAGGTTGGTGTGACCAACCATTTCTTCTCCCTCCCACTTCTTAGCCACTACAAGGAACATTATGGTTAGCCTGTGAAAATGTTGACCGCTTTCTCTGCTGGTGTGCGATTTTGACAGGATCAGAAGCGATGTTTGCGAATCTAGGTCACTTTTCAAAGAAGTCAATTAAGGTTGCTTCGTAGAGAGCTCAAGCTCTGGTAATTTCCTTTTCTCCATGCCAAAGACCAACAGATGACTTTCTTGGATTCTGTCTCTCTGCAGATAACCTTTGTGTGCTGCGTTTATCCGGTTCTTCTCGTATCCTATGCGGGTCAAGCTGCATTCATATCCAAAAACCGGCACGTCATCCCAGAGTTCAATCATCTCAGTAGCTCTATGCCGGGTAGGTACTAATACAATCATGGCGTCTTTCTCGTTTTCCTCCTCCTTTTTAGTGTCTTCCGACCCCCCCTTCTTTTTCAAATCCCTGATTGCTTAGAAGGCTTAACTGCATGTCCAGATCATACTCGGCATGCCTTCGTGGTGTTATCTCTGTTCGCATCAGCAGTCGGGAGCCAAGCATCAATAACGGCCAGCTTCTCGATCATAAACCAGCTCCTGGCCCTTAAATGCTTTCCGCAGGTAAAAGTGGTGCACACGTCAGAAAAGATACATGGGCAGGTCTACATCGCAGACCTCAATTGGCTGTTGATGGTCCTAAGCCTCTCAGTGACGATCGGTTTCCACAAAGTCGGGGCGATTGGATATGCGACAGGTTCGATTCCTTGAGAGCAACATGTATATACATCTATAAATTTTTGGGTTCTGAAGGGTTACGATTTACCTTATTCTATCTGTAAGGCTAAATGAATGTCAGTATGTTCGATGCATTGCTTGGCAATTACTTAGTTTTATCTACTTATCTAGAAAGATACACGAATAGACAACATATAATGTAGGACTTAGGACAATCATCTCTGTTTTTTAATAAGAAACTGGGTCAAATTTCTGCAGGAATGGCCATTGTTTCAGGAATGCTTGTAACAACCTGCCTGATGTCACTTGTGATCTCTGTGTACTGGGAAAAGAGCCTATTCATATCTGCATGTTTCCTGATATTCTTTGGCTTCATCGAAGCCATGTACCTATCAGCGTGTATCTGGAGCTTCCACCTAGGGGCGTGGTACCTCGTCATGCTCTCTGTGCTGTTCTTGACCATCATGCTTGTGTGGCATTACGGATCGATGAAGGAGTATGAATTCGATCTAGAGAACAAGGTCTCGTTTGAGTGGCTCACCAACTTCGGTGCGGGGCTCGGGATCTCCAGGGTCCCTGGGATCGGCTTCATCTACACAGACATAGTGACTGGGGTCCCGGCATTCTTCTCGCACTTCATCGCGAATCTTCCCGCATTCCACCAGGTTCTCATCTTCGTGTCCTTCAAGCCTCAGCCGCTGCCTTATGTGCCCAGCGACCAGCGGTTCCTCATTGGTAGGGTCGGCCACAAGGACTACAGGATCTACCGGTGCATCGTGCGATATGGATACTGCGACCGCACCAGGGACAGAGATGATTTCGAGGAGCAGATCATCCATTCCATCGGGGAATTCATTTCCCTGGAGGAGAAAGACTTCGAGTCCATCACTTTTGAGGAAGGTAAGATGACCATCGGCAGGAAGCGGGGCTCGGATGGGAGCGCGGCATATGCCCTCATCCCGGTTAACAACTCCATGTCCACTGCGTCCTCAAGCCGGACCAGCGAGGAAAACATGACCGTTTCTTACCACCCTGGGTCAGAAAAAGGTCCTAGTACTAATGCCCCAGTGAGGAGGAAGAAGGTCCGGTTCGTATTGCCTCCAGAGAGTCCTAAAATGCAAGCATCCGCGCGGGACGAGCTGCAACAACTAGTCGACGCCAGGGAGAGCGGCACTGCGTACATCCTTGGCCAGTCCCATACAGTGGCGCGTCAAGGCTCCAACTTTTTCAAGCGGCTCGTGATCATGGTCTACGTTCTCCTGGATAGGAACTCCCGGGAGCCTCCGGTCGCGCTGAACATCCCCCACGCCGCGCTCATTGAGGTCGGGATGGTGTACACGATATAATCAAGAATCGAGGCGGTCCTGGAATTAGGGCTTCGATTATGTGCATATATATTTCATGAGAAATGAAGGACGTTGTCATGTTTCATCAGCATAATTTTCCATATGTAATGGCCAAAATAACGGTTGACGTTTGAAGCGTCATCCTATACTTTCACTTTCCTTTCAAGGGTTAGTTTCTCACTCTCTTCCACCTTTTCCTGGTCGCCACACCATCTTACATTCAACAATATTAGGTTTGATTTTGAGAATTGAGAGGAGGAAACAAGCAACTTCGGAAGCAACGACAGGGCTGTCCTTCGTTCCCCGATCGCCGGCGACGGGAACTTCTTATCTCGTAATTGGTTTAGGACATGGTTTCCACGATCAGTCTTAAAATATGTTTGGTTCAGTATTGCCACAGCACTTTGGGGCTTCAGTCCTTAAACAAATGCAATTGGCGTTAGGCAAATATTGTGGAGAGTATTAGGAAAATGTAACGGCATTTCCAAAGGCCTAGACCATTGGCCCAAGATAGATTTAGAGGTACTTAGGAGTGCTGCATTTATGCAAAGCATATATAATTTTTTTCTCTAACCTTACCCTTATTCAACTTTAATAATTCCCCAAATGTTGCCATCTCAAGCAACCTCGTTTAGGCTACTGACAAGGCCAAATTTGGCTACCAGCCAATTACGCCCGAGTCGCTAGAACCCAGGCGACACTTGAGGTCAGCGACCACAAGTGTTGGCTCGGTGATGCAACCCAAACAACTCTTGAGGTTACACAACCTTAGGCGAGGCTAGCCAACGGCTAAGTTCCTTCGGCAAATAGTTTAGGAGTTTCCTTTAAAAAGAACTAGCAAAAGTTTTTACAAAGTGTAATTTTTTCTAAATGGTATTTAAGTCAATATTGCTTCCTAATGTGTTCTTAAAATACACTCCACCAAACATTGATTGTATTTCAAAAAATTTCCATAAAAGCCAAAGCAAACGCACCATTAATACTGACAATGAAAACTTAGGGTCCGTTTGGTGACACTCTTATTCCAGAGAACAATTTCCTTTTAGAAATTGTCTTTTTTTATTTCTCTTTTTGGAATAATTTTTAAGTAAAAAAACGTATTTAGTAGTTATACAAAATTTCTATTCTTGAATTAGAAAAAAACGGGAATACGTTTGGTATAATTCACCAATTTTTTCGTAACATAGAATTTCTTTTTATGTTTTAATAAGTTTTTGAGATTTTTTTCTTTTTTTCTTTTTAAATTCTTCCTTGCCAACGATCGATGGCGGCAACAGCGACGGCGATGGCCGCGATGGCCGGTGACTCGCGGTCAATCAGCCAGTGACTACGACAGTGGCCTGCAATCAGTCAGTTGGCGACGGCGATAGCGATTGACTGTAGGCGGCAAGCAACTGAACAACAACGGGTGGTGGTAGGGGCCAAGGAGGAAGAAAAGAAAAAAAAAATAACTTATTTCTTGAAATTATTATATTGTTTCTACTTCTTTGTTTATTTCAACTATATTCTCGACCACTTTTCTATTTCAAAGAATATAAAAATTAGATGACGTTATCAAACAATTTATTTTATTTTATTCCGAAAAATTAAAAAACAAAAAGTAGGAACATCAACAACCAGGCCTTTATTCTACAGGAATTATTATTATTATTATTATTATTATTATTTAGATCGAATTAAAAAAGATGGTAATTGACGTCGGTTTTTAATACCAGTTACCCATTTCACTGTCAAGATGACTAGTCACTTGCATAACCAGGCGTGAGATTCGAGAGATCCGCTCACTTTCATGATACGCGTGTAAAAGGCATGAAAATGTTCGGACATGGAATTGTCTCCCACCATACACAGGACGAGAAAAGGGCAAAATCGGTAATTCCGATTCTCCCCCTCGTGGAAAACGCAAGAGGAAGAAGACGAAAAGCTCCCCCCTCCACTGTCTTTTGCGATAGACTTTTAGGCCTTCCTATCATCTTTTTTATTTTCTATCAAATTAATTATTTGATGGCAGTATAGTTTCCATGGAATCGCCACATAATGTCCATCTTATTTTACTCCTCATCACACCCCACCAACATCCATCTCTTTTCTCCTTCCACCCACGCGCGGCCTATGTCGCTTGCCATGGACAACCCTACCGCTAAAGGTGGCAAAATGGGTCTTAGACTTATATATGACACATTTAAATCATAAATTGGTCATATATGAGTCACTTGTTTTTTTGAAAAAACTAGTTAAATGGGTTTAATAATTAAATATTTAAGATAGGTGGATCTTAAGTGGGTCTTAAATGGGTTGGATTTAGAAATCATTTTCAACGAAAATCACACAATCTCCATCTTCCCTCTTTAATTTTACAAAAATATTTTTTTATAAAAATCAAAATTATAACTATTTTTTTTTTAATTTTAAATTTTTTTTTTTTTTTTCTTTTTTCTTTCGGATGACCCTACCAGGCTACCACCACTATTATGGCAACCTATGCCAGCCCACCATGCCGGCCAGCGCTGACGGCCTGATCATCTTTGGAGCTCTCACGTCGTCTCCTCTCATTCCTCCCTGCTCCCTTCCGTGTCTCAAGCTCTCTCTGTTTGCTTCCCTGCCAACCATAGGTCGTTGTCATCGACCCTATCCTATCACTGTGCACAAGCAATTCGCCCAGCAACAACGATAAATCAAACATTGCATGAGGATAGAATAGGGGTAAATGATTTCAGGTACTAGATTTGGAACGAATTCCCTAATTTTTGGAACTCGGAATTTATCTTATCACATGTTCGAGGGTCGATTCCAAGGCTTACTCAAGTTCTTCCTGTACTCTTAATTGAACATTTACAACGAATCATCACTTATAATGACAACTATTTGTTATAATCCACTAATCTCAACTCATATTTAAACACATGAAAATTATGAAATACTTAACACGATAAAAGTATAACTCATCATTAAACAATATCGCACGAAGACATAAATAAGAAAAACACAGACTTGTTTCAAATTCCAAGTGCCGAGTTTCCGATTTCACTTAAAATTAAGAACCTATCTGTCAAAACAGGTTGCTATTGGCATGATACTCATATTTACGATTCTACCCTAAAATCATACTTATCCCTAAGGCGCAAGATTTTATGTGCAGATCTTTCTCCATCTGTGTTATGTAAGGTGCGCATGACAAAATTTCTGTTTCTCGATTTCTCTCAGAACAGGTTTGGAGCAAAACCGTTTGGTATGCATTTGATTTACTATTTCTAAACATGATTTCTATTCCGAAATAGAGAAATTGAAGAAATCGAAGTTAAAATTTTTAACTTCGGTTTAAAATAAAATCGGAAGTGAAATCAAACCATATAAAAGAACCTTGCGCTTTCTTGCTAACTTAATTCACTTATAACCACAACTTCACAAATTATTGTTAATTTTCTTTTTCTTATCTTGCTAGTGTTTTTTTTTTTTTTTTTTTTTCAAATTTTTTTGATAACTTCCTCTTTAGGATGAAAGGCAATCGAATAGGTCCCCAATTTTCAAAAACGACCAAATTTTTCAAATGCTTACTTAAAAACAATGGGGCTCTTTCCTCCTGAAAAGGCACGCGTACGGCAAATTGAAGAAAAAGTTCTTACGTAATAGATGAATAAAAACGTGCCTAGAAATTTAACCTCGTTTCTTTACGGATTCAAAATTCTTGTAAAATCAAAATAATTAAATTGTTACACAATCTTGAATTTTAATTCGAAGGCAAGAGATTCAAGAGAATCTCTCTTTTTTATATGCAATGGCCATTAAAGGTTCATTGAGCAACAATAAACAAATTAAGGATGAGCAACTAGACTAATTTAATTCGAGAATCAAAATAAACCGACATTCTCCCGATTGGTTCCTAACTTCAAGGTAGAATTCTCATATATTCATTTACACCATCAATTTTATTTTGTTGATAATCTTGTATAATACTAGTCTTTGATAAAATGATAAGGCTGTATAGGCACCATTGATGGCACCAATATTCATGCTTCTGCAGTACTTGTCCGAACCTATGTAAGATGAGCTTGCAAATGATACATTGACTAAGGAGGGAAATCAAATAAATACGCTTAGAAAAACCATTGCCAATAAAATGGCAAGGGATAATAATATGCTAGAAATTCTATGAAATTGTATTTTTAACTTTTGTAATGTATTAATATTATTTATTATTATTTTGTATTTGAGGATTTCCTATGTTGTTATCTAATCAATTTCTATTCCAGAAATATAAATTTTATTCGTTATCAAACTTAGATTTTTGTTTCGAAATAGAAATTTTGAGTCGTTATCAAACGGGTTTTTTCTTCCGAGAAACTTGTCCAGGGAATAGAAATTGAGAAATTGATTTACGGAAATCACTTACATTTCGAAAATTTTTATCGTGCGCTGCCCTAAGACTCCTCCTAATCAGTAATAGTCAGTTCTATTTTGACCAAAAAAAATAAAAATAAATCTCATACATAAGATAAAACAGATCGTTACATCAAGTGGTGGTGGCCTAACTAGACAATTAAGAAAACACCGACCCACATATCCCCTAACTTACCATCTAAGTTGTAATCATATCGCAATCGATTGCGTTCATGCATTTGTGGAAAACATTGAATTCGATTGGGCTCGGAAGAGGGTCGGAGAGGAGGAGGAGGAGGGGGAGTGGGGCGTCCGGATGGAGACGTAGCGGCCGACTCGTCGTTTCCCACCTTCACCTACGATTCAACTCCTGCTTTTTCGGGTTTTTTGCCGTCTTTTCGAAGGATTCTTGTCCGTTTTCGCATGAGGTTCAGAAGCCGTCCGGAAACATCCCCACGTTGCGTGGACCGCAATCGCGACGCACTCTCTCTCTCGCCCACATCATCTTTTTTCTTTTCTGTCTCCATCCGCCAATCAATGGCCGCCATCCATTTTAAATCCATCCGTCTCACGACAAGCGCACCCCCTCGTCCTTTCTCCGAAGATTCCCACCTAGCCACCCCGCCCCCGGTCCGATCGGGTCGAACATCGACCGTCGATGGATGGGATGGAATCCCGCGACGGTACCCGCATCGTCCGATGATTATGTTACGTGAGGCCATCGATGGAGATCCGGATCCTCACGAGAAAATTCGAGCTATCGATAATAATGATTTGAAGTTTCTGATTTGTAAAGGCATCGTTGCTGTCACGGCATGTTACACTAATCCGAACGAGGGATGATTGTCTAAAATATCCTAAAACAATTATATGACAGTCAATTCAATTCTAAACATTTTAATTGTATCAATATAATCTTAAATATTATAGCAATTTATTAATTCGATCATAAATCTTTAAATTGTGTCAATTTAATCCTTATTTTTTTATAATTTACCAATTTAGTCCCTAACCCGTTATTTGAATAGTTGGCCGATATGTCGTCAAAAGGTTTGAACTAAATTGACAAATTATTAATATGTTTAGGGGCTAAATTCGCGCGCTTAAAAATTGTAAAACTAAACTATCAAATCATCAAAGTGTTTGGGGCCGAATTAATATAATTGAAACATTTGAGATTAATTATAATAAGTTTATGATTTTTTAGACAATTATTCGTCCGAATGAATGAAGCCGCCTCTCGTTGAGATCTTTCGACAGAGCCCATCTCGCCACGATAACCGCACGACATTCGAAGAAGATCTTTCGGCTCAATTCATTTTACATGTACACACAAATCATCTCAATCATTCACATTCTAGCAAAGTGGCGCGGGTCGCTGTCCCCCCCAACCCCACATTTAATTTTGCGACCCGTGCCTTTCCCTTTCGAGGTGGCTAAAAAGTAAAATCCCTTGGCAAGTTGCAGGAAAGAGAAGGTGCGCAGAACCAGCCCGTCGAAAGGAACATGTGTTCGAGAGCCATTTTTTTCTGCATAATTCCAAGAGATGCGTCGCCATCCATCGCTCCCTTTACTTTTATAATTCTCTCGCCGAAGTGAAAAACAAGGAAGCACGTGCAATTTGTGAAACCTGCGGGGGGGCGTTGCTTGCACGTTCTTTCTCGAGGCTCCCCAAGAAATCGAGGGATCCTTCCTTCCCTCCTCCTCTCGGTCGCCCTTGTCGTGCACAAAGATCTTTTCTTTCGTTTGCATCCGAATCTTCAAATTGAAAATTGACCGGAAATCACGATTCATTAGACCATCTTTGAATTGAGTTCAAGCCAACCATGTCATGGAGTTGATTCGGGTCAATTCTAGGAGTCCCAAGTATTTTCCTTTACTCCGACTACCAATAATTAAACCTAGTAGTTCACTGGCCCCAAGAAGAACACCCCTTAAATGAAACCCGGTCGTCGCTCCTCGCCCGTTTTCTTAATCATGGAGAAAGGATGTAAAATTTAATGGCGATTTCTCTCCGCCCATAATTTAGTTCGGACAAACCTACCGCTCTTTAATCGACTTTCGCCCCACAATCGATTGATTTTTGGACTGTTTTGTAGTCAAAAACCCAAGAATTAGTAATCTTTTTCGGGAATCAACCCTCTCGATGGTCACCAAACTTCGAAATTCAAGTAACGAATATTCACAAATATAGCCAAGTGAGGAGAGAGAGAGAGAGAGAGGAGTTTAAATTGAACTTAGTCAAGAAGCTTTCCTTCATTAGTTCTCGAACAGCAAATTCACTGCCCGAAGCATCCTAAAGAGGACATTGAAAAAGAAAAAAGAAACAGAGAGAGCCCGAATTCGCGACCCGAAGTCCGCCCCTTATGTACAAAAAACTCATCGCGAAGCGAATCTCGACCCGACCCGTACTTGATTTGTCCCGGGCGGGCCCGTTCTGCGTGCGCCCGCGGCCCGCCTCGACTTCCGGGTTTTCCAGCGGTCAAATACTTTGCCTCAACCCGACCCGCGTTCTTCCGCCTCACGAGGATCCCGCCGGATCTTTGCCGCCGGCTATGAAAGGGTGGTTCAGCAGCTCCGACACGGACCACCGCTTGCTCGACTCCTTCTGCAGGCAGCACTCGACGAAGCTCCGGAACTCCTCCGACGACCCGTCCGGCGACTTCGGCGGCTCCCCGAAGCAGATCGCGCACATGAGCGTCGCCCAGTCGGGCCTCTGGCCGGGACCCAACAGCGGGAAGTGACCCAGATAGAGCTCCAGCAGCGTCAGCCCCAGGCTCCAGATGTCGCCGGCGTAGCCGTCGTAGTTGCCGCCGTAGCTTTCCGGGTCGAACCGCTCGGGGCTCATGTACGCGCACGTGCCGACGTAGGAGTTGCACGCGTCGAGGGTCCGGCACATGATCTTGCTCACCCCGAAGTCGGCGATCTTCACCTCCATCGCCGAGTTCACGAGCAGGTTCGACGGCTTGAGGTCGCGGTGGATGATCTTGTGGGAGTGGAGGTAGTGGAGCCCGTTCAGCACGTGGCGGGCGACGGCGGAGAGTTGCTTCTCCGAGAAGGTCCCGGAGGCCTCCAGGAGCGTCTGGAGGCTGCCGGCGTCCATGTGCTCCATCAGGATCGCGATGTCCCCGTTCGGCTTCTCGAAGATGCCGTGGCACCGCACCACGTGCGGCGAGTCCGTGCGGCGGAGGATCTCCATCTCGCGGAGGACCTGGCGGCGGACGGTGGCGTCGCAGCCGGCGTGGACGACCTTGAGGGCGTACACGGCGGAGGTGCGCCGGTGGCGGGCCTTGTAGACGGTGCCGCCGTTCCCGTGGCCGAGGACGCCGAGGCTCTCGAGGTCGGACAGGGAGGTCGCGGCGGCGCCGGAGCCGGAGCCGGCGGTGGCGGTGGCGGTGGCGGAGGCGACGGCGGAGGAGGGAGGGATGGGGAGGGGGAGGGGCGGCGGGAAGAGCGGGCGGCGGTTGGGGAGCTCCGTCAGCGGGAGGCGGAGGTTGAACTGCCGGCGTTCGCGGACGAGTGCCATCAGAGGGAGGGAGGAGAGAGAGAGAGAGAGCGAGAGCGGAGAGATAAGGTCGACGAGTGGAGTGAATTTATGGTGGCGGATTCTGGGAGGGCAAGTGGAGAGAGAAAAGCACGTGGGATGATTTAAAAAAATTGAAAAGAAATCATTTAGTGAAAGGCCATCCGAAAGTGATGTTGATATATGGAAGGAAGCTGGGTGGAAATGGGATTTAACGCCATTCATTTTTTATTTTTCGAGGATAATTGAATATTATATTATATTATATTATTATTATTATTACGATTTAATGGGATTTCGTATTTTTTTTCAATGATGCTTTGTTTTCTTCCTAATAAACTAATGGCATGTGACAACATATAGCCAACTGCTCCCAAAAACGAAAGTAGCCTATCGGAATCCGACATCATCGACAAGTTAAGATGACAGTTTCTTTGTTAAAACCATGTGGCCATGCATCTAACTCCCAAAATTCGAGAATTAATTAAGTGGAGCCTATGTACCGCGATATGTTTTAAAAAAAATACTTAAAATATAAATGATATATATAATCGTGACGGTTGATGAGGTGATGTGAACGCAATACTGAGGTGACAAACATGGGCATAAATTACATAATTCGTAGAATGCAAATAAGAAAAGATAAAAAAAATTTATGCATCCATGAATTAGGGGTCCATGCATAAAAAAACCCTACAAGAGACATATTTAATAATCCTTTGGAACCGATGCTTTGTTACAACCATTAATCTCCTTAAATTTTTCTCGTCGGTATTTACCATGAACATAGACTTCCCTCTTTTCAAGTAATAAAGCACAAACTACTTAAATTTTGAATTAAAAAAAATGAGAAATGTCATTGTTGTAAGAAAATAACAAGTAAATTTATAAAATTACCTAAGTAGAGTTACCCAACATAGATAAGTAACTTGAGAACGTGTACGAAACTAGATTGCCAACTTATTGCTTCCAACTCATGGTATCCCCCCTTCTTAACTTCTCTCGGGTCCCAGGCTTTAATGTGCATTTTTTTTATTCTTTTAATCTTATTAATATAATAGCCTGACAAAAAATATTAGATATTAGATAAGAGTAGATATTTGCCTATATTTTGCTTTGGTATCAAGCCAAAACCGTGACCCGCACGCCGCCCTCGTTTTCCCACTGCTTCAAATTAAATAATAATATGGTTGGCGATGCCGTCCGATCCATCTCGGGTGTAGGACATCAACGTCCACCAACCGTCATTTAACAATCCCTTCCCCCGAATCATTGAGGAGATTAGCAGCTGGAAAATAGAGAAGATGAAAAAGAATTATAATTTAATCTGCGCGATTATGAAACCCAGAGACCACCAAGGCTGATTAAGACGAAATTATCTAAAAAGCCATAAATTTATTGCGTTTTTATTAATTCAATTATAAATATTTTAATTATGTCAATTGAGTCCTAAACATTTTTAGATTTGATATGGATACTAATCATCTTAAGTGACATGGGCGAACTTTGATATAGATAATTTTTAATAATATTATAATATTTTTTCGAATTTTCTCCTTCTTTTCTTCATTTTCTTTTTTTTTTTTTTTTTTTTTTCTTTTTCTCTCTGCCAGCTATCATAAGCCCTCACTGATGGCCAACGAAGGTCATCACTCTCGGACGAGGGGCGCCCGTGCTTAGGTTAGTGAGGATTGCTCTCATCGGATTGAGCAAGGGCAATCCACACCTGCCCAAGCAAAGGCTCCCCTCTTCAAGCAAGGCCCAAGCATCCTTTGTCCAAGGCTGGTGACATTAACAACCAATGATGCCAACAGAGGAGAAAAAGAAAAAGAAAAAGAAAATGAAAAAAGTAAAAGTAAAACAAGAAAAAAAAGAATCAAAAATAAATAATTGAAATAGTAAAATATTATTAAAAATTATCCACGCGTCAATATCGATTGTGCGCGTAGGATGACCGATATCCAGTTAGCAATTTTCAATTAAAATTAGTCAGATTGATTCAATTAACAAAATATAAAAATGTTTAAAATTCAATGAACATAATTAAGAGATTTAGGCTGAATTAGTAAAAGTGTAGCAAGTTTATAGTTTTTTGAATAATTTATTGATTACAATGTTAGGAAATTTTTAGCTTAGGAACTAGAGGTTGCATGTTCAAATTTAATCGATTTGGTGCAAACTATTCTAGGTTGACACTTTCTGGATTATAAGAAATGAAATAGGTATGATCAGAAATAGATTTATTGACTAATCCAAAGCATTTCATAAAGTAGGCTTTTGTCCCCACCCATTCATATCCGTTTTCATATTAATTAACGAAACGACAGTTAACGCAACTATTGAGTTCGATTCGACTTGCTATGTTGGTCACACGAGGCATTCATCTAGTTTCAACTGCTGCTCTGATCCATTCTATGACGAGCACGACATGAGACTTTTTTCATTATAACGTTGGTGGGTTTAGTTCCCTCTCACGTTGTATGGTATGATCCTAACTATAGGTTATGGGACGAGATTTCGAGGTGTGAATTATAGTACTTTGGGTTGTCTCTCTTACTTCGACAGCTAACTTTTAGGGAGTGATTCCTTTACAAGTCTACATCAAAACACGACTTAAATAATCGGATAACTTTTAGTAAAATAAATAAATATATATTAATATTAATATTAATCAGATAAGGATGATTGAACCCCATTAGTATTTAATGGTGTAGGCCCTTATCTCATCCACTTGACGTGGGTTATGGTGCCATTTCCATACTGGCCAACTTCACGACTTTGTCTCTAGCAAAAAAACGAAAACAAAATCGAAAACTTTAAGATTTTGTCACTAGAATTTGCCACGTGGAGTCAAAGGAATGGAAGCTTGAATCTTTCAAAATAATAGAGATAAGCAATACAGGCCAAACCTTTCGAATTGAACCGGCCGATTCTTAACGATTCTTGAAGGCATAAGTTCGATTTCCAATTCCATGAAATTGGAACCGATCATTTTCGATGGAAATCGAATTGACGATTTTTTATTTATTTTTTACGCAAAATTCTTTCCATTCCCATTTCACACATCCTACTCTATTGTCTCCTTTTTCCCAGTTCCAAGGGGTATTATTTGTAAATTAACTAATTTCACTGAACCATTCGGGAAATCGGACCAAATCGTTTTTGATTTCAAAAATTATGAACTAATTCTTCTAATTCGGGTCCCAATTTCTGGGTGAGACGGATCACTCCTAGAAAATCATCGCCACTGTTCATAGGCCTCCAATGTTTAATTAAGGATTAATAGGTAAAAATAAATAAATAAATAAATAAAAATCTGAAAGGAGGAAAAGGCGCATAAGCATCGAGACTCCGTCCACGTCTTTCCTGGTACAGCGAGACTCGACTCGACTCATCTCGCCCCTGTCCTGCTGACGCCATCGTCCGTCGCGACGCACAGCATGACGTAATCGATCCTGGCTCTTCGGTTTAGTAGAGAGACCGTCCTTTTTTTTTGGGGTTTACAAGTCGAGCTTTTTCGTAAAAGCAGAGCGACCGACACGTCGGTGTGAAACCTGCCTGGCCTCCTCCCAAGTCGGGAACCGACAACCGACGACGTCCCTGCAGCGAAGCGAGGGGGGGCCGACGTCACGAGTGACGTCGATGTCGCGTCCCTCGTCATGCATGACGTCAGTTCCTGGAGGTGGTGTCACTTCGTTGCCTTGGGATTGACGTCTCGAGTCCTGCGAAATTTGACGGGGGAGAAGACTTCACCTTGACAAAGATGCAGTTAGAAGCTACACCGACCGCTTCGTCTTGCGGACAAGAGCTATTTGTGTTCCGACTACTTTGGTGAAGCTCGAATTGGATTGGACGACGAAATATTCTTCATCGAAACTCTTTCTTCGATTTCTTTATCATAGGAGAAGGATTTTGCAGTGGCTCTAAATAAGAAATATCACTAGTAGAGAATGAAATCAATCACTTCACTTCTTTCGAACGAAACTATACATGCATCAATCGTCCTGAAAATTACTCGATAATAGAGCTTATAAATACAACAATTCCAATAGAACCGAACGTACATAAGTTACATTAGAGTTTAATTGATGATGAAACCCAAGAATGTAAAGATGTGATGTTGAGATTTAATCAACTATGAAGTAATTAGGATAAACGGCAATGATACATGCCATAATTTAATCGATGATGCGATTCTGGAAGTTGCAACTACTGCGCACGAAAGTTAAGATAATTGAAAGGGTAACATGCTTATTTGTTTGTGCTTGGAATGTGACTATTTAAAACTTGTAATCAACGGTTATCGATGGAGGTTATAAAGGGAGATTAAAAACGCTTACCAAATGATTTTATCAACGGTTCCATTGACTTTACTACCTTGACGATTTCTTCAACTCCACTATCTAAACAGTTGCTTTATTCCACTCCGTTGGAGATTACTTCTTTAACGGTCAGATCCAAAATTATCGACTCCACTTTTTATTGATTCCTTTAAGCTGTCGATTCATCAAGTTGTCAATTCTTTAAATTGCCAGTATTCTATTTAAATGATCAAATCCTACTCTTATCAACTAAGTCCATCACATATCGATGATAATAAAAAATTAATCATTTTTTGTGCAAACACTACTCATATTAACTTTGGAGGCTACGTTCATTACCTCATAAATGGATCCTCAACCGATGCACGCATGTATTTGCGAGGATCGGTCGAGCCAGAAGATTCAAATACCTCGTGTTGTGAAACAAGTAATTGGTTAATCATACCGCATCAATTCTTCTTTTCTTTTTTAGAAGCTAGCACGAGGAATACATCGTGCATTAGTCGTTAGAGGTGATTACTAGACCGGCCCGATGCAAATGCTGAGCTTGAGCCAACGTAGAGCAAGACTTGCTTTGTCATGTACACGAACCCACCAACTTGATTTCTGGTCAACCGGGTCGTCCGCGTGTTTTTTTATTTCTGATGGGTGACCTAGGAAGATGCATTCAAATGATAGCTAAACAAAGAAAAGAAAAGAAAAGTTCATAAACTGGGCTCCCCCATCGTACGGGTTTGTTCATATTCTATTGAATTAACCATAATGACAATTATTAAAGCGTCAATTGTGTTCCGACTTGCCACTTTTATTATAATGCCGAAGCAAGGACAATACCACTGTGGAGGCATGCATCTTGCTCCTAACTATCCGCCCATCGATTCGATAACATGTGGTTATGATTTTAATTACAAGGGAAAATTATAGTAAATGTCCCCGAATCTTAGTTAAATGTGCAATGATATTTTTGAATTTTTAATTTATTTAATGTGATTCTCATGTGAATTCTTAATAGTCAATTCAGCTTTAGACTTTCAATATGTAATCTAATAGCTCAACCTTTCAATTTATCTAATCCACTCCAGTACCTAAACCTTTCGTAATAAAGGTGTATCTTTATTATTATTTAAGGTAAGGTTGAGTGATGAGTCTCGGTTCTTGGAAAGAGAGTTCCTGTCAGGTTCACACTTTGAGCCTTTCTAAAGTAACGTTGCGTGAACTAGTCTGAACCTCTCGACTCGTATTAAAGATTGAAAACGGACAAAGCTCACGGATGACGCCAATTACTTTACCCGTCATGGAGCACGTCAGCTTGGGGTTACTAGTTCCCTTAGAAGTGATGTCTAATCCCCGTGAAGTTGATGGGGGCGGACAAGACCTTATGATGAGGGGGACAAAAAAGTTGTGATTAGCTCCGGGACTCCTAAAGTCCGTTGAGTGGCTAGGGGTTTAATTTGAATTCGGCAGGTCATGCGTTCCCATCATCTCCATGTCGCTAAACCTGTTGAAATGGGTTCAACTTCTATTTATGAACATTATGTTTGTTTGAATAGGTCACTTTTAGGGTTCGTTGGTTTAGCGAAAAATGACTTTTGGAAAAACGTTTTCCGAATTTTCCGTAACTTCTTCTATTTTGCTTCTTTTTATCAATACATTTTCGTTTTATTTTTATGCTTTCTTTTTTTTTTTTTTTTTTTTTTTTAAATCAAGTTTTTAATTTTTCTTTTCTTTCTTTCTTTTTCATCTTTTTCTTTGGCCTTGGCCGGTCGTCAGCCATGGCGGCGGCCGGCGACTGGCTGCAAGCTAGCTCGAGCCTCGCCCTAGGTAAACGAGGCTCCGCCTAGCTCGATCTGGCGAAGCCGAGCTCGGGCCTCGCCAGATCGGGCGAGACGGAGCTCTCGCCAGCCTGGGGCGGAGCTCGGATCTCGCCAAATCTAGCGAAACTCTGGCGAGCTCGGGCGAGATTGGCCGAGCCTCGAGCTCGCTGGATCTAGTGATCAGGTTTTGGTCGGCCGCCAGGCAGCCGGCCATCGTCAAGCATGCGGTGGCAGAGGAAGGAAGGAGGAGGAAAAGGGGGAAGAAAAGAAAAAGGAAAAAGAAAAAGAAAGAATAAAAATTTCGATTTTTTAAAAATACAAATAATTTAAAATTCATTTTTTAAAAAATATAAAAAGTAAAACAAATTGTTTGGTCAATTAAAAATATTAAAATTCAATTTTTGATAATTTTTCTCAAACAATTAAATTAACTAACGAACGGTGGAAAATATTTTCCACTCAAAGTTTAGGTTTCGGCCGAATACTTGAAAAAATATAGTCATTTTCCTAGAAAATGACTTCTAGAAAAAATTTTTAAAACATGATATTTTCCGCGAAACGAACGGACCTTTAATTTTACGGACCAATCATAATAAGTTTTAAAAATATAGAAGCCCAAATATACATAGATCCATTTACAACCCATTTTACCCATTTCCAATAAACAACTTGTTTTACTTCTTCTCTCTTCTTTTTAACTCACTCATGAGGCAACTCGTGATCTCACTTTTTAGATACTTTGCTCTCTCCTCCTTTGCTTCCATGAATCTAATTCACCGCCACCTCCACCGCCTATCGCCGACTTCGCCACCACCCTTCTCCAATGGCCAAGGCCCGGCGACTATTAGAGAAAGAAGAGAACGGAAGAAGAAAAGAAAGGAAAAAATTTGAAAAAAACATTAACAAATTGTTCACATTAGCGTCATCGGGTCACATAGAATGACTTGTGTTCATGTCAATAATTTCCAATCAAAATTAGCCAATAGACTCAATTGGCAAAATATGAAAATATTTAATATTCAATTGGCACAATTAAAATATTTAAGATTGAATTGTTAAAAATGTAATAGGTCTAAGACTTTTTAGACAATTTTCTCACTTTATAATAGATACAAAAAATAGTAATTTCTACAGTATTATCATCGTTACGATGTCTCCTCATTAGTAACTACAAAAATGTTGTAAGATGTGATCCTTCTATGTGGGGATTTGACTTATGTTTTCGTGACGTAGTACAAAAAAAAACCATGGTAAACCAAAGAATCGCACACAAGAGTATCATAGCAATTCCCCCCAAAGTTCTTTCTCCCTCTCGTTACTCCACCGCCATTAGATTCGCTAAGGCCGCTTCTTAGTGGGCTTTCCGGCCTCCCCTAGACGACCAAACGGGCCTGAAAAGGCCCATGATCTTCTTATTGGACTTGGACAGACCAGGTGGCCCATTGGGCCCAACCCGCTTATGGAACTTCTCCTTCGACAACAAAACTAAAACCCTGCTAAGAGCCTGACAATGATGGAAATTCTAATTCTAACTGTTGGAAATAAGAATGTGGAAGAGAGAATCGAGAGATTTCAATATATTCCCATATATATAAAGGAGTCCAATGATATGTATAATCAAAATAAATATAAAAAATCAGAGAAAATATCCTAAATATCTCTAAAAAAAATATTTTAATACAGCTATCAATAACCAACGAAAAGGAAAGAGGACAACAGCAGGAGAGAGTGTCCACATCGAAAAGAAAGGCCGGTGTCATCTTATCATCTATCACGTCAATTCTCGAAGCTCAAAGATTAGGGCATCCCGTCTCGTGGGCCGATAACGTTGTACGCACATATGGGCGTCGAGCCTAGCCCGCTAAGGTTTCGGGCCAGATTCATTCCGGTCAACTTTTCCAAACAAGATGTGCCTCGACGGCGCCGGCTCACGACGAAGGCCACCTGCTCGAATCTGATTCGGCCTCGAAATGCCTAAAAGCATCATGTGTTTGGTCGGCCCGGCCTCGTGATCCGTCGTGCTCTCGCAAAAACAGTTGTCTGCGCGTGAAAAGAGAGAATCGTCTCATGGGACCGGGGGCATAAATAGGCCACATGAAGGATAAGATTTGGAGCCACTTTTGGGCGATTCTTTTACTGAGATGAATGATGACGAGACCTAATTTCGACGATTTTCACGTATCCAGCACCGAATAACATTCGTGGCTACACGGTCGATAAGACGGGAGGCGCACCGGGGGCGATGCGCGCACAGATGAACCGAACTGCGCACACAGGGTCCTGCGATTCTCTATGTCTCCAAGGATCTTACTGTGCCGATGATTAGGTTCCGATGTGCACGGCCAATCTCTTTTCATGGCCATTGTGCAACGAAAGTGAAAAGGAATCATAAAAGCTTGTCGCCATTGGTATTCTCTGTCTGTTTCTCTCTCTCTCTCCTCTCTCTCTCTCTCTCTCTCTATATCTCTCTCGATCGCTAGCTTGTGAAGAGTCACTTTACAAACGGTACGAGCGTCATCCCTTAATTAAATCCTGCACTCACATGAAGGATATCGTCTTTGCCTTTCCATCTATCTCCAACGGGTTTTTGCTCATCCTTCTTCTTCTTCTGTGCCTGAGCTAGAAGGTGCTCCAGCGCCCGGTCGACGTCGACGATGCGCGAAGGAGGCGGGATAAGGAGGGGAGGAAGACGGGGATCGGAGGAGGAGGAGGAAGATGACGATGAGGTTGTGCCGCCGAGACCGGACTCCCCGAAGCGGTGGTGGAGGTTGTGCTTCGGGGTGATGTTGGGGAACGAGGGTTCTCGGCGGGGGTCGGTCGCGAGATTGGAGTCCTATTATAGTTCTTCCTCTCCACTGCTAGGGTTTATCATTCATCCCGATGACTGGTAACTCTCGTTCTCTAGAAAAGCATGAGCTCCATGACACGATTATGTTCTTGTGGTGTGTGATTTACTCATATCGTATCGCCTATAAAACGAGTCTATCGAATGGTTTTTTGGTGCGTAGCTACATACTGCCATCTCGATTGTGCTTGGTCGGAAATCGCCTGCCGACGCAATCATTTTTTAATAATATTTTATTTTTTGAAATTGTTTGAAATTTTTTCTTTCGTTTTTCCCCTTTGAAAGGAAATGAATATGAAAGGAAAATAATTATAGAAAAATCATTTTTTTTATTTGTCCATATCGGGGTCAGTCATGTCGGCGTCCACATTAACGATTTTCAATCAAAATTAGCCGGATGAAATGAATTAACACAATTATAAAATATTTAGGATTGAATTGGTATAAATATAATAAACTTATAATTTTTTTAAAATTTTTTTACCAATTATTAATGAAGAGTGGTCTGGATCGATGGTATAAAAACGGGAAAAGGATTTGGGTATAACCTCGTCATGAGCATGATATTCTTGTGGTGTGTGATTTATTTATATCCATTGCCTATAAAACTGAGTGTATAGAATGGTTTTTTCGTGCATAGCTACATATTGCTATTTGGATTGTGTTTGGGCTATTGTGGTTGCACGAAATGGTAGAACTGTACTCGACTCCCTACAAAGGAGAAGAGACGAAATCGAATAGGTTATCTCATTCCTGAATCTTTTACATTTGTGCAAATTCAGTTGATCTGGTCAATCTTGGCCAGAAATCGCTGACATGAGGATTTTTAAATAAAATTTTAATGACATTTTGGATTTTTTTACAAGTTCTTTTGTTTTTTTTTTCCCCTTTCCTTTTTCCCTTTCTAAAGGAAAAGAAAAAGAAAGGAAGGAAGAAATTATAAAAAAAAAAAAAAAAAAAAAAATCAATTTTTTTTAATTTGTTCACATCGAAGCTTTAGTTGTGAAAAAATTTGAATTGATTGAAATTTAAATTTCTTTTTATAATTTCCCTAGGTTTTAATGAAGAGCGGTCTAGTCAATGATAAAACACAAATTTTTTTGGAATAACCTTATCATGAGCATGATATTTTTAGGTGAAGATAGTTTTCTAAGAGTGATCTTTTGTGATATATCTAGCCAATCGTATAGATATTTTTTTCTTTTTGCCGACACGTAAATGAATGATCTTCTGTTTTTAGAAACTTTTTATAGGAAAGAAATATGGGCTCCGCGTGAGTTCAACCGTGCGATCACCTTTACCCGTACCGTAATTCGTAAATTAAATTGATCGTAAATTGTTTTTCTCGATTTTACTGAAAATCGAAGATATATTTAATTGGACCCGCCTTTATGTCATTTCCCTTTCACGAGCGGGCCATGGAAAGGGCCATGGAAAGTAGCTTTCCATGGACATGCACGTGACGAGGTTTCTCCATTGGGGCCCAGCGCCCGACAATCATAATTTCGACAGCTTCGTTCGAATCATATATTTTGCAAATGTCGGGAAATTACTTGAATAGCAGTAACTACAGAAAGCGCAAAAAAGAGAAATGCGGAAATTTTTTTTATCTGAATAATATTGACCATGGAGATAATTTCCAACTGTGAAAAAAAAAAAATAGAAACAATTTGATGATTTTCGATTCATGAACTCAATTGGCGCAAGCAGAGCCGCCATGCATATGCATACACGCCGGTGACGTCGTTGTGGGGAAATGATGCAGGCGGTACGTGCTGTGGACGCACTTCATCCTGCTGTGGGCGGTGTACTCCTCCTTCTTCACCCCTCTCGAGTTCGGCTTCTTCCGGGGGTTGCCGGAGAACCTCTTCCTCCTCGACATTGCCGGGCAGTTCGCCTTCCTCATCGACATCGTGATCCACTTCTTCGTCGTCTACAAGGACTCCCGCTCCCACAAAATGGTCTACGATCGTTCCCAGATCGCCCTAAGGTCGGCTCGGCTTCCCTTCCCTTGGCTGTGTCGTTGTTCGCTTCATGATCTTCGAATTTTGCTGGGTTTCGGCGTTTCTTGAACGTGGAGTAGTAGTGGGGTGTTCTTGACTCTTGTCGTGTCTGGCACTTCATGTTGTGCTTACTGCTTGTTGCTTTTTAAGGTACTTGAAGTCTCGATTTATCGTCGATCTTCTGGGTTGTCTCCCCTGGGATGCTATTTTTAAGGTATTGATTCTGTTGCCCTTGTCCTCGCCGCCGTCGCCATGTTCTTCGATCGCTTGTTCTTGATTGTTTCTGCCTATCTGATGGTGCAACGAGCATGGATTTTGTTCGCTAGGGAGAATGGTGAAATGGTTTTGCTGCTGTGCTGTTGTTGTTGAGTTTCCTCTTCTTGGATCAGGCTTGCGGGCATAAGGAGCCGGTCAGGTACATGCTGTGGATTAGGCTAAGCCGGGCGGTCAGAGTGACGGAGTTCTTCGAGAAGCTGGAGAAGGACATTCGAATCAATTACCTCTTCACTAGGATAGTGAAACTTATCGTCGTCGAGCTCTACTGCACGCACACGGCCGCTTGCATCTTCTACTATCTCGCCACCACTATGCCTCGTTCCAAGGAAAGATACACGTGGATCGGGAGCTTGAAGATGGGTGACTATAGCTACTCGAACTTCAGAGATATCGATCTTTGGACGCGCTATATCACGTCTCTCTATTTTGCCATCGTCACGATGGTGACTGTCGGTAAAGATCTTTCCTAATGTTTTTCCGCAATATGACATGACTACTTGTTTGACAAGAGTTAGGGGTTTGAAAATACAAGGTGCATTATCACCTTGACAGTGTTAATCTCTGGATGAACCGGTTTTGTGATTTTCAAGAATAGGTAACTTCTCGATAATTTGGGGTGCGCGCAAGTGCTAAATAGTGATTCTCAGCTAACTAGATCAGATGGAAATGCCATTTTTCAAAAGAGGGAAGAAGATAAATTACTTACTTCGAATCGAGGTGAGAACCTTCTTTTATGGACTGATCTGGGTTCTGTTTTTCAGGCTATGGAGACATCCACGCGGTAAATGTCAGGGAGATGATATTCATAATGATTTATGTGTCTTTCGACATGATCCTTGGTGCTTACTTGCTTGGTAACATGACGGCATTGATAGTGAAAGGATCGAAGACGGAAAAGTATAGGGATAAAATGTCCGAACTCATCAGATACATGAATAGGAATAATCTTGGAAAGCAAATTAGCAATGAAGTCAAAAACCATTTGCGACTCCAGTATAGTCACCAGGACACTGAGGTCTCCGCTCTTCAGGATATTCCAAACTCTATCCGCACAAAGGTATGACCATGTCTCGATGCATCTCTCTATATTATTTCTGGAAAACACTACCCTATATCAAAGCATTCCATATTGCACTGGAAGATGAACACCATTTCGCTCAATCTCATGTTTTGGCAATTTGATACGAGTCATGTCGATGCGGTTATACACAGTTTCCTCAACATACAATTTCAGATATGTTTGACCCTCACAATTGAAAATATAGCAGCAAGTATAATGTTGCAGCAAAAAGCAACGTAACCTTAAGTGTGAAGTTGGGGACAAGCAAAATGAAGACTGTATAACCAATCTTTTTGCCTCCTTGCTATTTTTCAGGATAGAAGATAGCTATGTGCCCTCACCCAGTCATACTTAGGATAAGGTTCTGAAGTGGATTTCTCGTCATTGGTAAACAGCATGCCTGTTTCTTGCCTTAACTAGATTGGTATTTGATATACGTATCGTTCAGCACTTAAAAAAATATATTGAGATGCTTTTGGAGTCGTTGTTGTTCCTTCTCTTGAGATGAAGAGAGTCAGGGTCAACCTTTACTTTGAGGTTGAACAAACAGACGGACAGGGCAAATGTCGAGCTGCATTTTCTGGCTAGCATCTCAATCTCATGTCAATTAGCATGTGTGATTTGTAAGCCTAGAGATAGAAATAAGTCCATTGTTCAGACTTCCAATTAGTATGCAGCAGAAATAATTTGTCTACGAAGAATGTTTCATCCGGTCTCTATTCTTCTTTATCAAAACCTTTCATGAAAAGAATCAGCCAGTGCATCCTGTACTGCAGTCTCATTGTCTGTTCACACGACTACAACTCATGAGAGACCAAATCGTTGTGTTTGATGTCATTTGTGGTTATTAACTGTATAGCATTTGATTTGTTGTCATGTATCAGTTGCATAATTTTCTTTGTTTCTGCTGTAAGTCAGTAAAATATATGTTTAATGACTAATCCTTTCTATGCTGCAGATCCAGCAAAAGTTGTATGAGTCAGACATTACTAAAGTCTCTCTTTTCAAGGGCTGTTCTCCAGGATTCATCAAGCAGATAGTAAGCCGATTTGTTAAACGTACTCAATTACGTTAATAAGCTAAAAGACGGTTCTGTCTGCTCTTTTTTGCTTACCATCTACTTAATAAACAGTAGAAATAATAATATAACAGGAAGAAAACTTGGTCATTTACGCCTCTTCTGTCACTCTTGTTTATCAGGCAGTGAGAGTGCAAGAGGAACTTTTCCTCCCGAGAGAAGTGATCATAGAACAGGAAACTGCGGTTGACCAGCTATTCATC
Organism: Eucalyptus marginata; assembly: GCA_014182565.1. Lineage (NCBI taxonomy): Eukaryota > Viridiplantae > Streptophyta > Magnoliopsida > Myrtales > Myrtaceae > Eucalyptus > Eucalyptus marginata. The sequence continues at coordinate 6,854,249 of CM024592.1, forward strand.
GTCTGTCATGGTTCTCTGGTATGACTTCCCTACCAGTGGATCTGCACTATCTACTTCATTCCTGCCCATCTCCGTAAAAAACTGTTTGTATTTCCCTTTAACTAACTCAGCTATCTAAATATGGCGACAGTTCCTGGATCTTACACTTTAGTAAAATTGACTTAGTCTTGCGAAGATATACTTTCTTGAATGGAAATGAGCTTAGGATGACACCATTTCAAGTGAAGCAAGCCTCAGTTGACTTGCACTGCGTATAATTTCCTGCATTTAGGCTTATTATTTGTCTGTATGTATGGCAACTGATCCAAGTCGAAATATGGATACCACCAGAATGCATGTTCGGGGCGTCATTGAGATCAAGTCTAGATCCCTCACTGTTTGAAACTGGGACACTGTTCAAATGTCTGTGCATGTGATCAAACAGCAGAAAGAAGGAACTTTTAGCGTCACGATACATTTGCTATTTTGATTTTGTGATTTGTATGGACATCAAGTTAAAATTTAGCACGGTAACTTTTGTGTTATCATGTTCAAATTGGATTAATTTGCTATGCTCAATTGATTTGTCGGCAGGAAGAAATTAGAAAAGAAGACGATAAAGAGCAACGTCTCCAGATTTACTCGCCAAGTTATAGCACGCTAGGAGCAATCCAACTGCTCTGTAATTCCACTTTTCCTCATACTGTTCGTGCTGGCGAACTATGCAAGACCTTACGCCTCAGCAAACAATCCTTTACCGAGATCCTTGAGATACATTTTTCTGATGGACGCATTATCTTGAAGAACCTTCTTGAGGTGATTCATGTGCCTATGCTCGACTCTTTCACCAGTCCAAGTTCCTATGATTAATCTGGCAAAAGAAAAAAATTAACAAAAAAAAAAAACAGATTTACTCAATTGCGACGTTTATGAAATTGACAGGAAAACGACCCGAGCGTCAGCAAGAAGCTGGAGGAATCAGATATCACATTTTATATCATGAAGCATGAGTCAGAGCTGGCGACGAGGCTGAACTGTGCTGCCTATGATGGAGATCTACATCGCTTGAAGCATCTGGTCGCTGCTGGAGCGAATCCCAGCCTGACGGATTACAATAAGAAGTCACCTTTGGTATGATTCCTCAATTGCTTGATCATCTTGGCATCTATAATCTGTATGAGGGTGGCTGAAAAATCCAATTCTTACAAGTATTAAGCTCCATCATGGGCCTCTTTCCTTTAAATCATGATTACGCAAGTGCTGAGGGGGAACGCAACATTTGGCATTCCTTAGAAAAGAAACCATACAATTCTCTTAGCACGCCGCCTGAAATTCTTCTTGTTTTCTACTATCAGCATGTTGCTGCTTCAAGGGGACATCAGGAAATTGTTTCTTTCCTAATCGAACAGCGTGTATGCATCGACAGTCCAGGTTAACCATTCCGTTCGTCATGATAACTTGTATCTATATTATGCATTGCGTCTGCTTTTCATATTGACGATGTCCTTCACACGCGATTAGTAAATCATTGCAGTTGCTTGCTGTCTAATCAGATGAATCTGGAAATACCCCACTGCTGGAAGCTATCAAGCACGGCCACGATCAGATCGTTCCTTTACTTGTCAAAGCAGGCGCTTCACTGATGATAGATGATGCTGGTGGTTTCCTCTGTACTGCCGTCGCAACAAAGGACACAGATCTCTTGAAGAGGACTTTGGATAATGGAATCAACCCGAACGCGAAAAATTACGACTCCCGAACCCCGCTTCATGTAGCTGCTTCTGAAGGGTCGTACTTGGTTGCAAATTTGCTTCTCAAAGCAGGAGCAAGCGTTTTAGCTAAGGACAGGTTTGGACCCGAATGCAATTCATTCAAAAGCAATTAGCTGCTAGTTAGAGGATTTATCATCCCAGATGCATTCATATCTCGCCATAAGTAATCAATATCTTCATTTTTGTAGATGGGGAAGTACACCACTTGATGAAAGCCGCTTAAGCGGAGACAAGAATCTCATCAAGCTGCTCGAAGATGCGCAGACTCTTCAAATCTCTGAAGTTGCTGATTCATGCCATCTTCAAGGTGACTACATCTCCTAATAAATCATGAAATGCCAGGATACAGCAGGGGTACAGTACGAAAATATTGTATCATCTGCGGATTTATGATCGAATCCAAAAAGGATTGTATGAGTACCCTTTTCTTTCGCGATCTTCCACCTTTGATGGTCACAGGATGGCAATATCATCTACACAGTCCTTTTCTTTCTTAGGAGATGGCATTCTAGTTGCTTATTACATCTTCATCGCGTCTTTTTCCTGTACCTGGAGCGGCTCAATGTATGAAGAAGGCCATTTAGTTCAAGACCATCTTTGTAAACTACAAACAATCTTTCGTTGTGCGCAGCAGCTAGGTTGCAGAAGAGGAAATGCACCGTGTTTCCTTCCCACCCCTGGGACGCGAGGGACGAGAGAGGAAGGCAAGGGATCATACTATGGGTTCCGCGGACCTTGCAGGAGCTGATCGAGGAAGCGAAACAGCGGCTCGGCGTCAAAGCGGACTCGTGCATCTTAGCAGAAAACGGCGGCAAGGTAACCGACGTCGACATGATCAGTGATGGCCAGAATCTGTACCTGATTAGCAGCGGCGCGCGATGAACGGCAGCAGCACCATGGCGGATGATGGTCGGCGCTTTTCCTGCTGTGGACTAGCTTGCTCGCAGTGGAAACTTCATCATTCCTCCTTTTTGTCATTGTATTAAGAACCATTGCCTGCTGAGTATCTATGCCAGCTTTCTTACTTACCATTTGGTTCAGCTTTATAAATGAGCTTTTGGTATAATGCAAATGTTAAAAATCAAAGCTATTTAGGGAGATGTATTTTGTGTTTGGTAAAATCTGTTTGCAAACGGGCTTTGAGTTAAACATGTGTTTAGCCAAAAAAAAAAAAACCTTTTGTTGGCTTTAGAATAAATATTTATTTATTATTATTTTTTTAAAATGAACCAAACCCTTTGCCGGACCGACGAAGAGCTATGGCTGCCGGAAAGCTAGATCTGGCGCCGACTGCCATCAATTGAGGTCGCTCAAGGCTCAAGCAACCCTTGACGACCTCCAATAACCCTCGGCTTGGTCACACGACCATTGCCAGGGGTCACTCGACCTCAAGCGACCTCAATCAACGACCGTCAGCACCAAATTTGACTCATTGGCTGTCAGGGCCCTTTGTCGGTCTAGCGAAGGTTTGTCTCATTTATTTAATAAAAAAAATATTTAACATAGGGCAAAATTGAAAATTTGAAGAATTTTTTAGGTTAGTTTTGGAAGGAAAAAATTAGTTCCAGTATTTTGCCAAAATACTGAAAATTCAATATTAGTCTTTATTAGCATTGGACTTTTAATTTTTCCAAGATTAGTATTTAGCAAAAAGCTCATTCAAAAGGGTTGTCAAACAGTGCAGCTTTCCTCAAGATCTTTGGAGGCTAAAAGTCTCTTGGAAATGCCGCTGAATTAAATGCACGCTACGTTCATGCCAAAAGCAACCATCCAATACCATGAACCATATGACCCACAAAATTTATGACAGAAAAAATGGAAATTGCATTATATGAAGAAAAGCCACAGGAAGATGTGTATCGGGTAAATTACTACCATCGGCCAGGAAATATTGTGAATGCCGAAAATAAAAATTATGATCGGTTAAGTTGAATCAGTCTAAAAATAATAATAATAATAATAAATAATAGGGTTAATACCTGAAAAACTCCAAACCAGGTATACCGCGACAAATTTACCCCAAACTATTTTTTTAACTATGAAAAACACTAAATTGGTACACCCGTGATAAATTTATCCCGACTAACCATAAAAAACCCTAAACTGGTACATTTATGACAAATTTACCCCAAACTAATTTATTCGACCGCAAAAAACCCCAAACTGGTAAATTTGTGACAAATATACCCTTCGCTAAATTGGATTAATACAAAAAAATCACAAAAATTGTAAAATGTGACAAATGGAGCGTAAAATCTCAAATTGGTATATCAATCAACTGTCACGTGTCATTTAACTTAATAATTTGACAAGAAATTTTAATAAAAACTAACAAAGGGTAAATTTGTCAAAGGTATACCAGGTTTGTGGTTTTTGGTGGTCAAAAAAATAGTTTGGGTTAAATTTGTCACAGTGCCAGGTTTGGGGTTTTTTGGTATTAACTCTAAATAATAATAATAAATAATAATTTTAAAAAAAAAGTTGAATTAGTCCCGTCTTTAAGAGAACTATCCAAGGACCTCTAAATTGCAAAACCGATAAACCGAGTAGCGCATTCATATCAGACATTCGATACGACCAATTTCTGTTTAGCATGTGAATTTCACATATGGATCTTCATATGTGATATTCTAAAATATCATTACGAAAATGCAATTAAATTCTAAATTTTTTAAAAGCACAATCAAATTATGAAAACCTTCAAATTGATGCGATTAAGTTGCTCTGTTAACTTCATCCAACTCGATTAACAAAAAATATTAATGTGATATTTTATTATTTTCTCTCTCACATGATGCCAATTTGGATGAATAGTTCCAAATTCCGTTTAGGTTTCATTTAAAACCTACCAGTCAAAAATAAATTCCCTTATTTTGGAACTTGAAATGTACTTGTATATGTTAGAACCTCGAATTGGATTAGTTCTTACCTGTTTTGTTCTCCAATTACCGGTTCTACGTTGGAACCATGCGCACTCCTAGTGCCGATGAGGCTAAAATATGAAGGACGGGGCCAAAATGACACCATTTTAATACAAATCTGATTTTTTTTTAGGGTTAATATCCTGAAAAACCCAAAACTGGTACACCTATGATAAATTTACCCTAAACTATTTTTTTTACTATAAAAAACCCCAAATTGGTACACCTATGACAAATTTACCCCGATTGACCATAAAAAACCCTAAACTAGTACATTTATGACAAATTTACCCTAAACTAATTTATTCATCTGCAAAAAACTCCAAACTGGTAAAATTGTGACAAATATATCCTCCACTACCTTGAATTACAAAAATTGTAAACTGTGACAAACGGAGTGTAAAATCCTAAATTGGTATACTAGTCAACTGTCATGTGTCGAGTTAATTTAACGAAAACTAACAGAGGGTAAATTTGTCATAAGTATACCCGGTTAGGGTAAATTTGTCAAAGGTATACTTAGTTCGGGGTTTTTGGTGGTTAAAAAAATAGTTTTAGGTAAATTTGTCGCGGTGTCTGGTTTGGGGTTTTCGGGATATTAACCTTTTTTATCTGAATATTATTTAAATCTTGTCGTCATAACTCGCTTAGTAACGCGAGGAGAAAAAAAAAAGAGAGGGATTTAGTAGTAATTCCACGTAGGATCCTTGAAGCACACACACAAGGGTATCATCCATTTTTCTTTATAGCAATAAATCTCCTTTTTTTCGATAATAATAATACTATCATCGCTATTCATTACAATTACAGCTATATAGATTTTCTTTTTTATAAAAAAAAAAAACAAATAAGGAAAAGAATAAATGCAAAACCTTGGTTATTAAGAAACGAATTTCATGACCAAAAAAAAAAAACAAAAAGAAACGAATTTGACGAAACAGAAAAAGAAGCCTGCTGCGATCTTTCTCAGAAGAAGACGAAGACGAAGACGAAGAAAGAAGAAGGAAGAAGAAGAAGCAGGTTGAAAATGGCGTTGCAGTGGATGATCCTGGCGTACGTCGTCGCCGCCGAGGTGGCCGTGGTGCTCCTCCTGACGCTGCCGTCCCCGAAGTTCCTGAAGAACCACCTCGTCTCCTTCGTCTCCCTCGTCCTCCAGCCCGCCCTCTTCGTCGTCCCCTTCGCCGGATTCCAGCTCCTCGGTCAGTCCCCCCTTCCCCCCCGTTCCTTCGATTCGACGCTAGGTTTCCGGCGGTCCTCGGTTTGCTCCGCCCGCCCGGCGGGAGCTCCGATTAGATTTGGAATCGCTCGGCTTCTCCGAGATCTCGTCGGCCGGTACGGTCGAGGTTTGTCCCCGTGCGCCGCCGTTTCTGAGCGCGTGTATGGGGGTTTTTTCTGTGCAGATATATACTGGAAGAGTGAGCACCGCTTGATGTGCACGTCCGACATCTGCACCGCTGCCGAGAGAGACCGATACGAGAAAGCGGTGAGTCAAATCGATCTTATTCCCGCTCCCGTCTTGAAAGTTTCTGAAGATCGATTTCGTGTGAGATCATGGGGTTTTTGCCCCCCCTGTTTTTTAGCCCTTAGGGGAGAGCATTGTGGTGTGCATAGGGTAGGAAGTGCTGCGATGCTTGCTCTGCTGTTGAAAGTCGCGCAATGACTGGCTGCAAGGAGAGGAGTTTGGGTAGTGAGGAGAGAGGCGCATAGTAATCGAAATTTATTAGTCGAAATAAAATCAGATGGCCGTATATGCGCGCAATTCTGTTGGGAAAGATGGTGTGAAAATATGGCGCAATTCATGTACAAAATGAAGGTTTCGTGTGGACAGCTTACATGAATGCCTTGGCAAGCATTTATAGGTTGAATCCCACACTGAAAATGGAATTACTGAACGTCCCCTTAAGTATCGTGTCGTGGAATTCAGAGGTGGTATTTGATTGATAGAGAAGGCGTCTATTTCATCCAAGAAGGTCACTTGATGGCATGAAGAAAGAGTAGCCAAAGTTTCTCTTTTTCTTTTTTTTTGGCAGAAAAGCAAGTTTCTTGTTTTTAATTTAGTTCATTTATCAGGTAGCTTGAATACTTAACCTTAAGGTTGGCCAGTGAGGAGTAGGATGAGTTTAAATGCTTAGGCGATCATTCATATAAGTTCTATTGCAATAGACTTTTCCTAGAAGAGTAATGCTAGCTTTACTGAGACCGGTTCCCGATTGGTATACAAATTTATATGATAGACTTTTATTGGGTGTTCATTGTAACGCACTTTCATATATGTCCATTTACTGTCTGCCACATTACTTAGATACCAGCTTTGAACACTAATCTTAGTACCCTTACTCTTTCCATGGGAAAGGATTTCCTCATTAATGTTTGTGTAGCTTCCATGCTCTGGCAAGTCTAAGTCATTCACCTCAGTTTGGGTGGGTCTGTTTTTTTAGTTGAAGGAAAATGGAGCACCAAATTGTAGTTTTGCCACGAGCTTGTTAGGGAGCTGTTTGAATTTGCCAGATGGCATCTGAATCTTTATAATGATCAGCCAGATGTTTCTGTCCTCTTCTTGAGATTTTGGCTCGCAAATCAACTTCATGTAGATGACGGTGTTTGATTGCCTAGTTTTATTCTGCCTTTGATTTAATAGTGCCTTTGCAATAAGATTCCCTCTTCTTCCAAAGAAGATTAGTCCTCCTTGTTGCAGAAACTTGAGTACGCTCACATTGAGTACATGCCTGTAGTGAGCTAATCATTGGCAATTTCTTCCCGTCAAGGTTTTTTCTTGCAATTATTCTGTTTCTGTGTACATTTGCCTAGTCCAATGAAGGTCATCTTGCTACTCCACAGCTTTTTAAAGGTGTTGCTACTTTCACTCATGGTAGGCATCAAGTGAAAATATGTAGCATGATGTGGGGAAATTGAATACAACTTCCATTTATCTTGAGTCATTGTCTAGCTTTTGATAATTACCAGGGTATTTTAGCAGTAAGAGTGAACTTAATGGGTCCAATGCACTAATGGATTTGGAAATCATGAAAAGATGTTTCCTGAGATATTTATCCACAATTGGCATGACAAGGCTCTGTTGCTCTGGGTTTGTTTTGGCCTTATCTAGATCTTTATAGATGATGATGGACTCAAATGCTGATAGTTTTCTTAACCAGATTAGGAACTTCACATGGCTATATTTCCCTTGATCTCATTGTGAAAAATGTTCATCAACTATCATTTACCTTTTTGACTTGCCAATTGACTTTTGGGTGCACTTATGCCTGCCATACAGATCTATAAAGCTCAAAGGAATGTGATTCTATGTGCTTCGGCCTGCCTTCTTTACTGGTATGCAGCCATTTTGGGAAACCTAATAAGTTTCTTTCATATAATATAAAGTTGCATGCAGATGCTAATCATGCTGATGCGAATGTGTATGCAGGTGCATCTATCGCATTTGCAAATACTACAAAGAAATTCAGAAATTGGAGGAAGTAGAGAAGAGGTTCAAGGATCAGTAATATCATCCGTGTTCTCTAGTTCCCCCGGATGCATGACTGAGTTACCTCTGGATGAAGTGGCTACTGCCTCTCAAAGTCTCCTATTGCCTTGACCTTTTTTTTCTTTTCCCTAATCTTTGTGTACTTTCCATACTTGATTTTCACGCACCTTAAGTTTCTCCAGCTTAGACTAGATACTTTGCCGATGCATAGTATGACATGCCTATTTGTTTCTTGCTTGTATTCGTCGAGATATATTGCAGATACCGGATTTAAGCAGATTAGAATCCTATAATTAATTTGGTAACCTCTCAGTATTCGTCTAGCTGCTTGACTAAATTGCCATCGAGCCTGATCCTGGAAATAATCCAACTTAATAAATAGTTTTTCATAGTCCCCAAATGCAAAGTTCCCTCAGAGGCGCTGTAAAGGTTTCTCAGGTTCTTTCAGAGTTTCCCAGATTTGCTCAATAGATGAACCTTTCCTTCCTTGTTGCAAGAATCATGGGTTTTAACCCCGTGCGATTTGGGACAAAGTGCATATTGTGTACAAACCGCACTTCACTGCAGTGAGACAAATTTGCTGGGGGCCATGGAAGCCTTTCGAAATGCATTGACTTGACAGGTTGGTTGACCATCTCGGGCCTGCTTTATGGGACTAGTAGTTGCAGTCCAATATGACAACGTCAGTTGTATATTAAATTGAAGCAAGTAGAGCACTTCCATATTAAAATATGGAAGTGGTAGCGGCCCACGTTGGTAATCAGATGAAAGGGGATGGATCCGCAATTTGACCCCAGATAAATTTTCTTTGTTTTTGGTCAGCTTTCTTCCATCAGGTTTTGGATATATGACAGTGAGAAATCCATGTTCTTATGGGGACCACCGGAAAAGCGATAAAAGGGAAGGGAAGGATGACTGCGACAATCCATCCTCCCTGAGACCAGATTAAGATATGGCATGTTTTTAGGGGTATTCAATTGACAAAAAAAGAGCAAACTGGAGTCTCCAGCGGACATTGTCTCCAACTGTTGTGGTTCATTTGCATGGCTATGGGTTTCATGAGGGTTAAACCATTTTCTCGACGTCGGATCTTGTGTTACTTTTTCTGGACCGACTCACTGGACCGATCTCCCATTCAGACAATCAACGGCGGGGTACAGGATCGTCAAACCAGACAAAGCCGTGTGCTGGCGGTCCTGCTTCTAGAAATCTGACGTAATAGTACTAAACAAAGTTGTGATGCCATGGCCCTTGATGAAGTCCCTCACCTTTCTAGAATCGTCAGACCTAGAAACATTAGACATTCGCAGTTTGAATGCTCCTACATTGGTTTGAAAATGAGAAGAGTAAAATCAAATTATCAAATTTTTATCTAGAAAAGTCAGCAAGTACAATCGAAGTGAAGGAGGCGAGACCCTGTGGCGTGCCCTAGGAGCACTTTCTTTAGCATATGGCACGTCTGAGTTTTTGAGGGCGTCGATTGCGCATAGAATGAGAAAATTCGGCGCATAAAATCGCAACTTTCTTTATTTAGCTGTTTAGAAAGTGCCCTAGAGGTACTATTAAGCGGAATCTCTTCGACCAAACTCTCAAATCCACAAATCAAATGGCGAGCGAATATGCGGGGACTAATGGAACGACGGACTCGGCTTTTGGGGAAAATGGTCGGTTTATTGCAAAAGAGTGGCTTGAATTTCTCGTGACCGGAGCATGTGTAACAGATGGTTTCAACCTAATAACCTGGGGTGTCGCTGTGGATCGCAGGTAACACGCATTTTACCTGTTCAAAGTTTCTGAGATCACGTCTTCTGTCGGAGGTTTTTGGACGATTTTGTCAATGAATTCAATAGTCAAGTCTCTTCAAGACCCATCTGTCATGGCAGAATATGCTGATCCGGGGGGGAAATTAACCCCTCTATTTTCCCATCGGACCCGTTCGTAGCTCCAAGGAACCGAAACGACCCGACGGTCCGTGGTAAAAACGAGAAAAAAATTGCCACCTCCTCCTCCCCATTTGTGGAATATAGCGTGTGTGGTCTTCGATACGATTCACGAGGGGGGAAAAATTCCAAGAGCACGGCTTTGCACCTTGGAATGAAGGCTTTGGCCTCGCTGACTCTGCCGACCTGTGCCGGTCATTCTGATACAACATGTTGCCGGCAGCTTCTTTAGGTTGCCTCTTCCTACAATGATCCTGATCATTTTATAAGTACTTTGGTTGAATTACTCCTATCATATTAAAACATCTCTAAGAATATCTATGTCATTCTGAAGATACCTAAGTGCGTGCGATGCTTTGTCTATCGATAGCTTTCATCTGTGCGTATACATACGTAGGATGATACGAGTGTGTCTAATGAATCACTTAAAGCATTCTTGCAAGATGGCAAGGTCAGTCTTTGAGTGATGAAATTGATGGTAACATAGTAATGTCGGTACATTTCAATTTTCGGAGTAAAGACCAAAACTTAGTACATCAGTAAGCTCAAGCAATCGGTGTTCGACGTACTACAATAACTTGTGTGGAGACTCGGTACAATTTCTTCGGAAGTTTTGTTAGGAGACATAACAACCAAACCTCAAAACCTGCCTTTGGCATCCAAAAGAATACTGAGAACAATTAATTGCTATTCATCCAAGGAATGATAAGTCTCTACAAACAAAAAAAGGAGAGAAGTATAACAATAACTAATGACCAAAAAATGATTTTCCTATTCCAAGGTTCAAAATGATCTCTTGAGGTTCTTGAAATCCGCCGATTCGATGCATTCCAATCCGGCTCGATACGGATTCATCAGTTTCAGCAGCTCGGTCGCCTTTTCCTTTGCTTCGTCGGCGCAGCCCACTTGCAACAGCAGCAAGAGCTTTTGAAATGCACCAACTTGAAGAGCCTCCACCAAGGCCATCTCTTGATGATCTCTGCTCTCATGCTTGCAAAGCCTCCAGAGAGATGATACTGCGAACTCAGTCGCCGTCGCCGACAAACGCAAATCTTCTTCACTAGGATCGGCACGGTCAGCAGATTCGCATAAGCCTGTTCTCTCCCTTGTTCGCACCCTAACAGTCCGTGAAGAACACCGAGAGCCTTCTCGCATACGCTCTTATCGCTGGAGTCGATGAGGATTTCCAAGAGCTTGGAGACCAAAGACATCTCGACAAATGCCAATCTCTCCTCATCACCGCAACATTCAGAAGAAACGAGGTTGAATGTCACCGAGAGAGAGGCTTTCGTGATCGTTGGGCTAACCGGGTGTTCGATGAACTCGACCAAAGTTTCGTGTAGTCCCTCCGTGTATGCCAATGCTTCGGTTTGTTTCTCATCGCGAGAAAGCTCATTGAGGGTTAAAATGGCATGATTCTTGGCTTCTGTATCTCCATTCTTCAAGAACCAAACCAAGCAATCGAGAGATGACCGTGATGCCAAGTAGTGACGAGCATCGATATCAAGTGGGAACATCCAGCTCACTGCACATAATATTTCTTCCAACAGATTTGCGCCGATTTGGCTATAATTAGATGCAGCCGCGAATGCATCGAATGCCCTGCTCAACGTGCTCGCCCCCCATTCGCGACGATGCAGCGCCGGTTCCGCTCGCTCTCGCCTCCCCACTTCTCGATCTTCCCCACCAATTTGGCGCACTCGGCGCGATCGACCCTCTGCGACGCGCCATCGATACCCGAAAGAACCTCGAACACCTCAAACGGGGCGACGGGGACGCGCGGGGTGGGGATCCTATTGACCCCGTGGCGGCAGTTCTCGGTGCACCACTCCTGGATCATGCTGCGGAGCACGTGGTTCGGTATCTGGTCGAAGCTCGCGAGCACAACCTTGGTCACCGGGCACGTGAAGTTGCCGGCCTCGAGCCACCGCTCGATGCTCTCGCGGTCGTACGTGATCCCGGACGACAGCGTGACGGGGTCCCTCATGAGCTCGAGCGAGATCGGGCACGCGAAGTGGCTCGGGATCACGAGCTCCTGCAGCTCCAGCTCCCGACGACCGCCAATGCCGCCCTCTTGCTTCTTGCCTCCATCGCCACCGGCATTCGATCTCCTCCTCCTCCAACCGAAACCCATTTCGCAACTCCCCCAACTACCAACCAACGCGGAAAAGAAGTGATTTTGCAGAGACCCGGACGTCAAAGATCGGATTTTGAATTGCGGGTTCGACTTGGGAAGGGAAAAGGGAAGAGGTGAGCGGAACCTTTTATATGTCGATGAGTCTCGGTTTCTTCCTTGCAATTTTCACACGGTATTCAAAGTTCACACACAAGCACCGCCTGGTATTTAATCAAGAGAACGGGTCGATGACTTGAACAGAGGAGCAGGAAGAAGGATTCAAGAAAAGTGTTCAGACCGACCGACCGACCGAGCGACCGAGGAGTTGGGGGAGAAGGAGGAACGAGGGACGCGGGTCGTTTGATCAGGAGCGCAAGATTTTGAATATTGACCGTTGAATGGGTTCGCGACGGTATGAATCCAACCGTCAAAGAAGGGCGGGGAACGGCGAGAAAAAAGGGAGCAGGTCGCTGAACCTGTCAAAGGCTTCGGCATACAATCGTAATGCCCAATCCAGTCGCGGGGACAGCAACGCGAATTAAACAAAACTGCTGTTGCTTTGACGTTTGACCCTGGGCTTGGCGTGACTTGTGTGAGGTTTTGACGAGTCAACGGAGGAGATCCTGCTGCTTCTTTGCCTCTTGTTACTTGCATGAGCTCTTGTTGCCTGGTTTCGTATGACTCTTAAACCCTAGGCGAAATTCCAATATAATCCTCCCAACAATTTTTGTTGGAAATCACTAACACTATGATGTGCCAGGATGGTTGGAGATGACTCCGAGGGGTGTTATGTCGATCTCTTAATGCGTGAAAATTTTCAATCATCCTACGTGAAATGACTATTTTGAAATTCCAACAAAAAGGTTTAAGGATTAAATCACCATGATTTAAGTTATACCAATTGACAAGTTTATGATCAAATTGGTGTCTATACGATAGGTTTAAGATAATTGGACAATTTTCCTATAATTTTGGGTCTATGGTCTAATGTGAATATTCAATTGTAACAAGGCAAATATTTACACTGTTTAAAGGGAAGCTTGGATACTTACCGGGGATTCTCGTACATGATGAATAACTAAATTTCAATTAAAATGAAATCTTTATGAGAAATTAATATTTCACGTTGTAAGGGAAGTCGTGTGTATGAGTCGACTAAATATTTTCGAATGGGCGTTAGGTAATATAGGCCTTAGGAGTGGAGGAACAAACATGTGTGTATAGATTAGGTAAAGTCTCGTCATGACAATTTTTTGCCTTGCATGTGAAGACACTCAAGCACGATCCAAATTCACCAAGAAAAGTTTAGACAAGATATGACACAACATACTCAAAACCAACAAAATTTGAAATGCTTTTACCAATCAACCTCGTATTGATATTCAATATACTTTGGTAATGATATGAAATGACACGAGTATGACCACGCAATGCTTTGCATGCCATGCGCTTTTCACATTACTAAGCAGATATGATTACATACTTGAACTATTCACGTAAATTTCGAATATCATATATCTAAAATTTAAGGATCATGTAAGACATGAGTTTCTCCGTGGCGGCAGAATTTTCCCTGGTCAAACATGTGAAAGCTCTTTTTTCACCTTGGTAATGTGATGATTTGCTTTGTCGTTTGTTCGTTCGTTTGCCTAAAATGCGTGTGAAAAGAAGTTGTACAACATGGTACTAATGCGACTAGTGAATAAGTAAATTATAATTAAAATGAAATCTTTATGAGAAATTAATATTTCACGTTGTAAGGGAAGTCGTGTGTATGAGTCGACTAAATATTTTCGAATGGGCGTTAGGTAATATAGGCCTTAGGAGTGGAGGAACAAAATGTGCGTATAGATTAGGTAAAGTCTAGTCATGACAATTTTTGGCCTTGCATGTGAAGACACTCAAGCACGATCCAAATTCACCAAGAAAAGCTTGAACAAGATATGACACAACGTACTCAAAACCAACAAAATTTGAAATGCTTTTACCAATCAACCCGTATTGATATTCAATATACTTTGGTAATGATACGAAATGACACGAGTATGACCACGCAATGCTTTGAATGCCGTGCGCTTTTCACATTACTAAGCAGATATGATTACATACTTGAACTATCCACGTAAATTTCAAATATCATATATCTAAAATCTAAGATCATGCAAGACATGAGTTTCTCTGTGGAGACAGAATTTTCCCCGGTCAAACATGTGAAAGCTCTTTTTTCCACCTTGGTAATGTGATGATTTGCTTTGTCGTTTGTTCGTTCGTTTGCCTAAAATGCGTGTGAAAAGAAGTAGTACAACATAGTACTAATGCGACTACTCTAGAACCATGGCAGTCCACTTGTGACGTTTCGATCATTCACATGCACTCATGCTGAGCTGAGCTCGCGAGTTGTCCAGCTTTTGATTCCCTTTTGACTTCAAAGGCATACAGAATAGAAGTGTCGAGCAGGGTTGTCGTCGGCTTGTCTAATTTCTCGGGCCCCCCTTTTTTTTTTTGCGTCCGAAAATTGATAGAGCACTTACTTGAATGAATCTAGAAGCCTAGAAGGGGAAAAAATAAAGAACAAGCAAATGAGAAAAGAAGAATCATCGCACACGTTTGTCCATTGCAGAACAGAGTGCAGGAATGACCTCGGTTGCTTCACTTGCATCGATGCACACCTATCTAAGTATTACCCCCGATTTGAAAATTCTAACATGCAATGAAACGAGATGAGAAATTGGAATTCTATATAGATTTGCATGAGGCGCCTAGGTCGTTCGGATGTCCTAATATTCGTCATATTGTACGAGGATCAACACGATGATCACCCCAGTCGTCAATCACGCTTGAAAAGGGGAGGTTCGATTCTATACGAAACGTAATCTCACGCTCTGGTAAATGCTTGATGCTTAGTGATTGGGGGATGGTCCTGAGCAGGACCTTAAAAGGCTCTGACCACCGGGAAAGTCTAGGTACACCCCTGGGGAAGGGGTGGAAAAAGATCCTTCCCCCCGCTGGGGCCGCGGTTCACACCAACGGGCAGACCAGCCTGGGCCCCGGGCCTGAGGGGGCTCTACTTCCCCGGGTAACCAATCCCGGGCGCGCATCCTCCAATGACGGCAGCTTTTTTGGTCCTGAGCAGGACCTTAAAAGGCTTTGACCACCGGGAAAGTCCGGGTACACCTCTGGGGAAGGGGTGGAAAAAGATCCTTCCCCCCGCTGGGGCCACGGTTCCAACCAACGGGCAGACCAGCCCGGGCCCCGGGCCTGAGGGGGCTCTACTTCCCCGGGTAACCAATCCCGGGCGCGCATCCTCCAATGACGGCAGCTGGTCTGCCCGTTGGTTGAAAAGGGGAGGTTCGATTCTATACGAAACGTAATCTCACGCTCTGGTAAATGCTTGATGCTTAGTGATTGGGGGTGAGGCTTTGTTGTTCGAATCAAGTCCTAAATCGAGGGAGGGAGAGCTAGGGAGTCAATTTGCCTTGCCTTGTAGAAGGGGGACCGAAGTTTACCCAAGTTGAAATTTCCAAATTCTAGATGTGGAAAATCTAAATCTTTGATTCCAAACAAGATTACCCCTTTGCATCGAAGTTCCAACCAATCGCCATATTCGTACACGGAAGCAGCCTTGACAAAACCCCAAGTTTTGAAGTAGTCAAAACCCCCACCATTGAAGCAGCCCCTCTTGGGCTAGTCTCTGCAATTGCTGGCTAATTCAAATCTCCTCCCTTCGTGCATGGCCAACTTAAAAACACGTCTTCCGTCATTTGACCCCCTCAACATGCGTTTCCCACGACGAGGTCCGAGAATGACATATTCCAACGATGTCGACGTACGCTTAAAAGTCTCAAGAAAAGTGCACACAAGACGAGCACCCGGGACACGGGAAAAGCTTTCGAATCAAGTGGATCTTTTCTCGATCGAGAGAAAGCGACCGGCGCCTTTATCTTGTAACCGGAAAACAATCTTTGTTTAGAGAATTAGAAAAAAAAAATCAGACGCCCTCTCAACGTCAAAAGTTATCGTGCAGATGTTACAGATGACCAACCTGAGTTGGGAGGGGCCAAATCGAAACTGTTTTCTACCGCTAACACTCAATTCACCAAACAATTTACATCAAAATCTCACGACAACCATCTACGCTGGCTTTATTCACGCCGGGAAATAAATGCTATACAAATGCGAACACATCACCCAAAAATACAACTCACTCGTCAGTATGCAACTCCCATGTATAAATCACTCGTTGATCCGAGCTCAGTCATCAGTTTCTCTTCGGAGCGGCAAAATCGCATCCCTCTTCTTTCACTTGGCACTCGGTTTGCAAAGACAGAAAAAATCACGACTTTGCATAGTCCATCACGGAGGGCTAACCGGCTCCGTGCTTCCATTGGTTTGTGACTTGCACCAGATTCTGTCGCAGACTCACATTAGATCCGATGCTTATTCTTGCCTAATATAAGGAGAGTAACTCATTTCTGTGCTGTAGAACGACTCATCTGCCCCAAACCCGTACATGTTGGCATCCTTCTCTTCATCCCATTTAAGCACCTCTCTTATATATCTGAATGCCTCGTCAACGGAAGTACGGTCCCGAGCTCTCGTCTGCCACACAAACAACTTTCTGCCACTCAATGAATAATACAGCTCCTTGAACTTCATTGCCACGAAAGAAGTACGCTTGCTGAGCCAGCGCCTGACCATTGTGGTTGGGCTTTACGGGGCTGAAGTTGGTAAACCATTCACAAGTTGATAGGGAGAATGGATTATCTTGTCTTCAAAAGCATCGTACTTGTTCAGAAGGAGCACGAAAGGAGTGTCTCTGAATGAAGGGTGCATAACTAGACTCTCGAATAAATATCGGCTTGCCATCATTTTGTTACAGGGAGGACCAGCACCTTGGGCCCACATTTGATCATAGTCACTCAATGCGATGCAGAAGATCACCGCTCTCACGTCTTCAAACATTTCCAGCCATTTACAACCCTCATGAAGTCCTTTGGAGTTTACCCGAATCAGTTGGTACCTGATATAGGAACAGTGATTGAGGTAAGACAGTTTCCACCAAATCAAAAAGGACAAACAGATTAAGCAGCAAAATGTGAAGTTAACAAAAAGTACTTTGTCATGGATGGTTGGCATTCAAAGTTTTCACTGTACAATTCAGACATGGGACTTCTATCATCAAACGAGAAATCAATAAAGGTGAGTCCGTTGCTTGGCGTGACCCCTTCAGCATATAAGATATCCTTTTCAGAAGGTTCATACTCGTTGCTTGAGATCTCAACGGCCTGCATGAGATCACATACCAGCATCAATCGACATCTTAAATGAACAAAGATATGTGCATATTGTTAAGAGCATAGACTATGAGTAATGTTCAACCCACCAAATTTGTGGCATACTACAGTTAAGAGCATAAACTATAAGTTATGTTCGACCCACGGAATTGGTTGCATACTATAGAGCAGGTTGACAATTTCAAACAAGCTCTCTGTTTCAGCCTTATAAGATGAAATGATGAAGTATGGTTCATTAATCGATGTTACACTGTCAGTCAGATCAAGCTAAACTATGGAATTTCATACTAGGATAGACGCAGGGCCTCAGACCATGAATGAGCACACCAGGGAAATGGGGCTTTGACTCCACTAAAGATAACATAAAAAATGATTCAATAAATACACACTCCTCTATAAGTTTTAAGCACTGAATGACCAGAGAGTTATTTGGATCTTAAATTAGTGCCAGTCATCAAATTTTAACTCTCAAGCTATTATGAATAATTTCTGGCCTAATTCCCCAAAAATCCCTAAACTTTATGTAGTCCCAATGCTGGAGAGACTTTCACAAACAAAATCAATATAGGTTAAAGTTATATCAAGAGGCTAGCAATGTCCAAGGCCTGGCCGAATGAACAATTTGATAGTATTTAAGAGGCTCAGGAAGTAAGCAATGAAGATACCCGATCTAAAAAGTATTTTGCAACATCAGGAAGAGAATTTAGCTCCTCCCGTCTCTTGTATGTTTCCTGGATGGCAGTGTCTCTCCAGACCTCATCAACAATAGGTGCATATTCACGTGTTGCAGCAGGAAAGAATGCATCCAAGTCTCCAGTTGCCATGATATCCAGTAACCAGTCAGAGAAGTGTTTACACCTCGGGTTGATGGAGTAAATGCATCGCTGGCTTTCATGAACTCCCTCCTCACCTAAATTTATTCCACAATTAAAATTTGACTAAAGCATCTTCTTTGCAAGCTAAAGCATATCTAACCTGGACCTTAATGTTTCAACCCAAAAGAAAAAAAAAAAAAACTAGACCTTAATGTCTGAGGAAAGAGAGGAGGTAGAAATAGTCCTGACTTAGTTATACCCTATTACTTTTAGCAGCCACAGGAAGAGGCCAAAATATCAGCATTAGATACCTGATGCAGACTCTTCAGTTTCATTGGTAGCATCTTGTCTCTCCATCAAAGCTTCCTCTTCAAACCGTTCTCGGCCTTCAAGTAGTAGGCTGAGATATTTGTACATATTGCTTTGAATCATAAGCTTAATATTTTGCAGCTCGTCAGGAGTAAACTTATTCCCATACAAAAATTTAGCCTGTCACCGGGGAAAAATAATTCACAGATCATCCTCCAAGAATAGAGCCGAATGTCAAAGAGCCATAACTGTGCAAATGGATTGTCATGTTACACTGAAAGTAAAATATGATGGTGAGAAAACACAAATCCTCTCCAAATCTTCTTTACTATGTATATAATAAACATCCAAATAAAGAAAGTTTGTCATAACCAAAACACTATTTTTCAGTGTTATGCACAATCAGTGCATTGAAAATGAAAATCTTTCTTTATTAAGTATAGTTTTAACAAAACCATACACATAGAGTGAAAAATATCAGTTCAAAATGGTGATTGAATGTTGAGGACAGATGAGACCTAATAGAATGGTGTGCCATTGCTAAAATAATTGCCGTTTGATGTAAAAAATAGTC
This sequence comes from Eucalyptus marginata, assembly GCA_014182565.1. Lineage (NCBI taxonomy): Eukaryota > Viridiplantae > Streptophyta > Magnoliopsida > Myrtales > Myrtaceae > Eucalyptus > Eucalyptus marginata. The sequence continues at coordinate 6,873,453 of CM024592.1, forward strand.
GTATTTAAATAATACCTGCTTAAAGATGGTACTTGTTCCTGATCCCTCCATCCCAAACAACAGCAGTTTCTGAACTCTTCCCTGTTCCAAATATTCTGGCACTGATCTACTTGAGTAGGTCGTTGGATCTTCCTTAGTCCCATGAGGATTTGCAGGTGGTACAGGTAATGAAAACAGCGAACAAATGAGACGTGTAGACGCCTGCCTACCGAAAAACAAATGTTGAAGGTATAAAAAATCAATTTACATATATTCCAAATTAACTTGACAGGTGGTAGGAGTAGCTTGTTGTTAGAGATAATGAGAGAACCTTTCCCCATATGTTTCCTTTTATATTATTTTGACCTTCTTCCTCATAAGAACCATCATCGTACACCCAAAAATGAGTATCACGAGGACACTGCACATGGGCCAGCTGAAATAAAAAGGAAAAGATCACATGTTTAACGACACGTTCAAAGAGATAAAGCAGGAAAATGCCCCAGTGCAGAGCACATCTGTCTAAAAGAGCAGTATGAAATGTGATGTGAAAAGAAAAGTAAAGATCCGAAAGGCAGCACACCAGCATAGCAAAATAATTCAACTCAAAGGAATCCATATAACCCCACCCAGAAAAAATTAATCAGCTTAACTCCTAACCTAAGTGCAAGAGGTAGAATCAAGATATTGTCGAAGAGGTAAGAGGCAGTTGATCTATCAGCCCGTGAATTGCCAAGGCAAAAATTTCTCAATCATTTAAAGCTACACAAATCTCTTTTTTTTCTCATCAAGTGCGGTTTATGCTGCAGAATTGAAGAGATACGTGTTGGTGAACAAATATAGTTGTGACCAATGGCATGGATTCTCACAGATTATGCAATATGATAACTTCTGTGGGAACAAATCCGCCGATGCATAAAAATATGGACGGTAAGGCCAAAAACTCCTTATGCGGAGATGATTCTAAATGCCAAAAAACAGCCACCGTCTCACTGAATAAATACCAGGGCAAATGTGGGATAATTATAATGACTTCTGGTAGGTAAATAGTAAGTAGCTTCATTACATATATCTTTCCCAGAGGACGAGGTACTCGCACAAGACCGATATAATACGGTGAGGTGGCTGCTTTATGCTGGCAAACTACATTCAGCATTTGATTGGTCAAAAAAAAGCTCACTGATAATTCACAATTTCATTTGAGATGCGAATACTTAGTCCAGCAGCTAATAATCATCCACAATGTTGCTAAAAGGGATAGGAACCAGCAATTAAAGCTTTTGCTTCACTCATACACTTAGCTGATAGTGCAAACTGAGGAAAGTGAAACATCAGGGTAGGCCCACTGACTGACTTTAGGAAACACTTTTGTTTCCAGAGAAATTCCATGGGTAACAACTTCCAGATCATCTTTGGCAAAGATTGTTTACCATTTAACAAAGTTAAGTGACCTTACAGCCGATTAGTCAAGATGGTTTTGAACTTCGTTCTCTGTTCTGTCACCCCTATTCCTGTTTTTGTGAATATTGCAACTCTTGCTTGTCATGTACTAACAAACTATTTGCAACTACAAGAGATGCGCATTTAAAAAACTTAGATAAAGAATCTACATCCAGTTCTCCAAAGTAAAATACAAGTCAAACAGTTCATATTCCAGATTTGATCTCCAACTTCAATCTTTCAGTCTTAACTCTCAGTTAATCTTTTTCCAGTGTGTTTGTCTCTCGTACTACAAATACAAGTGCCTTTTGTCCCTCTCCAACTCCAGCCCAAATGACACTTTTTCTCAAGGATCAAAGTTCTGAAGTAAATTAATGGTCACTTTGACAATACACATACTTGACGAGGAAACAACATCCGCCAACAATTTACATTTGAAGAAACCATGCCAGACATTACAATAAATTCATAGAATCTTTTAGAAAGACTAAAAAGCAACGAATTTTTCCAGTAGTCCCAATTTATCTAACCTTTAGAACAGTAATCACGTATATGCCCGTGAAGGTGCGAACAACACAGAGATCATAAATGCATGTTTTTGTCTCAAATAACCTACAGAGAGCATATCTTCTGCTAACAGATATTTTCCATTGCATTATCAACCAACATTACTCCAAAAAACTGCACTAAGAATATGCATAAGCACAAAACCCTAATCCATTAATTTACTTTTGATGATGACATCTTCACGATGAGATATGAGGAATGTGCATTTTACAGTTACCTTCAAAACCCTCAGCTCAACCTTTGTAATTTCACGCCCATTTATATAAACCTTCGTATTCCCATTGCTTGCATTTACCCGGAGCTTGCCCCCGACATTAAGTTTGGAACTTATTATCCGGTCGGGTTTCTCCCCTTCCTGAGAAACAAACATAAGAACATCAGGAAACTAAAATAATCAAGCAATAAAATCACAACCCCAAAAGAAATGCAATTATCAGCTGTGCATCAGCAAAATGCTTTCTTTTACCTTTCCCCATAACCCTAAATCCTTATCATACCAATACTTCCCAGGCTTCAACTTCTGCGGTGGAATCAGACACCCAAGAATCTCAGCCAGTTCCTCTTGCCTCAACTGCCTCCCATTCACCACAAGCTGCTCCGGCCGCAACTGGTTCGCCGCACACTCTCTCTCTGCCTTCATTATCTGCGTGACCTCCAGTGGACTACACACCCGCGCCAAAATCCTTGAACACTTCCCCAAACTGGACCGCTTCGCTTCGTCAATCGGCTTCCCAATGCAACTCACGCACTTCCTACCTTCCGGCATTGATCCCATGGCCTTCAAAAGGCAATTTCCGCAATACCGTGCGTCGCAAACCAAGCACGCCTCCCTCTCCTTAAATCTGTTCCCCTTCCCACACCTACTGCACCGCCCACGCTTCCCCGGCGTCTTCTTCGCGACAGCCGGCGAGTCGGTGGCGGCAGACGACACCGGAGAGGAAGACAAATCGTTCGCTTCCTCCTCGTCTTCCTCCGAGTACTCGGAGTCCCTCGGCGTCGTGAACGTCACCACCGCGGCGCGCCTCGGCTCCCCATTCTCGCCCCCCGCCGCCGCCTCGCCGTCGTTCGCCGCATCTAGGGCACCCGTGTCCGCGCTGAACAAGCTCCCGCTCTCGCCCCCGGCCCCGTCCCCATCCTCCGCCGCCTCCAGCCGCGCTCTCGAGGCGGAGGACGCGCGTCGACTCTCCGCGGGCGAGTCCCTGGAGGCGAAGCCGTTCCCGGGGCGGCCGAGCCAGGGGGGGATCCGGGGGGCGATCGGGGCGGCGACGGGGATCGCGGACAGATCGGCGGGGAGGAGTGGAGGGGAGCGGGCGGCGGATACGGGCTCGGCGATCTCGACGGGATCGACGCGGGGGACGTCGTAGGACACCGGGGGGCCGTCGTACTCGACGGCGATGGAGTAGTCGAGCTGGTCCTCGTCGAGGAGCGGGGCGCCGGCGGGGAGCATTTTGCGGAGGGCTTGCTCCCACGCGGTCTCGCGGTCGTCCTCGGCGTCGGAGGCCATGTGGCGCGGAGGAGGAGCGAGGGAAAGCTGCGGGAAATTTTTCAGTTTGATTTTCTCGAGAAAGTTGAAGAAGGGAAGTAGCAGTAGGAGATGATGATGAAGGCGAAGAAGGGAGATGGCGTTGAAAGTCGAAGCCGGAGGAGAGAGAGAGAGAGAGAGTTGTTGAGGATAGAGAGAGAGGGAGGGAGAGAAAGTAAACGGAGCTGACTTAACGGCGGGGATGGCAGTTGACTCTCTAGCTCCGTTAAGTGGTGCGGCCGTCGAAGTTGAAACCGTCGTCACCGCTGGCGGCGGAGAGGCTGCTGAGGCACGCGATCGGAGACCGAAGAAAAGAAGTGCAACAACGTGGGAATTGTGGTGGCGCTATTCGTCCCCCTTTATCTTTCGCGAATGCCCAAAAAAAAAAGGGGGCTACGCCGTACAAATCCGCCACGGGAAGGGCGGCGAATGGGCCGGCCCGGCACGAGCCGCCACGCATCGGAGCCCCGATGTGTCAAAGCAGCTTGGCCTGGTCACGGAGCAAACCGTGCCGTGCTCGAGCTGGCCGTGTGATGTTTTAGGGAGCGGCTCGTCTTGGTAGCAGCCGGATTCCTGATCTTTTGTCAATGACTCATTGATAGTCTTGGAAAATTACCAAAAACGAAAGTCTTAGGAGTGAGAATAAATTTGGAAAAAAGGAAATAATTGAAAAGGAAGGTATACATTTAGAAAGAAATGAAAATGGAAGTTAAAACTATCAAACATAAATGTTAAATACATAGTAGCTAATATGTTGGCATGTGGCTCGTACTACTTACTAACAATAAGGCATGGGAGTCGCAAGGGTAGCGTTACGTTTAGGACTTTTAGGTTACGTTTAACAATCATGATAAAATTCAGAATAAAATAAAATCGATCACATCTCATATTTAATATCCATTCAATACAGGATAAAATCGGATATAAAAAAATATAAATAGGATAAAATTGTCTTATAGAGAGGTATGATAAAAGTGGATAGAACTAAGTTTATTTTTCTTAAATAACAAACTTCTTAAATTAATAAAATTCAAATAATATATGAATATAAATAATAGTTGAATTCTAATATATAAAATTCAAGATAACAAAAAAATATAAACAAATCGATTTTTATTTATTAGTATTTTTATTTATATATTCGAATTTATTTCCATCTTCCAATATGAATTTAAAATATAAATATATTTTATTTTTTATAAGTATATGACACATCTTAGGTATATTGGTACTTTTTTTATTTAATAAAATTTTATTAGAGAATGGTGGAAAGGGAAAAAGAAATAAAAAGAAAATAATTGAAAAAAGAGAGGAAAAATACCAAAAAAGGCTAATAAAAATGAAGTCAACAAGAGTACCATGAGAGATTCTTGTTGTCTCTATTTATGCACTTTTTAGGTTCATTTACACCAATAAATCATTTATGCGAAACAATTGACATGATATGATATGAATATTTCCGTTTTTAGTATTGTGATTCACCAAATAATGAATAGGATGTGGTAAATCTTCATATTTCATATTCTATCTTATCCAATCTCATCTCAATTAAAAATTAAGATAACCAAATATAACCTCATAATTCAAGCTCATGTTTTATTGGAAGTTACATTATTTATTTCTCTCGCTTTTATTTATATTTCATTACAATTTCTTATTCTTATTTTTATTCTATATTCCATTGTGATTGTACACCAAATCTGAACAAAATAAATATATTTGAGTGGACATATTATTTCAGAGATTAAGTAGTTATGTTAGAAGAAACACAACTTTTCAAATATTGTAGAGCACTTAATAACCATAAAAACAAGAATCGGTGCCAATAATGATCCCGAAGGTGCAAAGTGCACTTAATTATTCGTACACCCAAAGTAGGTATTATAAGGTCAAGCCCACTTAGCCTATTGTTTTCAATTATAATGTTAGAATATGTTCATACTTAAATAGTAGCTCACACACTCCCAACTTTCCCACGCGGGACAAGGCACTTTTATTTGTTTTACAAACAAGATTCCAACAATCCTCGACTCGAATGGAGCTCCCAAATACTCAAGCTTGACTCGAGTTCGACTAGATTACAACATAATCATATACCAACTCGAGCATTCACTCGAGCTTAATGAGCTTAGCTACTTGCTCCGCAGCTATGTATGTGCAGATATAGCATGTAAATTTAATGATTTTTATGTCATCTTTTTGTATATATAAAATATTTTTTAAAAGAAATAATAGAAATTCGATTGAACTCGTGAGATTGTCCAGCTTAGTATTAGTGAGCTCGAACTCAAGTCGAAGTTAGGATGTTGATGTCTATTGTTTCTCGTACTAAGGCCGAGTTACTTGAAAGTAGCTTGACTCAATTCAATTATTCCTTTTGCCATTTCAACGAGAGAAATTGATTTGGAATCTTCGTTTCATGTCACATCAAATTTTGATATTGCATAAAACAATAAAATTACCTTTCACGGATTGTTGACATATGATTAAAAATCGGGGATGAAATTATATGAAGGCCACGTAAGAGCACACTTCATTCGCCATCATATGCATCAACCTCGAATTCAAACTCACCCAATCTATTTCTATGTGTCCCATTCATGAGATACACACGATGGAATCCATGAATTTCGCCTCGACTATCATCGAATGTACACGTCCCTTCTCTTTCACTCGCGATGAATCGCATTTTCCACAAAATTATGAAATTATCCGGATATTATCGATAATACGTCGTCGTAATTCGAACACGGAATCCGGCGCCGTATTGCGCTAACAAACCTCGTGGGATCGAGGCACGATTCATGTCGAGTTAGGAACCACGAGTTCCTCGACGATCTTGTGAACGTCAACGAGTGAAATGGCGAGTGGGCCCCTTTCTCCGCACAAGCCCAGAAATTTCCAGAACAGTGGCCCGGGCCGTCCTTACGCTGCACCGGGGAAAAGACCTCTCGCCTGTGATTAAATTACCTACAAGCCACTCCCGACATCGATATATATATATATTTTTTTTGTGTTTGTTATAAAAAAAACAGAATTTATGATTTTTTTAATAACATGAATGATCTATGAATTTTAATCAAATATGTAATATTATTACTAAATTTTTAATTTATGTAATGTGATCCATAAACTTTGACTTAAAAGCACTGTTATCTATAGAATTTTAATTTGTTCAATACAATGCCTAAACTATTGATTTATGCTTAATATAGTCCACGTACTATATGAAAATGTTTTAAAATTCAAGGAACATGTTGAACATTTGATTAAAGTTCGGATATTATATCGAACAAATTAAAATTCAAAAACAAAAAATTAGAGATAATTTGTGTCATTTTCCCTTTTATTTTCCCTTAAATACAATCATTTTCAAACTTTTTTCATAATTCAACAAACAAAAAAACTATTTTTTATAATTCACTACTTTTCCAAATATATTTCCTCTAATTGATAGTCTATGCTTCCGACGTCATAGTTTTCATATATTAGCAGACTTTCTAAATTTAACTCAATATATTTGTTGACACTTGTGATCAATAAACTAAAAAAATTAAGCACAATTCCAATTTACAAGACAAATTGTGGCTTCCCGATTGAAATGATCAAGATGTTAAAAACTAATCTTTCTTTTACCTAATTCATATTTGCATCCCTACCTATCAATTAGCAATTACTTTCTGAAAACCCCGTGAAATTGGTGGGTTTGGTCGAATTGGAGTTAGGTAGAATATGGTTTGACCCAAAATAAATCTATTTAATATGTTTTTACTCATTTTTTTTTGAAATACAAATCTAGTGACTAATACCAATACCATATTTGACCCTATCCATATTATTAAAATACTTTCATATTCAATTCGATTTACAAAAAAAACTCATGTCCAAATTGAGTGAAGAGGATGGAATAAGTGAGCGCGAGATCGAATAAAGGCAAAAGAGAACAAGAAAATAATAAGTTGTAAATCCATTTATTGAATATAAATAACTCATTAAACGACTTAACCCATCATAAATGAATTAAGAAATTGGTCTATAACCCATTTTGACAGGTCGACTTTCCAGATCAATATACTATTTTCTCCATAGGAATTACTTAACTACAAAATAAAAATGGAGAGGAGGACATCATAAAAACCAAAAAAAAAAAAAAAAATAAAAAAACGTGGGGAAAGAAAGGCATTTTGGTAATTAACCGGAAACCCCAAGGGCGCGATGGACCGGCCACCGTCCATAAGCACGAACGCTATATATACACAAACCATTCCGATTCGCCCACAGATATAACGCTCTTATTAAAGCCGCCCACGTCGCCCAAGTCCCTCGCCGTCCATATCCCTCCGCGTCCTCTCCACCCCGCACTCGCTCCCGTCACCAACCTCCCCCGCGCGTCGCCGCCACTCGCGAGGGTCTACACCAGCCGCCGCCGCTCCGCCGCGAACACCCCGCCGGTCCCGTCTCCGCCCGATCGGTCTCGCGAGGAGGTACGATCGATCGCCTTCGCCGTCGTCGCGGCGATGTGATAACTTCGGGGTTTTTTTTCTTTCCCCTTTCTGATTTGGTTTTTTTTTTGGGGGTTTCGCAGGAGCCGAGTTGAACATGGAATCGGCCGCAGCGACAGCGTTCCGGTCGTCGACGGTCGGCGCGTTGAGGCCGTCGCCGTGCGCGTCTAGATCGGCCGTCTTGGCGGCCGACGGGCCTGGCTTCGTGCGGCTCGGCGCCGGACTGCCTGCCCCGTCGAAGGTATATCTTTTTTTTCCCTCGCCGGTTTCGTGTCTGTCGCTTTCGAATTCGTTTGAACCCGGTCGATGGATATGGCTTGCGATTCTGAGAGTTCTGCTGGTCGCATGAGATGTCCGGATCTTTAATTTATTCGATTCTGCGGTTTTGGTTTCTTGGTGAACTTTTTTCAAACAGGTCAGATGCTTTGGTAATGTCTTTTGGCTCGTGTTCCCTTGCGTTCTCTTTTAGGGGCGGCTGCACATGTTTTTTAGCTGGGGTTTGTGGAGCGGTGTCTTAGATACGATGGAAAAAAAATTCAGTGAAATGGGTGCTGTGGAGGAATATTTCTGGGGGAAAAGCTCAGGGCCTGTTTGGTTACGTTGTCATTTCAAGCTTTCGAATTTTATAGCTTCTATCCTGCAATATACTTATCAAGTGGCTCGGGGAAACTTCGAGTTTATATTTTGTCTACATATCTCCGAATGGAAATGAATGTTCATGATCTGTATTGGACTTGTGGATGGAGCTTTGTCAAGATTGTTACCTCAAGCTTCTGGTTTCTCTACTGCTAGCTTATTGCTTCTTTAAGTTAGTGGGATATTTAACTCTTGTACTGTGGATGCCGACAATTCCAGTTGTTTCACAATCAGCTGGAAAGAGCTGATGTTACAGAAAGGACATTTATGCTTTGAAGTTCGTTGTCTGATAGTGTTTTCCTTTTGCAAATTTGTGCTGTCTGAACACTTATTGTGGTTATAATATGATGTGTCGGTATTTTGACCTGTTCATTTCATTGATCGAGTGATGTATGGTGGCAGCATTACACTTCTAGTCTTCGCTCAAGGGCAGGTCATAGGAGAGTGGCAGTGGGAAGCAGGAGATGTATGGTTAGAGCGTCGGCTTCTTTTGAATCGGCAGGTTCTAGCGCTCCTATTGCACCGCTTAAGCTGGAATCACCCATTGGGCAGTTTCTATCCGAGATCTTAGTGAGCCATCCACATCTTGTGCCTGCTGCAGTTGAGCAGCAGCTTGAACAGCTCCAGACCGACCGTGATGCTGAGACAAAAAAGGAAGAACCTAATGCTTCTGGTACAGAGTTGGTTTTGTACAGGTTAGAAGAACATTACTCTCGATGTATTCAGGTAAGGCATGAAAATCTTTTCAAATGCTAATAATTTATATTATTTTGGTCCATCAGGAGAATTGCTGAGGTAAAGGCTAACGAAAGGAGAACGGCTCTGGAAGAGATATTGTATGCATTGGTAGTGCAAAAATTCATGGATGCAAATGTATCCTTGATTCCATCCATAAATTCTTCTTCAGAACCTTCAGGTCGAGTTGATGGTTGGCCTATTCAAGAAGAGATGCTTGAGCAGCTTCACTCTCCCGAAGCCTATGAGATGATCCAAAATCATCTGGCTCTCATTTTGGGGAATCGCATGGGTGATAGTAGTTCCGTTGCCCAGATAAGCAAACTCAGGGTTGGACAAGTCTATGCAGCGTCAGTGATGTATGGGTATTTCCTCAAGCGGGTTGACCAGAGATTTCAGCTTGAGAAAACAATGAAAATTCTCCCTAGTGCGTCCAATGATGATGAGGTTAATAATATTCAGCAAGTTGTTGGAGAAGACAGAAAGCCAGACACTGGAGATGATACTTTCCAGACGGTGCAGTCCCATCCTGAAGTTTCATCGTGGTCTGGCGGCGTGAGCCCTGGGGGTTTTGGTAGTGGAATAAAACCCTCCAGGTTGCGCACCTATGTGATGTCTTTTGATGGAGAGACACTTCAAAGATATGCAACAATTAGATCGAAAGAAGCTGTGAGCATCATTGAGAAGCACACGGAGGCCTTGTTTGGAAGACCCGAGATTGTTATAACACCTGAGGGTACAGTAGATTCTTCAAGGGATGAGCATATCAAGATCAGCTTTGGTGGTTTGAAGAGACTTGTCCTGGAAGCTGTAACTTTTGGTTCTTTCCTTTGGGATGTTGAGAGCTTTGTTGATTCTAGATATCATTTTGTGACAAATTGAAGCATGTTTGCTGGCGATTGTGCTAGGCCAGAGCCGATGAAGCATGTCTGTACATATGCATGGGACTGTTCTTGCTAAGGATGGAGGAGAGTCAAATTTGGTACTAATGCAATCACTCATCCGGTCGTCTCTTTGGAAACTACCTTCTCCTTTGAACCTCAAATATGTTATGGGAAATGGTCTTCATATGCATCTGAAGTTGATGATCAATTATTTTGCTGGTGATTGAGAAGCCGAAGAAATTCAAAGTCCAGGGGGAAAAATCAATGTCTACTTCTGATAGCTTAGGAGGAGAATAACTTGCACATTTGTGATGACTTTGTCGTTGAAATAAACTTGCTGAGTATTAGTTAAACAGCAATATGTTGGGAGTGTTAGTTTTTAGGCCAAAGCAGGTATAAGTTGCAATGAAGGCTCCAACATGGTACTTGAAGGATATGCAAAAGTTATTGTCTACTAAACTTTGCAAAGATGGTATCTACCCCCTTGTTTTTTGTCATTGTTTACTAATGACACAGAAATTCTGTCAGTGTTCAGTGACCACTTGCTGACATTCATGTGCGTTTCCATGAATAATGCATCCATATGATATACTGAACTCTTGCCTGGTAGATTGATCACTAGCTACTTTGTTATACGTGTCTGCTAAAACACCAAGTGCCATAATTTAATGTGTGATCACGAGTTTATCACTGTCTCATGCTGATAGAAACTCTTTCACCGAGTTAAATAATGGGAAGAGGAATTTTTTCTCTCTCATGATATTTAATATTTGTGGGATGGTCCCTTTACCCTGCTAGATGTTTGAGATTATTAGCGGAAGAGGTGCCTCCTGGTCTGTGGTTTGCATTTTTGTTTTGTAAGTTAGTTTGCTAAGTTGGACATACGAACCGTTTCACTTTTACTGGAGGAACTTGGCTAGTGAGCAATTCATAATGACCGAGCAAGTTTGGAGAAATTTAGATGATATCTATCTTGCCGTAAATGCTACGGAACAAGAATTTAAGGTAAGCTTGAGTAAGTTGCAATTCATAAGATGGATAGCGCTGCATACAACTAAGGCATGCGGACGAATTAGTTGGATGATTTAGTTAAGCTATTTACTTCTCTGTAAATGTCTACATTGTTGGCCCGCAATGTAGAGGAGGAGGCTTAAAAAGAAATCCTCAATAACAATGTCTACCTGCCTCTTCTGCCTTGACCCCGCCTTCTATGCATTTCTACCTCCTGGAGAGACCTTTTGTGTGCTAATGGAAGGGGCTTCTTTTGTTATTTTCATGGAAAAGGCAATCTTTTTGGTGGTGGTTGCTTAACAATGCAATACCGAAGGTTTAAATGTTTGTTACTACCGAATAAGTGAATGTTGACTTGGTGCCTAGGGATCTCGCTGAAGAATCTGCAGCGGGATTCGGTTGTTGGGACCTGAAAGGCTAAAACGGGTGAACTTTCAAGCGCGCCTGTTTGGCGATGTAATTTACTTTGATGCATTGGTGAAAGTCGGTTCTGGTAGCACCTTTTAGGTCTGTAGATCTTGGCTACTTCGAGACAAATTGAACGAGCCCCAAATTTTTTTATCAAGTTTAACAAGAAATAGGAAGCACTAAGAAGATGAATCTGTCAAATGCAACTCGACATCGATTGTGAGCGCCTACCGTAAAAAGCTATAACCAGTGTCACGCCTCCTCCGGGGGCTCGAGTTGCCAAAACTCAGCCCGACGATATCCGAATGAAAACGATACAGCCACAAACCTACTTTGGCAGTTGCAGTAGCACCACTTATTTTCTTTGATTTGTCATTACTTATCTCCATCACTTCCGATTATGCAGTTTGTTCAAAGCTTATTCTCAATTTTTGGTAGAACATTTGATGTTTGTTCTGGGACATCGTAACAAGTTGTGTCGTTTGGAAGTTAAGAAAGGAGCTCTAGTATCAGGAAAGGACAGTCTTGCCAAACAGCATGCAAACGAAGCAAAATACAAAGCCATTAGCTCTTGCATGAAGACGACGGTACAAGGAACCGCAACATGGCGTCTGTCTCTCTTTCTCTCTCTCATCGTTGAGTTTCGAGGAAACTTCATCTTGTTGCATTCGGAATGCACGACGTTTTGGATCGTATTTGGTCGAATCAGCCAAGAAAGTTCAAAACCGAGCTGTCCAAGGAAGAAGCTAAGGAAGGTTCCTTGCGGTCACGGGGCTCACGAAATTGCACTTGCTGACGCGTCGACGAGATGAATCTAACAAACACAACATTGCAGCACGTATCGGGTTCAATTCAAAATCCGGTTAATTTCATCCAATCATGCTATGGAAGATCATCGGCCTGTCAGTGCACGAGTGCTTGAACACGGACTGTTAGATCGAATAGATCTCATGTAGGGTCGATGGATGCAAATTGTTGACATACATTATATTTCCATGCAGGTGGACCGATAGTGAATTTCGATTTGTGTTATTCGTTTCAGCTTTCACCACACAAAACGAATCAGCATTTTTATTCTAGCCAAATATTCGATTTAATTTTCCGACATCGCGTAACCTCTGCTAATCGAATCACCCCAAAGCTTTTCATTAGATAAGGCACATTAGGGCCCATACTGATACATGATGGTGCCTCCAATCGAGACTACAATTGAAAAGAAAGGTCACTAAACTCTGTACAAAATCAAAGAAATGGCCAGCACCTTGCCACCCAATCCTAACCCATCTCCGGTCTCCAACTACAATGCTAATTGCTAGCTCATGTGCTTCCCTGTGAGAGCTGCTAAACAAATTTCTCCCTTTCAATTCCTTCAAATTTCATCAATCTTGCCAATGTTTCCTGCAAGGAATGATCCCTCAAATGGGTATCTCCCTAGATGGCAGAGTGATGCTGCTTCGGCGCGTTCCATGTGTGCAAGACCTCGCCGAAGACGTCGTAGAAGACGATCTCCGCGTTGGACTGAGTCAAGCGCACCGACATGAACCCTTGCCCGTCGTAGAAGAAGCTCACGTTGCCTCTGTTAGCATCTTTGACGTCGCCCCTCCATGCTTTCGACCCTGCTCCGCTTGTTAGGAATTGTATCGGGCTGCACAATGGAAAGAGAATGTACCATCAGCTACCAATTGGTCGTGCACATCTTTGCACAGTGAACTTTGATTGTATGTTGATTACCTTTCGGCGTCCCCGATGCGTTGGAGGCAATGGTCGTGGCCGTTCACATAGAAGTCGACGCTGTTCGCCTGAAATTCAGGAACAAATTTGAAGCTTTAGATTGGATTTCAGCAGCAGAAAACCCTTCCATTGCTGGATTAGCGAAAAGATAAAGCTGCTTTGGAACTTTGATTTACCCGAAGAATCGGGAGGACATGCTTGATGAGCTCTTGAGTATCGCCGTGGTGACTTATGCTTCGGATGGCATGGTGGCCGACGACAATCTTCCACTTTGCGGTTGATGCCTTGAGTGCAGATTCCACATCCTACACAAACGGATCAAATCGAGACTCAGATATGCCGTCAAATGTCAACGAGTACTGGCTCAGCTATCAAGTGAGCTCTGAATAAATTGATTACTTGATCTTAATGAAGTCTGTCTTAAATCGATTACCTTAAGCAGGTTGGCGATGTAAGACTTGCGCGATTTAATGCCGCGCCAATCGTAGGTATGTCCCTCGGAATCGGTGAAGTAGGATTTGACAAAGGGGGTGGTGTCCAAGAAGAAGATCTCGACCAACTCTGGGTGAATCAAAAGAAGCAAATCATCAAGGTTCTAAATTCATGAATGTGTTCATTACATGAGAACAAAGCCAAGCTGAAGCTAGGTGATATTGGAGAACCAAAAATGTCACGAAGCATATGAAATCAACCTGCATTGACAATGAAAGACCTCAAACAGAGCCACCTCCTATCAATTCTTCTCAGGACAGGGCTCAGCTGTGCCTCTGCATCTCCTCTGTAATCATGGTTCCCCAGCACTGCAAGAGGAAATCCCCCAAAAAAAAAAAAAAAAAAAAATTCATAATGTTAACAAGAAGAAAATAATTAAAACTAAATTGACCATCTTGATACAGAGGAGGTGCTGAAACTCACCGCTGTACCACTGTTTCTGCAAGCTTTTGGCAGTGTAGATGTTGGTGAACGACTCTTCAAAAGCATGGTCAAGTTCACCAGTCAAGCCATTGTCATAGAAATTGTCTCCCGTCGATACGACGAAGTCTATGTCCAGCTTCTCCCAATCCTCCCCATCTGCACCAAACCATAAAAATCACATCAAAAAATGTATTTTTAATATATGGTATTTCAATGTAAAAGTAATGACCTGTCATTGGGCTGTAACCCAACTTGGCCAAAAAGGAAAAGAAAAAAAGAAAAAACCGTCGTGTTTTGTCCTCCAAAGTCAGAGATGGAACGTGATGGTGGAGTGCAACAACCAGCAAATTGAATGGGCGTTACGAAAAGAAGCAGGGCAAAAATAATATTAAACTGAATTTGCAGTTGGTCTTTGAGAGAGAGAGAGATGGGAACCACTCTCTTCCATGGAAAAAAAAAAACTAAAAAAGGTAATGAAAAAAGTGAGGCTACGATGATTAGGCATAAACCCAGAAGCCATGTTCTGGAGAACTCCAGGAAAGATCGAACCTTTTTCCATGTTTCAGTAGGAAAAAGAACGTAGACACCGACTTCCATCATCTGACCAAGTTGCACCAGAGAGAGAAAGAGAGAGAGAGATGGTGGTTTTCTTACCTGGAGAGCCACTCGAGATTGGTTGTAATCCCCGCGCCGTCCCCAGTCGCCCACCACCAGGAAGCTGAGCGATCCGTCCGGCTTCACGGCCTGCTCGAACCTCTGGAGCTCTGCATGAACCGACGCCGACGCCAGCGCCAGAACCAGCACAACGCCACCCACAAGAGCCATGCTTCTTCTGTTGCAGAGATCAACACCCATCTCTCTCTCTCTCTCTCTCTCTCTCTAAGGCTAGTTTCTTATCTATGTATGAAAGGAAAAGGAAAAGGCTCAAACCAGAGAGAAGGAAGAAGAAGAAGAAGAAGAAGAAGAAAAAGAAAGAAGGAAGAAGAAGATCCAACAACACGTTGAATATAAGAAACTGCTCTCCCTTCTCTCTCTGTCTCTCGAAAATGAAAACGACCCCTTTTTATAATTTCTTTTGGGTGTTTTTTCGACATTAAGGGAAAGGGAATGGCTTTTTATAGAACAAAAAAAAAAAAAAAAATCTGGCCCCATGTAAATAAATTTTCTCCCATTTTTCTTTTTCTTTCCCCAGATAGTCAAATTATTTGTGGGAGATAACCAAACACCCATCATCAACCAGTGACTTTTCTTTGGCCCCAAAAAAAAACCTAACAGTCAAACTAAAACATCCATTCCTACCCCCCAAAAAATAAAATAAAACATCCATTATCTATGAAAAAAAAAAATAAAAAATAAAATCAGACCCGCCAATCATACTTCACCGCGTTTTGGCACCCACTATTCATTATTTTTTTGAACATTTAGATACTATTGAATGAGCGATGCCTACATAAATTTCAATTAAAATTTTGGGTCGACGAGAATCATCAAAATGCTCATGTCGGTGAGGCGACATTGGAGTCTACATTGGATACCTACCTCGAAATGACTTATTTTTCAATCTTACTTAAACGTCATCTTGAGCTTTGTTATTGATTTAGGCTCACTTTCTTAATTTGATATATCTAAAAATACTATTTCACCAAAAACCTTTCCTTATCATTAGTAATGTGCTGTAGATAGACCTATTTAAATTTAACATCTATCCAAAGAAAGAATATTTACCAAATTTTGTATTACCTCCTCCGTTTTTTGTTTTTTGGGGATAAGATAACAAAGGAACTTGCCTTTTCTTGTCATTTCCATCTTCGGCTCATTATTTTCTTTAAATGAATTGGTAAATCCGCGGCGGGAATTTATTGAAAGGAAGCTAATGCTCTCTGGTCCTACAGCTTTACTTAAATAAATTAAAAAAATAAAAAAGACATCCAAGAGAAAATTTAGGATGTTGGGGTTAGAAGTGGGCATTTGATAAAGAAAATAAAATTTAAATAAATTTTTTTTTATTTATCGTGGCATTTTTGAAAAAGAGAAAAAGAAAGAAAGGGGTGCTGGCATTATTAACAAAAAGAGAATAATGCGAATATGCCGTGGAATCAAATGGAATTTCCGATATCGGATAATGGAATATTCTGAGGCAGATCCGTACCAGGGGTCCAGTCCGCTTTGGGAAACGGTGGGTTGTCTTCTCAAAATTGCCAATTAAAACCCAAGTGCCAAGTGGTTGTCCCAAAAAAAAAAAAAAAAAAAAAAAAAGAGGTTAAACTGAAAATACCTAATTTATAAAGCACCCTTTATTTTGAGAAAAACAACAAATTTTGGAAAGCATCTTTATAAAATAATTATTTATATTACTTAAAATAATTAATCAATGAAATTATTTTTATTATCAGTAATGATTTACATTTAAATATTTTCATGATAAGCGATAACTTTTAGGAAAGTTTTTCCATGAGCTTGGAAATAATAAATGTTGAGAAATAGTTCTCTTACTAAATTATAATAGCAAGTGGCTCCTATTGGTTTATCATTGTTGTCCAAAAATTTTAAAAAAAATGCTGCCACCTATTGGTGGCCAATGACAATGGCCAACATGACAAGCATATATGTGCCAACTTCAAATAAATGATATTAAAATTATTTTTTTTTTTTCAGTTTTCTTTACGTCGTCTACCGCTACTTTTCTTTTCCTTTTTCCTAAACTTTTTTAAATATTTTTTTAACATTTTTATATACATCAAGAGGAGGGTGCATTATAAGTGGTCTATGTATTGAGTTAAAGGGGTCATTTCCACAAGTTGCTCGAGCTTAACAACCGATGTTTCAGTTTCGAGAATTTCTAAAAATGGATCAACTCGATTATGCAAATGCAACATCTTAAAAATAAAAGAAGGGGAAAATTGTACAAATAGTTCGAGAATTTTGGCTCAATATGCAACATCATCCTTAGACTTTTAATTTGATTAATGTGATCCATGAACACTTAGTACGTGTTCAATGCAGTCTTTGATTTACTCAAACAAAAAATTGGACATTATTCAATAATATAAATTATTATATGTTGAGTTAGATATTAAAAAATGATAAGCCATAGATCCATCTTCTTATCCATCTACTTGAAAAAAGGAAAAAAAAAAATCAAGGCATTAACATGTTCACCATTTGATGACGTGAATAATTATATCATGATTTATGATTAATATCTTACTTGGACAATTCACATATAACTTTTTTTTGTTGTCTACCATTCAAACTTAATGTATGGGTAGTCACATCATTAAATTTTGTTAATTTGTATTTAATGGAATGATGACATTGGATTTTTTCATATAGCCTAGAGACTAAATGAACATTTATTAATAGTTCATAGATCACGTTGAATAGATTAAGGATGGATTTGGTTCGGCTTTGCAAATGAACCTTGGGGAAATACAAATTGCGTTTGATAAAAAATCCTTTACAAAGCTACTTTGCAGTATTTGGTAAAAAATTTCTACAAAGGATTGTTGGGTCTAATTTTTCTTTTTTATTAAAAAATAAACCTTTTGGTGAAGGGTTAAAGTCGCCAGAGAGCCAAAGGTGATGGTGGTTGCCGCCTGGGGTGTGCAACCCTCGCGAGGTGGTGACCATGGGTGTTTCGACCCGAGTGGTCGATTGGGGTTGTGTGACCTCAGGTCTGGTTGTTGGGGTTACGCCACCCTAGAGGATCATCACTAAGGTCACGCGACCCCAAGTGACGAGGCTTGAGGTTGCGCAACCCAGGTGATGAGGCTTGAGAACATGCGACCAAGGCGATCATCATGTTTCTGCCCTTGCTAAAAAAAGATGAATAGTAATGAGGGGCAAAACCGAAAATTAAGGAATTGGTGAATGTAGTTTTAGAAGAAGAAAACTAGTTATAGTATTAGGCTTTCAACTTTCCCAAGACCAGCTTCAGAAAACTTGGAAAACTTGCCAAACACTCCACTATTTTCCCAAGGGCTTTCAGCCTCAAAACCCTTTGGAAAAGCTAAACCAAACGTAGTATAAAAATTGAATCAAAATTTAGGGAAATGGTTATGTGGTTTTTGGGCTCATTTTGCTCTACAAGTACACTGGGCATAAGCGAGGGAGGCTCACTAATGTGCATCTGAGCCAGAGTTCATGTCGGACAAAGCCCAATAAACTTATAAGAAGTGGAGTATCCTTTTGAATTTATCTCTGTGTTTGTCCGTTCGTCTGCGTCTCTTGGAACGGAAGTCCATGTCCGTTTGGAATTAACTACAACGGTCCATCCAAACTAAGGTCGCAACAACGTGCACGTTTGCTTCGTCATCATCTTCGAGTCCCGATTCGTGTTCAAACGAGTGACCCGACAGCGCCCGCTCAAGCACGCTTTGCGGAATCATTGTGGTCGGAGTCGTTCTGGAAATCGAGAGTTCCTTTATCTGGTAGCCAAATGCGCGCCCCTGCCAAGGCGGCGTGATTAACGGGCTCGGCGACAGGTAGGCCCAGAAACGATGGCCCATATAGATATTGTGGGCCGGATATCTAGCTCAAACATAAAAGGCCCATGACGAAGCTCCCATGTTTATGATCCACATCATGGTACAGAGGGAATCCGGACAGAGTCGAGAACTGTATGTCATAGTATTCTCTCCACCTCTTCATCAGCACGATTGAACGAAAAGAAAGAAAGAAAGAGAGAAAGAGAGAAAGAAAGGACGAGAGAGACATTGAATTGCTTTGTCGACATTGGTTATAATCGACCCTCCCCTACTTATATTATTGGAAGATAGTGACAATCAACCATTAACGTTTCAATTCGACAATAAAATACCACAAGCCTAATCGATAGGCCCTAGTGAATTTAAGGTTCTTCCAGTCTCCAGACAGCTTGAAACCACTAGAGTTGGCCTCTTTTTCTCTATCGCATGCTATGAGAAAATTACTAAAATGTCCCAAACCTATTGCAATTATAAACTTTTTTTTTTAACCAATTAAATTCTTTTTTTTTTGCAATTGTGTCAATTCAATTCATCCGACCAATTTTGGTTGGCCAATGTTGATGTGGACACCGGCCGTTTGATCAATGCTAATCAAGCAATTTTTAAATAATATTTTATTTTTTTTCAAATTTTTTATTTTGTTTTTGTTTTTCCTTTTGTTTTTTCTCTTCTTCCTCATTTGACTTCTTTTCCCCATAGTGGTTGACGAGGAAAAGGAAAAAGAAAAGAAAAAGAAAAAGAAAGATTAGTAAATTTATTTTTATTAAAAAATTGCCACGATAGTGTTAATCGACAAAAATGGCAAGACGACTAGTGTCCATGTTAGCGTCGGCTAGTCAAAATTGGCTGAATAGATTGAATTGGTACAATTGCAAAATGTTTAAAACTGAATTGGTAAAAAAAAAAAAAGTTTAGGATTGAATTAACATAATTGCAATAAATTTATAATTTTTTTGATAATTTCTCCCATGCTTACACAAACAACGCCAAGGGTGCTCTGCTCTAAAAGGTATTGGTCTCTCTTTGTTACACTCAAAGATAGACAATAGATATTGAGGATTTAAGCATCAGGAGTTCATCTTAGGACAAATTCAAGGGCCTTCTTTATCCTTCGTGCAGTATATTGATCCGGAGAGTCTGCTATTGGCAAGTCAATAATCCAAACCATCACCTCTCGCCCCACCTCATTATTGAAAACTGAACTTCGATACTTGCATGTCTGTAGGTTTGCGCACGGACCGAATGACTCATATAATCCCTCAGACAAAATCGGAGACAGGCTCACCCCACGTCCTTTACTACCTAGGTTTAAGACATGCGCCCTTCGTCTAGGACTCAGTGCAGATGGGAGCGAGCTGTGCTGATAACGAGAAGATGATGAATCTCGCCAGCACGGCTAGGGAAAACTCAACATCGGTGAACAGGAGAAGGAGGGAGGAGGAGTAGAAGGGCTAGTGACTGAGTCAAAATGGGGGAGCAGCACGAGACGTAGGCGAGATGATAACAGTAGGGAGTGCCCATAGAGAAACCCCAAAGAACTGGACAGGTCCCCTAATAAATCCATGCAGGGCAATGTCTCCATCCATCTCAGTTTCACAAATCTCATCGTCGGTTTTGACGTGAAAGCTCATTCACAACCCCACTTTGCACTTTGCACTCATCCCTTTGAGTCACTTGATGCTGACACCTGTATATTTTTCATTCTTTTCCTTACTTTTTGTTTAAAATTTTTTTAAATTTTTTTTTGGCAATCGGGTGTAGAGATCGATGGGAAAAAGGGAAAGGGGGAGCAAAACCCAAAAGTCAAAAAGACTAAAAAAGGAGGGAAATAAAGGCAAGAGCCCAAAAAGAAGAAAAAAAAAAAAAAGGAAAAGGAGAAAGAACAGCAATTTCACCTTAAAGAGCGACAAGAGGCTATCAATCAGTAGCCCCTCGATAGCCCTTCTTTCCTGTGTCAAAAAGAAAGCCTTGGAATTGTTGATAAAGTCTCTCTCTCTTTCTCTCTCTCACATCCTTCAATCATAAAGCCATCGATTGCAAAATCATTTCTTCCCTCGTTTACTGATGGGGTTCCTGTGCTAGCTGCATGCTCGGTTGGACTTATCCGCTCTTCCTTTTACCTTCCTGTCCTCCTCCCTCTTGTGTATTTGCAGACATGGCGCTAATTCCATGGAGTGTTGCTTTTTTACACAGTTCGTATTTATTTAATTTGTCCTCCCTCTTCTAATACTTTCTGCGTAGCTTCTGTTTTCAAACTGGTGTGCTTCGGCCAGCTATATGCTCCTCCTCCTCCTTTCTTTCTTTCAACATTATAAATGAAGTGGTAGGTGGATAGAGTTATATGAGTTGACCACAGTGTGATTTTGTGGTTGTTGAATTTGACTAAAAGCTAGAACCAATTTGACTTAAAAGAGCTTGAGTTGGATCCCAGTGATTTTGTGGTTGTTGAATTTGACTAAAAGCTAGAACCAATTTGATTTAAAAGAGCTTGAATTGGATCCCAAACATCTGGAGTGGGCGAGATAATTTAGAGCACGCGATGACACGATTTGGACATCCTAAATCAGATGGCTAACATCCCAAATATGTGGCGAATTAAGGCAAGCTTCTGTGGGTTTGAATCGGATTATTCGGATGTTTTTAGAGAAGCATCACAAGAAATTAAGAGACAAAATATTTTCTTAATTATTTCTTGTGAGGCTTATTCAGGGGTAATCGAGGTTGTAAATCCTCGTGAGTGAGTGAGAATGAGTGTGAATGAGTCATTGCAATTTCCTCTTTACAGATTATAGCGGAGTAATATCATCGATCTCTCTTCGTGGAGTAGACACACCGTTGAACTATGGAAATTTGTCGAGTCGGGTTTATTTCTACCTTCATTCTCAAGTGAAATCTTAGTGTCTACGTTGGGAATGGTTTTGCCATTTCGCTTTTTGCTTATACTTTTCTCTTTTAGTATTTGACTTGCGTATGGATTAATTCTTTTAGCCATGGCGGGCAATTGAAAAAGTACCCTTTTCATCAATTTGAATAAGTCGAATTAAGCACTTGTAATTACTTATAATTTTTTCCAAAAGGCTAAGCTGTCATTAAGCTAGTCCTATATATAGATTTGGTTCATTTCTTAAATATTCGTTCCTCACGTCAGTTGAGCCTCCTACGCGACATATATAGAATGGACATAATTATAGGCATAGCCACGATGACGTGGAAGTCAGGGAGGAATCAGCTGAAAGATAATAAGATACAAGGGGTTTTTCGGATTTGAATTGAGCCCTAATACCATATTAGTCAAATCGTTTGGTCCAATAGACATCTAGCATATCTCTCAACAATTACAATGCATTTTAACGTTGTACGAGCTAGAGCAAATATTCATGAAATGCCCGGTATGGTCCAAAGTCGGCTGCAAATACTTTATGATTGCAAATTTTCAATAAAGAAAAAAAAAGTGATGGAGCCTATCATCATCCATATTTTTGTAAAATCAAGATATTTGGCATGCCTTTTACATATTACATCACATATACATAGGTATGATCACAA
The DNA here is from genome assembly GCA_014182565.1 of Eucalyptus marginata. NCBI lineage: Eukaryota > Viridiplantae > Streptophyta > Magnoliopsida > Myrtales > Myrtaceae > Eucalyptus > Eucalyptus marginata. The sequence continues at coordinate 6,895,816 of CM024592.1, forward strand.
GCCTTATGAGAACCATGTATACATAAGCTTTAGCATTGAAATTTTTTCTCCAATCTTTTGGTAGGAGCTGTTGTCAAACATTTGTCTCATCTTGGGATTACGATCTCGAATGACATAAGCAACACAAAAACAAGCCACATTTGTCACACTAATCACCGTCTTTTTCCTCAATATATAAACTACGAAATTCGTGGTCAAGAGCAAGATTCCCCATTTGGTAGTTTAAACACTAGAGCGTCATAATCACTGCTATTCCATTTGCTTGTTGTCTCCATAAAAAAAGTTGGTGGACGAACCAAGTTATTTGTAATTAAACAAGTGTTTACATCGGTCGATATGCTTATATCAGCAAACGCCCCAATTCAACTTGTTTAATGCCCAATATTTCCCAACCATATCTCACCATAAGAACCCCAAGCATCGAAAGAGATTTCGATTATCATTCTTTTGTTGCATTTCCAATACGTCAAGGCAGTAGATGAGAATCTGCTGAAGATGTCTTTCTTGATGGATTCAACCGAGATGAAATCAAGTGAAATATCTTTTCACATGATGCGATGAAGAAAATATCTTATTAACATATGTTTTGAAGACACTCCAGATAATTTTAGTGCAACCGATTCACTTGTTGTAAGAAATTAAAACAGATGAAAAGCATTTTTTTTTATGTGCCGGCCACAATGATAAGTGTCTCCAGGCATTTGTACTAGTTCACTATGTACATCATTAGAAATGATTCGATTTTCAAAATAGTGGTAACACGTAACAAGAGAAGTAGACAATGTTCAATGTATCGAAAGCCGAGTCTTCTGATTGATGGTTGACAAGCATCTCTTGAACACTCGTTCACGACATCATTTTTCTTTTCTTTTTTGGAGTACAGCGAGTATGGTATGGTTGCCGGCCTTTGGATCTAGAAGCAAATCCACCCCCATTCAAAACGGGGTGTCTCGGATTGGTCAGTCAATTAGGTCCACCAAATAACTTTTCGAACATAAGTGCCTTAATCGAAAGGGAACCCTAAGATTATTCAGCAATAAAAACGAGGGAGGGAGCAAGTTTCGCGGGAGCCTTCACTCGGAAGGTGGAGTACAATAAATAGGAGTGTGCGGCAGCTTGAATGTCATAGGACTCTCAACGGATGCCGAATCAGTGAGGTGTCATGTCACTATTATTACCCCTTCTTCTTCTTCTTTTTATTCCATAATTCCATTCTTTCTTTCTTGCTTTATTTATTTCTTCTTCTTCTTCTTCCTCCTCCTCATTCGGTGTGCAATTCAATGGAGGGCAAAAGGGAAACACAGGCAATTAAAGTCACTGCAGGTAATCCTAGTTTTCTGCTTTAGCTGACCGACGTGGGAAGATTCAAAACCCTAGCAGTAGCTACAACTACCATGTTTAAAAAAAATAAAAAAAATTCAAATGTTCTTATTCAACAGCTTCGAATGTATTTGACCCTCAAAAAAAGAAGAAAACAAAAAGAAAAGAGGACCTGACACAGACACATTATTTTTACTGAGGATGGCCATGATTTTATCAATGATGGAATTGGGGAGCCGAGCACGTTACCTCCGTAATTGTAGTGAACATGCCGGCGAAATTCAATTCTATTCCCACATCGGTTCATGGTGACAGGAACTTGTAGTTTGTTTGAATTCCATGTGTAAAAAAATTAAGCAGAGGAAAAAGGAATGATTCATCGTAAAAAAGAAGGTAAATTTACCAAAATTCGCTCTCCGTTCTTCTTTATAGACTCTCAACTATCTTATCCTTTCTAATATAGAATAAATTATCTATTTCTTATATTTTCAGATAAATATCATCTTCCTTTTGGTTCATACAGCGAATAATACTAGCTTAACAAGTTTTTAAATACTTGATTTCCTTTTGCACACCTTGGGCGAAAAAGTCGGCAGATCGAGATCAAGGAAAATTGCAGAATATCTAAGTTTGAGTCATGTCTACTTAGTGCACCTGTAGATATAGGCTCATTATCACAATCCTTTCAAGTGTGCCAGAAGTTTGGAAATTTCTTTAGATGATGCAACGAATGCCTAAGGCACGAATTTACTAGTGGTTTGTTCGTGATATAATTTGTGCTCGTGACCTCGTATTAAAGACAGTGTGAACAGGGTACATCCTCACAAAGCCAACATCTATTAAGAACAATGATGCCCCCAATAACTTATCCTATATCGAAATACTTCAAAACGATGCAATTGTTTTATGTGATCAAGATCAAACAAAAAAACAACACCGAACCGATATTTATCTCTTGGTCCGAGACGCGAGGGAAAAGAAAGAACACAAGCTGCAATTAATGAGTTAAAAGAATCTTCAGTAGGAATGGGTTGGAGGGAGAGGCGTTTTCACTGCCTTCTAGGCTTCTAGCAATTAAGATGTCTGCTTGGGACCTTGCAATTCGGATGAAAGGAAGAAAAGAAAGGTATAAGCATGTTCAATCCCTCTCTCTCTCTCTCTCTCTCTCTCTCTCTATTGTCGAGTCTTCTGTTTGAAATTTCTAGATGTGACACCGAGACTGGGGTTGAACTCGAGGTACATATTCAAGTCTGTGTATTTAATGCAGTTCGTGAAAAAAACAAAAGTTCGGCAGAGGAAAACGAGAGGGGTTTCTTTTGTCTTTGTGATTAGTTTATGGTTTGATTTGCCCTAGAATTTTGAAAGAAGAACAAGAACCAAATAAAGAAACAATTCTAGGGTTTTGATAGTCAATGGGGGTGCAGAGGGAGGGTCATGTGGGGATGAGACGACAATTAATGAAACGAATATATCAAATGTTAGACAATGTTTGTTGAAGGATTTAGAAGAGGAATATTTGGGAGAATGATAAGGAATATATTAGAAACTTACAAAGGTATGTGACGGAATTAGGGTTTCCTTCGGGAGCAATGGTCACCGTATGAAAGCAAACAAACAAACCTTTAAGCTCTCTCTCTCTCTCTCTCATACACACATTTAGGTCAATGGGTCCATTGAGAGATCAATATCTGGTGACAATCACACCCAACCCTATTACTTTTCTATTTAGTTGCCCCAGAAAATAATTGTACCTTCACCAAAGATGCTACGTTGCTTGTCCTCGTGATGGCCATGTCAACTCTCCTGACATGTGTCCCAGGGATCCCATATGTCAATGATGTATTAATAAGCAAGAAATTTGATTGAACCTATTACCTCTCTTTGTCACGGAGGGAGGATAAGCTTTCCTTATTGTTATTGGAGACCCAATAACCCTAATTTTGACTAAAGCATTTGAGAGAATAGTGATCGAATGCTCCAAGTTACCTTAATAACATACCAATGATCAGAAAAAAAAAACATAAAAGAGTAATATTACCAAGTTAATATATATGTATATTTTGGTATAGGAACATGGATGTACAGAAATGGTATGAAGTATAATGAGTGATGTGTCTTGGCTTTGACTGGGAATACCCTGTTCATCAGAACATCCACTTACAATCTGGCATTGTTACTAAACGCACCAAACTTTTAGCCCATTCTTACTACAATTAATATTACTTGCGTCAAATTCCGTACGCTAATTGCTAAGATGTGGCAGTCTACTAAGTGATGTTGCAAACTGCAAGTGAGCATTCAAATCAAGAAGTAATCGATGTATGTTCAATACTCAACAAAAGTCTAGCATATCACATAGTATACCGATTTTGTTAATAAACTTTAGATAATTAGCATTATTTAAAAAAAAAATTGAATACTAACAAGAGCAAGACGGAATAATTTGAGATGTGGCACAAATGGATTAAGTTCCTCATTTTAAGATTGAAAATTTGATTTAACAGGGAAATGTTGTCTATTTCGTGCATCTCTAATTATTGATTTTGTTAATGTGCAAGAGGAGCCTCAAATAAAATACTTGATACAATATGGAGAAAATGGTATACTAAGTCGGCTCAAAAGTCAATGACTTAAGTTTTTAGTGAAAGTGGGCTCAGAAAAAATGTTAACAAGCTCAGATTTGAGATTTTTTTAAGTCTATCTATAACTATATTATTAGATTTCTGTTACGTGTCTCGACAAATAACCAAGTTAACTGCATGAGTCCCCAACATGTTGTTAGTTAATGAATTTCTCAAGGGTGGGATCTTGCGGTAGATTAGCATCACGGATCCGAGGGGAGAAACCATGAGTAAGGCAGATATTGTAGTCCTTTTTTCTTCAAAATCTTGCACTACAAATTGAATAAGTTTTCACAAGAGATAATTGGTTGAACCGATTTAAAATGGGAGAATTACCAAAAAAGTCCTAAACCTATTGCAATTGTGCCAATTCGGTCATAAACTTTTTTTTTTTTTGGCCAATTTAGTCCTAAACCTTTTATAATTGTGTCAATTCAGTCCATCCGGCTAAAATTGGCCGGCCGGCGCTGATGTGGATGCCGGCGAGGGACAACCGGCCAGCAAATGCTGATGTGGTAATTTTTTAATATTTTATTTTTTTAATATTTTATTTTTTAATATATATTTTTAATTTTTTAATTCTTTTTTTCTTTTTTTTTTCTTAGCTTCTCCTTCCTCTGGCCAACTGGCGCCGGCCAAAGGTGAGGGCGAGGCCTCGCCGGATCTGGCAAGGCTCGGCCTCACCTAGTAGCTCGGCCCTCGCCAAGGCCGGGCGGGCGAGCCTTGCCGGATCTAGCGGGGGCCTCGTCCGGCCAAGGCAAGGGTCGACCTCGCTAGTGGTCGGCGAGGCTGCCATCGCCAAGGGTTGCGGCGGAGGCGGGGATAAAGAGGTTGAGGAGGAGGCGGTGGAGCAGCGGCGGCGGCGAGAACGAGGTGGGGGTGTTGCTCCAGCGGTACTTGGAAGATCAGTTGAGGCTGGTGGGATCTGTGTACGAGTGCGGGGACAATGGCGACGACAACGACGGGGATGTCGGGTTTCTTTGGCGAGGTCGACCCTCGCGACCCTCGCCTTGGTTGGGCAAGGCCTTGCCAGATCTGGCGAGGGCCGAGCTCGCCGACCCTCGCCTCTAGCTGGCGTCGACTGGCCAGAGGAAGGAAAAGGTGAGAAAAAAAAAAGAAAAAGAATTAAAAAATTTAAAAAATATATTAAAAAATTGCCACATCAGCGTTCGCCGGCCGACTGGCCAATTTTGGTCGGATGGACTGAATTGACACAATTATAAAAGGCCCGATTAAATTAGGTGGTCCTCACCTATTTTCAAAATGCTCAATGCATTTCTAGTTTTCGTGCACCATCACACAAGCTAATCCAGGGTGATTACAAAGGTGTAGCAGTTGGCAAGAATCGATCCTACACCATATAACAACGAGAATCTGTAGTTGGGTTATAGCCCAATTGCATAAGCTTTTTTAGTGAGGATGATTCCGATAACATATGTTAATATACTTGTATTTGAGCTTTGATTCGATAATCTCCCCATGGCAAAGTCACACTAGCGATTTTATATAAGTGATGATGCGACAAGAATTGGGTTGCATATTATAGGGATAGATTTTGCGTATCTTAATCAGGTTTCCATGAATGGACCGATATATTGTCTTGAAAACTCCGTACCCTGGTGCAATTTATTGCACTCCAAACACAAAATATTGTACCACCAAATGCTTCAAAGGTGAGCACAGAACGATCTAAATCTATTAAAACGCCCCTTCTTTATACGTATTACCATGGGAATATCTAGGTGAGGTCGGAGCATTTGCTATATTTACTGTCAACCCGTCTTCTGCGGAGGGAGAGGGATGCCCAGTTGCCTAACCTTATGCAGTTTTGACTATTGCACAGAGAGAGAGGGGGAAGGGGGGGGGCCAAGCTTCCTTGGTTGCAGTGTCCTTTTCTTATATATACTCTCGAGGCAGCAGGAATACTCACAGTTCCCCCTCCCAAGTCCTCCCTCTTTTCCGATCCTTTCCAAATATTTCCCATCTCTCTCTCTCTCTCTCTCTCTCTCAAAAGTCTTTCTTTTTCATTTAGCTCTCTCTTGGACCTCTCTCTCTTTCTCTCTTTCTCTCTCTCTCTCTCTCAGTCTCTCTCAGCTATAACCTTTTCAAGCTCATCATACACCATCTCTTTCCAGTAATCTGCAACTATCTCAAACCCGCCCACAAAAAAGAAAAACAAACATCGCTGTTCTTCTATTCCCAAGAAGTAGAGAAACCCAAAAAAGAGAAAGAAAAAAGAGCCAGGTTTTCAAAATTAATAGGCACAAAACAACTTCTCTCTTCTTTTCCACCCCTAGTTTTCAGCTGTGTGGGGGAGCACAAAGTGACCCTTATCTTTCTTTCTTCAGGAAGACACGGGAGAAAGCTCAAAAAAAATATTCCTAGCTCATACTTTTGATCCCTCTGTGAGCTCTAGGTTGGTGTCCAGATGGAAGAAGAGAGCTCCTTCCCTGATCTTTCACTCCACATAAGCCCCCCGAACAGTGCCCCCTCCTCGATCTGCGGCGGTGGAAACAACGAGGGGGACTCGAACTCGAGCTTCGACATTTGGCGGAGAGGCGCCGAGGACGATGACGACTATCATTATGCCCTAAAGTCCCACAGCGACAGTTCCGTTCTCAAGGCTGATGCTGCCGCGGACACCCGGCTCTCCCTATCAAATTTACCGGCCGCCGCGGTGGCTGCGAGCAACCCCTTAGAGGCGGAGAGCCCGTGGCGGAGGAGCATGATGGACACCCACAATGGTGATCATCAAGTGGAAGATTATTTCAAGAGGAGGCATGCAATTGGCAATGGAAGTCTCGGCCACATAAGCAGCGGGATGTCGCTCCTCGGTGTCTCGGACAAGCTTCGACCGATCAAGGGCATTCCCGTGTACAACACGGGCGCTTGTAACAATTCTTTCCCGTTCCCTCTGCAGGCAGATCGCGATTTCCCCAGAGATGTGATGACACCGAGGGACAATAATCCTAAGTTATCTTACAACTTCCCTCGGCCGAGCAACATCATGATGAGCATGAACAATAGTTCTAGTAGTCCGAGCAATTATTTTGAACCCACGTACGTGTTGAATTCCGGCAGCGGAGGCGGTTCGAGATTCAACGGAATAACGATGGATAATCTGAACCACAATTTCAAGTCGAGGCAGATGATGATGCAGTACGTGCATCACCACCACCAGTATGGATCATCGGGCGAATCGAACGGGTTGGTCTCGAGATTCAGGTTCGTGCCCAAGTTGCAGAGCAGCAAGAGGAACATGAGGGCTCCGAGGATGCGTTGGACTAGCTCTCTCCATGCCCGCTTTGTTCATGCCGTCGAGCTTCTTGGCGGCCATGAAAGTAAACTCTCTCTCTCTCTCTCTCTCTCTCTCTCTCTCTCTCTCTCTCATGCTGTATCTTCTTCTCTCTCCTCATCTTTTAACGAGGCTGTCTGATTGAAAGACAAGTTCTGAGAGCGTAATTGTTGGGCATGTTTTGCTTTTGGTCAATTTTTTTTTTTTTTTTCTAGGGGCTACACCAAAATCAGTGTTGGAGCTTATGGATGTGAAGGACCTAACACTAGCTCATGTGAAGAGCCACTTACAGGTATTATATATTGCTGCATTTCTTCATTACCCACTTAGTCACATTCGTCTGCTGAAATATTTTTAATTTCTTCAAGAAAAATAGCAGAATGATAAGGCGATGTTGAAGAAGAGATCAAAGCATCAAACAATCCCCTAAATAAGAAACAAAAAGAACCCAAAAATATCAGTTACTCATCTCTCTCTCTCTGAGCGTTTCTAAGGACTGCATCTCCCCCACTGGCACGGGAGTCGATGAACGTGCAGTGAATGAACAGTTGGGAGACTCTCTCTCTCTCTCTGGTCTTTCTGATACACAGGACAGAAACTGCTTTTTAGAGAGAGAGAAGAAAAAGTAGCCATCATTTCTCAATAATACAAGCAATTACTGACCTTACCAAACATCAACCTCGTGGTTAATAAACAAACCCGAGAAAAATCCAGAAAGTAGAAGCGTCTGATTTGATTTTCCTTGACTAGGAGTGGGGTTTCTTTTATGTTTTTTTTATATAGCTCCCTTCTTTTAAGAAAGGAAAAAAAATAATAAAAGGTGGACTTTTTTTCATTATCTTTTGCTCTATTCTTGGTCAAATTTTTTTGCTTTTATTCATCCTCTGTTCATTTCCTTTGTCTTGTTTTGCTCCTTTCAGATGTATAGGACTGTTAAGAATACTGACAAAGCAGCTGCTTCCTCAGGTAAACATTAAGTAGTGTCTTACCTTGTCTTAAGCTACTGTATAGGTTTAATTAATTAATTAAATAGCTACTTTATTGTTTGCCTTCATCATCAATCGTCTGAAAATTTTAGGAGACTCTTTCTCTCTCTCTCTCGCGTATTTTTAGTCACATGCACTTTCACCCCCAAGATCATATATGTTCAAACATGCACACATGCAACATGCCCAAGCACTTTCTTAAGTGCCCTAACCTCTATTCTTGTGTTCCTCCTTTTTATTTTCTTTTTAATTTTTGGAGTGGAATCAGATGGATCTGCTGATGAAGACTTTTTGCCCCCATTAAAAACATTCCAGCAAAATGGAAACCAGAGAGCTGATGGTTCTAATCTAAGTGCTTCCACTGGACATAACATGTGGACTAACAGTTCAAGGTAATGGAGAACTATCATACTTTATTCCTCTCCTTTTTTCTTTTTGGGTAATGAAAACATCATAGTTTCTGAATATGCATGTCTGCATTTGATACTTCTGATGTGAAATAAATCAACTCAATACCCTTTTCTGAAGTTTCTTTTTCTTTTCGTTTTTTCGTTTGGATGAAATGTCTTTTCTTTAACTTCAAAGTGCTGACACAGCTTTGTCTTTGGCCTTTCACCTAGCTTTCTTTTTTTCCAGTCTTTCTTGTTTTAATGTATAAGGACTTGTTCTCGGAACTAAAGGAACTTTATTAAATCATGCATGAATAATAATAAAAAAACAATGCATGCAGTTGAAGAAAAGCATATCCATCACATAGTTTCACAAACTTTTTGGCTTTTCTCTTCATTCTCCTGCAATGCCATCCAAAGTGATGATAGAGCTGCAATATAGTCTTTAGTTAATTCCCATCGTCCAAAAACCTTCAGCCATCCTTAATGCTAAAGATACTGAATTGTTGTGGCGTTTAAAGTATTCATGTGGCCACACACAATTTGTTATTCGGCCTCATTGTAGTAGTTATTCCTCGTCTATCTTTCAATATCTAATTCTAGTATGTATCATCATAACTTTCAAGATGAGATGAGATGTCTAGAAATATGGATTGAGAGTAGATCAAACCAACTCTATTTTATGCTCATGATCGACAAAGAGGAGATACCGAGGCTACATGACGATTCGCATATGTAGGTATTGTGATTCAACCACGCACTTCAGCTTAACACCCACACATTATACACGCAGATGAAAAATGGACCGCCTTTGGCTGTCACTTCTCTCTGGAAATCTCAAAATATGTTCGAAGATATAGTAACCGCTTCTTTTTCCATTAACTTTGGCTTTAGATAATAAGCTAATCGTTAAAGCCCTACTGGCACTGTTGACTAGGATTCGTTCCGAGTTCCTTCTCTCCCGTTACCACACCATTGCCAAGAGATGTTTATGCATGGATTCAACTAGATGATTACTTTATAATGTATCCAACGTATGCCAAAACAATGAAGAGTCAATAGGCATTATTAAAGTATTGGATCTATATATAATTAGTGTGGCTGGTGTGAATGCAATATTGTCATTGTCATGTTTTCTCCTTTTCACGGAACCATTTAGCAATTCACATCAATTGACACATTCCTAAATCTGTAGTCTTGGATTCCCCTATCGTTCAGGGAACAAGTTCTTTAACCTCCAAGTCTATGACCAAAAAAAAAAAAAAAAAAAAAAAAAAAAAACTCCAAGTAAACTGTTTCTATGGTCCAAGGTCCTCCTAAATAATATAATGTACGAGGGGACATGCATGGGACAGCACCTTGAAACCACTCAAATGCTGAATAGTTTTCTCGTGACATTAAGCACTTAGTCAATACATTCTCGTTACAACTTATACATTAGTCAATGGAGCTATTCCTAAGTCAATTACCAAATCTGTTTATGTAATCTCTCTCTCTCTCTCTCTCTCTCTCTCTCTCTCTCTCTAAATAAAATTATTGGGGATCTTTTGAAACTTGGAGGAGTTAGTTGATTATGATATTCATTAGTTTCTGAAGTAAGTTGTTTCGTCACCTTTGTGCAACTTTCTGTGGTATTTTCAAAATGAAATTCGACGGTCCGGAGTCTATCACAAAGACATAAGAGTTCTAAATTGTTTCTCAAGATGTATGTATCTTTGTAATCCTCTAATCTTAAAAAAATTTGAAAAAAGTAAACTTTGTCGTTTGTTTTTAGGAAACTTGTTACTTATAATTTGTTTATACATAGTATATAATAATCGCTCGTTTATGGGATGTCGGGACTTGGATATAACAAGAAGAATGTTGCTATGCATGCATTAGATCATAATTACCATAGATGAAAAACATATGGGTGCCATTGTTTTTATCTAGTCTCAAAGATTACTTCTGGGTCATGTTATTCTGAGGCCCACAAGTAGTTGAAATATATATGCGAAAAACTGATGTACAGATAACTGACGGTGCTTGTTACGGACGGCGTTTTTGCAGTAAAGGAGAGTGGCCACACAGCACTAATTCTAGAGATGTCGATGGGACAGCAAGGCCAGAAACCATTTCATCTCATCATAACTCTGAGGTTAGAATCCTGGACGCTTAAATATATATGTATAAATATATACTTATTTATACTTATATATGTCGATCATATGCATAAATTAATGATATACTAAGATATGGAGCATGTGAAAGACCGAGAGTGATCTTGTCGTGCCCTCATTAAGTTTACGTCATTGTATAGTCTCCTTTGATCAGATAAAGGCAAGACAGGCGTGTGTAGAGATAGGAGAATATTGGAGTGACCTTAATCTTTGGCTGACATGCAAGATGTCTGTATGTTTTATTTGTCTTGTCTATGAAAAGTAGGTTAATTATATTATCGCACGATCTTCGGATTATATTAATTTAAAAGAATGATTTAGACAGTAAATTTTCATTTGCAACAGACCAGTTGTATAAAGAAACCAGGTGAGGCAATGATAATATAGGTATGCTTAGACAAATGAACTGCTCCCAAACACAAGTCACAAACTTGATCCTTTTTTTTTCCGTAAATTTTGACAGCTGAATGGTAAGGATCTCTAGCTATGAAAAAAGCTTTCTTAAGAAATGCTCATTAGTTAATAGTGAAATAACACTACAACGGCATGAGAGTGACACGCGAGCTGCTGTCTGTCGCAAAAGTTCAAGTTAAAAAATGAAAAGTCGAGACAAACCATATTCTGTTTAAGTAAGTACATCTTAAGTGACTAAGATTAAGGGAGTCTATATCACAACAAACAAATAGATGAACAAATTATTAATACAAGTAGGCGAGTTTCCTTTTGTCCCTCCTTGGATTTCTGGATGCGTAGACTATGCCAAGGTATTTGACACACACATGAGTCATGAGACACTGTATAGATCCTTTGTCGATGCATGTCCTCATGATATGTTACTCTCTTGCCAGCACCTTGCTCTTTAACATAATAATGTTTACTGTACTGATAACTGCTTAACGTATTTGAGGATAGATCACTACACAAAATAACTATACATACCTCATGCATTTAAACATCGATATTTGGGTTCTTTTATGGTCTTGTCAAGATGAAGATGTCACCAATGCATTTGTTTCACTGTCCATGCTAGGCACAAGAATGCAACACATTGCTGGATTATATGAGACAAATCTCAAATCGTGTTTGAGCCAAAAAAAGCTTGATTTTTATCCGTTCCACAAATCAAATGCACAAGTCTGCTGGAATGTCTAAACAAGTCGGTTCATGTATAGCTACCTTCAAGTTGTTTCTCGGTTTGTAAACAAATCCGACATAAGTTAAGTATGTAAGAATAGAGAGAGCTTGAACAAATGATTCCGCAAACTGTGATCTTATTATCTTATTCTATAGTTTGGCTAATCCATTTAAACAGCCATTGAAATTAAATTTCCATAACATGACATAGTTTTTCATAAATATATTCAGGTGGAGTATATGGGTCAGCAGAGAGATTGTACGAGATCGGGCTTGAATATGAATAGTCCCAGCTTGGAATTCAGCCTGGGGAGATCCGATTGGCGTGGCAATGTATATGACTCCTAATTAGACGCATAAAAAAAATGGTGTTCAATGCATATAAATTGGAAATAGTGTAGAGCACATTAATTATCGATATAGTTTTGATTCAACAAAGTCATTTTTTCTTTTCATAGCCAGTGCATCTGCTGGCCTAGTTTTTTTGTTTCCCGGCTTCCCTCTTCTCTAGCAAACTAAGGTTTGCTTTCTTTTGGAATTAGGGTTTTGACGGTTCATGTCCAATTGAAAAAAGGCAAAAGTAGATGACAAGGATAAACGGTTGAGTTGTTCCATCTAGGGTTTTGCTTTTTATCTTTTCTTGATTTATTTATAAAGACATATTGGTTTGTTTGATGATCTAGGATGAGCAATTTGAGGAGAACCCAATACGATAAAGTTTGTCTTTATGAACGAATTGCTTGCTGTTACTTGCCCTCGTGTACCCTAAACTTGAGCTGTTGTAATACGGCGCGAAATTAATATTTAATCTTAACATACCCGAAAATGACGCTCAGGAAGTGGCTAAGATTATTGTCGAATCATCCAAACTGTGTCTTCAATTCCAAAGCATGCTTTTGGTCCATAATTAAAGCAAATGTCCGTATAAGAGAGGAGATTGTATTGTCTCCATCGATTCTTGTTACAATTATGAACTACCCCTCACTAAAACTCGAGATTGTTCGACAAACAAGGATCGGACTTTTTGGCATCATGTCTTCAATTGAATGTCATAGACTGTTTCGATGTTGTGCATTTGTTAAAGCTCGAAAGATCCTGAGGACATATTAGCAGCGTTGGTCTAAATTACATACAGAAATTAGATTAATCTAAAAATCACACGAAGTGATGATGATAACAAAGTTGATTAATTCCAATTTAAGAGTCGTTTGCGCATCAATTTGAAAATGCCATTGATTTGCTCATAGTGGAGGCAAGAGAGAAAGACATAAATCAATTGGTGTCGAGCCTAATTATAAGACAAGTTTGAGTTGCTTCACTTTGTGAAACTTAGCATTTAAGGTATGTTCGCTTCGTAACAAACTCAATAATAAAGGAATAAAGTTAGTTTTCTTTTGTTTGATGATATATAATCAAAAATGTTTTTTGATGTTTTAATCTTATTGGAAAATGATTTTAATCTCATGATTTTATCTTAGGAAAAAAATAGAAATTTTTAAATAATTTATATTTTTAAAAATCATATTTTTAATTGTCTTTCTTTTTCTTGTCTTTCCTTTTCGTTTTCCTCCTTCCTCCGCCGCTTCCAACTGGTGATGGCCACTGACGAGCTTTGAGCTCGCAGGCCTACAAGCTCAAAGCAAAGGCATGGACCAACAAGGCTCGAGCTTGCCAGATCTCGACGAGCCTTGACCTCTTGTCAGCAAGGTCAAGCTCACCAGATCCTAGTGTGCCTTGACCTCTCATTGGTGAGCTCGACCTCACTGGGATCCAGTGAGGTTGTGTCTCATCGGCCCATGCCTGTGGCTGCTCGCCAACCATCAACTAGGCTTGGAGACCAGCCAGGAGAGAAATAAAAAAAGAAGGAAAAAAAGAATAAAAATAAAAGGAAAAATTGAAAATTGAAAAATTTGAAATGAGTAATTCCATAAAGGTGTTTTCACCTCTTTTAAATTTAGGAATTTGCTTTCTTGAATTTATACATGAATATTTTTATTGATCGAATTTTTTTTTGGTTGACTAGTGAATTTTTGCGAAGCGAATGGGTGAAAGTTCTCTAACGAAAAAAATGGATGAAAGTCCGGAAAATCAATTTCCGAAAATCACTTTCCCTGAAATAAATACCACCTTAGTCTTGCATGCCGTTTGAACCACCTTAGTCTTGCATGCCATTTGAATTACGTCAGTCTCGTTTCTTATCCATGTCTTCTATTCTGACACCGTTTTGACCGTTCCTGAGATTGTTTGTCTTCTGCTTTGTGCCTTCGTGTCATCGTTATCCTCGTATGCGTGCGAATGAAAGTCCTCCAAGATCTTCGGACAAGTTTACTTGTCACCATCGCTATACATTGGAATGTCAATTACCATGCTCGCATATTCTCTCGACCATCTTTCCTTTTTTCGGTCGAGACCCAAGACCATCTTTAAAGGCACGCACTTGTGTGTAGTATTCATAGTCACATCACGAGAGTGTCCATATAACCCAAAAAAAAAAAAAAAAATTTATACAAAGGATTCCTGAACTTTAATTTAATATGTGATATTGTTATTGAACTTTTTAATTAGTTCAATACGGTTCTTGAACTTTTAATACATGATTTAATATAATTTTTAAATTATATGAAGATGTGTAATGTTATCATTTCAAGGATTCGAGTTAATGGAATTTACTGATTTAGTTTCTAGCCCACTACGTTTGAACGGTGGACCTAAAAAAAAACACATTACATGTGGATTATTCATGTAAAATATTCAAATTTAAATTCAAATATAATAATCTTTTGATTTGTTCATTATGGAAACATGATTATCCATCCTATTTGATGACATGGATTATTATATCTTAATTTGAGTTGAATATCTCACATAGATAATTCATTCGTAAGGCTATTTTCTTTTTGTCCAACGTTCCTATATACCACATGAGAAGCTAAACCAATAGATTCTATAGACTCAAATCAATAGAAGGATAGCATTGCATATTTTCATATAGTACACGAATTTGATTGAAAAATTTATCAAAAGTTCAGATATCACATTACACATTCAGCCAAATTTCAAATACCATTCATATAAATTATCCCTATAACAATAGACCTTCTTTCTGAAACGGTTTTTGACTTTTCTGGCTTGCATGAGATATGCATATCACCTACATTAGTCTATATCTACCACGCTCGTTAGCCACTTTATTGCAGAGAATCTGTGTCGTTTTAGCCTTTGAATGTAACGAATCTAGCGGCATTCAGATCCACCCTCGACGGTCTTGTCGCCAAGTGGTCCAAGATTCGGAGCCAAGATCACCGCCAGCCACCTATCGCTCGCGAGACCGAGCTTCGGGCGTTCAGACGACGTCGGATTGGATCCGACAATCGTCGTTACGTCAGCTTCGTTTCGATTTGGTCGTGCGTTGTGTCGCGCATCCGAATCGAATCACCAACACCACAATTCATATATCTCCACCCACCGCCGCTGCCGCCTTCGCCGTCCCCGTCCCCGCGTGCCATGTCCGCATAGCCGGAGGAATTTCCTGAGGGAAGGATTCGGGGGTTGATAGATGACGCGGCAATCGGAGAAGTTCTCGATGGATTTCGCGATGGGCGGGGTGGCCGCCGTGATATCGAAGAGCGCCGCCGCTCCCATCGAGAGGGTGAAGCTCCTGCTGCAGAATCAGGGGGAGATGATGAAGAGGGGTCACCTGAGGCGGCCCTACCTCGGAATCGCCGATTGCTTCGGGAGGGTCATGAGGGAGGACGGTTTCCTGTCGTTCTGGAGAGGCAATCAGGCCAATGTGATTCGCTATTTCCCAACTCAGGTAAGGGCCAAAGCTTCGTCCTTTGCCGCTTTTTGAATCGTGGGTTGTCGTTCTGCTGTTGTCTTCTTGAAGTTAAAAGAAAAGTTTGGCGCTTTATAGGTAGAACTCTTATGGCTCTATGGTAATGTTGATTCTGCGGCTGCTCGAATGATTCTTAGGTGCAAGATTTGGTTGTTTTTGGGTAAAGTGGCTTAAATGGTGTTCGATTTGGCATGTCTTTCTATTTGAATATTGGAGTCTGATTTGGCGGTGAGGATGGAATATGGAATGTGAAAGTAGATGGAATAAGCTGAACTAGCCTGCTTTTTTTATCTATAATTTGATAGGCAAAGGGAGAGAAAAATTGAACGAAAATGGCAAAAAACGAGAAGCAGCAGTCCTAATTGGCTGCTTTTGGCATCATGTTTTGGCTGACGGAAGTGCCTTGCTCCTCTTTGGGGATGATTATGTCATATCCTTGTTACATTTTTGTGCATCCTTCCTAGGCAAGAGAAACACTTTCTCAGCTTTCATCTTGAGCGGTGACTTTGGAAAAGTAATGCCCATCAATCTTTACAAAATGCCAGTCACTTGGGTTGCCTTAGTGATAATATATCTATTCCGTGATCTTAATTGCTAGGTGAGGACACAAGCTCTAGAATCTCCTGCTTATTTATGCTGTATATCTAATACTTAAGAGGTTGCGAGACAACAATGAATTCTTAGGTGAACAGCCATATCAGTGCCTTTGGTTGCCCCCAGTAAGTGAAAGATGCTGTTGTGTAACTGCAAGATGGCATGGTTGGGAAATTAATGTTTTCCATTCCACTAATTTGTCTATTTGAGTGACCTGTTACAACGTTTTGGATGTCCGAACTCCTGATGTTCTTTAGAAGTTTTATGTGCTTTCATCCTAGTAGTAGCAGGTGCAGTTCATGATTACCACAAGATGTAACAAAAGATAGATATACCTAATAATATCTATAAAAAAATATAGCAAACCTTATTATTTTTGCAATTTTTAGACTTGATTATTAGATTCTTTGGAGTGGTACCTGGTGTTGAACCTATTCTGTATATTCATCCCTGATTTTAATTATTTGACAGAACTTTCACTGTCCGTAGGCTTTCAACTTCGCATTTAAAGGTTATTTCAAAAGTTTCTTGGGCCGTTCAAAAGAGAAGGATGGATATATAAAGTGGTTTGTTGGAAATGTAGCCTCGGGAAGTGCCGCTGGAGCTACCACATCACTGTTGCTGTACCACTTGGATTATGCACGGACGCGACTGGCAACTGATGCGTGTCCAGTTCGTGGTCAACGGCAGTTCAGGGGATTGTTGATGTATATCGCAAAACTCTATCCACTGATGGAATGGCAGGTCTTTACCGTGGATTTGGTGTTTCAATTGTGGGAATTACGTTGTATCGTGGCATGTATTTTGGGATCTATGACACGATGAAGCCTATTATTTTGGTTGGTGCTTTCGAGGTATGTAGCTCTCCAGATTCTCTTTTCGATACCGAGAATCTCAGATAGATGCTAATGTGATGTGAAGATTTATAATTACCATTAGTCTGCTTCATCAAGATATCTTCTACTTGATGCTGTTGGAAGTGACCCAAATCATTTTTAGTTCTGCCTATGGAGAACTTATTTTGGGTCCTCTGTTTTTCTGCAGGGGAATTTCATTGCCAGCTTCTTGCTCGGTTGGAGCATTACGACGGTCTCTGGAGTATGCGCTTATCCCTTTGACACTCTAAGGCGAAGAATGATGCTCACATCTGGGCAGCCCGTCAAGTACCGAAGCACTGTGCATGCGTTTCAGGAGATTGTCCAACGTGAAGGTCTGGGGGCCCTCTACCGAGGAGTCACCGCTAATATGCTTCTCGGTGTGGCAGGTGCTGGAGTTCTTGCAGGCTATGATCAGCTTCAGAGAATCGCTTCCGGACGCAGTTATTCCTATGAGCCGCACCGGAGCGTTCTGAAGTGAAAGTTGTAAGAATATGGATACATACATCATTCTTAAGCTCCTGTTTATCTCAACGGATCATGTACAAAGAATCGAAATGAAGGAGATAGCTCCCTCAACTGTACAGTGTAATTAATTGATTAATGAAATTCATTAGATGATCAATAGGATGAATGAAAACTCAAAATTTAAAGGGTTTGTTAATGAGTATCTCAGAATACTTGTTAAGCAATCAATTAAGGACATTTTGGAAGCATTGACTGTGTTCGTATTATGCACAATTAGTACTTTGAAAATTGTATTAGTATTATGTGCACTTAGTACCTTGAAAAATGATTGACCTTGTGTTATATATCTTGAAAATTAATGCAATTGTCCCAACGAGATCCTTCCAAGAATAAGGGGTCTCGTAAACCACACTGGCATTATCCTTATAAGGGGTACGCTAATCACAACCGGGGCACCGGCACAAATTCTCAGATAGAAATTTACAAACAGAAGCAATTTTCCGTCCACTTCCACCAAGTACAAGTTCATCCAGCTGAAAGAAAATGAGCACACAAAGCTTCTCGACGAGACCAACTTTTTATGGACGAAGATCCTAGTGGTTGGGGCCAAGAAGCGAAAGCAGGAAAGTCCTATAGTGGCCTGATGTTTCGGAGTGAACCGCGTCGTTTAGAGTCTTCTTGTACTTCTTATGGTATTCTGCTTTTATATACTGCATGTCGATTTCGGTCCTTGTCACGATCACCCTTATCAGCGTTGTGTCATTGGTCCCCAGACCTTTCATCGCCTTGCGTAATACCTGCAAAGAAAAGTATGTACGCATGAAGAATGCAACTCTGATGGACTACAAATTTTTAAGCAGCCAAGCAAGCCCGGGCTATGCCTGAGATGAGATTGGAGAAACATACCTTTGCAAAATACCTGGCAGGGTTCTGAGAGCACTGTAAGATTGTCACGAGACCATGCTCAAAATGTCCGGATGTTTCGCTCTTCACGGCCTGATTTGGTTCATGTTCTGGTTAGGCATCAAGCTTCACAAAAGGATAAATAAACAACAGATAGGACATATGTAAGTATATCTGAAGAAAACTCACCTTCTTCAACGAACTGCCGTACATGTTATGATAAGCAGAATCAACAGCAGCCAGATGTGCCCTGCTTCTCTCGCTAAATATCTTGATAAAAGTCTTCTCATCGGTCCCCAGCCGCTTCTCCCCAGCTTTGAAAAGAGCCTTTGCATCCTGTTCTACGGCAATCCTATCGACTTCGAAGCCTTCATAACGCGGTGTACCAACATATTTAAGCAGCAGCTGCGGAAAGCCTTAAACTTCAGAAACTGGTGACTTATCTAGTATGATATACTGTCCTCTTGATAGCTTGTCTCTATTTGCAGTAAGATTCCAAGAGCTAGTACAAAATTTAGATCATTACATTCCCTATGCATCTTTTTTTATTGAGTAGACACAATTTGAAAGTTGGCAAGTAGCTTTGTCTTAAACATGTTTGAAGCAAAAGATGTAACATCTATTAATAGAGAAGCTTCTTGATGCCATCTGAACAAAGAGGTTCTCATTAACATGACCTACTTTTCATTACCAGAAACATCCTTAGACCAGCATGCATGAACAAAATCTTTGAAAGAAATCAAAAGGTGGGTAGGGTTTAGAACAGAACATGTCAAAAAGAAGTCCTCAACTAAAAAATCAAAACCATAATGAATTCTGTGAGATCAAGAGCGATTTCCCAAGGCTAACTATGCACACAAAGAGCTAAAAACAGGAGAGAACTAAAAAAATGGAAGAACTCTCACCTTCTTATGGTCCCCAGAGGTACGTTTCTCAATGTCATGCTCAAGATGAATCCCAAACTTGGAATAGTAGTGTTGTTTAAACGTCTGTATCTGAGATGGAGTTCGAGAACATATTACTTCAGTAGCAGCTTGAACATTAGTTGATGTCTCCATAAAGGCCTGCCTTACAACTATGGCATCTCGTCCGGCTGGGTCATGCATCCATAGCAAAACAGCCGTCTGGGAAAAGGAAATGGACAAAACAAAACATGGGATCATGAAGCAGAATAGCTAGTTCTCTACAAATGAAAAGATACAAAACGGTAAAATTGAATCTAAAAGTGCAGAATAAACTATGAAAGAAAGAGTAGAATTGAGACCTCTAATTTGCCAGTCAGCTCCGATTCTAAGCGTTTCAAAAGATCACCAGAATACATGGTGCGATATTCCTGCTGAATAAGAGCGCGCTGTGTGCCATCCCGATGGGCAAGAATATTGACTACTGCTGCAGTATCACATCCCAAACCTGGAATATGAATAGAAAACGTCACTTAACACCTACCAAAGCTCCTTTATAAAGCTTCTTCCTGGAGCAATGCCAATATCCAATTTCTTCGTTCAATCATTACTTTGAAACATAGAACTGAAAGAAAAAGAAAATGAAGGTTACAGAGCCCGGCAAGCCCCCCTTCTAAAGGCTACTCGACTTTTAGAGCCGTGGAAATAGGGTTATGCTCTCTAAAGCCGCTAAATGCATTGGCGTCCATAACCACATATCGAAATGCTCTTCAACTCCTCAATGTAAATTGCATAGCCACATTTTACTCATAAATCATCCCAATGAGTAAGATATAAAAAACAAGAATATCCTTCAAGAAAAACCCAGCAGCAAAGATTTCTCCTCACAAGAACTCGCGCTGGTAAACAGATACACAAGACACAGAGCATACACTCTCTACCATCGATCATACCAAAATTAGGCACAACGAACCACAAGGCTGATGGAGGATCTAATGTGCTATCAAGCTAATCTGCCATAAGCATCAATGTGCCTAAAAGGTGAAATTTTAGACCCCAAACAACCCAAGAGTAAACCCAATTCCCAGAAGGACAGCATGCCAGCCTGAAGAACCCTTCATCTTTCGTTAAATTACAAAGAAACGACACCCTCTCGTTCAATAACCGCAAAAAGATCAAAGAGCAAAACGAAGCAGAAATTGAAAGGAAAACAAAAGGGTAAACAACAGTTATGGTCGGCACCGGAATGACAAACCCTTTTCATTGCAAAACAAATCAATCAACTCTCGAGAGAGAAAGGTACCCTTGAAAGCACGGTAAAGTTGCATGGCGTCGTCTCTTGGGGAGGTGAGAACCGGAGGAACGGTCAAAGTCGACATTTTCCTTCCCCTTTTTCTCCTCTTCTTTTCCCTCTTCTTCTTCCACAACCAAACTCAAGTCTCACCCTGCCTTTTCTTCTTCCTCTTCTTCCGCGTGAATGGAATTGAATCCGAGAAAAAAAAAACCACCTGAAAGCAAATATGATGGTGGCAAGAAGGAAGAACAGATTGGAAACTGGTTTTTTTCTTTTCTCGGAAAGGAGGAAGCTTTTCAACGCCCGTGGCACATGCACCGATGGCGTCTAAAGGCAATGTTGCTTTCCTTAAACGGTTACAAAGCTGATATTTTGCGCATTTAAACTCCCACCCACCACGGCCTTTTCCTGCGTGTGGCCGACGAAGGCGAGACCCACTTTGAAAACTTCCCTTCTTCTCGATCCCCGAAGCCAATTCCGGCTCCGTCTCAACGCGCTTGCTTCTGCATCTCCCTTTTTTCTTCTTCTGGTGGCGTATTTGGTCGACTACCCAATTCGAAAAACCACATGTTGTCGCGTTTTTCCGGAACCCCGTCAACGGAAACCGCCAATCAAAACCATGAATGCGACTCCTCCGTTCAAATTTCAAAGATCAATCCGGCCGTCCACCTCATTTCTGCAAGTGGGTTTTCATTAATCTCGTATTTGGGGTGTGATCCTTGAGTATATCTAATCCTGAAATACGAGGCGGTCCTTTTAATGCATTACACCTGCCGGTCGTTGCGTCGGCCTTCGGCTCTGCTGGACTCGATCCTTTTCACAGGTGTCACGAGAACGTGTCAAAGGACTTATCACATGAACAGTCAAACATCGACGTGGCTTACGCAAGAAACTTATCCAAAGCGTAGGCACGAAACAAGACGTTCATCATGAAAATAACAGGAATTGTTGGAGTTCTTCATCAGAAGTTTCGGCGGTGTTCGGAAAGCATCAGAAGAACTTTGCAACACCTGCAATGTGAAGAAGCAAGTTTTATCCGCTTGAAGACAAGAAATCCTTACACCAAGATTGCTCGAACTTGAGGGAAATTTGTAGAACACACAGTAAAAGAGGAGAGGAGAATCTTCAGAACAATGTTAGTGGTCACTCTCGAGTATTGCGACATTGCAATAAAGATCCACCAAGGATCATCATTCATTAAGCAACGCACTGACCCGTGGGGCCACGCGAGGCAAACGACAACTAGTGAGTCTATAGTCAGAGAATCCAAGAAGCCGAATTCCGAAGGTTGAACTGTTTTATAATGACAAGACCTTGAGACCACAGCTCATGATAGTGATAAGGCATACCAAAAAAAGAAAACATATAAGTTCCCAGGCCTCGGTATCTCTTTGTGCAAGGAGCCTCCTGCTCACACCAGAATGCCATGAATGGAAGAATAAGGTGAACTTATAAACAATTTAGGTACTCCATAGCTAAAGAATTGCAGGTGGAACAGATCAATCCCCTTATTAGAACACAGAGAGAGAGAGAAAGAGAGGGAGAGAGTAAACCATGTTAAGAGATAACATACAGCACAGTACATCATATCCTATCCAAGACAAAAGTAAAAGCGATCAGTCGACGTTCGGCAGCTGGATTATAATCTTGCAGAGCGATGCTATCATATCAAACTAACAAAATTGTCCATAAGGCGACAGGAACTATCATTTTAGGTGCTGAACAGAGAGAACAACTAGTGAGTCTATAGTCAGAGAATCCAAGAAGCCGAATTCCGAAGGTTGAACTGTTTTATAATGATAAGACCTTGAGACCACAGCTCATGATAGTGAGAAAAAAAAGGTAAGGCATACCAAGGGAAAAAGAAAACATATAAGTTCCCAGGCCTCGGTATCTCTTTGTGCCGTCTCTTGAAGGAGCCTCCTGCTCACACCAGAATGCCATGAATGGAAGAATAAGGTTAAATTATAAACAATTTAGGTACTCCATAGCTAAAGAATTGCAGGTGGAACAGATCAATCCCCTCAGTTGAACAGAGAGAGAGAGAGAGAGAGAGTAAACCATGTTAAAGTTACCTTACATGCGTAGAGGACATCACAGGAAAATCCATAAGATGTACTGATTGGGAAAAACAATTGATGAAACGTTTCACAAACCAAACCCCATAATGCACACCATGATGGTTGCAATTGCCCGAAACAACATATTCATCAAAAGTGATAACCTGAGAGGCCCATTCGATGACTATCATCCTATATGTTACTAGAGCAACTAGAATTCTCAATTTGATATAATGGATGAAGATGCTTAATGCATACAATACAAATGAAGAGATTTCATGACTGCGAGCACAAATTACTAAAGGCAAATATGGAGAAAGGGGCAAAGAACATCTAATTTCAGAAAGATTTATTAAAAATGCCTACTTTCAGTCAATGTCTTACCACATGAATGCCACGAGCAAGGAATTCTTGTTCTATGATCTCGGATAATAAGTTATGGTTCCATTTGTTGTCAAATCCATCCTAGCGATTAAGATAAAGTTAAAGATAACTCAAGCCGACATTTCTGATAACACAAAGATAGACAATAATAGACTTCACCGATCAGGCCGTACCTGCAAATCTGGATGGTCCACGACTTTTTAACTTGTTGGCGTGGCCCCTTCATGCAAGATTCCACAATAGACAGCTCAAGATGTCGACAAAATGTATGGACAAGTTCTGAAAATCACCTTGAGAGTCACACGAGCTTGGTAAAACTCTTCTTTATTTATATTTCCTTTGCCATCAGCATCACCTTAAAAGCAAATGAAGCTAAGCAAGAGAAGCACGTGCACAATAAATCACAGAGTAAAGAAAATATCACATTACCAACTGATAAGCATAAAATATGAAGGTTATGTTCCCTTGAAGTGAGATAAGTTATTGTTGGCGAGAAAAACATGCAATTGAATGATCCAGAAAATCTTCAATACAGTGTGAAAAATCATTTCATTATTTAACAGCTAAATTTATGAGCATTTTTGCCATTTAAACAAGTTGGATTGTTGGACAACTATAGGGTAGTCTTGAGAAGGGAAAAAATAGACCTTGATATTAGTAATCTCATAGAACACATGAATACATTGAACTATAAAGAGAAATTGTTAATAATACAAAAGTAATTTTTCACAGCTCACAAAAGGCACTAAGGAAGTTTATTGCTGGAAAAAATTGGCCGGTGAAGATTTGGCCGGCTGGCTAACTCGATCCCTTATTTGAGACTTTATTGGTTCATTTTAAATTTTTTTTTATGAGAAAATGAACTCACTTTAGACTCTTATTTAAAAAAATTTCCCTACTTCTTGACATTGTTTGTGAAAAGCTAAATTGCTGTGTCCGCAACAAACATATGGAAAAAAAGGAAGAGAGAAATTGACAACTCGTCAGGCGAGTAATGGATACGTAGACTAACAAGTGAGTGACAAATTTTTACGTAAACAGGTTATTAGTGAATGTGACAGATTCATTTTTCCCATTAGTTGAATCACGGAGGAAAAATTCAATTATTAATCCGACGGATGTAGTTTCTAAAGATGAAAAGGTCATGATTAACGGGTCAGGCCCATAAAGCAAACGAGCGGGCTTGAACAACGTCATTAAATGAGGAAGTTGAAGTTGCCCAATTTTGACCTGGGCCTGTCAATTTTATATCATGGGCGGAATTGGCCAATACGTTAGGCTTTGATGTTCGGCCCCGTCCCGCTTAATGATCACTTGGGAGAGAATATTTCCCCCTATTTTCCTACGTGCTGGGGTACAAAATAGTAGCCCACAAAATATTAAAATGTAAAACACAATAAATATACAGACACACACACACACACACACACACACACATACATATCGAGTTGGTATAACATAACTAAGGCTGATCAGACTGCTTTCCTTAGAAATAAACTTGAGGATATTTAGTATACTTTTCGTTTAGCATTTATAACCATAGAAAAGGGCTAAAATGCGAGTTAGTAATGCTCGGTATGCATTTGCAACCATTACTCTATCGCAAATAATAATAAAAAATCACGCAGAGTTGTAATGTATGCATGAGTAACTATTATTCGATAAATAACTTCTATAATTGAGTTTGTTGAATGCTCAAATTAAGCAAATAATTTGCGACTGGTTTTGCATCATCAGCAAGAAAATTGCATGAGTGTTGGTCATGAATAGATCACAACTTCTGTGCTACCATCACCATTGATTTAAATTTCAAACAGCCTTTTGAATCCTAATGTGAATTCCCTCTTGTCCCGGAGATTTTGGGCACAAACTGATGATGCTGCTGCTCATCACACTGGCACGAGCATAGCAAGCTATTAGCTGTAGATTCAAATGCCGTTTCCACCTGATGGGAATGCGTGTGAGCAAATCATTCTTCTGGTGTTTAGAAGAAAATTAGTGGATTCACGTATAATCTACGGTCTAACACTGGAGTAATTCACGCGTCTAGCAACAGGGATTTGACGACTCAAACCCATTATTCGGATTTTGAACCCTTACTCCTCCCACTCTTGGGTAGATCTAATCCTCGGCCAACCGGCCACTCGAGTACTCTGTCATAACACTTGTGTGCACATGTTGAAAATGAAAAGATAGGCTGCTATAGCGCTTAACTACTCATAAAGAAACAGTAATCACAAGAAAGTCATGTCGTTAAGATAATGAAAATCCAGCACCCAAACAACGTTTCAAGGATCAACCCGCGTCTCAGTATACTTCACTGGGTGTTTAAAGCAAGATCATGCCAAGAATCTCCATCAGCTTGTTGAGTCTCCTGATCTGGATTATGCAGCAAACAGTCAATCACTAACCAGTCATTTCATAGGAATGTACAGCAAGCAGCTATATCTAGTGTTATCATCCATTTCTTCAGAAAAAGCACTAAATATGCCAAGACCATAAACGAGGAACATAAACTTATCTATCAAAAACCAGACATGAGAGAATGTTCAGGAGAAACGTACAAAGCAACTGCTTCCACATGCTCTTCTATCTATGCTTTAGAAAGTTACCATCAAACAACACATAATGTACATGTTCATTTGTCTCTGCTTCAACCAACTAAAGATATCAAAACACTTGCAGCCGGACACCACT
This sequence comes from Eucalyptus marginata, assembly GCA_014182565.1. NCBI lineage: Eukaryota > Viridiplantae > Streptophyta > Magnoliopsida > Myrtales > Myrtaceae > Eucalyptus > Eucalyptus marginata. The sequence continues at coordinate 6,921,732 of CM024592.1, forward strand.
CCAACACTAGAGACTTCTTTATGATTGTCAGAATTGTGATCCTCATAAGAACAAACAGTGGGCTAAAAAGGCTTAAGGAATTTATTGCAATGTTCTTGCCGTCAGATTAACTTATACATATTTTATGTCAATTCGATAGAAAAGAAGCAATTCTCTAGCCTCAAGCTTATTCCCTTTAATGGACCAAACTATGATGCATCACTATAAACGACAACAGTGACAGTGGGCGCATTCAATATCAAGCAAAAGGATCAAAGAAGCTCCATCTTCACAGTGCAATAGGGAGATAGAGAAACTCCAACAACCAGCTTAATCAAAACTATGAGTGTAGAAATTCACTTTCTATGTTGATTGGCCTCTTCACTGAATAGCCAGCATGTGGCATCTATACGGACAACTAATAACAAAGTGAAGACTTACTATCAGATCAAGTATCAGAGGATAAGAATACATGATCCATTTTGCAAAGATCCGTATGAACAAGAGACCATTAAATGAAATACATACTCGAATCTTCAACATCTTCATTTCGGACAAGCAACACAGGCGGTAAGGGAAGATCTGCAACAGCAACGCGGTCATGCAGAAACCAATTCAGGCATTGAATCCTTAACAAGGCAGCGGTACATATTCATTTACCAAGTTGATGCCAAGCGAGAGCAAAATTCACGAAAGTGAAGGGAGAGGAAAGCAAAATACCATCATTAGGCAGAGTGTCTCTCATCCATTCCTCATCCACAATATCTATGAGTATACCCATGCTCAACTCCGCCATGTTTTGCCCTTCAATTCCACCACTACCCTACATAAATGTACAAGCACAACAATGGAGATGGTTAATTCCATTCTCTTACAAAATTCCACTCCCCTCTTCTCCACAAATTAGCAGAAATCTCACGCGAAAATAACAAAAACCACTATCTGGTCAAGCGAAACCAAGCGGGACAAAACGTCAAACACGTACGGAGAGGAAAGCACCCACGACAGCGAACAGACACGAGTACCCTTTAAAGCAAAGAACCTAAGCAACGTTCCGACAACCTGCGAACACAGGAGCCACAGAGGACGAGAAAGAAAAAGACAGCGTAATCACCACACTTGCAGAGAAGAACGGCTTACCCAGAAGAAGAAGAAGAAGAAGAAGATGAATCGCTCCGAACCGCAACCCCTCGAACCGAAACGAGACGCCGAGCTCCAGTGCAGATCCGAGAAGCACCGTAGCACGGATCGAGCGAGAAAAAGTTCGGAGAGTGGAAGGGGGTCGTCGATGGATTTGCAGGTGAGGAGCGGGGGCGGGGAACGTAGTGGATCTGGGCCTGTGGGCTCGTGGGTAATGGATATGATATGGGCCGGGCTTTCGATTCGACATGGCAAGCATATTACAGCAAACAGTAAAATGACGGGAGGAAGGAACTGGAAGTAGAACTTGAGCTCAAGGAAGCGACGGTTGGGTCAGCTAAATATGTAGGGGAGCATAATTATATTCACATTCAATTGAAAAATGCAAGAGTTGAAAAAGATAAGAGTCTGTCAAAAAGAAAATAAAAAATCCGTCGTCGGGTTTAGGATTAGACTCAAACTGTAGAATATCAATTGCGAAATCAACATAATGAAACTCATAAAATTTGGTGATGTGACCAAACTCATTTCATTGAAATAGCAAACTTGTATGGAATATTTTAATTTAAGTAAGAAATTATATGTACTTCTTAGATTAATTTGTAGCAATAACTTCATTCTATTGGTGATGTATTTTAATTTCTAAAGAGATTTAATCTTGTCAAAAAATTGAAAGATCTTTATCTTGTCATTATCATCTATCGTATATCTATACATTGATCGATCCATGTCTATCTATATATAATAAGAAAGTTGAGTCATATAACCTTTCTTGATTGCACCATGTATTGAAATCTTACATATTCATATCCTTAATAGGAAAGGACAGGATTGATTCACGTGCAACAGCTCGAAAGGAATTTAAAAAGAAAAAAGAACCTTGACGCCTTTTCTAAATTAGTATAACTTAACTAATTATCCAATATTGTCTTATTAATTTGTTAATTTGGATATGACCCATTACAAGAGACAACAAATAAGTTTGATAAGCTAATAGATTTATATATTTTTATTATTTTTTACATTTATCTTTCATAAGAGTGATGACATAATGTTTTTCAGTTAATTATTCACAGAGTCTTCCAAATTGGGTTTCGTCGTATTTGTATTTCAAATTATCGGTTTGCTTATAAATTATATTTTTGCACTGAACATACATGATATACCACAAAATAATTCCATTTTTAGATAATTCAAAACATTGATATATTTTGGTTTCACTTTCAGAAATGTCAACAAGATTGACCATGGCAAGTTAAAAGCATTTTTTTTTTTTCAGCACAAAACGTGCATGAGAAATCCTAAAACAAAAAGAAAATTCTATCACCGCATGAGATCGTATCACTTCAAAGTAATAATTTTTATTTATAATTTAGATAGATATATCTTTATGTTTTCCATAAAGAAGGATCGCACACAAATTGCAAGTACTCCCATATGCAAAGTACAAGTACAATAGTGCAGTTCATTATTGAAGAATGAGATTGTCAAATATTATTAAAACTAGCCTTTCAATCCACGCGATGCACAAGTTTTCATTATAAAGCACCTATTTTATTTTATTAGCATAGTATTTTAATGTTTAAATTGGTAATGTATTGCATGATCGAGTGAGGTATATCAAATTTCAAAGTTTAAATTGCTGATCGAGTGAGGTATATCAAACAAAGTAAGCTCATGATAATCTATATTTCTTCAGTATATACAAAGCCAACTTTTGGTATCAATCCCATATTAACAAAAATGTCCTTAATTTTCCTCTCCTTTTATAATTTTGTTGAGATCTATTATTGTCAATTAAAATCTCATCACCCTAAAAAAAAAAAAAATCAAATCCGTTAAAAAAATGCACCTCTTATCCATTCATTCAAAAGATCATAACGGAACCAATATTTTTTGCTCGAACTAATCCACTAATAAAAAAATAATGAAAGCAACCACACGTCATAGCATGTGCTCAAAAGCTAGTGTTAGTTAAGAAAATAACTGTGAATTAAGAAAAAACTCTAAAAAATATTCAACTTGATATAAAGAATTGCATGTCTCATGAAATAAATTTTATATTAATTCCCACAATAAAATAAGAAGAATACCTAAATTTTGTTTGTTTATTCATCTCTTTCTTTTACCATAATCTCAAGGCCTTTTGCCTTGTGTGACGTGGGAACTTACTGGATAAGAATTCGACATTATGTGTAGCATAATATATATCTCTATATTATAGAAAAGGGGAAAAAACCATCAAAGAGCCAAAGTTATATCCATTATGATATATTAACAATCCCAAACTTATATTTATGTGACACATTACTCTTATCAAGATTTCGTCAATGAACACTATTAAAAATCTACCCACATAAGATAATCGAAGGCAAATAGTGTTGACTTTGGACTTCAATCGAATTCAACATGTGCCACTTGAGCCTATGGGCTCAATGGATAATGGATATGACTTGGGCTAGGCTTTCAATTCGATGAGCTATCAAATCTTCTTTCTAAACATCTTGTTCACAAAAGTCAAATTGCTGACTTAGCCGACATTGCACCCAAATTTTGTGGATTGATATCGGATGTGATGATTTTTTTTTTTATTAGTCAGATTGTGGAGGAAAAATACAATTATGAATGCAATGAACATAGTTTCTCATGACAAAAAAGAAATATATTGGTAATCAATAGGTGAGCAACCATCGAGGCTCAAAAGGTGAATAAGCGAGTTTGCGTACATAAGGTAGTTCGATTGGCCCTACTTTGACTTAAATTTGACCTGAAAATTCTATCTAACTTTTATATTTAGGGTAGCTTAGGGGATATAATAAGCTTGACCTTCAACCTTGAGCCTGGGCCTAGGCCTGCCCAATAATCACTAATTCTAGAGGGAGTATTTCCCTCTATCATCATGCTTGTGGATACAAGATAGAAGTCCATTATATACGAATGCAAAATACAAAATACAAAAAAAAAAAAATATTAAATCAGTCTACGTAAGTAAGTCTAATCATACTACTTTACTTATAAATTTACTCGAGGATATTAGGTACAATTTTCACTCACTATTTGTGATCAAAAAAAAAAAAAAAGCATTTTATTCTTTGAAAGATATCTAATAATCATTTCACAAATGTCGTGAGAGAATCATCCCACCAAAGTGTTGAGAAGCTAGTTTCAAAGGGTTATTGACATACTAACGTTCTTCCACATGCGCCTTTAGGGTTTTTTAACATGTGACATTATAATTACGACACGGTCTAATTAAAAGATAATACCAAGTGGGACCGCATCATTTTCAACGCTGACACTCACTCTGATTTAACAATCACCAACCAATTGTCACCAATATTATTAAAAAAAAAAAAAAAGATTCGCCCTTTTGTCAAAAACCCTTTTGGAGCTAAGCAAAAAAGCATACTAATCAAGCTGAGATTAGCTCTTGATTGATCCCCAATTACTATTGCCAAACTCTTTCTAGCAAGTATAATCTCAGTGTCATACGTCAAGTTAGCTAAGCCAAACTTAATTTAAAGTCGATGGGCATGTCAATTTGTACAATTTTTTTATCGGTTTGACAATTTGTACATGTTAGACACCCAAGCGATGTCTCTTTCATGTAATAATGCCTTAAAGTACTCATTTTCCCCTCTATTCGCTTGGACCAACCAATGAATAATGCATCACAATATTTTTTCTGTTGCATAAATTGTGGATCACAAGTGCAATAAATAATAGCTGTTCTTCTGTCATGCAATGACATTCGATTTGACCCTTTTTTTTAGGTCCGCATGCAATCGGACATCCACAAAATCCAAGATAGATTCATTAGGAAAATGGTAAAAAAAAAAAAAAATCCAGAAATTTACTTTCTTCACGCCGTCGGGGCCGTCAGCTGCTCTTTCAATTACACCTTTATTTTCGCTAATAGTTTTTTTATTACGTTTGCTCTGGTGCTGAATTCACCAGGTGTCGGACCCTGCACCAATGGCCTTTCCCGTAAGAACCTTTTGGGCTAAATCAGCTCCAACCAAATAAATTAAAAAATTTGACCCAAAAAAAATTGATGAAAGAAAATTGCTTATCATCGCTTGTTAATGGCTTGCCACTTTAGTAGTAAATTAATGCATCAATTAGTGATTAAATTTGGACCCACTTGTCCAACCATCTAGCCAAGTAGGAATTGATTCAATTCCAGTTCCCAAAAAGGATCGAATTGATAGAATTGACTCATAACTTATTTTGTTTATTCAAAAGGGCTATAAGTACAAATTATTCATGGGATTAATCTCTTCTTTTATTAGTAATTTGTGATTCGTAATTTCATGTTACACAAAAATAACTTTCAATATATTTAAAATTTTTTTACAATTAAATAAACCTTTGCTTCCAAGGTGGACAAGATTGGTTCCTAGTTCTACATACTAGGTATTGACCTTATTTGGTCCGGTTTCTGATTGCAAGATGGATCAATTCTACCTTATAACTCATCACCCTTGGTTCAAGTCTTCGTTTAGCTATTTAGTATGGATTTTCTTATCCTTATTGAAATTTCTAGCATGAGAAAAATGAAAAATTACCCAAAAAGTCATAAATCTATTGTAAAGCGGCTAGTTTAATTTTAAACTTTTCAATTATGCAAATTTAATCCTGTGCATTTTGATGATTTGTCAATTTAATTTTTAACCTTTTAACGATTTGCTAATTTAGTCATTTTGATCAATTTTGGTTAGAAATCGCTACGTAACAATCTAGTCAACATCAGTCGTCGGCCATTCTACATTGCACGCTCAATGTTCACATGGACAATTATTACAATTTTTATATTTTTTTCCTTTTCTTTTTCTTTTATTTTTTCCCTTTGTTGACCATCCTGAGGCCTCATCAATGGCTAGTCGAGGTTGCTAGCCTTAGGTGAGGGCCATCCTCCTTGACCTCGGGTAAGGGACGTTGATGCCTAGGTTGTCAAGGGCTGAGTGAGTGTGGGCCACCCTTGCTTTCATTGTCTAAGAAAGATCAGCTTTTGCCAAGCTAGCAAGGGCGACTAGCAGAGGGGAAAAAAGAAAAGAAAAGAAAAGGAGAGGAAACAAAAAAAAAAAAAAAAAAAAATTATTCACGTCAGTGCCAACCGTGCCATATAGGACGGCAAGTGTTGACTAGACTATCATTTCAACGATTTCTGGTCAAAACTGGCCCAAATGACTAAATTTGCAATTCGTTAAAGGTTTAGGATTACATTAACAAAATAACAAAAGCTTTATAACTAAATTGGCACAATTATAAAGTCTAAGATTAAAGTGGCATAGCTAAAAGGTAGATGACCGAATTGACCACAATGCAATAGATTTAGAACTTTTTGAATCATTTTTCCTAAAACAAACTCTGTATTTTTACCCAATCAAATGTTCCGCAGAGACATGTAAAACCCGAACCTCCATGATCATAACTAGATCGAATATTTGCTGCTCAGTTGGGTGCTATCTTGACTCTGAAGCGCATAAAGTTCTCCAAATGAAATGTGCCTACCTGATGCATTCACTCCAACTAGGAGGTTAAATATAACACTAAAATATCTTCCTCAACATGTCTTTTTTATACCATTGCACCGAAAAAGTGACAAGATTCACTTAACCAACGGAAAGGTGCACTAAAAATGGCAGTGGACGATGCACGTGTTGGCACTAGACTTGCTGAATCCACCTATCCAAGCCCAATGTCTTGTTCCATCCAATTCAAACCGTAAAGCGACCGCCTTTTTCGAGAGTTAAAAAAAGGCCAACACGAGACAAACCAAGCGCGATTTGGACCGTGACTTATAATTCAATAATCTACTCCTTTGCATCTCCAATCATCCTGATTTTTATTCAAATCCGTCACTATTGCCAACCCAATCTGATGGACTATTCCGGCGAGTTCCATATGCAATTCAAAGCCTGATTTTTCAATTTCTCGAGTGAAATTTTTGGAAGAGAGAAGATCATTGGGGTCCAAAAAAGCACTTAGATTTTTTTTTTTTTTTTTGTCGGTCCTATTCTAACTCCCACTTTCATAATTTCGTCTTACTTTCTTACAGGGCGTGGGAGAGTCAAAATCCACGTCTGAAACTAAATCGTCCTCATCCTAATCCTCTTAACCTCCACATTCCTCTTTTCATGTGAGAAGGGTGGCCATTTAGGCGAACTCCAGTGGTTCAAAAGCACTTTGATGCAAATTGGAAGTTCCAATAGGAAGGGATTACGTCACTTGCTTTTAAAACTCTTCCTAAAGGGAAAGAAACAAAAATGATGTAGACCAGCAAACCCATCGTTTCATTTGATTTCCATGAATTTGATTGATCCAATCGACATGCCTATTGCCCTAAAGGCCCTTTTCCAACAATTGACTGTGAAGGGTAAGATTTCGATTGCAACTTGTCGATCAAGCAACTTTTAAAAATGGAAGTTGCTAGAGAGAGCCATGCTGTTCTCAGCTTTCATATCTTTTATGTGGTGAGGGAGACTATTCTAGTTTGAGTTTGCCTCCTAGTCATTATTATTGGTGTTTTCTTTATATTATTTCCGTCTGTACAATCGGATCTTTCCATCTGTATAGTGAGAATGCATAAATTAATGCTAATACTCAATTAGAAGAAATAATCAGGAAATTTTTTTTATCAGGGGCCACCATCAAAATATCATGAAATGGACAAGGATTTGGCATTATGCACATCTTTAATCCTTAGTTTAATTGTCTCATTTTTCGTGCTAATAATAGGATAAGTCTAACTAAAACTTTTTTGGGCGGGCCACGTTGATCGACTGGAAAAAAAATCCAGATTAGTCGCTTTGCTTGCACTAAATCAAGACCACAGAATTCTTTAATGGATGATCATGGAATTGATAGATCTTTGAAACCTATGATAAACTAATTTTAAAGGGATCAATGAGTTCATCGATGACATCTTTAATCCCTAAAAAAATTAAACGATAAAGGTGGAAATCGATATGGTACAGATCCTGAATATGATTAGTTAAATGGTCGGTGAATGTTTCTACAAACTTCGAAAGTATAATACCCACCTAACGCTGAACTCGTGAACAAGGAAATTCATTTTAATTACACGACAATAGCTAAAACTATGTTGCTTCAATCAATTGAGTTGGAGTAGTTCGAACTGGGCTCTGTCTTTTTGGGTAGTCCCTGTGGCTGGTGCAATTGGTTTGGACATTGAAAATTTCCAGCTGAGAAATGAAGGTTGTCTGCTTTGAATTGCACCAGTTGTGCGCAAACTATTCTGGATCAAGGTCTTTATTTAATAAATAAATAAAGGAGCACTACTACATTTTAGGTTTCGTGGGGAAAATTCAGTCAATGCTATCTTGATGAACGTCATCTAATTAATCACCGTCCTCTCCAACATCCAGTTTTGACCAGGATTATGTTGTGGAGCAAATTACTCAAAGCTTAGAATACAGCTTATGATAAGAAATATAGTTTAGCAATATCCACATACTAGGAGCCATAGATCTATATATTCTCGTACGTAGCAATGATGTCATTTAATGATGATTATTCCTCTGAATTACACTCTAGATTCTTAGAAGGGGTTTGAAGGTACCGGTTGTCTTCTAGTAATATAGTTATCACGTGGTTAATTATTCCATATTTATAATTCATACGAATTGAAGGTGCAATTTTAGATTAGAGAGACCCTATAGTTATACCTGAGTTAAAAAAAAAAGGGGACTTTTTGCACATAATGAGACACAACAGTCTAAATTCAATTCTCGATAGGCAAAAACTTAATTCTCGAGATTGGATCATGAAGAAATAATTGACTCCCGTGATCGCACTTTTGAATCCGAACGGGGTGTAAAAATTCTGTCCCTTATCAAGTTGATCACCAAGCTGAAACCTATTGCACGAAAGCCAGTGAAAAAAAAAAAATCAATCATCCGATCACCATAAAGAAGGAATAAAAGCCGAAGGTAAGGCGAAAAGATCACGTGTTCTAACAATTTATTCGTCGCGATCTATTTACAGAACTTGGGCTTGATGATGATTCCGGTGCTCGTGACTAATGCCAAACAAGTTTCGAAAATTCAGTTCTCTTTTCGCTTGGGAGGACATTATATAACCCCAGAATCTTAGCCTGTTAGAGAAATGAAAGATCAGCTTCTCCACTCGAGCTATGACCAGGAGGGCTATGGTATAAATTCGTATGATATGGGGTTCCTATTTTCCAAAATCTGAAAAATTCCAAGAGGGTTTCTTGCTTGAAGGAACTGCAGATCCTATTTTCTAAAATCTGAAAAATTCCAAGAGGGTTTCTTGCTTGAAGGAACTGCAGATTAAGGGGAAGAAGAGGGAAACCTCATGCCAGATGAGTTTCCATTAAGCGAAGAAGGTCCTGTGCTATCTTTGAGGCCCCTCAAATTGAAACAAATTAAAGGACTCGTCTGCAAAAAGAAAAAAAGAAAAAGAAAGAAAAAAGAAGAAGAAGAAGATATAGCCATTTCCAGATACCGGTTCGAAAGATCAAGTTTTCCAATCCTGCCTACAAATGTAAAGAAGTATAGGGACAGTAGTCGTGACTTGTTGAACTACTCTTCTAGCTAGGTTTTTAGTAAAAGGAGTACGACTCATTCTAGTAGCTTAATTGTGAAATCCTCACTTTTCTCCATGCATTCTTACAAAGCAGATACCTTTATTCATGACACTATCCTTAAAATGAATTTCTATGTATTACTTCTTCCGGTGTCGGTTTATCACTATAGCACAGGATAGCTATCCGGAAAACACATGAAATTTTCCCTGGAAAGCCAGCTTTCTAGGCAAGAAAGAAACTTCATCAGGGTCAGGTTGAAGCAAACATTCCCTGATGGACCCGGCCCAAGCTTCCCTAACTTGAGACCTAACTCTCCAACAACAGTATTGAGAAAAAGAGTCCTTCAGATAACCAAGAATAATCAGCAACCTTTTAGCCCCATCAAATTACCATAAATGGTTTCAGAATCCGGGCTGGCTTGCTTTCGTCTTGTAACGCAAGTGCCACATGAATGAATAAAAGAAGCGAAAGGGTCCTCATCAATTCAACCCTAGATGCTAAAATAATGGTGGGGGACCAAAGCTTGCATCTATGCAATACGACTCGCCAGGAATTTGGCAAATCCTCAGAATGGTCCAATCAAATGCGTTGATCAATTGCTAAATGACACGCATAAAAAGATGGCTGTATACATCAGATATGGAGCTAGTGGACGATAGATAATTGCAAGTCCAACAGGGCAATTAGAATAAGGGAACAGATGGGAGGGAAGACACGCCATTTAGATATATTTATAGCTGCTATCACCCTAATAATTATTAAGCAAACGAAACCCTAATTAGAATAGTTTATGTACATGGTCATAAGAAACTAAACGACCATGTGGCATGTAGCCATCAAGCTTAGCATAAATAACATTTTGTTGTTGAAAGTACCTTTCCTCTTGCCGGCTCATAATGTCTTAAACATAAGTACCCTCGTGAAGTGCAATACTCGTTCCGGTCCGGACTTTAGAAACACTTAATTTTGTATGGACCTAAAGAATGAATAACCCGGTCGCAATTTTCTAATTTTATCGTAATTGATTACGGTATAAAAAACAATTTTTTCCTTCCCTTGTTAAGATATTAAATTGCTGCTATTTTTTTTTAAATTAATGCATCATAAGGTTAATGTATGAAGAATAATGATTTAGATTATCAATAATGTTTTATGCTATAATAAGGTCAAGTTGGCAACTCTATCAATATGCACAAAGCTTTGACAACTACTCAAATCTTATTTAGCATGTAAAAATCAAATAAACAAATTTGCAAGAGTCAATTATCAATATGCACAAAGCTTTGACAACTACTCAAATCTTATTTAGCATGTAAAAAGCAAATAAACAAATTTGCAAGAGTCAATTATAAATAGATAAAGACATCGTCTTTCTATTGCTTTTTGTATGAGTGATGAAGACACCTTAATTTACCAAGCGTTTATTTTATTTTATTTTATTTTGTTTTCTGCTTTCTTTTCGGGGGGTTTTTCTTTGATGGGTTTCATCGTATATTTGGAGGTGTCTCTTTCCTTGTCCTCCTCATTAGGTATGAACTATTCGAAGAAACTCTTGACTTGCATGGATACGTATACCACCATTAAAACCTTAAAGTCATGCTCATCGATCTCGACTTGCAAACTGCATTCTATTCCTCCTTATTTCTTCCATCTCGATATTCTCCTCTTAACGCTTTCTTAAAGCCCCTCTCCTCCTCAAACCTCCGGAGTCCCTCCCTCCCTCCCTCCCTCCCTCCCTCCCTCTCTCTCTCTCTCCATGCAAGTGATATGAACAGATTCTCATTGAGAACCTCACCTTGCCACTGCAACTCGTGCTAGATAAACACACCATGCCACAAGAACAAAAAGAAGTATAGCTCTCTCTCTCTCTCTCTCTCTCTCTCTCTCTCTCTCTCTCTCTGAGGCTTGATTTATCGATATTATTGTCTTTTCTTGTGTAGGTTATGTGGCCTAAGCTGGTGCTTAACAAGGTCCTTGGAAAAAGTTTAAGCAGCAGTAATATCGTTGCTGACTTGCCAGATTCAAGAGGGATCCTGCCAGAATTTCATAGTTCAGATGCCAGCACCATGAAAGCATGCAATCAGCAAACTTGCAAGTACTATAGATAGCAACTAAGATTCAAACATTTTGCTTCCCTTTCAATGAATCTAACTTGGAACTTACACATACGCAAATTTCTGCTTTATAATCAGGATCTTTGTCAGCTCTTGGAACGTTGGAGGCATTGTTCCACCAGAAGACATGGACATTGAATATTGGCTCGATACAAAGAAATATCCCTCCGACATATACGTTTTCGGGTAACCATTATGCTTCTATTTTTGCTCTTGAACACTTATATGCACAGATTCTCGGATTCTTTCATCTACATCGAGCGATTTCAATTTAGTACATATATAATGTATGATTGTATTCGCATACCAGGTTCCAAGAAATAGTTCCACTGAGTGCCGGAACTGTTTTGGGTTCAGAAAACAGCAAGATTTCTGGGAAATGGAATGCAATAATAAGCAGAACTCTCAACAAGTCGAGCTCTCGTGCAAGGCCAGACCATGGTTCTACTGTGGGAAGCCAGTCAAAAGAACATTTCCGATGTATTGTCAGTAAGCAGATGGTTGGAATATTCATATCCGTTTGGATCAGGAGCAACCTCTGCGAATTCGTCAGTCATCCGAGCGTTTCTTGTGTCGGCTGCGGGATAATGGGTTGCTTAGGAAACAAGGTATGTGTTCATCATTTCTCTATTATGTATGTAGTACATAAAAGACCAACCCAGGCTTAACAGGTTATTATCGTCACTGTTTATGAGACGAGGACTTTATGCTCTTTGATATTTCTTTAATTGATGCCGATATCATTAGATGATCAGTCATTGATTCGTTCTCTAAATCTTGGTTACACAGGGTTCGGTGTCGGTAAGATTTTTGCTGCGGGAAACAAGCTTCTGCTTTGTTTGTAGTCATTTAGCTTCTGGAGGGAGAGAAGGTGATGAGAGGAACAGAAACTCAGATGCAATAGAAATATTGCTACGGACGACGTTCCCACATGGCCACTCGCGCAATTTGCCGAGAAAAATCCTCGACCACGAGTATGTTGTGAGACTGAGAATTCTACACTTCTTAACTCATTGTCTTTCATTGATCTGTATCGCCGCATACTTCCTTCAAAGAATGTTTATATTCCTCACGATATCAAGGGTCCTATACCAGTAGAAACATGCATATTGGTCCAACAAAAGATCATAGAAAACCCCTAGTAGTAAGATACGTGACTTCATGAATTTTTTAAGGACCCCCCTTCCATATCTGCATCCTTCTAAATATATGTAAGTGATGTAAGCAGAAGTTCTTCTGCTATTTGTCAATTCTTTTGAGTATTCCACCGATTGTTTTCTTAGTAGGTGGGATCAATATAAACGATAAATGATTAGTTAGAAAAGGAATCTCTCTGAAGGAATACCTCGATTCTGAAGCGTTCGTTTCAACAAGCACTCACTCACGCCACCCTCTTCACATATACCTTTATTATGGCCACTTACAGATAGAAAAAGCAAAGCACTCACCTAACCATCAATATATTACTCGTTGTGCAGCCGTGTGATTTGGCTGGGTGACCTAAACTACAGGATCCACCTCCCCGACACCACGACTCGATCTCTAGTCGAGAAAAGGAAGTGGGATTTACTAATGGAAAAGGATCAGGTATTCTCGTAAACTATGTGCTTTGAACATTAGAGGTTTTGGTTTACAAGGTTGGATCTTGAGATTAAAGAATGTGTGAATATTTAATAAAGCTGAAGGCCGAGCTCATGGAGGGTCATGTCTTCCAAGGTTGGCAAGAGGGAGTGATCAAGTTTGAGCCAACCTACAAATACTGCCTGAATTCGGAGACTTATTATGGTGGAAACCCGAACGCCAGAGTCAAAAAGAGTCGGGCTCCAGCATGGTAAGTAACAACACGCCATATGAAAAATGCTTTGTTCACTGAAAGAAACCTGGAAAGACATGAGATTTACTTGGAGGACTTTTTTCAGGTGCGATCGGATAATTTGGTTTGGGGAGGGTTTGAAGCAAAGCCTGTACGACCGAGGAGAATTGATATTGTCCGATCACAGACCTGTCCGAGCAATTTTCACAGCAGAGACTGAGGTTTACAGAGTCCTGCAGAAGTCAGATGTTTCTAACAACGAGGGATTAATTGATACAAGAACAACATTCAGAAGAGTTCTTGAATAGTAAAGATTTAGGTGGTACCATATATTCATGGTTCTACTGGATATTCAAAACTAAATATCCCTACATACAGGAAAGAGAGATTAGGAATATACTATTATGAAATAACATCGATCATTTTCAGTGTGCAGAGGCTCTTGTAATATCGTAAATGCATATGATACAACTATGGGAATTGAATTATATTCAGCAAACCAACTCCATGCATGCCAGCAGGCACGAGCGATGTGAATTTATACAAAGTCAAAGCACATACATATACACAAGCATCGGCAAGTATTTCTCAAACACCGTAGTTTACAGCGTAATGCACACATGAGAAGGACACTTGACACACAAGAGAAAAGAACAGAAGAGAAAATCAATAACGTTTATCCTGAGAAAAAAAAAGAGAGCATTACAAAGTTGGATCGTGCAGTGAAGGAGAACAGAAGACGGCATCCTCTCAATTTTGTTTGTGTAGCATCCTCTCAATTTTAGGAGGTCAAAGAAGATGGCAAATTAAATCCAAAGATTTTAACTCATTGTCTAAACATAAATCAACAGCTTAAATTCTCGTTTTGACTTGCATCTAAAGATTATAACATGTCACAAGCACAATACTGGGTTATTAGCTAAAGAAAACTCAAGGCCAAATTAAACGCTATCATTGCGCTTTTGACGTTTTATTCCACAGCCAAATGTTCAGAATATTATGATGCAAGTCAAATCTAGCTGAACGTGCTTGTAACATGTTTTTTTGTTTTGATTAGAGAATTTGTAAAAGTAGAAGAACTTGATTAGACAAATTAAAAGTCAAATGACTTGATTAAACGAAAAGTAGAATTTATCAAGCACCATGACAGGAGTAAAAATACAGCCTTAAATTCAGAGATTGTCCCTTTGTTACCATCCCAACCCAAAAACATAGCGCATCAAAATCTGGGGATTACCTTCAAATATTCCTCCTATTGATGGAGCTAACTTTTCATCGGGGGGAAAGACTTCCTTTTTTTTTACCTCTTACTTATGGCTCCTTGAAAACTCTCAAGTAATCACGACACAAACATTTCCTAATCTTTTTCATCTCTAAAAAATCCCTCCATTCACTTCAGGTCACCTACGCCAAATATATTTAATCCCTACATTCAGTTGAAGTCCCAAAACTGAAGCCTTACCTCTGCCTTGATGGAGGCAATGGGAGATTTCTCCTCTGCAGGTTTCAGAGGATAATTCATAAAGCCTGTTCACTTAGGATTTAAAACTAAGAAGCGAAACAACTTTTCCCTTTTAGCTCTCCCTGAGTAACAAGTAGCACAAGCTACAAGCAGGCCCACAATTTAACATTCTGGAAAATGGCAGTGACTGCATTTAAGTCCATCCATGACAAATTCAGACTATATTTGGAAGCAGATAAGCAGAAACCTGATGAAAAAAAATCATTATTAAAATTTTAGGAATACACCGATGAGTACACGAAGATTGCATTCTAAGTATACAGAGAGGACAAATAGACAATTTTCAAGAAGAGTTTCTAGACTAAATCAGGCAACAAATGATAAAAGCACCATTTTCAGGGTTCTTTTGTTACATTCAATTTAAAATATGCCACAGGAAACATCAATAAACTGTATCCAGGACAATTCGGACATGGTTCCCTTCACCTGGCTGGATACATAAGATTTATGGCATCTGTAACAGATGTTGAAAGATTTAGCATCATGCGGGCATGAGCGAATTCAGCCAGAAATCAGAAGAACCATGTCCCTCATCACTTAATAGCCTCAATGTGGAGCAGGAATACAACATGGGCCTCAACCTTTCAAATGTGCTTCATGGTAAAGATATCCACCAGAATTTCAGCAAGAACTTGCAATGTCCTCAGTGCCAGAAAATACTAATGCCCTTTATTTCGCTTAAGCACCACTGGCCTGAAAACATGATGATGTTTTTTCAATCAGAGCAGATATTACCAGATGAATTGATCTAGGACATGACAGAACTGTAGTCCTCAACCTAAATCATATGCATCTTGGTCAAGTGAGGTAACATTTCTGATATGCCTCAAGTGTTGACAAATGAAATGAGTGATCCTACTGTACAGATTACATCAATCCAATATCAGTCACTGCATGCAAATTTTATGGGGGCAAGGAGATGAAATCAGAATTTTGACAATTCCCTCCCTATATGTCAACAAAACCATGTAGAAAAAATTTCAAACCACGACTGCATGTGAGATAGGCTGATGTACAATGAAACAAACCTGAATTGATCTAAATAAGAGGGTGGCTCAACAGTCATTGTTAGTCACTTCAATCGCCTTCCTGATAAAGAAAGAGTAATCATCACTCACATAGATGCAACAATGAAGATATTCTCACATACTTTCCTCTTCGTAGAAGCACAGAATGCAAAAGGCATAGGAAGTAAAACTCATTACTTTGGCAAGTAAGTTGCAACTGATGCATGTTTTCATAGCATACTGTCTAGTTTTAGAAAACTATAGAAAACCTCCTATAGCTTACAAGATAAACCAGACACTATCAAATAGTGATGTTTCCTACTTATTTTTAATGTCCCTGACAAATAGTTTCACGAGCGAAAACCTTGAAAAAGATAGGAGAAAAAAAAATTTATACAGGCATTATCTGCAGCTGCAACGAGTCACTGACAATATTGTACAAAATAGCCTTATCAAGGAGAATAAAATCAAACATAAAGGCAGTTCCATTGCGATACAAATTCCATGGCTCTGACATCTCAAACAAGAATCGCATACTGGACCAACTAAATGAGTTCATCTAGACAGCGAGCGCCGCAGATGACTAAAGGGGTTTGAGATGCTATGCCTCCTATAGACACAACTGCTTTTTGCCAATTAACTGTCATAAGCATTTACAAACCATCTTATTTTACACCTAAACCTATAATCAGGCCAAGTGATTTTGTAGCTTCAACTGCCAGACATATGCTAAAAGTGGATCGGAAATTAAATCAGCAGCGACAATTCACCACTTCTCCATCTGTCAATGAGTTAACATGGATAAAAAATAGTGCTCATGAAAATTCAATCAGATCAAAATAGATATAGATGTCAAAATAGAAAACTTCAGAATTGACTCGAATGAAGAGGTTTCATTGAAACGCATGCTTAAAAGAGCTGAATAAGACCAGTCGACACCAGTAAATCCCACCCAATCCTATTCTTAGTAATGAATTATACCTCTAATACAGCTTTGGCTTCAGCTTCAAATGCTTTGCAAAGAATTTCATAGCTTGCCTCACTGCCCAGCTATCAAAGAAGAAATTGAACCTTACGACAAATAGATAAAAGTAAACCTGTGAATCTCTGATACATTGGCCATTAAGTAGTAAAAGAAAACATACCAACGGATTGACTCTTGATGGTGAAATAGATGATATAATGTATCTGCACATAATCAACAAGTAATTGGGATATTGATTGCAAGATGAATGTGCCAACCATAGCAACTTATCTGATGTGCTTTCAGGTAACACGACATTAAAATGAGAAGACATGATCTCTTACTAACTCGGTTAAACTATCAAAACTATCAACCTTTCTCAGTTTTCAACAGCAAAAACTGATCTCCAACTGGGAAAGTAATTACTACCAGCAGAAAAACATATTGCCAACATGCAACTTGGTTCCAGCTAGAGAAAATAATTCCATTCCATCCCTGTGTGCTAATAATATTGCAACTTCACCCAAAAATCCATATGGGGTTCGCACCAGTTAGTAGTTACAGAAAGATATGAAAGATTTACCTCAGCTTACTAGTATAGAACTTCATAGCTGACAAATTTGTTTTCTGTACGGTAAGTACCACAGCACCCATGCGATTCTACAAAAGATATGCAAGGGAAGGTGCAAGAGTAGAACCATCCATTAGATTAAGCAAAAGAAACATAGTACAAGTAGATATTAAGGTATCTAAAGATCGACTATTGACCCTCGAAACTAACAAACAATTTCACAAATAACTACAAGGTTGACTGAAGATGCAAAAACATTTCCATACATGGATCATTCGTCCATCCATCCTCCATCACTCCAAGAGATCTTTTTAAAAAACGAGAAAACGGAGATACATGACAGCATACCTTTCTAGCAATAAGCTCGATCAACTGCATCAAGAATTTACCCAGCCCCTTCCCTTGGACACGAGGCTCAAGCTGTATCTCGTACACATAGAGGACGGGTATTTCTTCCTCCACAAGAAACCGGAAGTGAACAAACCCGACAATGCTCACGATCTCCAACACGCTGTCACTGACTTCTCCTTTCGCCTCAACCGCTGACGGCATCCCGTCAGCACCAGCACTCGCAACATCGTGAACGAATATATAGCGTGCTTCGGGAGCAACCATTTCCCGGCGCTTCACCTTCTCCTCCGCAGGCCACTCGGCTCCGAAAGGGCCCTCCATGTTGGCCTACAGACCCGGACCCAACAAAGTTTAACCCCTAAGAAAAGACTCAGCGTACTCGTTGGAGAGGCAAGGAAAGACAACTTCTTCCTCTGCGTTGATGCTGAGAACTTTAAAAAAAAAAAAAAAGACTTCTTCGGTACCTTAACCAGGTTGCAGACATACTGCTTGACGGAAGAAGACAACCTATCTCCACGCCCCGAATCCAGACAAACGGAGACACCTAAACAATTGATCCGGCACCGTCATTCGACATGGCTATAAACCCATATCGTCGTCCTAAAAAATCAAGCCTCCCAAACACGCGCGTTCCGACAGCGTATTGAAGCAGAACAGACGGAGGGTAATTTTCCTCGTATCGAAGGAGAGATGATGACGCGGGGCCGTACCGTTGCGGTTGTAATGGCGGAAGGCCTGGAAGGAAGCGAGGTGGTCGGTCTCGGAGGAAGCCGCCCTCACCAGCTCGTCCACCGCCTTCTTCTTCTCCAGAACCTGCGCCCAGCGAACGAACCAACCCAAAAAAAAAAAAAAAAAAACGAGAGTCAGTTTCGTTCGCTCGTCGACGATTTCCATGGAAAAGAAGATCGCGTGCGTGTTATTTGCCTCTTTGCGTTTCAGCTTCTTCTCCTTGTGGCGCGAGCTCGGCCCCTTGGACTTGGACTCCATTGATGGGGATTGGGGAAGCTCCGTTCGGTTTCCTTCGTCGAGCAGCGACTGTGGCGAGCTGAAGCAGCTGCGTCTCCAGACGGAGAGGCGGAAGAAGGGCGAATTAGATTTTGCTCCCAGTCCCCATGCTGCGGGCACTTGTCGCAAATTTGAAATCACCTCCCCAACTTTTTGATTTTTACACTGGGGCCCCTAGAGATCTTGAGATTGATTATAGTGCCCCTTCCCGGTGTCGACGGCTCCGGCCATTTTTCGACCGGAGCTCCGGCCATGTGTTTGTCGCATGAGTAGTTTAGCTACTCTCGTGGAGGGAAAAATCCGTCCGAGAATAAAGGCGAAATTGCACTTGGCCCCTAAATTTGGGACTTGATTATAAGCTGCCTCCTGACTTGTTTGTTTGTATTTCCTTCTCAAGATATAAAATCGGTTGCAATTGTCTCCCTTATAGTGACTCTGGCAAATCTTCATGAAAGATGTACACTTCTAGTAAATTTTCAAATCTAGCCGACATTTTGAATTTATCACGTAACCAATTGAAATCCGTATATGGTTTTCAGAAAAATGGCCTCTTAGGGTGTCATAAGGGGTCAGACGTAGAGAAAATTAAGACATTGAGAGAAAAGAAAAATCTATCATCATGAGACAACAACGGGAACGACTTGCCGTTGAATTCAACGTTGTGTTGAATCGAAAATCTAAATGTACACCACTGAGCATCCGAATCAACTGATCAAGTCAACTTGTTTTGGGCCAGAGGAGCAAAAAGAATCATTTGATCACAATGAAAGAATGGTTTAGAAGATCCTCAGAACGGATGGCCTGATGATCTATCATAACTCCCATAGCAATCTGGTGCGGCGATGGGGTCGCAAATTCAACTCGCACAAAGATGCTTGCCAATCAACAACATGGGCCGGAAACATTACTGGATTCAATCACGCGATCGAGGCGAAATTACAGCATACCCTCAGAGAACTGATCAGAAGACTGCATGACGAGTGCAAAGCAGCATGGAAGCCATGGCCGAAAAATTACATTAATATGAGCAAATGCATCGTCCATACAAAGCACGACTGCAATGCAAAAGCACGTCATCTATGTGTTTAGCTAAGCACAATCTAAACAAATCAGAAAACCCCCATCAGAAGCTCTCTCCATATTGCAGAAACAGACGGTCTTAGGAGAATGTGCTAACTGCCTATTTTACTTACTAGCAAGGTCATTCTTCCCATATCCTTCAAGAGAATGCAAACCCAAACTAACCTTGGATGACAAGTATCAGTTTGCTACACATTCAGTAACTCAGTCACAGTTTAAGAGTGACCGCAACTTCAGCATCCATTGCAAATGTTTCCTGCAAAAACCATGGATAGCACCCAGTCAGCAGAAGGCAGAACAATAACCAAAGCCAAATTGGGATTTAATTCTCTGGGTCCAGAACCAGCAACATTCAATTATATCTAAAATGAGCAGAAGTAATTTGAACGATAAATGCAAGATCCCTTAGTAGTATATGTAAAATCAGTCATACATGAAAATTTATGGTCTGTTTATAGTGATTTCTGGATTTTTTGCTTTTTTCCAAAACTTGTGGGGTGCACTTGACTTTTTTCAATCTTAAAACAGCTAAAACTTTTGCAATACAGAACCAATGACACATCAATACACATAATTTTTCATACATACAGGAAAGTACAAGAGTTTCTTTTTACTTTTGAGAAATCCCAAAAAAAATTAAAAAAAGCCCGTAATTAATAAACATCAATAAAAAGAATAGGGAGCTAAGATCTGCAAAAGGCACTTGACCAACATGATGTCTTTTTTAAAGGTTCCAGACACCGCATTTGGCAACACTGACTCATGAAACATGATGAACAAAGAACTACTATCAACTAACAAGCAAACAAAGATGGCACGCTCCACATGGATGTAACAAACTGGTAATATCAACTAGATATAGATACAAAAACAAAAAAGACAGATAAATACAAAGTTCCATGAAGAAGCCAGAAGAACAGCAGCAAAAACTAGCTGCATTGTCAGTCCAGAAAGCTAGCCTGCTAATGTTACAAATAAAATGCTCTTGGACAAGTTCAGGTTAATGGTGCCTACTTTGCCAGTTTGTCTCACAAAAAAGGTGATTCTCATTAATATGCCATCCATGTTTCCATAAAAGGAGAGCGCTGTCATAGCGGGTCATTGGTCATCATGAGTTCCACAATTCTGTAAGATTAACACAAGTTAAATCTGGACATGCACTCCTAGCAGCGAGAGATGGGCATCCAACAAATAATACATCCAAAATAGCTCACTGCAGGTGAGGTTGCGCTGCATGGTATAAAAGGAAGGATGGATCCACCTTCTAAGATTCAGATTTCTGCTACTTCAGAGTGGATCATTCACATGATTAACGGAAAAAAGAAAAAATTATCCTTATCATTCACCAGAGAAAGACACTATTCTGACCAAGTCAACAACTACTATTTATCATAGCAAAAACAACTTAATATCTATACACATATCTGCACTGAAGTTATAGACATGGTTTTATGAGAGCTGGGCTTGAACCCCAGTCTGCGTCCCCACCACACCCCTTCCTTGCCTGGCCACGTTGCCTTGAACACCACAAGAATTCCAAGTTTTGCAACAGCTTAGTCTGAAAGAACTAGTTCTTTTTTCTCTGAATAGTTTCCACAGTACAACATTAAAGGATAAACCCACAAATCAGTTGACCATGAATGTTCCAACAGAATAAGTAAACTTCCCTCTCCTATAATTCAATCTAGAGCTAACAAAGCAACCTCTACTATCAACTCAGCCAAAGCACATTGGTTGAGGAAACAGTCGGTTGGATCCCCGAACAAGAAAGGCAGCAGGAAGTGTTACATACTATAAAGTAGAATTGGAAGTTTGCCAACAGAACACTCAAACATGATATAATGGCAGCTTAACTTTACATATCAAGGCTCCCGTCTAAATCAATCCCATTGAAAATACTTGCTGTACAAAGAAAGATGAGGATAAACAAGGGATGAGATGCTACCCGCCCGAAGCACACATTGATCCAACTCTAAGAACTGTTAGCTCAGACAAAACTCAGGATCAAAAGCACTGGACAACACCAACTTGATATTCATTTCAATGAAATGCATACCACAAAGTTATGTCACTGCGGACACGGTCATCTCTCAAAGTAAAAGTTACTGCGATGCGAGGAAAAAGAGAATTCCCATCCTAATTCATCCCAAAGCACAAATTCAAAGAGTCACAATAGCTCCGGGAGCCAACAGATAATATAAGACTACAATCCTGAGAATTTTTCTTCACGAAATTCATCCCACAAGAACGAAGTAAAAGCAGCAACGACAGATGCTAACTCATACGCTCATCACTTTCGGTATCTCCAAATTATACACCTGAAGCTACCGCAAGAAGCGGACAATCGACAAACCAATGGCCGACAGCTCAAAATCAAACATCCCTATGCCCTAAAAATGCCTAAGAATTACTCCAGCGATAGCAGTGCAAAAAAATAACCAGACCTGAATCTCGAAACTCCGCTCGACGGCGACTCACTTGCAGTACCGATCGGCCTTCTTCTTCACTCGGTCGTCGAGCGCGTCCTCCACGGTCTTGGCCTTGAACTTGGGGTCGTAGCCGAACTTCTTCGCCTCCACGGGGAACAGCTCATCGTACTTCCTCTTCTTCGCCGCGTCGATGGTGTAAATATCCTGGCCCCCCGCGGCCGCCGCCTCCGCCTCCGCCGCCGCCTCCCCGTCGCCCCCGCCGCCGTCCTCCTCCGCCTGCGGCTGCTCGATTTCGCCGTCCTCGACGGCGGCGGCGGCGTCCATGGGCTTCTGCTTGTGCTTCTTCTTGTGCTTCTTGTCGATGGACTTGCTGCGGGACGCTAGGGCTCCGCCCTTGAAGGTCAGCCTCCCGCCTTTCGCCCGCTCGTAAGGGTCCGACATCGGATGATCTTCGGCGTTCTCCCTCGAGCTCTCTCGTTCTCTTCTTCCCCGGGACGAATTCGGAACCAGCAAGAGGATGAGGAAGGCGATACGCGCCCCTTTTCCCTCGGTTCCGCCGGCGTGCGAGCCACGCGCCACCGCCTCTAGGCTCCGTGGGCGAAGTTGGTAAAATGGCGGTGCGCTATCAGCTACGGGCCTGGGCCATTCTAGAACTTCCACACTTCATTAAAAAAAAAAAAAAATTGAAAATGACATAAATGGTAATTGAATTTTTGATCCAACGTGCAATTTGATCTATACATTTTAATTTATTAGACATTTTCAAATAATTTAGAGACTAAATTGAACAACATTTAAGAATCATATTGATTCATTGATCTATACATATTTAATTTATTAGACATTTTCATATAATTTAGAGACTAAATTGAACAACATTTAGGAATTATATTGATTTATGAACTAAATTAATCATGTATCAAAAGTTTATGAATCACGTTAAATAAATTTAAAATTCAAAACCACTTTCCACAATGAGATAAAATTTTGATCAATATTAAATAAATTAAAATTTAAGTGATTATACGTGTCATTATCTTTTTACTCCATTTTTTAAGAGGATTATACAATCGCACTTTCTACTAAAAATCAGTTTACATCGAGAGATCAACCTTGTGCTCGAAAATTTAATAGATGGGTATCATACAATGTGGGATGGAGCGGCCTAATTGGACAAGGCTCAGATAATCAACTGCCGAGATGGGTCCCAATTTGACGGAATCTCGAGTCCAGACAAGATTTCTCTTGTCTGAAGCATCGAAAAAATGCCGTGGATGCTCGTGAAACCCAAAATGGGAATGGAGTCTCATTTAGTAAAGTGACCTCTGGAATGTTTGGGTTACTTCGATGCTCTTTGTTTATGGTGAATTGCATGCATCCAATCTCAGGAACTCCTAACCTGTAGTAATATCTGTTTGGATGTCTGCTTTTTTGTTGTTTTGTATGCTGCCTTTACGTGATTCATCATGCCTGATCTGCTCAGAAACCGAACCAGAATGGAAGTGAAGACAGCATTTGAGGTGAAGACAATGGATGAAACAAACCTAGTCACTCATGCAATCGGCGGTATCATTGAGAGGATGAGCGTGCCATATGTCATGCGTGCACCATGATTAACGGAAAATTAATTAGCAGATGTTACAATACAAGGGCACTTCTCAGGATGATGATGATGCACGAACAAAGCTTTTTCGCTCTGCTTCCGTTCGACACATTTCTTCTGTAAAGCTGAGCTGAGAGCAAGTTTTTCCATTCCTGGAAGTCACTGCTGAAGCTTAATTTCCACATACGTTAAGAGCAATATTGAGGCTATTAGGGATGTGCTTAGTAACTTCAATAGGTGCTGCATATTGAAGTTTTGAACATTGTATCCAATCACCTTTAGGTACAGGCAATTTAATCGATATGATTGGAGAAACCTTCCAACTCCACAAGACAATCTATAAATTGCTTATATCATCACATTGCTTGGAATCCCCTGCATTCTATTACTCAATTATTAACGATACTGACGAGGACTTTCAGGGAGTTTTAAGACATAAGATGAAAGGGCAGATGACTAGATCAAGCGCATATCCACTATGTCCGCTAAGTTTTCAGAGATAATTGATTTTGTAATAATATCTGGACCAATTATTGCCAGCTTAAATCCTTAAATGCTGGAAACCTCCCTTTTTAAGTTAACAACAAACCTGATAGTGTCGTCCACAAACAGTCATCCTTGAACAAATCCTGCACTGAACCATGAAGGCTAATCAGTTCAATCTGATTCTGCCACATCAAGTTCATATCCAAAGTAAATTCCCATTCCAGCTGTGAATGAAGTGATACCATTAAAGGACAGTGGAATGGCAAACACTGATGACAATGACATTACAATTTAGACAGTTACTTAGATTAGTGAGATACTGAGAACCGAGATGTACGGCTTGAGAATGAACCGTAAAGTTCTAATGCACTCTATCATGGGATCAGCTCCTGCAACAGACTTGACTATATAAACGCTCATGTCTTATGCAGTGTATTGACAGCAATTGGCTATATCAACAGATTTTTGAGAATAACAAGAAGTTCTTCCAACTGTGATGTAGATATTTTATGAGTTGGACACAAGAGTATTATGTAGAATAACACATATATTTACATAGCTAACTAAATAACAACAGTATTGCCTTCTGAACCTGCTCTCAGATGAATTTATTCTTGATTCAACCTTCACAAAGAAGACATTCAGAGACTTTTCCCTTGATCTCAAGCTGTTAAAATCGACACTTTCATTAGTACCCCATAGAAAGATAGAACATGTTGGCTACATCTGATGGTCCTAATTTACAGCAAAGTTATAGTCCTCAGATATCAGAAACAAGATGTAAAAGCAACATTTACTTTCTGCTGTCACCACAAAAAGAATGTGAATGGTTACTACAGATATCAGAAATGAACATGTTTCAAGAAAATGTCTTCCCACTAATGCCATAAAAGATGATGAAACTGAGGTACCTCCAGTTCATCCTCTTCCCTGTTTGACCTCTCTATGATCCGGCCTTTCATGTCCATCTCATAAATGGAATTCTATCTTGTTACAACACCCAAAATTTATAGATATTCTTTTTATGGAAAGAATTGACTACCCAACTATAGAGAGGATAATTTACCGACCAAAGTCACCAGTAACCTTTGCAGGAGCAAGACCCTTTTTTGAAATGATGGAAACGACTTGAATCTCTCAATATGATCTCGCGATCAATTATCATAGATATGTATGTCATGGCACTGTGGCAATCTCCACAGACACGCAAATTCTTGGTTATCCGGATTGGCGCACCAGGAGCCGTTGTTAGGATGCCATATGCGAGAGCAAGCTTCTCACTGTGCTCAGAGAGCAAGTCACCTTTTTCCTCATCATCCACATCATGGAGCGCAAAGCTCGTCTGTGGAACATAACCAAGAGCTTTGATTCGTAAGATCAAGTCCGTGAGAACTTCATGAATCTGTTGCGATTGTGGATGAGTCCAGTCTCCCACATAGAATGTGGCAGTACCCTTCATTCCTTGTACCCAGCTACAACCAGGTCTCTTCCTGATTCCAGTAGATTTCATTAGAGACCTGACCCTAGCCACATCTTTCCAACGCCTCGCATTTGCGTATATGTTAGAAAGCAATGTGTAGGACCCGTCATTCTCCGACTCTATTGCTAACAATTTATTAGCAGCATATTCCCCAAATTCAACATTTCCATGTAACCTAGAAGCGCTCAGCAGTGCGAACCATACAATGGGGGTAGGTTGCATAGGCATTCTTTTGATGAGCTTCATGGCTTCACCCAATCGACCACCACGTCCTAAGAGGTCAACCATGCAAGCATAATGTTCTACTCCAGGGACAACACCATAATCTCTGTCCATGGCATCAAAATATTCAATGCCTTGATCTACCAGTCCAGCATGGCTACAAGCATAAAGGACAACTACAAAGGTGACTGCATCAGGCACCAAACCCGCTTTCCTCATCTCATTGAAAACCCAGAGAGCTTCGTCACCACGTCCATGCATTCCATAACCAGTCATCAGTGATGTCCATGAAATGGTGTTCCTGTGCCGCATGTGGTCAAACACAACTCTACCTGCATCGATATCTCCAGATTTGGTGTACATATCTATTAGGCAATTTCCACGTGCACCATCACAGAGTCGTATTGATTTCGCAATACGTAGGCATGTATTTGTGTACCAAACCTCAGGGCAGCCAAACGAGCGCAGGCCATTAAGCCACATGATATGGTGAAAGCGTTTGGCTTTATGAAGTTTGCTTGATTGACCATCTCAGAGAACAACTTCAAAGCATCATTTGCTTCCCCCTGCTGAGCATACCCACCAATCATCACAGTCCATGTTACCACATTCCTATGTTCTGGTGCTATCAAGTCGAACATGGTGTGAGCAACTCCAGCAGATCCACACTTGGCATACATGTCAATCAAAGCATTAATAACCATTAAATCATCCCCCGGATCATTGTCTAACTTATTCAGAACACACTTGATGGCATAACAATGAGTCTCCTTCCCTTGAAGCAATGCTCCTGCAGATGCACAACCTGAGAGAAGAGAAACAAGAGTGACAATGTTAGGCTCTGACCCACTAAGGCACATCCTCCTGAAGATATCGAGAGCCTCATGACCATGCCCCCTCTGGGCATACCCTGCAATCACAGCACTCCATGTCACCACATTCGACTCAATCTTCTCATCCTCCATCTTCTCAAAAGACTCAAAGCCTCATCAAATCTGCCAACTTGCGAGTATCCAGTGACCATGGCATTCCATGAGACAAGATCCTTAACCTCCATTTGCTTAAAGACCTTGCTCGCTTCGTCCAACATCCCACACTTGGCATACATATCCAACACAGCATTACCCACATAAACATCCTCAGACAACCCTCTACGGAGCGCAAAAGCATGTACTTGCTTTCCTTGTATCCATGCACCAAGCGAAGCACAAGCAGGGAGGACATTCACGAGGCTAACGGCATCAGGCACGTGGCCACTATCCCAGGTCATCCGATCAAACAACCTGAGCGCATTCCTGCAATCCCCCGCCTGAACATAAGCAGCCACAATCGAATTCCAAGAGACAACATCACCAATCCCTCTCTCGGACAATTCATCAAACACCTTCCGCGCATCGTCCAACGCGCCGCACCGCCCGTACATCGAAACCACCGCATTGCACACGAACACATTACCCTCGAACCCACTAGCGCAGACGACCGCATGGACCGACGCGCCCCGACGGAACGACGGGAGCTCGCCGCAGGCCTTGAGGACGAAGGGGAACGTGAAGTGGTCGGGCCGCCAGCCCAGCCTCTGCATCCTCCGGAAGTAACCGAGCACGTCGTCGAGGAAACCCAGATGGACGCTCCGCCGGATGAGCATGTTCCACCAGTAGACCGAGTAGGAGCAGGGCGGGACCCGCTCGAGCAGGGCGAGCGCGCGGGCCGGGGCGCCGCAGGCGATGTAGGAGCCGACGACGCGGGCCGCGAGGTGGCGGGGCAGGCCCTGGACGAGGGTCTGCTGGTGGAGGAGCTTGGCTCGGGGCAGGGAAGCGCATTGCTG
Organism: Eucalyptus marginata; assembly: GCA_014182565.1. Taxonomy (NCBI): domain Eukaryota; kingdom Viridiplantae; phylum Streptophyta; class Magnoliopsida; order Myrtales; family Myrtaceae; genus Eucalyptus; species Eucalyptus marginata. The sequence continues at coordinate 6,949,898 of CM024592.1, forward strand.
CAGCGACGCGGTCGTGATCGCGGGAGGAGCGGCGCCGCCGCCGGAAGGTGACGAAGAGAAGAGGGAGGCCGGGGGCGGGCGGGAAGGGACGGTGGAGAAGTCGCTTTCGGTCTTGGTGGTGGAGGATCGAACGGTGCAGCATCCGTCTAGGCTGCAGAGGGCTAGCGGGTGTCGACGATATGTCGTCATGTTATATACCGAAAGCGTGGATTTCATGGTTGAAAAAATAATTATCTAGTCGTGTTGAAACCCGAAAAAAAAAAAAAAAAGGTACCTTCTTCTTTTTCATCATCATTGTTATTATTATTATTCCACGAATAAGGAGCTCGATAGATAAGACTTTAAAATTTAGTCGAAATGACGGGAAAGGAAATTTAAAATTAAGCGTGAATTTCATTTATGAGAGTTTGAGGAGGTTCATCAATGAAGTCATCAATAGTGAGAATTTTGAATTGGGGACGACTTTTAAAGATAATGTAATTAATGAACAGAAGGCCCGTCAACACATCAATCGAGGACAATGACAGAGGGTTGAGATGAGCACATGATTGCCAAATGGTCATTATGCCGGGATTTTCGGGATTTATAACCTATTGTTCACTATCATTATTAGATAGTAGGAGATATTATAGACCCATCTATTTATATATTTTGCCCATTCGTCATATATGCACGTGAGATGTAGTTTCTCCTCTCCTCTCAAAATCCTTAGACATCTAATCCCTAATCAATCTCCCTTCAACAAAACATTCGAGTAATTGTAATAATTGTTCGTTAATCATGTCTTAATGTACGTGCTATTGCCTTAATTAATTCACAATCTACTTTCCCTAAATAACCAATTGGAGAAATTAAATCGACTCGATTAATGGGGTGATCGAGATTTGTCAGCGGAATTACCGATAACCATGGGATAAAATGTGGCTCTATCCATCCATCCAATCAATAGATTTTCCGATTGTTCCTGCACCTGCTCCTCCTTTTTTTTTTTTTTCCTTTTTTTCCAATTTTTCCGATTCAGGTGGTTTTTTGGTCCCGAGCCGTTGTCGGAATTTTCCATAAATAAAAGAAAAAGACCACTTATCCAAAACTACAAAGCATTAGAATAATTACAAGAAAAGGAGAACGGACACATTGCCTTTTCGGACAAGCTGCCAATTTAAGTCATCTTCTCCGGCACAGAGAGAGAGAGAGAGAGAGAGAGAGAAAGAGACTCAGGTCAGGCCAGACGCCTTCCTCTCTCTGTATAAAAAGCAGAGACCCACCACCTAATTTTCCAACCACTCTCTAAATTCCCTCCTCCTCCTTCTCCCCTCTCTCTCTCTCTCTCTCTCTCTTCGTTCTGTCGCTGCTCGAGCTTGCGTAGCGCGGGGGGTTCGGGGCCTCTGTCGTCGGGCTACTGTTAGGGTTTAACCGTCCGCCCCATTCTCCCATGGCTTCCCAGGGGAAGAAGCTCATCAACGATCCCAAAGGTCAGCATTCATCGTCGCCTCCCCTCCATGCAACAGCGCGCGGGGATCGCGATCGCCCGCGCATTGCGCGTGCTCTGTTCATGTTTGTTTTCCGTGCGTGATTTTTCGAGTTGCGTTCGCTGCCGTCGGTGTTGCAGACGTGGTGACCGAGTACATCGAAGGTCTCGTCGAGACTTATCCTGGATTGCAGTATCTCGACGGTTTTCCCGAGGTGCTGTCATGCGTTTATCTTTTTTTTTTGGTTTTTGAATTGGACCTCGAGCGTCGCGATTTTCTCTTACCGTGATTTTGGTCTCGTCGGTTTTTCCAGGTGAAGGTCGTGCTGCGAGCCGATGTTTCGAGCGAGACGTACGATAAAGTCGCCGTGATCTGCGGTATGTTTCCCCGTGACTTTGCTTGCATTGTTGGTTTCTCTTTCTGTAGCTGTGGATTGCGTTGCTTTTGTGATTGTCATGTTTTAGACTCGCCGCTCGTGACTGAGCGCTGTGGCGTCATGTTTGTGTGATCGGGATGGTTTGATAAGATGATCGTGTTAATTTGTCAAGACTGTATGTAGTTATGTACATTTCCTTCAGGTATATGAAAGAAGAAGTGTCGTTGCTTGAGTTTAGTTATAGATTGATGTGGTCTGTACATGCAGAGGTGACTTGTAATCTCTCTAGTAATAGTTCAACATTTTATTTGCTAAACTACCAGTACGATGAAGTCGCTGTGATCTGTGCTGATCAGGTCTAAATTTTCTACCGGCAAAAGTTGTTCGTATTCTCTTACAATTGAATCACCTTGCTTTTGACTGGTGTAATCTAGCTGTTAATATTATGATACGTTGTAATTTATAGGAGGTGGAAGCGGGCATGAACCTGCACAAGCTGGTTATGTCGGGGAAGGGATGCTTACAGCAGCAATATGCGGAGATGTTTTTGTATCTCCTCCTGTTGATTCAATTCTAGCTGTACGTTTTTCTACTCCTTTTTTTTTCTTTGTTCCCTGTGCAATTCTACTGTGGAGAAATTGTGCACAGAGGAATTTTCACATGGGAGCTTCCTGTCATTAGGCAGGACTCCCAAGCAGTAAGTGAGGGGCATGGAAGAAGTGTATGGGTTATAATATTTTTAAAATTCTGTTGTTTATCCCCTGTTCTTCACTTTATCTGCGAGCACCCTCAGTGGAATTGCGCATGCATATTTTCGATGAGTTAGCATATATTCCACTTTGTCTCTTATTACAAATAATTCTGGGTTTTATATAGTTTAACATAATTCAATTACAGGGCATCCGAGCCGTAACTGGTCCCATGGGATGCCTTCTAATTGTCACGGTAATTTAATTTGCTAGTACTAAAATGAGAGTGACTATATAGTTCTTTTAACAGAGAAGAATCACAATTGTATATCTCATGGGACTGGACAGAATTACACCGGTGACCGTTTAAACTTTGGTTTGGCTGCTGAGCAAGCTAAAGCTGAAGGTTATAAAGTGGAGGTGTGATTTTTAGTTACTCTCTAACTATTCCTTTGAAATTTGGTAGCTCAGAGAGTGTGCTGAACCTTTTAGACTGGTCTTGTTATCTTGTAGACTGTGATTGTCGGAGATGATTGTGCTTTACCTCCTCGGCGAGGCATAATAGGACGGAGAGGTTTGGCTGGGACGATCCTTGTGAACAAGGTAGTGTCTGGCCTGTGGCCCTCTTCTTCTCTTTCTTTATTCACCTGTACACCATCGGTGAAGAAATGCAGGTTATCTCATGAGAGAGTGAGCAGAGAGCGTTTTTCTTGTTCATTCCACTAGTCTAGAGCACAGGGAGTTCTCTGTTTATTACTCTTCTTTCCTGATTGCCTTTTTTCAAGTGAAGAGTAAGTTGAACGTTAGTAGGTCAAATGTTTTCTTTAATGTCACGGCACTTTTTCTTTCAAGAGCTTTTGCCTTCTCACAAGCTGTTGATATTTTGTAAGACAATTTTCTCCCCTTTTTATGTGAGCCCAGCGACTCAATAAAATTGACTGGGAACTAATAAAAAATTTCTGTGGTCACTTATTACTTGTTGAATGGAAAATTTGAGAGTTTTTAATTTGTAAGATATGTTCTATACATAGGTTGCCGGAGCAGCTGCTGCTGCTGGTCTGTCTCTTGCTGAAGTTGCTGCAGAAGCTAAACATGCATCTGAAGTAATTGGAACAATGGGCGTTGCATTATCTGTTTGCACACTTCCAGGTCTGGTTACATCAGATCGTTTGGGCCCAGAGAAGATTGAACTTGGTCTGGGGATCGTAAGTATATAATGTGAATCTTAATGTATATGGCTTTGCTAGTGCTCCTACATTATATTAATGGTGTAGTATTTTACTGCTTCTGATTCTTCAAATATAACAAAGACTTCCCAATGAATATTTCACGAATGTATTGCTTTTGGTGCCTTTTGCCCGTTTGCGGCTCGTATGGTCACTAGGCTTCGCTTTCATTAAAATTTGTTTGAGATCCTTTTTTTTTTTTTTTTTTTTCCTAATTATTATTCATAATTTCAGCATGGAGAACCAGGCGCTGCTGTGGCTGACCTTCAACCAGTGGATGTTATAATATCTCATGTGCTTCAGCAGATATTATCTACGGTATGTCCTGATCCTTGGCAGATCATGATCACTGTTGGTGTATTTATATTCTGAATTTCTTCACAGATTAAGTTGTTTTCTCACGTAATGCATTCAAAAGTACGATGTTTATTCGTTATTTCCCACGTTGAAATCCTGGGAGAATTATTATATTAGAACTCTAATTTTGGATGCTAAAAAGAAGATCTAGCTTTCCATCCTAGCATTTAGTAATTACTTTGACTTAAATTTATAAATGCGTGTATATTGCTCATGCGTAGCATGTTGGGGTAGAAAGCTTATGGCTGCTATACATATTTGCAGGAAACTGGCTATGTTCCTATAACACGAGGTAATGGAGTGATACTCATGGTCAACGGGTAAGTCCATGAATCTCTTTTCTTCTGTGACTTATATTGAATTTGTTGTGAATTGATACGAGATAGAAGACGAATTAGACAGAATGTCAACTTTAGAATACAGCTTATGTGGAAAGTTGTGGATACGGATATGGATACGCATTGATGATGAGAAAATGTTAAGCAGATAGGGCATTGTCTTCTGAGTTGAAGAGAATGATGAAACAAAATGTTGTTTCTGTTGCTTTGGACCAATGATATGGAAACTTTCTTATGCTTTGAAGCTGGGATAAAAGGGTGCTACTTTTAGTGAACCAAATTACTATAAAAAGAAAAAATTCTCGGGAAAATTTTGAACCTGGCTATTGGATTTATTGCCTGTCCATCATGGTGCATAGAAAGGTAGGTTGATCGTAGACTAATGTCACTTGTATCTCTTGTTGATGCTTTAGGATGTAGTACGTAACGCGATGTTACCTGATGACAGATCTTATATCTACAAATGTGTGTCCATTGAAGAGTTTGGACTCGGCAGTTATATTGGAAATTGGAATATGTTAAGAACTAGAAAGAGCAGTATATATCGGTGCATTTTATCGGCGATTATCTTTATGATATCTTACAAGAGAGAAATGTTCCAGATCAATGCCACAACACGCCATGCTGCATTATGTCCTAATCGGTGAACCTAACAAAACTGGATTATACCCTAGAGGTAAAGTACTTAGGGATCTCTGACTGTAAGTGCTTAGTAACCAATGAGGGACGGGACAGGAATATAGGATGTAGGTCGCACCGTAAAGCAGTTTCTAGAAGCTAGTAGCTTTTGAAGTTAACCCGATTCATTCGCTCGATCTTTCTAAATAGATGAAATTATTGGTCACTCAATATTGACATTAGACCAAGAGGTGCTTTTCCATGATGAAAGGTAAACTTTACTTGTACCATAAACCATGCAGGTTAGGTGCTACCCCTGTGATGGAGTTAATGATTGCTGTGGGAAAAGCAGTTCCTAAGCTGCAGCTGGAACATGGATTGGCTGTTGATAGAGTTTATACGGGATCTTTTATGACTTCTCTTGACATGGGAGGTTGGTGTTTTAATGTTGTGACGGGAAGTTTCTTCTCAGCTATGGACAATTTATTGTTGTCTCCTTTTATCAGGTTTCTCCATTACAATCATGAAATCTGATGAATCAATTCTGCAACGTCTTGATGCTGCTACTAAAGCTCCCTATTGGCCTGTTGCTGTTGATGGTCAGTATTGATATCAGAACTACCTTGAATATGGTGTTACATGGTTTAACTTGTTTGGCTGATATAATTGGTTGATGGTCTATATGCTGCAATGCCTGGATAAATCCATGCCAGTTATTGCATGTGCATTCTGGAGTTTCAAGTGAAGCATCTGAAATCAAATCAATTACATACTTTACTTGCAGGCAGTCGCCCTCCTGCAAAAATTCCTATCGCAATGCCATTGTCTCGTTCGACAAAGAGTGATGAGGTGTGTGCAAAGCAACAGTTTCTGCGTTCTTTTGGATGAGATACACAGAGACCTTTCTAAAGTTATTTGTCTTAAGTAAAAAAAAAAAAAAAGTTGCAATTTTCATGACTTGTGTTCATGCTTGAAATCTTTACTAGGGTTAAATATTGAAAGTCTAGGAGAGCTAAAATATGGGCCATTGCGCCTTCCCAACTTTAGATCCTTATTTGGTGTGCTCTACATCTTGAAACTTAAAACTTTACATTAGATAATGCTGGACAAATGTGTAGACCAGTTTCTCCTTGCTTTGAGTACAGGATTAAATGAGGTTAGCTGGCTTAAAGTTTTAATAAGATCCTGTTAATGGAAAAAATACAGAAGATGACTGCCACAATCACGGGCTTTTACAATCTAAGGTTCCCCATAGCTTTATTGGGATTGCAAGCACATACAGTGGAATTTGTAGAATATAATTTTTGTATAACAGAAAGCTTAATCAAAAGCAAATAAAGAACCTCGGAATCAAACTTAAAAGACAATAATGATAGATGAATGCAGTGCCCTACAAAGATCGTCTAGCTGCTTGTCCTGTTTGATATGTTGTGCTTATTTTGTATGACATTTAATGCTATAGAATGTAGTCATTTGTTCTGTCTCTGCTATTAATCTACACTGATTTTTGTTGTGTGTGACTTGGTTAGCATAGCATTTTAACCTGACTTTATGTGATTGATTAATTTTTGTAGTCATTGTGTCGGCCGCTAAAGTTAACTCAACAAGGCTATCTTCTTGAAATGGCTGTAGAAGCAGCATTGAAGGAAATTATTGGGTTGACTGACAGTTTGAATGAATGGGATGCCAAAGTAGGCGATGGTGACTGTGGCTCAATTGTGAGTTCCCTTTTTACTCTTCATTTGTTGTTTTATTCTTCCTCATGTGGTTCACATATGTTATTCATCCTTTATAGATGTATAAAGGCGCAACAGCTGTCCTGGATGATATGAAAAAGCAGTGAGTTTTCTCTATAAGTCTATGCTCTTGCTTACTGCAGATTATTTATACTGTAATTTTGAGGAGACTTTCTCAAGGCAAAACATTGACCTGTATGCCATTGTCGCTACCAAACTGAGCATCTTATGTGCTCAGATGATTAGATAACTGCATGATGATCATCTTATGTTGGACATGCTCTTGCTGTCAGCTATATCTCCAATCTTCTTTCTCCCTCTCCTCATGTAAGCTTTTGCCATGAGGTTCTAGATTTAAGTATTTATGTGCATGTGGCAGAGAGAGCTACCATATAAAGCTTTAGATGGCATACAACTGCTTCACCAAATTCTTGTTGGTATGTCGAGTGAATGCTTCACTAGGCACCTACATAAACAGCTCAGTTCCTAGAGGGTTCCAAACCTACCCTTTTCCATGGCAGTTGTATGTTGACATTGACTTAGGGGAGCTTTCTAGTACACGTCATCTTTCTCCATTTACACCTTGATTCCTGGTGCTATATGATGAATTCTTGTTTCCCCGCAATGTAGCTTTCAATTATTCTTCCTTCTTTGATTTATGAAGATGTGATAAACACCTCCTTTCTTTTGTTATCGTCAATATATCTGCAATGGTTAGATTATCTACCTCACCTTGTCATTTTCTAGTTTATTAGAGAAAGGGTCTCTAAATTGTACTTTGATTGGTTTCTTCAGCGATAATGTGCAGCTGCTTGCACAGATCTGTGCATTGTTTTTTCTTGCTATTGTCTTTCTCAAAAGCATATATTGATTTTTTTACCTGATTTGATACACATAATTTTGTTTGGCAGTTATCCTCTAAATGATGCTGCAGAAACTATAAGCGAAATTGGTTCATCCATCAGGAGAGTCATGGGGGGTACCAGCGGGATACTGTACGATAAAATATATATTTTTTTCTTCATCATCTATGGTTCCTTCTTCTCAGTCATATATCTTTATACTCTCTCTGATTTTCTTCTTTTAAATTGGCAGATATGTCATAATGTGCAAGGCAGCATCTCCACACTTGAAAGCAAACGGCCAGGCTGATATTACAGCAAAACAATGTGAGATAACGCTATTATGCCATACCATTTGATTGTGATGGCATCACTGAGCCTGTCTTTTGGTGTATAGGGGCCGAAGCACTTGAAGCAGCCATCACTGCAGTCAGTAAATATGGTGGTGCCAGTGCTGGTTATCGCACGCTGTTAGATGCCCTTATCCCAGCATCTGAAGTTCTCAAAGAGGTACTTATCATCTTTTATAGTAGGAGGTGGTCGCATGGCTTGAAACGTGATATCGATGTGTTTGTCTTGTCAGAGGTTAGATGCTGGGGATGACCCCGTCACAGCTTTTGTGCTCTCGTCAGAAGCAGCAGTGGCTGGTGCTGAGTCAACCCTGCACATGCAGGCTCAGGTGACCTTCTGTGATGCTTGTAGAACATCGTTATTTCACTCGAATTTGAAACACAGAACTCATAACGAGACATGTGAAATGAGGATTTTTCTAGTGCAAATGCTTTTTGTGCGGAGAGAGGATTGTGGTAATCTCAACAATGTAACAACTCTTCCCATCTTGTTTATTTCCCGTTAATTGTTAAAAATCGAATTCTGAACCTTAGAAGCGGGAAAGGAACTCAACTTTCCCATCCATCGGAATCAAAGTTAACTAAAGAGCAAAATCTAGGTACCAAGATCTACCCAATAAGAAGCCTTTGCCAGATTCCTTCTTCTTGCTTGTGATACAAAACACATACGGAACATCATATGCTCGCAAATTCTTTGCAGGCTGGTCGCTCAAGCTATGTCTCTGAAGATGTCCTTGCGACTGCCCCGGACCCCGGAGCCATGGCTGCAGCTTCCTGGTATAAAGCAGCGGCCTTAGCTGTGAAGGATAACTATAAAGTCGCATGAGGCCACGTCGGACGAGGCCCTCTATACATTCATCCTTCCTTTTTGCCGCAAGTTAGCTGAGTAAAACTTTTCGTCCCGCGACTGTTAACCATTTTGCTTTCCGCTTATGCATTCCGTGTGTAAAGCCGAGAGAGCGAGTTTTTCCCCCATTGTTGGAGCCCTCCCGCCTGATTGACTGTAAAGTCGAGATCCGTAGAGAGAATAACATACTTCGCAATCCAAGTCTATTGCCGGAAGTTTCGCGGGGTCGGTTTTTTGCCCCCCGTCGTGTCGTTTCTGTTTTCTCTGGACTTGTGTCCAATAGAGGTGTTGCGCAATTGATGATTTCTCCGACTTCACTTGTGACTACTCAGACATTACGCAATGGTTGATCTTAGAAACCGATGCTACTGCGACCTGAAAGGAGTAACGAAAGCAGAATCGCAAGATGATGTCGGCTTGAGTGCCGAGCACAGAGAGCCGAGACGTGTCTCTCCGAGCTCCGGAAGCGGACCTTGTCGTGCAAAGTGGATTTTAGCTGTGCCGTGTGAAGTTCAGGAGCGGCAGAACGAATTCTGTAAAGGCGATGCCGAGCCTAATCAACTCGAGTCGCCGAGCGTTCGATTATCGACACAATGTCAACCCTATCTTTACGAAGGTACAAAGGTGGGGAAGTGATCCTAATATCTGCGACCTCAGAATTTTATAATCCGATGGCATACCTGGGTTGATCGTACATGAGATTGCTAGTGCTATGTAGATCATGTTAATTGTCATGCGACAAGGAAAATATAGAAATTTTGGTTCTATTATATCACTTGAAATATTTAGTTAATAAAATATATTTTCATTATATATTTACAGAAACTTTTGATTTATTCATTGTGATCTTAGAAATTTAGTCTAATATGCAATGTGATTTTTGAAATTTTAATTTGTTTGACTTGGTCCCTTGACTTTTGGCATATATTCAATTTAATCTCTAATCTATATTAAAACATTCAATATTGCTCTTATGTCGAACATTTTTAGATAGTTCAATAACTAAATTAAACAAGTATCGAAAGTCCATAAGTCAAATTCCACATTTGGTTAGAATCACATTGAATAATCCAAAACTTCACGAATTACATTATACATGCTAAGTCAAAGTTCAAGAATAGGATAGTGAGTCCAATCGGGGTGCTGTCAAAGTTCAAGAATAGGATATTGAGTCCAATCGGGTTCGGCACGGCCTGTCTTTCCCTGGGTGGAAAGTTCCCTCGTGACACATTGTCTTCGCCGGTCCATCTTGTACGTTATTCAATTAGAATTGATCAAAAATTTCCCCGAACTTAAACAATCTTTGACCAACGACCACCGCCGGCCGACCCTGCCCCTCCTCAGACGGAACTCGTGGTCCTTTCCAAAATTCCCAATGGCAAAAATCCAAAAAAAAAGAAAAAGAAAAAAGAAAAGAAAAAGAAACTCTTTACTGGTCTGGAGTCAAGTCTGCATTTAAAAAATTGGAAAACCCCTCCCCTCTCCTCCCTTCCCGGCTCCTTCACTCCATCCTTCGACGAAAACACGACAAGCCCAAAGAATAAAGAACGCACAAATCTCAGATCGAACCCGAGTTCGAACGAGAAAGAGAGGGGCGGAAATCAGATCGACGGCCATGGCGGAGCAGCTGACGGAGGAGCAGATCGCGGAGTTCAAGGAAGCCTTCAGCCTCTTCGACAAGGACGGCGACGGTACTGGCCCCCCCTTCTCTCGCTCTCGTTTTCCGGAGGTTTTCTCGGCCTTGCGCGCGACGCATTACGCGCGCCCGGGACGAAAATGGCGCTCGCGCCTCGTTTTGATTTGAGTTTGCGGGACTGGGTCTCCTCTCTCCGTCGCGCGGGCGGGGAAAGTTTGGATTTTTTTTTTTTTGCCTGTTTGGATGGAGATTGATTATGCCAGCTCGGTGATCGGTTGAAAGTCTCCCTTTTTCGGCCCTTTTCTCTTCGCTTTCGATATGGGTTTGAAGTGATTATCAATAAGCGTTACTTATATAGGCTGCGATAGCAAGGATTGGCCGCAAGTTGTCCCTTTTTTTTTCCTTTCTAATTATGGAGGTTTTGTGTGTTTTTTTGGCTCGAACATGGTATGGGAGGATGTTGTTTGCTTTGTATGCTGGTGTGTTGTTGCGATGTGGCGAATGTGAATGGGGTGGAGCGAGGCTGGTTACTCGGAAATGAAGGCTGATGAATGATCTCGTTGATATGGATGGAAAATGGAAGTTGAAAACGACCCTCCGCCGTTTATCTGCCTTTCTCCAGAGGTTAGAGCGTGAGTTGTGTGAGGGAACGAGCCCCATGGAGGCCCTCGCATGTGGGAACTTTTGAATTCGTTGCTGAAACCTAGAAAACTGATCCGTCCTTCAAATTCTACCTCTTGAGGTGGAACTGCCGGCTCCTCGAGTGAGAAAAGTGGAGGTGTCGTGAACCATCTGGTGTTGTTCCATGTTGTCGTCGTCCCTCGGAGCATTTCGGGGAAGCCTTAAGCTTTCACCTTGTTGACCATCCTCCTTTTTGGACATCTTGTTCCCTTCCAATGTCCACCCATCATGAAAGAGATCACCCTTGTTTTAAATTGGTTGGCAATGTAAGCTGAGGTTATGCTGCGATATGTTGATAATACATGATGATTAAATTTAATATTTTGTTTTGTGCCCTTTACTTCTTCTGCTATACCCTATATTTGATTGTGTCCCTGTGAGCATGTCGCTTTGCTCAAAATTTGCTGAAATTTACGGTTTTCCATTGTGAATTACTGATTTTTTTTTTTCCTTCCCTTGACTATGATTTCCCCTTTGTAGTCTTATGCAATATAATAGACACGTCACGTGTGCGTCACTATAGCTTTGATTTATTTTCCTCTCTCATCCTAGCTTCATGTTTGTATAGGCTGCATCACTACCAAGGAGTTAGGGACAGTTATGAGATCTTTGGGCCAAAATCCTACAGAAGCTGAATTGCGAGATATGATCAACGAGGTTGATGCTGATCAAAATGGCACTATTGATTTCCCTGAATTTCTGAATTTGATGGCCCGAAAGATGAAGGTCAGTTTGAGTGCCGCTTGTGGTGTTTTAATTGTGGACTTTGGAGGCCTTTGGATGTTTGTATGTTTTCCCAAAGATTGCAAACCAGCATTGGAGCCTTAAGGCTTATTAATTGCTTCACATCTTTGTTTTCCAATTATCTCAGCTCATAATCATCAGTGACCCTGATGTCTTGCTCCCTGTTTTTGTGCTGACAATGAATTTCAACACCACTGGGCCCGGTGGTTGGTGGGATTTGTCTTTTTCATTTTTTGTGGTCTGGGGTTGTGGGGTTGGCAATGCTTTCGCAAAGGTCAGGGGCACCCTCCACCAAAGCAAAAATTAACCAAAAAAAAAATAAATAAATAAAAGAAAGAAAGAATGGATCTCATCAAAAGTGGTACTTGAGAATGCAAGATGCCTGTGGATATACTGGCACATGTAGTTTCATGTGTCCTCTCCCTGTTTTGTTGAAATTCCAATTGCAGATAGTATTTCTTCCTGCCTTATATTGAGGGAAATTCTGTTGTCAAACTCTGTAGAGACATTCATGGAATACTAGGGTATTTTCCTTTCAGACCTTTCAGTTTCTCATGAAAGATGCGTGTGCGTGATGTATCAATAGTCAGTTAAGGTGGGCAGTCTGCAAAGCAAGACGAATCTGTGTTCTTATGTCTGTTGATTTTCTGTTCTGAAAAGGGCTTTTTGCAATTGTTAGTCCATCATATCCTCTTACATTGACAAAATTTCTGATAGAGCTTTATTCAACATTTACATCTTGAAGGATACTGATTCTGAGGAGGAGCTCAAAGAAGCTTTCAAGGTCTTTGATAAAGATCAAAATGGTTTCATTTCTGCTGCTGAGGTAAACTTCATATTCAAGTGCTAGCATCTCCTTCTTGGTTATTTTCAGAGCCAGCAACCACAACCAATTTCTAGAATGGAAATGAGATTACAACATTTATGACATGTTCTTCATTGTGCAGCTCCGACATGTCATGACTAATCTTGGAGAAAAGCTTACCGATGAGGAGGTGGAGGAGATGATTCGTGAAGCCGATGTTGATGGTGATGGTCAAGTGAACTATGAGGAATTTGTTAGGATGATGTTGGCGAAGTGATTGTGGGTGCTGCACTGCTAGAGGGAGATGAGTTGCTTACAAACAATTGGTAGTTCTATAAACCTGGAGTTTTTCTTCCCTCTCGATGCGTGATTTTTGGAAATCTTGAGCAGATACATCTGGTTTTGTTCACTATTATGTTTATGTATGATATATTTGCAGCTTTGTTCTTATCTGATTTTTGAAACTGCTTTTCATTTCTCATAGTAGAGAAAATGAGCTTGTTGCGTCAAATAGATGATGGAATGTGAACACAGGGCAATGGGAGGAAATAATCAAAGAAGAAAACAGATTGTTATCATAGGTCAATTATGCTTCTTGCGTCGCATCATCAGCTCAACCGAGTGTAGCTCCTTCCTGTTGAGCTAACAGTTTTGTCAGTCTTCTGACGCTGTTCCCTTCTTTACCTCGTGAGGAAAGAACAATTAAACCAGTTATGCTTCTTGAGGGAACCTTAATACCACTTCAAGAACCATGCCCTGGCGTCTGTTTAGTGTAAATTTCCATGCCCACCTGCTTTTTTCGACTCACAGGTTGTTTCATGCCATAGATGTTTTTCATCAGGAAATTTTACCGTTTGGGAGCTTTGAATGCTTGATGTGGGTATTATACGCATGCATTAAGTACTAAACCCAATCATCGATTTGATCAGGAAGGTGGTTGATACCAATCAATTTTTTAGATTCCGGGATTTACATTATTTCATCGAACTTTCGGTTTTGAGTGAGAATAACACCAAAAGGTATCACCAATACCTTGGTGATTGATCAGACACTATCCACAGCCATGTATGGTTGTGGCGTGTGCAACTTGTCTCATGGGTTCATCCTTGCGATGGTCGTGAGCGAGAAGCAAATGTCAAGACTTCCTTCTGGTATCGCATTTCTTTCGCGCACTTTTAGCGCTGGCGGGCGATGATTAGAAACCCTAGGAGGCTGCATGAACTAGTTGTCCGATTTTCGGAAGTAGCCTACTCGACATCTCATCTTTCTTCGGTATTTCTATGTACGTCTATCTGCATGCACAGCATGTATCCTGATATGCTTGAATCCGATGCCTTTGAGCTTTATCTTTCTCCTATCTTCTTATAGGCTCTTTGGAAGAGAAAAGAGTGTCAATATGGATATGATTGAATGACGAGAAAGAGGCGAAGCTAGCTAGAGAAACTGAGATAAACTCTATCAAGTTAAATAGTTCTAAAAGCAGGATTCTCTCCACTGTATATATTCATGTTGTCGGTGCCACGATCGGTCCTGTCTAAATCAGTTAGAGAGTGGTAGTGTCTACTATCTTTTCTTGGAGCCAGATTATTACAACAGCGACCGCATAAGTACAGGCCAGTAAATCTGATAATGATGGCACGTGGAACTGCTAATTTCACATTTTGCTTGTCTTTCCCCCCCTTCAGTCACGCTTTTTCTGGGCACTGTATGTTTGACCTGAACAACCATATCCTTCATTTATTCTGGAGCTACCGCTGCTAGAAAATTTAATTTATATACATTTTTAGGACAGTGAATTCTCGGGAAATTCCGAAAAGAAAATAAAAAAGAACTTCTGAGGTCGGAAATTGTGCCTTCAATGAATCAAAGTCTCTAAGAAAGCGTAATGCGTGAAATGTCCCTCGGATTCCAATGCGAATAGTTTGACCTAGGAGGTCAATCAACATTGCTTGCAAAATTCGACAGTAGGTGACAGGGTCGAAAAGACATTTTCCAAATCACAAACCCATCAGGAGGTGAAAGCACTTCAATCTAAGCAAGATGTGCATATCTCTCTCTCTCTCATTCCTGCACATCATTGGCACAATCTGCACAATCTGTCATGCATGCTTATGTACATGAACAGCAATTGCAGATGTGAAATTATAGCATCAAACCAGAAAAGAAGAAAGTGGGATTCAAGACCATGTGAGATTTCCTTAATCCTTCTCCTCATGAACAATATAGAGAAAATAAAATTCAAAACCAGCAGAAGAAGAAAGAAAAATGAACCCCCCAGAAAAAAAAAAAATGAAAGATAAACTGACTACTAGTTAATACTCACTTCTCTCTCTCTCTCTCTCTCTCTTCTGTACTACTGAGTGGTGAGGGAGGAGGCATTGCCTGTGGAAGCAGAGGTGGAGGAAGAAGTGGAGTTCTTGTGGTTGTGCATCCACACCTTGAACACCTGCCTGCTCACCCCAACGCTCCGGCAAAACCTCTCGATCTCGTCCTCCTCATCCTTCCTCTGCATCTTCCACCCCAGCTTCTCCGCGAACACCAACATCTTCTCCTTCTGGTCTGCCGTGAACTTTGTCCTGAACCTCTTCTTCACCCCGCTGCCGCCGCCGCCGCTCTCCGGCGAATCTGCCGCCATGTTCAGCTGCCTCCCCCGCCCGTACTCCACGAGCTCCCCCCCGCCAAACTCGGCATCGTCCCGGCCGCCCGATCGGCACACCATCAGCCCCCCACTGCCGGCGTGGGCGGAGGCGTAGGTCACCTTCCGGTGGAAGTTGCGGTGGCAGCCGCACGCTGCGCATTGGAGGCTGCCCGGGGAGGTGTCGTCCAATGTGAACTCGCCGCACCCGTCGGTCGCATAGCTCCCCAAGCTGGCTGCATGGTTTCTCAAGCACTCTCTATATGCCTCATTCCTATTATCTCCTTCCATTCTCTCTCTCTCTCTCTCTCTCTCTCTCTCTCTCTCTATGTGATGCTGTTGTGGTTGGGTGTGGATATGTTTTTTTGGGAGAATGAAGAGGGAGTGGAATTATATACGCTGCCCATGCTGGGTGTCGTATGTCATTTTCTGAAGAAAAAAAAATCGTTTTCTAGGGTTTCTTATCTTCTTCTTGTTCTCCCTTACCTCATTCTGAATTTTAGCTTGAGATGAATGTGAGTTGTAGAGCACTATGTTTGTTGTCATGTAGCTCTCTCTCTCTCTCTCTCTCTCTCTCTCTCTATGTTAGATAGTGTGTGTATGTGTGCAACGTCGTCTAATTAGCAATAATGGGTTTCTGCTATCTTTTAGCATGCTCCCTCAAAGATCCAAAAAGAAATTTGCACGTCGTTTCCCACCCCAAAAAAGAGCAGAATATCAGATTTTGGATCCATGTGATGATGACGACGACGAACTGTGCGGCTCCATGAAATTCAGTTTTCTGCCTTTTCATTTTTGGCTTCTTTTCTTTATATTACTTTTATTTTTCCATGTCCCTATGCCTATTTGGAATTCGGATCTTGGTAGTTATCATCAACCTAAATAACTTTGAATAAGCAAATCGGATCTTGGTAGTAATCATCAACCTAAATAACTTTGAATAAGCATGACGAGCGCCGCAAAGATAATGCTGAGGCGTGCACGATCCACCTAACCCTCTCCCATCGGTGAACAGCTAAATTCTAAAAATCGATTAAAATGAGAATTTCTATTGTAAACTAGCTAAAAGAATATAAATTATATATATTGTAATTGCTACGAGCTTTCAGCAAAGGTCGAATTAGGGTGTGCTTCGGCTGTGCGGTTTGGCTGGAGTGACGTGGTACGCTTCGGTCCACTTAAATTATATATTCCAAAGTTTGGTTTTTTTTATATAAATAATGCGATGTACATAAATATGAAGGTACGGACATGGAGGGTGGGTTTAGCATTAGTTGTCCTTGTCGATATTTATACCGGAAAGAAGAGGAGAGAAGGCACGAATGTCTTGGTTCACGGAATTCAAACCATTATAATCGGAGAAGAGGGGGACAGTCTTAAGACTTTAGGTATTAGTTCCATCCCCTTAAAGATTAGGGCAACATAAGCTGCACCACCCCTTACCGACATGATGGATGGATACTCAATAGTCAATGCCACCTCTCTCTCTCTCTCTCTCTCTCTCTCTCTCTCTCTTTCTGACATATTTTCAATTCCATTATTACGATGTCCACCTTCAGCTAAATAAGTGTCGTGCATTTGGAGCTAATTTTGTAAAAGTGCGATTATTTTTTACATTCCGGTCAAATTGGTGGATTTATCGCCACAGAACAACGGTTAGTGAATTCGCTTGGTTCGTACTAACGGTGTTCTTTGCTTTTGCTTTTTTCTTTTTTTTCCCACGTTTCTCTGATCCACCACAGATTGTTATGATATGGTGCATATCGCTTTCACATCTTCCACCGCGCTATCACCGTCGCCTTCACCTTCGTTGTCAACTTTTAATTGCGAGTGTGGATCGTTTGTTTCTCCTCGTGAACATAAGTGACTTCGGCTGAACAATATGAATAGCCACATCGCATGTGTTTACCTATTCCTTGCTAAATTTGTTCTTCATTGACTTATCGATGTTGATTTCTCGACCATGCATTTGTTAAATTTGTTGAAATGGTTTGTCATCTATTAATAATTAAGTAAAGTGACTGTTGGGTATGAAAAGAAGTGATTATTGACATGAAGAGAAGTGATGGTTGATCATGTAAAATGGTGACGGTTCTGATAAGGTATCTACTATCAAGAGATGTTATTGAGATGAAGAGAAATGAGGGTTGATTATGAAGAGTGTTGACAGTTTCGATAAAGTACATATATCCCAGTAATGTGTTGATTGGTTATCTATAATTATGACCAAATCACACATTATTCAAACAAGTTTTCACTTCTTCATAATTCTCTCTTTTTTATGGTCTCTCTTCTTCTCTTTTCTCAAATAAGTCTGACAAGCATTCAGAGTGAAATCTCAAAAGGGAAATTTAGTAATTGTGGAACTCATTTCTTTAGGGCTTTTTTGGTGTATATCCTAAGTGATGTGTTGATTGGTTATCAGTAAATAGGTACAAATCATCCATTGTTTAAATAACTCTCTCTTTTCACTACTCTCTCTTGTTCATAGTCTCCCTTCTTCTCTTTTCTCACACAAGTTTGACAACATGTTCAAGGTGGAATTTCAAGAGGGAAATTTAGCAATTGTCGAACTCATTTCCCTATGATTTTGGTGTATTTCCTAGAGCATATTTGTTCTAAACCCATAACAATGATAGTGTGGGCAAATAATACCTTAAGAACAGTAATCGTCATCACGCATCAAAGAACTTTAAACTATTGGTCATATCTTTATCAACAATCAAATTTTCCCAACAATCTTAAGGTACTATTTTTATAGAGATAGAGACAATAGTTGCATCAAACACTAGCAATCATGACAAATAAGTATCAATGAAACTTTTGTTTATGTTTATATGTTTGAGTCATCATACTAATGACATGATAGATTATCTCACATTGCTTCAATAATTTGAAATTTATGAATAAAAGTGGCATAAATCATGTGGTAATCTAGATAAGAAAAAATGTGAAATATATTTACAAGCAAAGATGACTAAGAAATCATTCTAAAAAAATAGAAGTACCAACTAAAGTGCTTAAGCTGCTGCATTTTGATATTTATGAATTAAATTGTATAGTAAATGAAAGTGGAAATTTTTATTTTATTGCATTTATTGACTATTACTCTAGATATACTCATTTGTACCTTATGAAAGTAAAAGATCATGCTTTTGATATGTTTAAGGTATATGAGGCTATAGTTGAAATCAAAATGGTGCAAAAATCAAAGTTTTGAGAGATTGTGGAGGAAAAATACTTCTCATTCGATTTTCCTATATCTCATGAAGAAAATGGTATTTTGCATTAGGCAAGTGCACCTTATACACAAATATAAAATGCATTGGTAAAAAGAAAAAAAAAATCAAATCTTGCTATATGGTTAAATTCGTGTTCTTACAAGAAAAACTACCAATCAATTTGTGGGGAAAAGCACTTTTTACCGCATGTTATTCTCATAGGAAAATTCCTTCAACGAAATTTAAGATATTTCCATATAAATTATGGAAAGGAAAGGTACCAAGTATTAATACTTTAAAGTATGGGTATGCCTTGTGTATTATAGAATTTTTTATCCTAAACAAACCAAATTAGGACCAAGGGAATTAAAAAAGTGTTTGTAGGATATACCGAAAATTCTAAAGTTTATCGATCATTAGATGTTGAATTCAATACTACTATGGAATCAAGAAATGTTGAATTTCTTGAACATAAATTTCTTATAGATTTAAGTGATACTCCAACATATTCACAAACACAATTTGATGCGAGCAATCCTTCATCAAGTAAAAGAAAATAGTTTCAATTCTCCAAGTCAGATGAGGAGAAGTCAAAGAGTGAAGAAAACGAAAAATTTCAGCTCTCGTTTTGTAACTCTCTCGGAAGAAGGAGATAGATAAAACGTTATGAATATATTACCCATGTTATTTCATTTAGAAGACGATCCAAGAACGTTTAGTGAGGCAATGGCATCTAGAGATTTATCATTTCAAAATAACTAATTAATGATGAAAGGAGGTGTGGACGAAGAAGAGTTCTCAATGCTTTGTCAAATCATCTATATGAAATTTTTTTATCTTACACAAATCTTAGCCATGTTTAGATGCCTAGGAGACAAAATACAATTCTAACAAACGAGTAGTCGATAGATTTATTGCTTTGAAATATTTTAATACATATGCATCGGTTGCTTGAATAGCATCCATTAGAGTTTTGTTAGCTTTGACATCAATTTATAAATTTCATGTGCATCAAATTGGTATTAAAATAGCCTTTTAAGGCACCCTTTATTTCTCGAAAAATGAATGATTTAAAGAATATTTTCTTAAAAATAGTCACTAATATCACATACAAATATAAATAACAAGCAATATTTTCATAATCCACGAGAATGTTTAAACATAAATTATTGCTATAATAGAAATATCTTTTATTGACTAACTATTTCAAGCAATACAAATGATTATTTTAAGGAAAAAAATTGTCCAAATCATTCATTTAAGCAAAAATAATAAATTAGAAGATGAGCTGTATACAGAACAACCTAAAGGTATTCTACCTGAAAATGATAATAGTGTTTTTGAATTAAACAAATCATTATATGATTTGAAGCAAACACCGAAACAATGACATGGAAAATTTGATTCGATGATATTATCTATAGATTTAAGCATAAGAATGTTGATAAGTACATTTATTCAAAGCTTACTAAAGAGTAGGGAGTTATAAACTACTTATATGTAGATGATATGCAAATTGTCAGTACAAATATGCATGGCATAAATGAAACCATAATGTATATATGTTCTTAGTTTAAAATAAAAGAAGTGTATACAATTTTATGTATCAAAGTGATCAAATATAGTGGGGGTTATGCTTTAAGTCAAGGCCGCTATGTGGAGAATTTTCTTTGAAAATATAAGCATTTGGAATTAAAGAGTATGATATGTCAATTAAATTGATGAAAAATATCAGGAAATTTTTAGCACAATTAGAATATGATAATGTAATTAGAAATTTGTTATATGTTATGCATTGTACATAGCATTTATTGTGTGTAAATTGTCTAGATAATCTAGTAATCTTAGTACCACACATCAGATGGCATAAGTAGAATTCTTGATTACCAAAAAAAATAAAAATAAACTATGGTCTATTTTATGAAAGACAACTAGTAGTACTCAAAGGATATTCATATGCTAGTTGGATACCTAGAACAATTGATCACAAGTTGACATCTGAATGGGTTTTTAGGCATGCGAATGGGGTAGTCTCTTAGGCATTAAAGAAGAAAACGTATATAGCTCATTCACAAATAAAATTTGAATGGCTATGGAATTTGCTATAGGGTATAAAGTCGTGGCCAAAAAAATGCAAGCAATATTTTTAGATTGGGAAAGTTATGGAACAATATCTAAGGCATACAATAAAAATCTAGACATTAGTTTATGATATAAGTATGTTCGACAATTAATTATTGATGAAATTATTTTAATATTTTATGTTCAAACAAATGATGACTTGGCTTATCCATTCACTAAGGGATTCTCCAGAGATTTAGTCAACAAATTGTCAAAGAAATTAGGTCTTAGACCAATCGATAATAGTCGAGCATATTGTAACTTGACAATGATTGAGTAATGGGCTCAAGGTTAGGAGAATGAGTGTAAGAAAGTACTCTTAATGTGGTTCAGATTTTGGTAGGCAAGGCTAAAGTCAAGAACATCTCTCATATGAAAATAAGAAGTGGTGTCATTTCTTACAAAAGTCGGATGAACTTTTGTAAATGTTCATGAATAGATATCTTTTCGAACTATTAAAGGTTCAAATCTTAATAGATATCTTTTTGTATGTATGATTTGTGTAAATTAGTACATATAACAAGCTAGGTAAGGGATTGTTGAAATAGTTTGTTATTTACAAATAATTAAAATAGGTGATTGGTGATCATGAAAAGTGGCGATGGTTCACTAAGACACCTATTCTTAAGAAATGTGTTGATTGTTACTTGTAAACATGACCAAATCACATGTTATTAACACAACAAAAAAAATATCTTCTTTATTACTTTCTCTTTTACATAGCTTTCTCTTGCTCACAATTTTTTTTTTCTCTTTTCTCCCACAAGTTCGACAACACATTCAAGATAAATTTCCAGTAGGGAAATTGAATAATTGTTGTACACTTTTCTCTATGACTTTGGTGTGTATACTAAAGATATATTTATTTTAAACCCGGTAATGAGATAGTGGGGATAAATAATACCTTAAGGAGAAATTTCAAGAGGGAAATTGAATTATCTCTTTCTTTCATAATTTTCTCTTCTCTTTTCTCCTACAAGTTTGATAACACATCCCAGGTGAATTCCAAGAGAGAAGTTGAATAATTGTTAGATGCGCTTTTTTGTGACTTGAGTGTATATATTAGAGGTATATTTATTTTAAACCCGGCAATAACAATAGTAAAAGCAAATAATATCATAAGGATAGTGATTATCATCATGCATCAAAACATTACAAGACTAACTATTGCTCTTCATCGACAATCAAGTTTTCCCAACAAAATTCATAATGCAAACAAACATAGGAAGACACATGACCAAATCAAGAGTTTCCCAACAGACAAGCCAATATGGCTTGAAGACCCTTTGAATGCAAGGCTATTTAATATGGGATTCATAATAATATAACTAAACATATATTTGTATTAATGTCAGATAGTTCACACGTTGGGACTTGTTATATATAAAGACTACATTTAGTAACTTGGATAAAAGTTAGAATAGGATGAATCCATGTTTGGTTTATGCCCAAAACAAAATAAGATCATATATAAGTGAGATATAATGTGGATAAAAAAGTATGCCATGGAGGAGGCGAGATAAAAATAGATAAAAATCTTATCTTCATGATATAAAGTTATTTATTCAAATAAAAAACTTCTTAAATTAATAAAATCAAAATAATAATTAAATATAGATAATATTTGTATTTTAATATAAAAAAGAAAAAAAAAAAGAAAAAGAAAAATTATTTTTGTTTTTCAGTCCTATTTATATTTATATTTATTTTATAATATATATTCTTTGTGTGTGTATAATACCTATATTGATTATATATTTTAGGTATATTAGTATACTTTATTATTTAACAAAACTTTATTAAGGAATGATGGAAGGGAATGAAAAAGAGATGAAAAATAATAATAAAAAAGGTAAATAAAAATGATGTAGAAGAACCCAGATTTTAAATATACAAATTTAAATTTGAAAATGATCTTTTTAATTCTTGAAGAATTAGGGACAATGAAATTTCTAAAAAAAAACACTTACCTTGTTTGTCTCATTCTCATTTGTATCTCTAGTTCATGTTGAAGTTTCACCAACATCTTCACAATTCTTTAGTTTGTGTTAAAACTCCACAAAAGTAGTGAGAGAGAGTCAAAACTCATTTTTCTCCTGAACTCTCTAGTTTACATTAAAGTCCACAAAAACAACAAGATAATTGACACTTCTCTTTCTCCTCTTTAACTCTGTGATTCAAATTGAAGTTTCACAAAAGTGGCATGAGAATTGAAGTACTATATATTTTGAAATTGCAAAGCTAAATCATCCTGTTTTCTTTCTCTTACTAGATTCGCCATTCACTAGTCAATTTACTTCATTGATGTTGTTGTAAAACCCGTTTATATTTCTTATCATAGTCGAACCTATAGCTCTGAATGCTTCAATAAGCTCCTTTGCCATTTAAATTTATATTGCACAATAGTCATTGATTGATTGATGGGGGTTACCTTCGTTTATGCATTTGTGGTTTTTTTAATGGTGAATCGTGATATATTTTACAATCTCCGTTTACTTATTTTTAGGTTCATTTACATTGATATATGGTTCATACCAAACAATACATGTGATAGAATATGCCGACTTTATTATTGCGATTTACCAAATAATTAATAGGATATAACAAAATATCTTGATTTTATATCTTATCATATCAAATCATATTCTAGTTAAAAATTCAATCAACTAAACACAGGCAAGATGAATTTTTCAGAATTTCATATTATACTCTTCGCTTTATAAATGTCACGGAAGCCCTTTTTTGTACTTTAGCCTTTGAATCTCTTAGCGAATCACAGCAATTCCATATGCAACTCTGTGCACGACTGCATGCAATGAAGCATCTGCACGCAAAGACAATCCCATCCTTCTGGTCACTCTGATGCATTAACGAAATTCGTCGGTACTCATTCACGAGATAGAAAACTAGATTCCGGGTCAACATTTTTCCCCCCTTCTCTGTTGTCGTCGTTATAGCTCTCCTAGATTTCAAGAAGGGTGATGAAGATCGACTTTGACTTGCGGTTGGAAAAAAAAAAACCATGGATGTACGAGACCAAGCACGCCCGTGCTTCGTTCCCATGATGATTAGTCTATATATGCAAGAACTTGCTGCATGGCTTATTTTAGCGTGCAACCATGCAAAGTCTATCAACACTAATTTTGCGGAAAGTGCATCAATGTCAAAAAGTGGTGCTGTAAGAATTACGCTGCACATGCCGACACTTGATAGGCAAAGCCACCCGTATAATCATTTCAATAGTGCGGTTTACCTCATGCTCGATTCTTTCTTCTTCTTTTTTTTTTTCATAATTTTTTTTGTAGTGTCCGAAACTTTCGATTCATCTAGTTAACTTCGCATATATCGAGGAAGAATTCGTCGGTCGTAAAAGCAATTTAAGAAATGTTTATATTGATACGACCACAGGAGAAGAGACTCATGTAAGGACTCTTCTGTCAATTCTCTTGTATTTTTTCGACGGTTCACTTGATATGTCGGAGCATTGTCTCTCTACAGATTCGAGTCACTGTAGACTGTGTCCACTTGCCACAGTACGTACAAAGACTCATCAGTTCAAGTGCCACCACGGGATTAGGTCACGAAAGGGACCAAAGAAGACCAGAAATAAAGCTGCAATTTCTGTCTAGCGCATTTCAACAGTGGAGGGCCCGAACCATAATTTTGACTCTTATCCTCAGTTGGAGATGCTTGGTCCACCAAATGCCCCAATCAATAGGGATACATATATTCTTATATAATTGGAATTGGGAGAACGACAAAGGTAAAATTCATTAGGGTTTTCATACATTGTCCGAATAATTCCAGCCATTGAGATTTGTGATCAAATTCAACGATAGATGAAATTGTTCAGATTCGTATGCAGACATGAAGATAGAGATTATTTCGTCCGATGACTTATGACATCTTCTGATGGCTTGAATTATTAGGTAGGTGTCGTGGTCCATGGCGGCAAATTGAAAAGTGACTAATAGCTAAGTTCTTTTAACAAAAAATTGACTTGATTGGTAGAGTATCTTTAAATTGTCAAAATACTTTTTTTTTCTGCATTCTTTGTGCATAGAACCCATAGATTCTCCTTTGGCATTGGATCTTAATATCATGAAAGTCGACGCATTTCTTTGACCCAAAAGACAAGGATTAATTACGGAGGACATAAATTTGCAAGTCATTTTTCTATAATTTGTATATTAAAATAGAAATCAGATAGCACCTATTGACATGGAATTTTTTTTAAGTGAAATCAAAATGTATTTCTGATTACCATTTGCTTTAACTAAGTCTATTTAATCGTTTAATTATGTAAATCCATTTGAAAAAGGCACGGGCATTGTCATATTTTCAGAACATGTATGTGCTATTGCGAATGTACTTTGATATCTTCAAAGATATGCTTTTTAGAATTATGATAAGAAGAGAATATTGTACGATATCTTCAGTAATATCACATGGATTTAATATCACCATCTTTCAAAATATAATATCCTCATTCGACATGTTAGGTTCCTGATTCATTCAATGAACATGACGCATACACAATATAAAAAGATGTATGAAGTATCAAGAGCTCTTGATATATACAACAACTTTTGACTCTTGAAGAGAAGAAACACCTTCTTCGAACTTCAAGAACTCGAAGACTTCCGGAAAAGGAAAGAACAACGAAGTCTCATCAGATCAAACTCCTAAACCATGTTGTCTTTCTCAACATACCTCGAAATCTTGTCGAATTAAGCATACGATTTCAAGCCACGCCAAAATCGTCAGTCGAGATATTGAAATAGAAACTATTAGGCTCAATATTCAATGTTTGTGTGGTCATAGACGGTGTTTATTCTGAGTACTCTTCGGATGAATATTTTTGAGCAATCATAAATATCTAAGTCATCAAAGCATGCACTATTTAGTTCTTGATGATCCCTTTTTCTATTTCTTTTTCCATGTTTTAGGAAGGAGAGAGGCAAAGGCGGTGAATGTCTGCCCGTGAGTAGCAGCTTTATGCCAACTTCAGAAAATTGCACATCAATCAATCAAACATTTTTTTTCTTTCTTTTTCATGTCCTTTTCCAATCCAGGTGACCACCCCCCTGTTCCTCCACTCTCTCTTGTCCTCCATGATAAGGCTCAAATTATTTTGGCCCAGGAATTCTTTCTTATGTCAGACATGGATTCTACAGAAGTTGTTGTTTTCCTACTTTTAATTTTTGCATTGGATCCTCACACAAAATGTGAGTTTCAATCATGTACAGGGTTCTCAATGTTGACACATACAACGATCACCTTGCATCGTAGTCTTCATTCTATCTTTTTGAGACATTTCATATGATTTTCTTTGAAAAGAAGTATCAAAAGAGTTCTAAATTATATCCATATGATTTGTTATCAATATAATAGATTTCAAGTTTTTTTTTTAATACTTTTTCCAATTTATTACATCAATTCTCAAAATAAACGACTCGTCCAGGCAGCCAAGTCAAAATTTCAAATCTTCTTGGCCTCTTTAATGCTTCTTCTGGATTTTGAGTCTTTCTACATCTTATTTTGGTATTGCCATTCTTTGAATTTCTGTGCATTGTTCTTGAGGTTCCATTTTTGTTATCATGAATGGCCCCCAGCAATTATGTAGCTTGCTAGTGTAGACAAACTCTATAGAAAAATGATACTGATAATTGCATAATTTTCGTACCATACTTAATTTTGTACCATAACTTTTAGGAAAGTTTAGTTGAGTGACATCAATGATTTTTCTTATCATAAACGCGTAGAACAACTCTTTTTCCCCCATATTGAAGGATTGGGGTTAAAATTAGGTCCAATTGAAAATGCTAACCCCATATTACCTCAACGAATCAAAAAATTGTGGAAGGCACATGCTTCATTTTGATCATCCTCTTGAACAAAAACCGAATGTCATCAAGATTTCTTAGGTCACCAATCACCAGCCTTGAACTTTGGTCTCACGCTATCCAAGAACCGTTCTCGATTCTCCGAACCAGACTCTAGAACAGGACACGAAAGAGCTTTGTAGATGCATAGAAGGAAGGGGAAGTTATAGAGGGAAGGCGAGTGCTCATGGATGCCATCAACTGCAAGTTTTTCCCAACATATAAGGTTCCATGTCAGAAAATATAAATCCTTCATTTAATAACTTAAATTTTTAAAATAATTAATAAGGTTCCACAAAATCTCATATGATATGTTTTTAAAAAGAGTTATCATTTGTTTCACATAATCTCACCTGACATTAGAGGAGGAGGGTTCAAGTTTAAATCTTACATATCCTTATTTACCTCTCCAATTACATATTTCCAAGCTTTAAGTTTAGGTTAAAATCCAACTTACGTATGAGGGGAGGGTTAAGGTGTTAAAACAAGCATGTCGTTTTAGGTAGAGAGAGAGAATTTGTTATTCCTCTCATCAAATCTTCTTCAATGAGTGATTGTTTAAGAGCGGAATGATTATCAAAAAAGTCATAAATCTAGTGCACTTGTTCGAATTTAGTCCTAAGCATTTTAATTGTATCAATTTAGTTTTAAACATTTTCAAATTTTATTAACTGAGTTCATTCGGCCAATTTTAGTTGAAAATTATTGACATAGAAGTCGATTGTTTTATGTGGCACCACCGGCATTGACGTCGACATTTTTAAATAATATTTTAATATTTTTTTGAATTATTTACTTATTTTTCTTTCTTTGTTCTTTTCCTTCCTTCTTTTCTTTTTTTACTTCCCATCGAGGCTAGCGAGGGTTTTTGGATCTTGCTGGCCACTAGGTGAGGCCACCAAGTCCTTGCCCAAATTTGGGCGAGGTAGCCTCGCCTGTGACCGTGCCTACCCAAACCATCGTGAGGCGTAATTGAGGGCAAGGCTGCCTCTCCTAGATCTGGGCGAGACTACTGTAGCCTCTGAGGCCATGGCAAGGTCGGATGAGGGCGGTGACCCTTATCGGTGGTCAATGAGCTTCGTAGGCACTCGCTAGCCACGGTGGGGAAAAAAAAAAAAAGGAAGGAAAAGAAAAGACTAATAAAAGACTAATAAAAAAATTCAAGAAATTATTAAAATTGTTTACATTAGTGTCGACTGTGCTATGTAAGACGGATGACATGTACGTCAGTGATTTCGCGATGGATTTAATTGTCAAAACGTAAAAAAAATTAAGACTAAATTGGCATAGTGAAAATGTTTATGGTTGAATTGATACAAATGCAATAGATTGAAAATTTTGTTTTTATTTTTGGTAATTTTCCCGTTTTAGAGCCGAAGCCACATTGTTTGGGTGATTTTCCACTTTGGACATAATGCTTGCTAAGAAAAGCCACGTTGGATACGCTTTATTAAAATAAAGGCACGAAGGTTTCGTAGTTAGATATATATTCTTAGAGTTACTCAAATGAATGATTTTCTAAAGTTACGACACTTAAGTGATTTATAAAAAATTTATGGTACAACAACGAATATCGTATCAAAATTATGAAACTTTTTTTTTATCAAAATCTATTATATAAAGTAGTTATCCAATAGATTCTTTTGACATGCATGATCGTCCAATATGTGGAATCTACTTTTAGCAGAGGAAAAAAAAGAAAAGAAAAGAATTAAAAATTAAAAATTCATTTGTTTAAATAATAAAGTTACCCGCATTAGCACCACCTGCGTCGTATAAGAGGGCTAGCGAATACTTCAACAACTTCTTGTTAAAATTGGCTGGAATAACTCAATTGGTAAATTGTCAAAAAGTTTATGACTAAATTAACAAAATTGAAAAGTTTTAGGACTGCATTAGTATAAGTGCAATAAATTTAAAACTTTCTTTTTTTTGATAATTTCCCGATGAAGTGACCTCCCACACTTGCTTTTAAAATCAAACATTATCTCCACTCCAGTTCATTTTCGACTAAATCTTCTTGTTCCCTCGATGCGCTACACTCTTATCTGGGATTGCCACGCTCATAATCACAAAGATTGGTCTCCTAATTACCATTCATGCTTACCCTAAACATCCTTAGTCCAACTCTCTATTATGATTTCATGCTGAAATTATTGCCACATGGTAATTCGAACATGATTAGAAGCATAGGATCTGCATATCTCCCTCCCTCTCTCTCTCACTCTCTCTCTGTTCATGCAATGAATCTAGATGATCATGTGTTAATTAAATAGCTCATCAAGATCATTAACGAAGATCGAGTCGATGATAATCTACTCGATTAGCCTGGAGTGCTCCATTGTTAATTATGGCGCATAAAAAACTTGATCATGGGTAGTAACAGAACTACAGTAGACGACAACTTAGATTAAACAAAGAAAGTAACACAGCACAGCCAAATCCAATGCATGTAGCGACCTGATGAATTAGAAATAATTAATCAACTAACATAAGATAAGTACGTCTAACGAAGCTTACAGATCAACAAATCCAACGCGATGCTCCCGAAGATCCTCCTTCAACATCGTAATCTGCCAGACTGCCACTGCCACTTAAAACCCAGACAAAGGCTTTTTAATCAACCTTTTTTGTGCTTTGGAATTAATCCCTTTTCGTTTTATTTCATTCTGCATGTGCTTCGCGTTTGTTTCATGCATCTGCCCGGTCCATCGTTTTGGATTATTCATTTGACACCGCTCTCAAAAAGGTCACTTTTGTTCTGGTACAACGTGAACTTTAATTAGTTATATTCGCAGAGAGAGAGAGGGTCAATGGTCAAAACAAAGTTTTTTTTTTTTTTTTTTTTTTAAGGAAACGTGCTGGGGATGATTCCTTCGATGGTGTCGGGGAGAGAAGGATGCAATGAACTTGCTGGACATTGGACAAGTCCTGGCTGTGAAATCTCCTGGTTAATCTCCATTTTCGGTGACAAAATCAGACACCCCAGCTACATAAGCGGACAACATTTTCAGGAAATCGCACGTCTTTTTTCTCCCTTTAAATGATATTGGGTATTGAAAAACCAGTTTACTAAATTAGTACCTCCAAGTGACGCGTGGCTTTGATTGTACATAGGATATGGCTAGTTGTTTTTTTGGTCGGACGATATGGCTAGTTCAAATGGCCACATACGGTCTCACACATAACTTGAGATGCTAACTATGTAGGGAAAATTAATAAAAAAAAATCTACACATTTGCTAATTTAAGGTTGAATTAGCACAATGCAATAATTTTTTTTTTTTGATAACTTTCTCAATTATGTAATACAGGTCTTAATAGACGTAGCATTACTCTGATTTTAAGGCACGTAGTTTCTTTAATTGTTGCTGCAAAAAGCAAAGGCAAAAGCGACACGCGCCTCGACCCCATGGACCGTTCCCGAACCCATCCAAGGTTGCACGTTGTTCGGGCGCCAGAGACACCCGAAAAGATTTTCCGGTCCTGCGGATCTGTGATTCAGGTTTATTTTGACAAACAAGTTTACTAGCTCATATGGATTAAAGCAGTAAGCACATTAAGAACATTGTTCTCTCTGAAATGAGACCGGAGCTTATCTCCTCACTTGGACTTGGTCAATATCCGTCCGACTCATCACAGCTAGACCAATGTGTCATCCTAGGTCGGGATAAACCATCACGTTCTTCGACCATAATACACTCTATACCACTTCCAATTTTGTCAATCGTACGGCTCAAGAAAGAACAGAGCGCGTATTAGAGAATAACTTGCTTCACACGGTACATCCGACAATCCGACCGATCATCAGAAATAGCATCTTTCCTGCGATATGCTCAACCCAGAAATCTTGAAAACCCTTCGAATCTCATCAGCTCAGCTCAGCATTCGTGCAGCTAAACATGGCTGGCTATCAAGTAGAATTGCCATAAAACCATTTTCTCCTGCGAGTATGTAATAACTTGACAACTCACAATATCATGACCACAGCATTTTTCCATGTTCACCGGACTCCAGATCCAGTCATAACGACGATTGCTGCAATACCCGTCACCGAATACCAATCCTCCGTACATGTATACAATACCATCCTTAATGGACATATGCCACTTGTTTGTGTGTGTGTGAGAGAGAGGGGGCACGAATTTCGAGTATGTTATACCATCACTACAAAGAATGATATGGACTAGCATGATAAGAGCACACACAAGCCATTATTTGCCTGCTTGCTAAAGAGAACTACCAAACAATCAAAACTTATTGCTTCAATAAATCAGTTTTTAAGAGTTACCATTGCACGACAAAATCAATACAAAGGACAAACTTGTTCCCCAGTACCAGCAAAGAACGTGCAACCCCAGATCTATACTTCCTAAGAAAGATTCTCATGACAATATAAACAGCACGTCACAGGCGAATACACTCCCCCTTGCCTCACTTAGAAGGCTCTATGGCTGTGTGGGTGATAGAACAGAAGCAGTCGCTGCCAAAGAATACCCACTGTGCTGATGCAGAAAAGATCTACTGACAAAATTTATCAAAGAGCAAAACATTTGGGCACATTATTAATTCGCTCCATAAGCTTTGGATCACATATTCAGAAAGCATGAAAATTTATACTCTACAAGAGAAACTTTCCTTGACATTCTCTATAGAGGAAAGATTCTAGTCAATAACATGTCCAGTCATTACAAACCACTTGCAAGATTGCCACCAGACTCGATATGTATGAAACAAGCACATGAGGATCGATTTGAATTCATTCTACCACAAGAACCTGACAAGAGGACACTCCATTGTTCAACCAGTTTAATGAGGAAAAAAAGAAATTGAATTGGTGGGATCAGTAGGATCATGTCAATCCTACTTTTTGGTCAGCTTAGGATCGGGACCATGTAAAGATCCAATTTAAGATCAGGATCCTTTGTTAAGTTTCAAAATGTAGGATCATAAGAGTCTAAGATCCAGATCAGGATCCTAACAACAATGGTTGCCACAACTGACAGTACGGAAATTTGATATCGCACAGATTGACACAAGTTTGAAGAAATTGAAATAAAACCAACTTAAACTCAAGACCCTGTCTTGAGATTTTGTGGCGTGCTATTCACAGGAGTAAGAGGACAATCAGTTATGAGAAGACCGTCAAGTGTCTTGTTCAAGAGCATCGATTCCTCTTGATGAGATAAGTCTTATCTCCTTAATATATATGGTATCAAACTTCAAAAAATATCCTCATTCACCAAGATATAGCCAAAAACAAAATCCTTCTTTGCATCCTAAGCCTTTGTTTAAAAAAGAAATAATCTTAGGCCTCTTCCAAACAGCTAAAGTCTACGATTAGTCAAAACAAGCCAAGGATTTGCCAATCATACCAACGTTTGAGTGTCTAGACAATTATGCCATCTAGAAACTCAAGGTATAGCCCTAAACACTCCCAAACCAAGGTAATATGCCGGTAAATAAACAAAAAAACAGAGATGAATGTATGGATAATTGATGCAAAAAATACTCCTCAAGCAGCTATCAAGCCCTTCAAAGATCATCACAATTATGTGCTCCCTTCCCCGGGAAAACTGAAAACATCAAACTCTTCATATGTAGTAATTCCTCTAGACTCTATCTTCCATACAACTGTTAACAGACACAAAAATGTGAATAGACACCTCAGTGCTATCAGGTGCTGCAGAATTCTTCTCAATTTAAGGATGCAGAATTTTATTTGTTTGCACATATTGAACTTCAAATGGATTCAGTGCAATGAAAATTTTAGATTAGTAGATAGAATTAGGACCAAGAGATAATGTCCTTTTGTTTATTTTGTCAAAAGCTGAAAAATATTGTTTGTGTGAAAAACAGCATGATCTAAGTCCTGACTAGAAACCAACTTGACATGCAAATCAAAATAAAGAACGGCAGTATTAAACAATTTCCAAACATTGAAAAAATTACTAATGCAAAATTTGAGGCTAAATCTGCTTGATATGATAATGGAGGCTAAAATCTAATCCATCAGAACAAAGAGACAAGGCTTGATAACCTAAAGTGTTCTTATAGTATGAAGTATGTACAACAATTTACTCATTTCCCTGTTTCAGCTTCCCCACAAAACATTGCTCCACTCAGATCTAAATCTGTTACCTAAAATGACCACCCCTAGGCCTTGATACACTACAGACACTGCAATCTCACAATTTTCTGTCAAGTCTCTTCCCATACAAGAGCAGTTGCTTCCCCAAGACAAGTCATCAACTGCTACAAAGAAAACTTCCCCTTGCGCATCTTGTCTCATTATCTGATTTTCATATGATCACCTGCTTAAGCCATCATGCATCCGCAGGCAATGAACATGACAAGATTCTGGAGTATGTTCACACAACTAATATTGAGTCCATATGGAAGGTTTGAGCGGTTAAGAAGGTGAAACATGACTCTTGAAGCAAGGTTAAGCTAAAGCTAAGTCACTCACCTAAGATAAACTTGAAACTCACAAGAAATGCTCAAAGCAGTCAAGAGAGCATGAGAAAAACGAAGCAGCATGTTTTTCCAGCTAACTGAGAAAACAATGACACATGCACACACTGACAGATGCACATGCTTGAGCATATGTGTGTATAGACTTCAATCCTATATTAAACGAGATAATTTGCAATTAAAAAGCATTGCTGCTGCAGTATGACTCACCAGACCCAACATTGTCGCATAGATCGGTAATATCTCGAGCATAAAATCTAGTAAAAACTTGATCATATGTGAGTGTAAAATCTACCGCATGGCTAGGACACAATCTGGCAGGACAGGGATCAGCTATTTGTTAAAAACTTGATCATATGTGAGTGTAATTATCAGATGCCCCAAACCAGTCCCATTCAAGCAAACCCAAAATATACAGTAAGATGGGCCTTTCAGCTTTCGTCCTGCAAAGCATGGCATTGTCTACAAGGGTTCTAAATCTGATAGACATTACTAAGCATGAGATACTAAACCACAGAAAACACCCAAGGAGGCAAGGCCAGTATGCCTTATATTCTCCTACAAACAAATCAATTGGTTACAAATTCTACGATGTTCTGTGTCCATGTCCCAAGACAATTATAAAAAACCAAAAAGCACTAAGAACTTGACAAAGAAATGAAAGAGGACTTTCATATCCTAGTCCTGAAATGTAACAAGGTGATTGTGTAGACGATTATATACTATCTTTGGCCCAGATAAAACAGTTTTCGCAAAGGAGAAGAAACTTCTGAGTGTTTTGGGGGGGGGTTCTGCCGGTCAGCAGTGACTATGTATATTAAGCTACCCCAACAAGTTCATCTGAGTAGTTCTCCAGTGTGGCGAGACCATGAGGCAGAGTTGACAAGAATCACCCAAATACACCCGATAATGCAGTAAAACAAGCAGAGAACCATAAGAATTGTGGAGATTAATCCAAGAGATACAGAGAAGGGAGAAAGCTTTCCCAGAAATATGCTCAGCAAGGTAAGATAACTCAACTATTCTAGTATCATGTTTAGTGAAACGAATAACATCCCTTAAAACAATAAAAAATATCTGAGTGCTGGAAAAGAAATATTCAAAAAGCACTTGAGATCACTGAAAATATGAACTACAGTCCATCACTCAGCCTCTGCCTCAGACCACTGGTAAATATATACATGAGAAACAAGCCAATTTTAGCTAGAGGCCAAATGTGGCATCCGAAAGGGACATCTCTACCTGATGGTGACAAACTTGTTAGTACCATGTTTCGCCCAGTGAGTCCTCAAGTCAATGGGGTTAGTGAAGTTATAACCCTCGGCCGCAAGTTTCTCCAACACCTTCTTAAATGCTCCTATACTCATCTTCCTGCCTGCTATCCTTGCTCCGCGCCTTTTGGTGCTCATGGGCAAGGGATACATTGACAAGCCGGTAGTGCAACAAGCAGATTGCCACCCACCAGAGCCCCAGCGGTAACACTGCTGAGGTGTCCCTGTACATGAGCAAACCGGAATAGGGATACACGAAATATCCATGTTGATCCCATTTATCATTAATTCTGTAGTTTTCTTGATGGTTCGTGCTCGCGGAACAGAAGGAGCAGTCTCAGCCTTGGGAGCCCGCGGACCTCTCTTAGCTTTCTTGGGTTTCGGAGACTTTGGTCCCTTAGGACCTGGCCTTTTCTTGGAAGGACCGTTCTCCATAATCTCATTACCTATACCTACCTGTTCTACTTGAGTCGGCCTTTCGTCCTTCGATAAGTCAGGCGGTTGCACCATCTGCATATGATGAGCTGTGGACGTCTCCGGTATCATGGAATAGTTGTGGTTTCCCGACATGGGATTGAAGAACTTCTCCCTGGGGCTCATCCAAGCATCCCTCATGTAATCCATCGGGTACACTGCCTGTGATGCGCCAAGATCCCTATGATGATATGGGCCTCCGTTGGAAGCTGCCATCACAGCAGCACTCCGACTGTCGAAGAGCGGCTTCTCCGGCACAGACGACATTAGGTTAAGGCCGAGGCCCCTCATGGTCGCCGTGGGCTCATAATAACCCCAGTTTCTCATATTCAAACTGTTATCTCCATCCATCGGAGCAGAAATTTCCCAACAAAACTAAAGCAAAACTCAAACTTTCTTCACTTTGTTCCCCGGGATGATCAACCGAGGCATTTCAGGCCTCCTAAAAACCCCTAAAACAACAAACAAGACACGCACGCCTAAATCAGCCGATCAAAAAGACGAAAACAACCCACTAAACCCCCAAGAAACGCGCAGATGCAGAAGCAAGGATCAAACGGAACAGGCGACACAGCTGAAAAGGAAGGATTTTGACAAATACCCGGATGAACCCAGAGCCAGATGAAGGCCGGGGATCTCGAAGGACGTCAAATTCGGCCGATCTTCAGATCTCGGCACCACAGACAAAGAAACGATCTTGAGCCCAGATCTCCAAACAGGGGCGACGGCTTAAACGAAGAAGTCTCCCATCAGGTATACTGAGAAGAACCCAAAATAAAAAAAACAAAAGGGTACCCAAATATAAGGCCCAAAAATTACAATAAAACGAGACAAAGAAATTCCCCACGAATTTCAAATAATTTCAAATCGGAGAAGACTCACCCAGAGCACCAGCGACGGAGGAAGAATAAAAAGAACGAAAGTATCCCCCCAGGAGCCGCTTCTTCTCTCTCTCTCTCTCTCTCTTTCCTTATTTAATTTCCCTTTTCGCTTCGATCTACGTTCTGTAAATTCACGAAGGGGGAAGAAGGGGAAGACCGAACGGTACGAAAAGCGGCGATGAATGTTTTGCACGCCATCTTATCTTATGCCACAGCCTTGCGACAGTAATATTCGACAAAAAAAAAATCAAGAAAAAAAAAAAGGACCAAAACATGCGACTTTAGCCTACTAATCTATTTATGATATTCTCGCGCGACGCCCAAGATTGACAATTACACGGAGAGAGAGAGAGAGAGCATATGCTGTTCCTTTTTATTTTTTTGTTTTTTTTTGTTTTGTTTTGTTTTGTTTTTTTTTTTGTTTTTGGTTGGGACCTTCTGAGCACCGCCTCGTTCTTGCTTTTCTGTTAAAAAGGAGCCACCTTTCGTGGGGGCGTTTAGAAGCCCGGAAAACAAAAGAGGACAAGCTCGGTCAAACGGGGCAATAATTTCTGTTCATATTTATCCGGGAACGCCTCAGTGGCAGGCAAGCAAAAAAATTAAAAAAATTAAAAATTAAAAATTAAAAATTAAAAATTAAAAAAGACTTTTTTTTTTTAAAATCTTTTTGCACCGTCCGAGGTGTGGGAGGAGACCAGGGAAGGGGGGGTTTGACTTTGGAGCGTCCGTCAGATCTTTTGTAAATCTCCGTTTTTTACATCCTCTCTTTGGGCCCAAAAAAGGGCTCTCGTTGCACCGTAGCTTTCGTAATTGAGTGTTTTTTGAGGGGAAGTTGGTCTCTTTTTTGTGCCTTTTATGGATGTTTTGCGGGGAGACAAAGCCCAATTTTAGTAGGCACTCAAGCATCTCCCTCCTCAGTCATTGTTAGTTCTTGCCGCCATTTGTGGTGCACAAAGCATTTGGTGGGGTTTGGATTGGTTGATTGATTCTAAATCTTGTATGCTTTCTTCTGTCTTTTATCTCTTTTACCAACAACAACTCTCCATGCCCGATGTGCTTGACCGGTCACAACTACTTCGGACGGCAGTTTACTTTCTTAATTCAGTCCTTATTTTTTATCCTCAGAGCAAATCAATAAGATTGAGAGTTAGAGTCGACGAATCGACATGCTTGAAGAGTCAACCATGAATAAAATTTTCATTTTTTGTTGGATGCCCAATTGAGAAAAAGGGTCGATTTTTTACCAAGAACAACTCTCCATGTCCGATGTGCTTGACCGGTCAGAACTACTTTGGACGGCATTTTACTTTCTTAATTCAATCCTTATTTTTTATCCTCAAAGCAAATCAATAAGATTGACGGTTAGAGTCGACGAATCGACATGCTTGAAGAGTCAATCGTGAATAAAATTTTCTTTCTTTGTCAGATGCCCAATTGAGAAAAAGGGTTGATTTAAAATTCGATCATAATCAAAGTTGAATCCAATCATCCAAAGCATAATAATTGGAGAAGATAGTGGGGAAGAGAATCACATCCGATTGTGGGCCGAGCTCAGCTAAAGCCCAAGAGCTTTTTGTGACTAGGCCTCACGCCTCACGTGACATGGCACGTGCCCTTGAGGGGGGAGGGGGGTTAAGCCGTCTGAAAGGGACGAAAATATTGATGTCGGCCCAAAAAATTCAATGAATGAATAAGAAGAGATCGGTAACATCTAGAGCATAAAACCTCTCATAAATTAATATTGATGTCGGCCCAAAAATTCATAAGAATCAAAAAGGGAAAATACTGTTAACCTCTTTCGTCACGTTCTCTCCCCGCACGTCTCTCTGGGTCAACGGAGTTAGGCCGATGTTGACTGGAGGCTTGCGTTGACTAACCCGTGAAGCCCCGAACGTGGCGAACGTGCGGGATGAGGTCGGATTGGACAGCATCGGACGGCCCAGATCATTGTAGGCCCACATGGGCCTCATAAAAATCACAGCTTCTTCTTTGTGCCATTTAATGGGCAGAAAATCATAGCCCAATGTGGAGGTGGACTGTGTTTTGCCTTGCCTATTTGGGTCGAAGGCCCTTAGCCCAATCAGGAGGCAAAGTTTTTAATTTTTAATCTTTGGAATTTCCCGTCGAAGTAAACAGAAAATACTATCTCATTTTCAGAAATTAATTTTGGGAAAATAGAATTTTAAGCGACTTTATGTGAAGCCATCCCTCGTTGCCGTAGTCGGAGTGGACGATCGACAAATAACGGCCCGGCTTTGCTAATGTAGATTAGAGTCTGATCCTCAAACTCTTTTAAGAGTTGAGACAAACATGAACATGCCCCCAATGTAGAAATTTGACCCTGCAAATAAGATGGAAACTAATTTTATAGTTCTTTGCAATTAGTTGGAAGATATTCAACCATAAGCCTCACCACTAAAATGAAATACCACCACTGAAAATACGTACATATGTTGTAACTTATCGCAATGAACATAATGCAGAATTCAATGTTCTCTTTCTTTTATCGTGTGACCCTAAATCAGAGTGAAATCGAGATTTGAATATTTCTCCAATTCAATTCAAGCCTAGGGTCTTACAACGTGTATTTGATTGGCCACATCAATGGATTGGAACCAACGAAAGCACCTTGTCGAATGCCAAAGTCAAGAATCAAGATTGAGCTTTCAATCCCATTTTCATTCCTCTGAAACGTGTA
Organism: Eucalyptus marginata; assembly: GCA_014182565.1. Classification (NCBI taxonomy): domain Eukaryota; kingdom Viridiplantae; phylum Streptophyta; class Magnoliopsida; order Myrtales; family Myrtaceae; genus Eucalyptus; species Eucalyptus marginata. Next base: position 6,988,271 of record CM024592.1, read on the forward strand.
AATGTTAACCCATGAAGTGAATGAGAGGCAATTGAATGGCATCCTGACATGGACGAATGTATGTAGATAGATTTCGCTCAATCCCTAAAACGATTTTCGAACAAATACGAATTCGAATCAATCTCCTTCCTTATTTCTTTCATACTCCAAAACATGTAGGCAGCTGACATCCCATAAGCCAAAAGGAAAAAAAGGGGCAAAGCAATGACCAAGAGGGCAATTACTCATGGGGCAACCTTCGAGCTGTGAGCTCTTTCCTGGCATCTTCTCGCTACTTCTCTGGCACATCTCACCCACTCGGGATAAGCCCTTTTACACCCAGTTCGGAGATTTCAGAACCCCATTCCCAGAATTCCATAATTCCTTCACAATCTGTCCCCTTCTGCACTTGCACCCTGGTTCTCAGTAAGTTCTCGTGATCACATTCTAATTTTTCTACTGTATCAATATTCAATACCGCCTATATGGTCTGTTTTATCACTCTGTAACTTTCTCATCAAGCTCAATATCGGTCGTGTCAGGCGGGTGACGGACTCATTAGGAGTTCACGCCTTTGCGAGTCAAAAAGAAGGTGAAAAAACAGCCGGAAAAGGCATTAAATGGGAGTGTGCGGAAATGGAAAAAGAGATGCTGTTGCCACTTCTGAATCAGCAGCTCCTGATTCTGATGCACGAGAGAGAGAGAGAGTGAGTGGACGTGATTGTGAGTTGATAGCGACGACCGGAGTTTGTGTCGTCGCGTGCTGGGGCGCCATCTTTTTGAGAGACATTGAGCTGAGAGGGACGGGTCAGTCTGCCACACTTTGAATACTCTCCTGCCATTTCACCAGTCGGGGGCACTGAAAACCATGCGCGCTCTCTCTCTCTCTCTCTCTCTCTTTCTCTCTCGCCAGTTGCCGCCCCAGCACAGCACTACCGAAAGCTGTGAGAATTTCGCTTCTCGTTCCCTCCCTCCTCCCTCTTTCTCTCTCTCTCTCTAAATTTGATGCCCGTATTCTCAGCTCGACTAATCCTAAAGATGCATACAATCTTTTCATCCGCATGACTCAAGAAGGAGATCTAAGCGCAATTCAAAACCATCGCTCATGGAGGTCCTTCATTTCCTTCTACAAAGATACGGTGTATCAACTTGTCCTGTCAACGGCATCATGAACATAGACCAATCGAGTTGCGTGGAAACGGTGCGAGCCATGCGTTTTATTTCGCGCCGGGGGACCACATTAAAATCTCATTGATTGATCTGATCCGTTAGAACAGGTAATGCCTTTGTTTCTGTATGAGTGTGACCGTGAAATTGTTTTGGACTCTGAAAATGTGGTACTGGGGGATCATAATGGCGAGGGACGACGGTGAGCCACGGTTCTTTCGTTCAAACATCTCCTCAGCATGGTCCAAACACAAGGATCCAAAAAACCACGGGCGCGGTCCCCAAGCAGAAGGTGTTGAGGTTTCATAACGAGTTTCTCAGACCCCCTTTCCAAGTTCTGGTCTCGAAGTTACCCTAGTACTGTATTTTTCTTCTGGAATAGTATCTAAACAAGAACGAACTTACTCCAATATCGGTAATTACTGTTCGTTTGCTATGCTAACGAACACCTTAAAGCATCGACTCAAGAATGGGTTAATGTGATCTTGACAGCATGAAAAGTAACTTTTACGATCTTCTGCATGTGTGCAAATAATTCATCATCATAGCATTTGAAAATGTAGTCTTACTGTCAGTATTGACTGAATTGATTTTGTCCGGATACTCGATAAAAAAAAAACTAAAAGCAATGCTTGAAACCCAATATTACAACTTTTATTGGAAACTAATTAACAAATTAATAGTACCAAAACACTCCATGCAAAAAATCAAATCATAACTTATACCTCCTCAAACACCTCCTAATGAAATCAAACTAAAAGAACTTATATACTCAACCAGAAATCATAAAAGACCTATATAAACCAACCTTCTTTTCTTTTTTTCCACTAGCATACTCTATTGATATCATTATCCACTTCTCCCTCCGTGATCGCAGATGACATGTAACTCAATGCCAAAGAACTCTCGTGACCTGGAGCTAGCCTCAGCAACTCCCTTGCTTGGAGCTTTTGCTTGCAGACTTGGCATGTGATCTGCAGAATCGCAGAGCTCATCTTCTTCCTCGCATGTTCCTTCAGTGCATGTGCTTTCTGTAGCTCGGCCTGTGCCTGCTGCCTCATCCGCTTCGCATTGGCCAACTCCCTCTCGGCCTGCTCAATCTGCCGCTTCGCCGCCTGCCTTGCCTCATCTGCGTACGCCTTCTCGGCCATGGCCATCCTCAACTGATTGGTCGATTGATCGCGACTGCAGTCACTGTTTCTTTCACACGCACAATCGGTGCATAAGGAGCTTATCGAGAGCTGCAGATGGGGTGGGTATTTCTCATCTCTCTTCGGAGGATTGGCGGAAATTGTTTCAGTGGGGTTCGACGAAGTCGAGAGCTGTAGCTCAAGATTGTGCAAGTCATCATGATGATCTTTCTTGGGGGATGGTTTGTTAACAATAGGGTTCGAGAAGATGGTTGCATCTTTGGCTGGCGTGGGCAATGCTAAAGCCCTTGTTGGCCAAGAAGGTGTGTTGAGATTGGTATCACTTGAAGGGCTCGGGCTTGAGGCTGTCCTAGACAGGCATGGAGGCTGCAGGTTATTATTGAGCGAGTCTGATCCTAAACGACCCATGTTGCAAGAGTCCTGATGCTCAATGAAGCTCTCGACCCTGTTTGATCACAAAGAATTAATCAAAGATCACGCCAAAGTTGTTATCAGTCAAAGTGTTGTTTGAACAAGAGTCCTGTGTAGTGCATGGCCACATGGAGCCAAATAGAAAGAGTAAAACCTAGATTATTTAATGCTAAGCTTTTGGAAGAACATTATATGGAGCCAAGAACTTCCAACAGAGTTTTGTTTTCCTTTTTTTTAGTTCTTTATGAATTTGGGTGTCTTTGTCAATGGCATACAGATGTAGGGTATGGAAACAAGCCTCAGAAGATGAAGGAGAGATCATCATGCATATTATATAGTCAAGAGAGCGACAAAAGAAATTTTAATAAACAAATAGTGCCATACTTAAGGAATTAATATGCTTTCAAAGATGAATTGTTTACTGAGATAGAGAAGAATTTAAACTAGGAAATGATATTAATTATTCTCAAACTCCAGCGCTGTGATGGCTAATCATTGGGAGATGTGGGAGTCTTAACACGACGACCCAAATGGGAAAATCAATGCTAAACAAATCGAGGGAGATAAAATAATGTTGACAAAGGAATAAGGAACAGTTTTCTTTTGGAGGATCTTGGACTAATCGAAAAGATCTTGGAGACAGGTGACTTAAACTGGTCATTGGAAACCGAGTACATAACTGTTCATAAACAGTTGTGTTAACAAACATAAGGTTTGGGTTCCATCAATCAATGCGTAAATATCCTTTCTCTCTCTCTCTCTCTCTCTCTCTCTCTCTCTCTCGCTATATATCTTTCCAACTTTCCCTTTCTGTTGCAAACTCATGTCCATGAAAAATGTCCAGAAGTTCAGTATAAACGGATCATAGAAGTTTGGGACTTCAAAGCCGTCTGAACTAGCTCTTTTCTCAGCAACCCGAATTAAAAAAAACAAAAAAAACAAAAAAAACATACTTCTGCATTATTTATATGGATATTTGATGTCAAAAGGAAGAAACATCAACCCTTTGAGCTGTTCACTTTTCATGGCCTAATTATGAGAGCTTGTTTCTGTGATCAGTGTCTTAGCTAGGCAGCCTCAGAATTTGATTAATTTATTGCCACTTTAATTATGAGACTGAGTACTTCAAGATTTCATGAGGACACGAGTTCGCTTTCGAGAAAGAGTTTTGATTTTTGTTTATCAAACTCTATTTGATGGGAATTTATCATGGAAGTTGAAGATCGTATGTATGAAAGCTAGATATAGGAGAGAACAAATGAAATGAGATAGAGAGAAATTACTGATGATGAACCTTGAGAAAACCCTGCCACAGTCACACGAGTGCCCTCGAGTTCCACAAGTCTTGAGATGTGCCTTGTAATCCGATTGAACTGCATAACCCTTCGAGCACCTTTCACACACCCACTGCTTGTGGTTGCTGTGCTTCCGGCGGAAGTGCTTCTTGATGCCGACAAGGTCGCCGAGGGCATGGCCTGGGTCGTGGTGGAGACAGCTTGGCTCAGGGCAAACGAAGACCCGCTTCCGCACCGCCGGCGTCTCCCGCTTGAGGAGCTTCCATGGCACCTTGTGCCGCCGCCGGTGCATCTGCAGGTTCTGGTCCCTCTGGAAGCCCTGGTTGCAGATCTCACACACATACCGGTCCGACTCCAGTAGGGTTTTCGGGGACAGCGAAACCACCTCTGCATCTGGATCTTCATGATTGAATCACACCCGAATAATGAAAAGAAAATAAATCAGAATCCAATCCCCCCCAGAAGCATACTTAATGAGCTTATCATGGGAACATCAGAAAACTTGTGTAATTTGATGTAAGAAGAAGTAAAGATAAATAAAAAGATTAGCGTACCTGGAGTACCCGCAGGTCTTCTTTTTCTCTTGTTGGTGGTGTTGCCATTATTCTCTAAGCAATCAGGGAATGGATCCGATGGAGGAGGGACTGATGGGGGATTAGAAATGATGGCGTTGTTTCCTATCATGGGGCTCGAGAGAGCTTCTTTCCTCGATCTCTTTAGCGAGATTTTATGGATGTGCGTACGGTACAAGGCTCGAGAACCAAAGCCAACCTCTCTCTCGCTCGCCCGCTGCTTTTGAGAGAGAAACTATGGTGTGAGGATGATCTTTGGCTTTGTGTGTCTTCCTTTTGGGGATGCTTAATGGGAGCGTGAAAGTGTGTTTCCGAGAGAGAGAGAGAGAGAGAGAGTTTGGAAGGATGCTAAGCTAAGCTAGACGCATGATGCGAGAGGAAGGGGGAAAAAGCTATTACTCTCTTTCGGTTATCGAAACAGCTTTCTCTTTTGAGCTTTAAACAGCTTTCAGGCTTTTCAAAATGATCTCCTTTTCTTTCGTTGTTCTCTCTCTTGAGCTCCTCCTCCTCCTCTTCTTCTTCTTCTTCTTCTTCATCGGGTATGGTTGGGGAGTCTCTTTAAAAGCTCCTCTCCTTTAGAGATAGAGAGAGAGAGAGAGAGGGAGAAGGAGGGTGAGAGACCCAATCAAATTGATGGGAGAGAAATGATCCCACCACCAGAAAAACAAGCTGGGGCCACACAGAATGGAGGAAGAAAAAAGAGAAGACACCCTCACAAGCAAACAAACAAACAAAACATTACATACACACAAACACAAAGACCAGGAAAATACATAAGAAAGAAAAATCAAATCATACACAGTGAGCTTTCTTGCATGGACAAATACGGATCAAACTCTTAATAATACACGTACCCCCTTCTCCCTAAATTTTGTCATTCTCTCTTATCTCACATGCCATCGATCTTTTCTGATGTCTTTCCAGAGATGGGTGATGGGCAAGAAAGGCTCGGGGGAAAGGACGTGATTGCCCCTTTGTCAATATATGTGGAATCCTCTTACTTTTGTTTTCTTTTGTTCTATCTCTGTTATATCATCAAAAGTGATTTTTCGAAAAAGCTCCCACCGGATTGAATGGGATTAAGCGCTTGTTATGGTTTTATGATTCAAATCAAAGAATCTCTTCAAAGCAGAGTAATTTTGAGAGGTTGCCTGTGCCATTCCATGGGTGGAGCCTCTTGCTTGATGCACGCAAATGGGACGGTTGCATATTTCTATAAAGTTAGTCGAGTTGAGATATTTAGGCACCTGTTATCTCTTTTAAAAAGTCACTTGGATGTCGATGTATGTAAGAAGCAAAAAGTTAGTTAAATTGACTTTTTCTTAAGATATAAATTGTATTAGAATTCGCATTATAATAGCTTAAATTTTCGAAATAATCGATTGCTCAATCAATTTAAGTTGATATTAGAGTAAAAGCTCTCAGTGTGAAGTCCTCACACTGCCTTCTTCTACTTATGGAATTTCTCGTCATCACGCATGATGGGCTTCGATTTTTTTTTTTTTTAAATCTCACTCATCAAGTTTCTTACATTTAAGGCCTTAGGCATTTTGGTGACATGGAAGGTTAAGACAAAATATATTGCTTATTGTACTCTAAAAACTAGTTGTGAGCACTGGTCTAGAGTAGATCCTAGAATTGGACTAGACAGACCCTATTCGGCTGGTTTTAGTATGACTTCAAAGTTTATAGGGCTAGGTTTCAAGTTCCAAAAATTGGAAATCGGTCTCAAGAAGGTGGAACTTACCCACCTTGGAATTTGGGAAGCACACGTTTTGTACTTGTCTAACGGAAGTTCTTGGGACGATGCTTATATGTCATACCATACCAAGAGTCACAATTGCTTCCCTAGCTGAATGGTGTGCTTCATAGCTTCTGGCGGCATCGAATCTGTTTTCAACTTCACGAATGCAGGCACATGAGGTAAACTATTTAGGAACATGGATTGTTTGATCTCCGCATCCTTGAACGAATTCAATTCTTTCAACCGTCGACGGCTCACAACACTCCAAGATGCCGTAGTTTTTTCATCTTTCATGGATTGTTGCTTTTGGTATATGGGAATTTTTGTTATTGTTTTAACCTTCATTTTGCTCAACTAAGAGATGAATTGGACACTTCCCAAATAGTTTATAGTTCTATTTATTTTATACTGTATTTCTCGTTGTTTTGTTGCTCAACTATTTGTTGTAACTGCTACTTGTCTTAGTTTGTAGATAAGGATATGTTTTACTAAAATGTCCTTTCAAGATATAAAATCATGACAAAGGAAATTAACCAGTTTTCCAGGTAGATCATGAAACTGGACTATACTGACGGGGTTGATTCTAGATTAGGTTCTAGGGCTCAAAAGTAGGCTTTGGGTTTCAAAAACTAGAAATTGGTCTCCACAGGTAAGTTGCAGATTTAGAATCTATCCACCTTGAAACGGCTCACTTCTACTAAAAACTATAGTGCTTATATCTTGATTTAAAGAAATAAAAGTGAGAAAAATTCCACATTTATTATTCTTTAACATGAGAATGCAGCAATTTTTTTTTTTCATTGTCACAAAAGAGCGATTTTGAAAAGCTGTAATTTCCAAACACGAAATGAAGCGACAACAAAGAATAAATTGAAGGTTTTCTCAGTGTGGAGGTGCCCATCTTACCCAAAAAAAAAAGGGGGGGATTAAAATTAGGGTCTGAAGTCTGCGTGACTTTGATCTACACATCTCGCATCCATCACCATTGATCTGAGTATCTAGCTACTTATTATAAATGAATCTACCCCTATCAGCAGAGCCTGAGTATTTAATATTTATCCAGGAGAAAAGGACCAAATGATATCAAATGATAAACCATAGTAAAGCTCAAAAAGCATAACTGATGGTCTAGATTAATCACAACAAAATCATGGTTTAGAGGTAATAAATGTTTTTCATTCCCCGAGAAAAACAGCATTAGGTTTCATTTTCTCTGGACGATCGTCCTGGCCTAGAACTAATTATTGACCCATGTGTTCTACTTTTTCTGAGGAAATAAATGCACTTGCTTACATAAACTAACACCGTCAGAACCGATGCAATAAAAGAATTAGACTTTGTACATATTCCAATTATATAAGCAGCAGACAATTTATAGCACGGCGAATTATGTAAGAACTGAATTCGGGAGGAAATGGAGCGGTAAAAATGGAAAAGTGAAGAAAACTATTTGATATACTCCTGTCTATGTTTCACGCCTACAATTTCTCTATGGTAATTTTATAGAGGATATTCTAAGAAGGAAAGATAAAGAAATGTCCTTATAAAAGAAAAAAAACTTTAATGCTGTTAATGTTCTAATAGGATATATAATCTTATAATCAATCCAAAGACCTAGATTCCGGATCTTTGTCCTTCCGAATGGCCGGCACAGCTCGCATGTCCAATCGCTATTTTCTTATAACACCAGACATCCAAACTTTCAGCCTAGCTACTTTTCGATCCATGCAAAAATTACTTTTTTTCCTTTGCATTAGATAAGACTCCATCTGCAAGATTGCGGGCAAGACCCTCAAGATTAGTCCGAGCGAGAAGTATTGGAGCTCAGTGGAACTCGATGCACTCACATCAAAAGCTTGATCCCTCAGGTAATCTTTTCCAATGAATTCATCAAATCTTTTTTCGATAAAACTAGCCCCTACTCCATCGCTGGTATTGAGATGCACCGTCACTTTTATCCAATTTTTCATCGTGCACAGCATCATTGCATGACATGTGTCCGTCCTAACAAAAAATAAAAAGTTATATTACCTGTTCCACGACCTTGAGGACTAAAGTGATTTCAGGGTCTGTGTACTCTCCCGTTGCAGGCCCCTCATAATTTTCTAATGCCTTCTAGCGTTTCATGCTTCATTTCACCTTATAATAAGCCCCACCATAAGGACCACCCATCATTTCTTGTGGTTGCACAAAAAAACTAAAGATACAGAAAAAAAAAAAAATCAGATGATCTCTGTCATGTTTTTAAATTGCATGGAAGGTGAGACACTTTGTTTTGCATTAGGTCGGCAGTGCATGGAAGCAGTATGGTGTCATTTCTCAAAGGAATCTCAGAAAGCAGAGAGAGAGAGAGAGAGAGAGAGAGAGAGAGAGACAGAGACAGAGAGAGAGACAGAGACTCCATTAGACACCAGAAATTGAAATACGGGTTCGTGTTTGGTGGCTGCCGGGACAGAGAAGTGGGGGCCAAACACGGGAAAAAGCCCTAACTACTCACCACCAATATATTCCTGATCTAATCTGAGTGTTTGGGTTAAACTATGATTGAGAGTTAACTCGACTTAAACATAGAAAAGCAAGATCGACTGATGGTGCATGCAGACACATATCATTTTAGGGTATGCAAAAGTGAGGATCACGAGTGCATGCGCGAGACATTTTTTAGTACCAATAATTCATTAATCCAATCACTTGTATGCAAGTGCTATGAAGTTTATTAGATCACTGATGTTATTTTCTACAGCTCCACAATTTTTTACAATGACTATGCATTAAGAAAGTGGCATTTAAATTTCTAATCATTAAATGTGTTATCAGAAAGCAAGATAAATTAGAAGAGTTTGTCAAAACATCACAAGAGTAAGTATGTGCAAAACAAAATAGATGATGAAAATTCCACTTTGTCGCTTTTATCACTTAGGAAAAAAAAAAAGATGAAGGGGTTGTGCCTCAATTTACAGCCAAAAATGCCAAATACGATTTTTTTTTTTTTTTTTTTTTTTGCTAAAAGATGTAAACGAAAAGAAAAGAGAGAGAATGATAGGCCCTTGCTTTAGCTTGGCAGTGAGAACGTTGTTGCCGATAATATTTTATGTTGACACTATTTCAATCTTTGTTCGAAATTAAAACATTTGCATAGTTTGAAGAAGGAAATGCACATGTTGGTGAGGTACACTCTTGACAGTGCATGATATAAGAACGACACCGGGGGAAAGGAACTGCCGACGATGGACAATGTAAAGAGAGTGTAAAAGTTATTAAAAATAAAAATAAAAATATTAATATAATTAATATTATTATTGTTGTTGTTGTTGTGTTGTTATCATTATTATTGTTGTTGTTATTATTATTATTATTATTATTATTATTATTATTATTATTATTATTATTATTATTATTATTATTATTATTATTATTATTATTATTATTATTATTATTATTATAGCCAATGCCTAAAATGAAAATTATATTTTAGATGGTGTAAGCTATGCGCGTCATAAAATTCAAAGAATCATCACGAAAACTCACAAACTTAAGAGATAGAGAGGTAGAATTATAAAGAGCGAGCCCGGCACTCTTAACTCTAAAATAGTATTCAATTTTTGGAACTGTAGAACTAGGGTTACTACCCCACTTCTGCACAACCTAGCTAGGAGAGAGATGATTGTTTATGTTAGAACTGAGGCTTGATGGGCCAATTTCATTAGCTAAAAAACAGGGTTTAGTTTAAGAGGGTATAATTAGATTCGGATCAAGGAACACTTGAGGAAGATCATTACAAAGGACACTCTCTAGGGATGTTGCATGTGTTCGGGAATCTGACTCCCATAATTCTCCATTGCTTTCATCAACCCAATAGAAAAATAATCAAAGCTCAGCAGCTTTTACTTTTTTCCATTTCTCATTATTATCAGTATTCTATTCACAATACAATAAGCAATGCCAATGCACTTAGTCTCCCCTTGCACCCTCTCTCTCCCATTTATAAATCGCAAGAAAATTGATTTAAAAGCAGTGCTTCCAATAAGATTACAAGCCAAAAGGTTAATTATTAAAGAAATGAGATATTAGCCTTCTAATTGATATCATATAACCATTGTTAAAGGAGAGAATAATGACATGCCAAAGATTTGGTACGGCACGGCTAACTAAGAAAGTTTTAATTTTTGGGGGGGAAAAGTAGGAAAAAGAAAAGGAACAGGACCTGCACGTGCATGTCTTGAAAGCTTGCTTGGAAGGTCTAAGATGGGGGAAAAGGTAGCCTTTAGCAATGCATGATAAAGTGTGTCCATATGAACTATATGCCCACAGTTTGCTGCTTTTCTATTATTTATATCCAGCATGCAATTAATTAACTACTTTTAAAAGAGGTTTATCTGCTAAATCAATTTCACTATATTCGACAAAGATCTCTTGGTTTTCTCATCAGTCTACCCTTCAGCCCATCTTGCCACGGATTTAAATTGCGAAGCCATATAGAATTCAAAATTTTTATTTTTGCATGGTAATGTTTTTTTTTTTAAAATATATTTTTAATTTTTATATTTTTCAAGTGACCTCTTTACCTGTTTGCAAAGTTTTTGTATTTATATGCTAAATTATTGACCACTTAAAGTGCTTGATTAGTCCAAAAACTTTGAATCCACAATAACCGATTCGGAGGAGACAATTATTGATGCGTTATCAGGTAGAAAAACTAGGTGCATGTATCTCCATTTTAAGAAAGATGAATTGATTTGATTTATATATTTGCAAAATGATATGATTGTGGATTTCATCCAAATGTCATAATTTTATAGTTATTCAATAATGTCATTAATGTCATCGGTACGTCATTATCTCAAAGGATAAATTGTGCGTTCAATCAATGAGCAGTATCTCGCTCATGAACATATATTTGAAATATTTTTCTGCACGAATCGGAAACAACTGAATTTTCTTTGGATCGTCCTCGAAAGAGTGCCACAAAAGAAATTTTCTGAAATCCAAGTACCGACATGCCCTAAAAAATATTGAAGAGCAGGGGAGAGAGAGAGAGAGAGAGAGAGAGGGGGGGCGAGAGCATATTTTCAACAGGGCGATGATGTGATATCGACAGAAAATGAATGTTGGATTTTTGGGAAAATGGGTATATCTCTGTCTCTGTGTTTGATAGTCTAACATATGTTGCACTCCACGCAGAGGCCAGGGGGCCCTTTCCCACACTGTTCTCTGATGCCCTTGTCCATTTTTAATTATTGCTTTGTTCTCATTCCACAACCCTAGAAGCAACCCACAAGAAAGTAGAATATCAATTCAACCTCATACAGATCGACGGTGTTATTCATTCAATAAAAGATCAAATGGGTGTTTTTGGCCTCCCCAAGAAACCCAAAATAATAGGAAAAATTAAATAAAAGAAGAATGCGTTTCATGATGCTTCTGGTGTCAATTCTATGTCATGTTCATGTCTCTCATCATTAGAAAATGAAAGCATAATTTACTCTCTCACAACCTAGCCAAAAATATTGGAAATTAATCCATCGTGTAATCTCTAACACATGTTGGTTTTGGTTGTCTGTCCGTGTATTCGTTCTGTAACTATGTTTTTCGCGAGAAGATGCTCAACCATCGGAACGGAAAATGAATTTTAGTGGCCAGCCATCGTCACCCCATCTCACAGGGATATTGGAAAGAATTCGCGAGGGGGCGGAGATGCATGCAACTTTTGAGACAGCCGATGAAATGCATATTTTTTCCAGCATATAATTCCATTATCTCAGTCATCTCGGTTATGAAAAATAATGGAGATACGATCTACTCTGCTTTCGTACTTTGTCCCAGATATTTAGAAGCATGTCTTATAGCTAGTCTGGATTAAGTACTCTGTCCTGATGAATGATTAGCTGGCGCAGGCTTGAAATAGATCACTGTTACGATAATAATAACAACAACGGCAGTGATACCGATAACAATGATAATATAGGGTCGCAGTGGCTGCATCAAAGTTAAAATATTACACCGCCCGTCGTGATTTCCTGAATTCTTACTAAAAATTTCTAAAGGGGAATATCAAATGCGTCTGCGTGTGAAGGTGAAAGTTGTCTTTAGCTGTTAGAATCGTGGAGAGTGACATATGGAGTTGGGAGGGTGAGGGAAGGGAAGGGAAGGAGAAAGAGAATTAGTGATGGGCACACGACACAAATGGCCTGCGTCGACACATGCATCCAACCGGTCCTGCCATTTTGAAACTTCTCAGCCCTAATTTGCAAACCAATTTGCAAAGATAAAGCAACCCTCTTTCCCTCTTGGCCTCTTCTCTTGTTTTCAGAAGTTTCCCTTGTCATTTTCGTACTTACATTGCGTTTGTATTATTGGGGCTAATACTTGACCACTCAAATTTGTGTCCATTAAGATAGCCTGAGGTTTTCTGATTGCCCAATGCATGCCTGCAAGTGAGGGAGGAAACATATAGGATGAAGACTCATTTGATGAATGATGTGATGGATATAAACAATCATCTTAAAGAAGCCTGTGTTCATTTGAAGAGTGGCAGCGATAGCGATGGTAAATCAAGTGGTCTAGCAAGTGGGTAGAGAGGGAGGAAGAGATAGGTGAGAGAAAATGGAGTTGGTGGTTTTGTTGGCGTGTGCAAATTTTCACCAAATGTGAGGAGATTTTAGTAAAGTTGAGGTAGTTTGATGGTTACGTTCCTGGCCAACTATTCCTCCGTAAGCTTAGATAATCCCAATCCATTTTGGTATGTCACTGTGAGTTGTAAAGGTCTTGATATAATATAATTTATTAAATCTAGCAAAATGAATTTAAGCAATATTTACTAATACATATAGGTATTACACTATGCCCCATTTACAGGACATGCTCTCCCCTACTTCTATTGGGGCAACCTAGCCAGGGGAATAGGATTACAAACAAGATTATGACGCACTAACAGGATTTGTCAGCTCTAACTGTTCATGACTATTTTAAAAGACTTGCCACCTTACAATTAAAACATTTTGTCACTTTGGGATTTATAAAAAAAACTGGGGGAAGAACTCATTGAAAACAACAAAATTTACATTTGGACATAATATTTGCTTGTTATGTGCCTTTTCATTCTATTATTGCATGAACAAATAAATCATGTGATCCTTCTATATTCCATCACGCACGATTTAGCCTAACACTAAAGAAAACCGAAAGATTAGTTTATATTAGCGGGAGAATTTTAATGGGAGTGAGATCTCTTGGAGCCAACACAATATAAATAGCCTCACATATTGTCTTGTCTAAAGGGGTCCCACTTGTATTCATGATGGTTATTAATCCTTGTCTGAGTATGGTATCATTGCTTTCTCTTGGAATTATTGCCCTTATACAGGCCATATGTACCTCAAATTGTCAACATGACAACATCTTTTCTCGTGCATCGCTGCTGCTCTCTTTCCTTATTCTTGTTTCTTTCTCAATGGGTAGTTAGTACGCCTTATGTACAAGGACAAATACTAAGGGGATATGCCAGGAAATTCCCTGCTTGGTTCTCGTCGAAACAATTCTAATTTAATTGATCCTCGAGAGCTTTTTCGTGCAGTGGGGACAAACACATGTTTGATGAAAACTCAATCAAACCAACTCGGTACAAGGTGGGGGTGTGATGTGTTGGCCATGGCGATAAATCATCCTTTTTTCCTTTTCATATCATGGATTGGAAGGGATAGATCACATTGAGAACAATTTGCCAACCAACTCTATTTGCACGAGCTTTATTGGGTTGAGAACTTGCTTTTTGGAAATTTGAAGCATGAGAGATTCATCTTGTTTGATCTATGTTACATTTATCAATCTTAGAATCTCGGGAGTGGAATTCTAATTATTACATATTTTTTTCTTTGTGCTTTTAAATTCAGTCAACTTTAGGGTAATCGACCTCACAAGAGGTTAATCATATGTTTGTTGATTAAATTTTCAGATACATGTGGATGCCTTTGATCATGTGGGAGGGGAGCAACTGCATGATTTATGGGGTCAATAAACAGACCCTCAAGGCTTACCTCACAAGAGGCAAAGTAGGCGTGGCATAAGAATCACTTCACCCCCTTAATGGAGATAAAGCCAAGCCATGAAGAGACACTCAACAAGATTAATCCAACAAGTTCCAATGAATTCTTTCCAAAGGTTGTCACTTCTTGGATGTCCCCAAGATGAAGATGCTAAAACATAACACCATAGTTGGACCCTTCCGCTCGTTCTTGTTCCCCTCTCTCTCTCTTCTCGATTCCTGGAAGTGTTTTCCAATGAGGAAAAGTATGAATAAATGGGGTTGAAAGTACAAATACTAAACCCCGAACGAGAAGGGTGGGTTGCCTTTATTATTATTATTATTTTTTGCACCATCTTCTCTTTCTTCTTCTCCTTCTTTTCGTAACTTTTTTCTTCTCTTTATCTTTTTGGTCCCGATGCGTGCAATTCTTTTCTGGGCAGAACACCCACATTAGATTCCATGTGCTTCCATGTCACCTCATCACAACAATTGGTTATGGTATGTTAGTGGATCATCTCCACGCACACGAAAGACAAACACCTAAAAGGGGCCTTTTATGTGCCAAATTATGCTTTTAGTATTGGAGGTTGTATATAATTATTAAGATATAACATAAGTACCCCGACGTAGTTCGTTAGCTTATATTTTGAGTAAATGGCTGCGTGTGCATATGCATTCAATGGTTCAACAAGCCTACCTCCTAATTATAAGATTGGTTAATGCCCCTGCGACAAATTTACCAAAAACTAATTTTTTTATCATAAAAAATCCCAAATTATTACACCTTTAACAAATTTATCCCAAACTGATATGCTTGTAACAAATTTACCTTTTGTTAGTTTCCATTAAATTTTATTGTCAAATTACTAAGTTAAATGACACGTGACAGTTGACTGGTGTACCGGTTTGGGATTTTACTCTCTATTTATCACAGTTATACAATTTTTATAAGTTTTTGTGGTATTAATTCAATTTAATAGAAGGTATATTTGTCACAAATGTATCAATTTAGGGTTTTTGGTGGTCGAATAAATTAGTTTGTGGTAAATTTGTCACAAGTATACTGGTTTAGGATTTTTTATAGTCAGTTGGGATAAATTTGTCACAGTTTTATCAATTTGAGATTTTTTATAATCAAAAAATTAGTTTGAGGTAAATTTGTTACACATATACCAATTTGAGATTTTTCAAGGTATTAGCCCTTATAAGATTGTAATGTATAGGGTTGCTCGATTTGGTACAAGTAAAGGATTAAAAAATGCACGCATTGCCATTTTTCCGTGCATGCTTGTATTATAATTTGACATAAGATTTGGCTTGCATTCATATCCTCGTCCGTGTTAAATAAGTTTTGATCTATGATTAGTCTAAGACGTGCACTTCTACCCGTGTTTTTTTTTAACATCTGCAAAATACTCGAGGTCTATGTTGGTGCGCTTATAATTTAGTGAGTATTGCATACCTTAAAAATGTCATTGTTTCAAACCCCTTTTTTTGTGTGAAAACATCTATAATTTGTTGAATGTATCACTTCCTTTATGGAACGAGTTATTCCAGGGAAAGAGTTTGCAGGTGTCGCTATCCGATGGCAAGAAATTCAAAGCTTCCATGATTTCTTTAGTTATGAAGCAATCTAGGGACAGAAAAACAAACAAAAAGCAAACAAAAAGAAGATGTAAGTGGTAACATGTCACATACACACACATGGAAAAGAATAAAGATAACAAAGGCGTAATTTTACAACCAAAAAGCTTCCGCGAATTGACATATGCTTTAACAGGAAGGATCTAAAGCACTGAGAGAGAGAGAGAGAGAGGTTTTCTTCCATCCATGTCTTTTTTTTTTGGGTTATATTCGAAACCCTACTCTGAAAAAAGCATAATAATGAATGAGGAAAAGGTACAACCCCACAAACCCTAATCATGAACAGGTGTTGGGGACCCTCTCTTTTCGTTGGAAGGAGCATCTTTCGATTCATATTCATCCCTTAACAAGAGCTGTAGTAAATTAAATTACCTCAAAAAGTCCTTTTTTCTTTTTCCTTTTAGCACCGGGGGTGACTCAAGGAACAGGCCATGTGAGTGGGGAGACTCATCTTTAAATCCAAAAAGAGAAGTTTGCCTGTGCGACTCCAAAAAAGTCAAAGCATCAAATCCAAAAGAAAGAAAGATCAAAAAGTCCCTCCCTTTTAAAAAGCCCACAACCCCAAAGTGCAATCATGGCCTTCGTTTCACGTAAGCAAGTGTTGGGATTGAACCAAAAAAATAAAAATAAATAAGACTCGGGGAAGAAAAACTGGGTTGGACCTACTTTTATTGTTTTGCAGATAATAAATATCTGTAAATTATCTGGGGAATTCATCTTTATGAGTGCCGCCCCCCTGCATTTTTTTTCTTCTTTGGCCTTGCATGTATGTGTATGAACGCATCTTCTTAGCTTCATGTGCATTATATAGTAAATCGAGGATCCACAAAGATATTTGTCTCCATAGCAATCAAAGCTGATATTATTGTAGGATTGATTGGGGTTTGATGGTGACAGCTACACAAATTGGTCTCGTGTTGGAAATCTTATCCACTTACTAGGACGTATTAGCATCAACTTTGGTATCAAGTAATATGTTTCGTGTGTTGTGTAATCTCTATGGCAACAGTCTTTGTAAGACACGTCTAAAACAAGAATCAAATTCTATTTGTAGAAAATCTTTAGTTTGAAAAGCACCTTAGCTATAATTGATTCTCCTATTATCCTTAACCAATCGTTTTCTTTCTCTGCCTTTCGCTTTTTATTTCTTTAGAGAAGTGTTTTCATCTTCCATTCACAGTTAACATTAGTTACGAGGTAAAAGAAAAAAAAAAAAATCTGCTATAACTACAAGGGAGTGCCAAGTTACAAAAATTCCTTAATTTTTGATTCTTTGATTTAGCATTTAAGTGGTGTCCGAGTCAGGTTTCGCACACCTTGACTAATCCATTTCTCTGGGCTAGATTGAAATTGTACGTTGTGGAGTACCAAATTATCAAGAAATAGAATAAAATATTTTTATCTACCAGAGAGGTTGAGTTTAAATTTCGTGTGCATCAATTAGAAATTATTTATGAGGATCATTAGGATTTCACATTAGCGATAGCCCCACATGACCAACCAAGTGGGTTCAACACCTGGGCCTTGAGCACAACGTGGCCCTTGGACTTTAGGAGGCAAGTGCATGTAGCCTGCAACTGTCTATGCACACATTAAATGGGCCGATAAACTTGTCAGGCACATTACATCATCCAGCTCACCATTCTTGGAAATTCCTTGCATGATCTACTGATTAATAGACGGGTCCAATACATTGTTAGGAATTGAGATGTTGTGCAACTGGCGAGGATGGCAAGCCAAGATCTGGCTTTCAGATCGGGGACCTCCATTGACAACAAGATGATAATCGCCAAATCACTTGAGGTCACCAGCAATAGTCATCGACGATAGCGACTCCATCGTCTTTGAATGAAAGGCGAAGCATGGCGGGGGTAATGACATCGCGGCAGAGATGGCGATGGTGTGGGGGAGGAGGTGGCAATAAACAAGCGTGCTCAAAGAAGATGAAGAGAGAAAATAGGGCAAAGAAAAAGTGAGTAAAATATACCTCGGTTGTTCAATTTGAATCGACTAATGTGTCATTGTTGACACTTAAATTTTGGCTAAGTATTTATAATAAAAATTGTATAGAAATTATGGACCAATTTGACCCTAAGAAAAAGATTTTTCGTATCACTTAGGTATTAATATCATTTTCTTTTACTAAGTTTTATTATTCTATTTTTTTTTTTGGTAAAGAGTTTTATTATTCTATTTTATTTCTCTTATTTTACACTATTTTCAGATAAATTAATTATGTTTAAGAAAAAAAGAAAAAGAACGGCGCACAAGAGTTAGGCCCACAGGGGCTAGGCTCACCACTCAGCCCCTCTTTCCTTTTCACTTGTGCGGGCCTGGGGCCCATTCCCACCTATTTTTTTCCCTTGGCCCAGCCCCCTCCCCCTTGTCTTTTTCCTCCCTCCTTCCTTTGCAACCCATGCGCAGGAGATTGAAGGAGCAAAGCTTGGAGGACTTCCCCCGAGAGACATCGATTGCATTAATTAGGGATACATGACAGAAGAGGAGGATGAGAGAGCGAATCCAAGAGTGAGAGAGAGAGAGATTTGTGAGAGGGATTCTAGATCTGGAGGGTGGAGGTCCGAGGGATAGAGATATGAGGAGGGAGATCCGCCAACTGAGAGAGATAGAGCGAGATCTAAGAGAGAGAGTTCTCTCTCGGCCAAATCATGGAGACCCTTGTTGTGTTGCTGACGCTCGACTCCATTTGTCGCTGCTTTGGCGTGTCGAGTTGTGCCATCGTTGTCCCTCGACGCTAGTTGCTGTTGCAGACCTATCGCCTGCGCCTAGGGACGTCTCCGTTTTGTCTAGTGACAACCTAGTCGTTCACTGATCACGGCCAAGCCTCACACCGTCAAACTTGTCGTCGGCTCCTTTGCTACTTGTCGATTCGCCGCCATCCCTATTGTTGCTGCCACCTCGTCATCGCATCTGCCGGTCCCTTGACGCAAGTTGCTGCAGATTTGTTGTACGAGGCTATGATGATCGGCACCACCCACCTTAGCTGTCTTTGTCAGGTGTCGTGGGTGGGAAGAGGGACGAGAGGGTGATTCGGGTTGGCGACTGCAAATTGGGTCGGGTGTGGAACTCCATTCGGGTAGGGTTCTAGCTACTAAGTGAGTTTCGAGTTGGGCCTTCATTTTAAGAAGGGAATTGGATTGGGCCGGTATATCAAGCCCAATTTAGTTGCGATTCGAGTGACTTAGTTTGGTCCCGACTCGGAGATCTAAATCGGGTCCTTTTTAAATAGTATAATATAATATAATATAATATTTTTCTAATATTTAAAAATATTTTTATATTTAAATGAATAAAAAATCGAAAAATAAAAAATATAATTTTTATATTCCAAAAAAATTAGAAAAATCCAAAAAAATAATTTTTATTTTTCAAAATAGAAAATGTAAAAAAAAATATTTTTTTTTACCAATAAATGGAAAATCCTTAAAAAGAAAAATTGTGTTTAATTTCTTGAAAGCAAATATTAGCTTGTTTCCCTAATTCTAATTGCTTTTTGTGATGTATGGATTTCTATTTCCTCAGTCTGATTATGAATTGAATCATAGAACTCATGATTGGTATAAAATGCTGCATAAATGCTTTACTTGATGTTTAAACAAGATTAAGTATCGGAAGGGCATTAATAATTAAATATTTGAAAATTATCCGATGGTCCAAAAAAGTGAGATTTTTCTTCTAACCTTTTTCAAGTTCATCATTTTCCCCCATTAAAAAAGATGCCATAAGTCCCTCAATGGCATGGACGGTTGATCAAGTCTTAAGGGGGCAAAATTATGTTAACATGATATTAGCGGAAACATTCCTATCCCTTAATCATTTTAAAAAACATGGAAAAAATCATACGGTTTACATGGAAATTTTACAGGTCTAGTTCTTTTTTCACTTAAGCAAATTTAGATGCCTCATGTGATTGTCTAAAATAAATGATTTTGAAATCCACTATAGATATTTGTGGTTTTAAGACCACACATTCCTAATCAAAGTTGTTTTAACTAGATAAATTCTCTAAGGGACTCTACTCCTAAGGCATTCCTATGATGTGTTGGTTAGTTCCACAAAAAGAGAGCTCGTTTTGCTTACAAACGTTGCAATCCGATCCTGTTGCTCGGTCTCACCAACGCCACTCTCTATTACCCATATAGGGTGGCACGTCATTATGGAGCCCTTTAGGAGACCTCGCCGTCTCTCAAGATGTAGATCTCTTCAATCCTTTTCACCCATAAAAGCCATGATTACGTATTCGAGATTCACATCATTGAGGATACATGGAGCAAGTGCCATCGCAAAAGGATCGTATTGCCTAAAAAGCTTGAGGGACAAGGAAAAGGTCCATCACACCCTCTAAATCCTATGTCCACAACCATTAGATCCCAACAAGACTGTGACCATTGGTCCCTAATCTAGCCAGCAAAATCAGTTAGTAGGAGCAAATTGAGCATCTGTGAAGAGGCTTGGGAATAAGCTAGGTATATGTCTTGGAGCCAGTCTAAGAAAGTAAGTAGCTTCACAAAGGCTCCTTGTCACATATAAAATAGCCGGTTGCGTGCCCCCCAATGTCAATGTTTCGAAAGTTTCATCTTGTTCCTTGTCTCATTGTTTAGGGACTTTTGTTTAATGTCTAGTATTTCGTTCTGTCAAGTTTGGACCATTGCCATGGGTCAATATTCATTTACACTCATACTCATTCGTTTTTTTCTTTGCGACACTAGGTGATTATGAATCGCCGACCACTAGTCGCTTGCACATGGCCTCAAGCAATAGTGGCCAATCAGAGTGATGTACAAAATCACATCGCTAATATTGAAAATAACCTAATTTCGAGTAAATCATTTAGGGTTTGGCTAATGGACTATTAAGCCTAGACTTAGCTTGAGCTCTCCCAAGCCCATACCAACTCGCGACTTAGGTTTAAATTTTTAACATGAAAATGATTTTTCAATTAAGAGTCGCCACTAATATATTTTTGGTGGATCGATTAGAAATCTAAGTAAAGTAATATGAGATTTACTTTACTCTTGCAAACAAGAGATTGTGAGTTCTAGGATTTGATTATGCTAAATTTCTTTAATGTCATTTCGGTATCTTTTCTCTTTTATTCCAAAAAAATATTTTTCAAGCAGCTTGAATTGATTTTAATTTATTTTCCTAACATGTGAGGTGACCATACGAGTACGCAATCTATCAATTTAACACCCAATAAAATAATAAATAAATTGGAGGACTTACCTCATAGCAACGAAAGCATCTGCAGTGTTAGATCAAAATTCACACCAATAGTCTTAGATATGATTTCTAATTAATACGCAATCCCTCAATCTTTTTTAGGATTTTCTCTTATCTAAATGAAACCTAGAAACTACATGCAATTCAATGCAATGACGTGCAATTTTTTTTTTTAACTAAAATGACATGCAACATGCAACCTAACATGCGAACTATATGCCACGCGATATTTATTAAATGACCTAATCTAATGATAGGAAAATATTAATGCAACTATTCTAACATATCATGCATTACCCTAAACATGCAATTTATTAAATGACATGCAATAAATGAACTAATCTTACGTGACACGCGCATGATTTTTTTTTTTTGTGTGTTTTCTTTTTAATTAAAATCCGAAATTAAATATGCATAATATTTAAAAGTGCAAACTATCCTAGAAACGAATATCCAATTTATTCTAAAAAGATATTTTTGGTAATTTACTAAATTCGGAATTATAAAATAACCAAAATAAACTTGCAATCTATCCTTAAAAATTACTTTAATTGTATCTAATCTTTTTTGGATTTTTTATAAATAAAATCAAACAAAAATAGAAAGGAATAAAATCCACAACGGACACATCATCAACTCACATGAGATATTATCAATATCCATCTAATTCAGAAGTATATTGACGAATCGTATCTCGCGCATGAGATTGGATTAGTCAATTTTTATAAAATCACGAATCATATTTCGAGCATGAGATCGGATTGACGATTTTCCGTACGATTATGAGTCGTATTTCAGGCATGAAATCGGACTATCAATCGTGTGCACGTTGTGAAATTAGGGAATAGTCTCTAATTTAAAAGGCTATTCGATATTGTGGACATTATAACATATCGGGAATTTCAATCATGTGCATTAATGATATTTCAAATAAGGAAATTGAATATTTGGAAATTGAAGTAGATAAGATTTTCACCTAATTCGAATATTGACTTCCAAATTTGGATCTTTGAATGGCTACTCGCGACTTGACGTGGTGGTGCTCGTGATGATGGAAAATCAAACAATCAGCAAGTAAGAGAAAAATGGGATAAGTACACTATCAGTGCCAAAACTTGTGTACGGCGCTCACTTTGGTGCCAAAAGTTTCCATCGGATCACTTAAGTGCCAAATTAGAGAAAAAACGATCACTTTGGTGCCACCAGTGAAAGATTCCAGCCAAAATGATTACGTGACTTTTAAAATAAAAAAAAATCAATAGGGCCTCTAAACGACGTCGTTTTCGGTCCTCCTTAAGAAAACGACGTCGTTTTGCTATCCTACGTGGATGGCTTCACGGAAATGACGCCGTTTAGCTCACATGGGGATTGAAATTAGGGTTTCCGCCGCTCGGCCACCGTCGTTCGTCCGCCGTCGCTCGGCCACCGTCGCTCGGCCACCGTCGCTCAGCCACCATTGTAGTTGCTCGACCAGGTGAGCGAGGAGAGACTGAGATTGTTGCTCGAGCAATAAGTTGCCAGAAAAATTGGAGGCGAGGGCGGAGGAGGAGGAGGAAGAAGATGGGTCGAAGGTGCCGCTAGTGCGCTGCTGCTGCTGGTGCGTTGCTGGTGTCGCTGCTGGTGCGCTGCCGGTCTTCTGCGATGCCATGCTTTGGTGTCGTTGCTGGTGTGGGTCTTCGAGGAAGAAGAAGACGAAGATGAGCCTTCCCTCTCTCACAATTTGGCGTCGTTTTGGTGTTTGGATGTTGACTCAAGTCTCCAACGAGCCATGTCGGCTTCAAAAATTAATAAAAAAAGGTCACGTCGGATTTCCGACCAATTTCATCGGCGTTAGCACTTAAATGATCGTTTTTCAATATTTTTGACACTTAAGTGATCCGATAGAAACTTTTGGCACCAAAGTGAGCGCCGTACACAACTTTTGACACTGATAGTGTACTTATCCCGAGAGAAAATTACCAAGCGTGGGGACTTCGAAATCTCTTTTTTATTGTCCACTTTTCAGGCACGTTTGTATATGGCCAATGTGAGTGGATCCTAAGAAAGAGGGTCAAAACACAATGGGATGTATATATCAGATAGTGATGAAGAGTTGGCTAGAACTAAATTCACTTTTACTCTGTTCTCGATTCCACCCGTCATGCATTGGATGTTGGTCAAGCGTGGGAATCACGTGAACGAGTGGAAGCCTACGACTCCATGAAGAACTCAGATGCCACCTTAAAATTCCTGGAAATGGCTCAAAATTTTGTCGTGGTGAGGGTATCATGCAGCAAGGATTGGGTCTCCACGGCTTGTGGACAACCACAGTAGGCGGTTGATCGGCAACAACATCATTGTCGTAAAGTGGGTAGCAGCTTGGTCATCAATGCTTGCGGCTAATCGTTGGGCTATGGATGGCTCAGAGCAGCAAGCTCGAGCAGTAGATTGGGAGGTGGATCAAGCACTAGTGCGTCGGGACAAGGGCAATATGTTAGGAATCTCGGCACGGATCGGCCAAGGGAACTCACGGTTCTCCTCTCTGATGGCATCTCTCTATCTGGTCTTTTGTTCTTGTATTCTCCTTTTTTGCATGTAATGGTCGTGTGTTCAATGTATTGTGTGGCCCCCTTTGCTCGGCTCTGTCATGACTCCTTTTATAGGCAAGGAACATCTAGGGTTTTCAAATCTTCTTTCCTCCTTCGTCAATATTTGAATCCACCAAGATATTAATTCTTTCAACTTTCTTGCCCGTACCCTTTTCTTTCCTATTCTTTGCCGAAAGATAATAATATCCAACCTTTATTTCCTCAAGGATGTCTTCACCACATCCTTCATTTCTCTAATTGCTGAAGATCTTGTGCCCACATAAAATTGAAAGATTTTTCGCATGGGTCAATGAATCAAGACTTTCACTTTAGAGAATTAGAACTTTGGCATGTAAAGGATATGTTTATCATAGCCTTCTAATGAGCTTGGCCTTGTTTTGCTACCCAATGGACTTAGTCTAGATAAAGAAATAAGCTTAGGACCATCCACTTGAGTCCTCCTCCGTCAATCCGACAAATGTGTACTTAAATGAAATATGCTCCTAATATCTATATGCTACACAATTTAATTTATAATTTTTGTTTAAGGGCTAATTTTAGTCCCTAATTTTCTATGCAATGAATGAATGATCAGGTCACCAAAATTTAGGTGTCAACAAAGACTTAGGAGAAATTGACTGACGCTTTTCGTCAAGAATATAATGTTGACATTAACATCAATATCACCCCGCCTTACGAAGAGCTAATAGGCACAGAGACGAAGGATGATGAGTTCTTAAAGAAACATGCCGCATTAGGGAGGAGTCCGACCACCCAATTTGACCCGCAGACAACAAAAGAATGATCGATGCGAGAAAATATCGATGCAACCTTGCATGATGAATGGACCACAGAGTAGTATCCTATTACTAAGAAGCTTCTCACCAAGAAAGGCAAGGAACCTGCAGACGAGGTCAACACAATAAAGCCTATTCAGAATCAGAGCACGAAAACATAGCTTATTGGGCTCACCACAAAAGCCAAGATCCAAAGAGTGCTGACCTCCATCAATCTAGAAAGTGAAACACCACCATCTTCCAGTCCTCTTGACAGGCTTATACTAGCAAAATAAAGGGCTTTACTCAAGAGGTCAGGACTAGGTGTCAAGAAAGGAAAGCTTAAGCAATTCGAGCCAACATCTGCCACTAAACGTAGGCAAAATCTAATAGCCAATGAACCGTAGTGTCGAGGCTTCAAACATCACCCGTGGTACAGTCTTATGGAGAGCTACCAGTATTTTACAAATGAAGTCGGCCATTCATTGAACAATTGACTCCCACTCGCGTACAAGGTCCAAAGCTTGTTAGGAGGGGGAATGTTCGTCTTTCAGGACTTATCTCCCAATGGGCTGCTAAATTTGTCACTTGACTATGAGGATGACATAAACGCCTCATCCTTGGTAAGAAATTTCAGCCTAAAGAGAGCAACGAAATGATCTCGGAAGAGTCCAGCTTCCTTGTTGTAGCAACATTCACCACTACAATGAATGGAATGTTGATACAATGGGAAGACCGATTGCCTAATCAAGATGCAGCAAGTCCATCTTGCCTCCACAAGATTGCATTTCCTAGAGAAATAGGACTACCTGATCACCATAAATATAACAATACGGCGTGATCCACTTGCAATATTTCTAGGCTAAAATGAGTTGGTACTACAACCAAGTGCCATTCATAACTCAGACCTTTCAAGAGTCTCACGAGGCCCGCATTGCAATGGTTCTTCATGGTAAGAATCTAATTCATGAGAGATTCGAGCGAGTTGTCTTCTGCGTTCCTGCATTGATACCAAACCAAGATTGGAACTGAATTGCTCGATGAGGATTTGGTTTGTATCAGAAGAAGATGAATGGAGGATTTTCAAGCATATGTAGATAGGTGGGAAGCTTTCGTAATGAAGGCTAATCCTCAAATGGGTGAGAAAGAAATGATGAAGTTATTCATAAAAGCCTTACTTCGTAAGCAACGCTCTTGATTACATGGATTGCACTTCCGTAACTTTAACGAAATGGTCCTTTCATGAGAATACTTCGAATCTACTAGGGGCAAAAAACTCAAAGGCATTTAATTCCGGGGTCAATACCATCAACTATCAAAGTCCTCCCTTTCATAGGAGTTTTCATGGGTTTAAGTTGTTTTTATAATCTCATATTTTCTATCATGTCTAGTATGTTACTATCGTACTTTCCATTCCAGTAATTTAATTTGTTTTCACTCAGTGAATGTATGGTTCCAATATTTCGTTTGGAAAGCATGAGGTGGTATTCCAAATTGGCCTGGTGATGTTATCCAACCATGAAAAAGAAAATATCATCCAAGGATAATTCTAAGGACAGGGCTTCCTCATGCTTTAAAAAAAAAAAAATTCTTTATGAAAACAAAATGCATTTCATTACCAAAAACCTTTTTTTTATAGCAAATGTTAGATCTAATCCTATTTGTTTTTCTGATTTACTTATTTTGTATCTCAGAACATCATCCCCTTAACTTAGTGTGACTAGGGGCATTTGAAATTGACATATCACGTGGATTCGTCGGATTCAAAAACACTCTTTCAAGAAAAAGGGATGAAGGATAGGATAAAATAGGCACATGCACACGATTGAACTCGAAGTATGCATATCGTGGTAGCTTAGGGCAGGGTAACTTGGGAATCCTCTTCCATGTTGCTCTCAGCCTCCCCCATTTTGTGAGCCGTCCTTAGAGCTTTGTGAGCTCCACCTCACACCTACATGACACTACCTCAAGTCTAAGTAGTGTCTCTTTTGTACAATGTACCCCGAGAGACTAGACACTTTAATTTCATTGATGGGACATTCAGCTTAGACAAGCCAAGAAGCACATATAATGGATTCTCTCTTCTTTTGAATTGGCTACTGTAAATAGAGAGAAAATTCAGATAATCGAGACGATTTCTAGCCCTATGATCCAAATGATGACTTTAGAATATGGAAACCTCACTTCTTGTTCTAGACACATACTCTTTTGAGAAGTGATTGTCAACAGAAAATTGGAGATTTTGACTGGCCATCTCATATTCCATGGAAGCTTGAGGTACATGACTTTGCCCTATACTGCTGATGTTCATATGATCAAAGGTAAAAGAAAAAATTCCACAGAATGAAGGCTTCGAAGATGGATCAACAACCATCAGTCATGCATACATGGCCACGAATGAGAAATGCCAATCAAAAGAGATGCTAAACCGTGACAAGACAAAATAGTTGTTACCAACATTCAAGACATTCTCAGAAGTCATTAAATACAAATTCTACAGAAGGGTAATTTGGTATCGTTTCTAATATTCTTCCCTCTAACTTTGCTTTTAACATAGTTTTCCTGTTTAATAGGAAGCATCGGGATTTAAAGAATAGACACAATAGGTTAATTTGAGCAAATTAATATTGGCCAAGCAAGCGCACATGAGTAATTCACATTAAATTCACCTAACTTGATGTGAAAAGACGTGTTGTCTCAAAGCCGGTTCAATTAAATAAAAAAAAGGAAGTGCCCTATGGACACTACCGACGCTTTGGCCTAGTGTTATGGGGAATGAACTGGTCCAGACACAACTGGGATTCGATCCTCAAAAGCGGCAATAAGGTTGCCATATAAAGAACTAATAAAAAAATGTTTTGCTTCTCTTGGTTTTGCAAAAATGGGAGGGTATTTGACCTAATGAAACCAAAAGTACAGAACTTCATACTCTTCTCAAGATTTAGGACCATAGATCTATTCAGTCGTGTGCAAACTGATGAGTCGTTTGCAAACCAACAAAGGGAAATTTTGTATTGCTCTTAGTCTTTCAACCCTTGAAAATTCATACACTAACACATTTCTTCCTATTTGTTGTAGGATCACTTGACTGCCAAAGGTGTGGACGACAAACCAATGAGAGAAATGTCAAACTCTGATTAACTCTCCTGAGTGAAATAACATCCTAAGTATTGCCAAAGCAGATCCCATGAAACATTTGGGTCTCAATTCACATTTGCTTCCGGCCCTACTTATTAATTTATTCTCTCTTGTGCATGTGCAAAACTAGACGCATCCATCGAATCAAGGATCAGCCTCGATTAATTGTTTATGTGTAATTTCCCGTTTTGAACAAAGGCAATCCCTTGGCACTTTTTTTTTTCTTCCTAATAATCCTCTTGTGTTGAAGATTGAATATGTCTATAGAGGGAATTTTGTTGAATAAATGTTTTTGATGAAATTTTCGAGTAGGATCAATTGTTTATGCTGTGATTACAAACTCTCTCATGCTTAAAACGCTAAATGCCTTTTCAAAATGAATTATGCATGATTATTTTGTTTGTCTAAGTCACTAATTTCATTAAAAATTATCAAAATAGACAGTTGAATGAATAATGTGGGATTGATTACGCATGTTAAATGAGGTGCATTAGAATGATGAAGGGCAAGCCATGTCCTATACATAGTCCTCTATTTATATACTTGCAAGATGAACGTAGGAAGTTCCATGTCTGTAGAGTAAAAGGTTCTTTCGTGAATGGTATGATAACCAAAATAATGAGGGGCATTTCATTTCTATATTCTAAACACTACATGTTATCTATTGCTTGTCTTCTTTGAGCCCCATACACTTATGAAGTTTCTTTCATATTACCTCTATCAAGAACCATCCCATACTGGGGTAGATCAAAGGTAGGGCAACATCACAATGTGAGAAAATTGATATAAATTTTCTTACTTGCACTTGTATCAATCTTTAAGTATCTTTATCACATATGAACACTCACGATAATGTAAGTGCCCTAGAATGACGAAGAATGAGTTTGTAATTTCACTTGAGGCGAAGCAGGGTCACTACCATTCAAGCAGCATGATTCGGAGCGCTAGCTGAAGATGAAGACCCAAGAGTCTAATAGTAGTGTTTTGTTTGAACTTGCCTAGGCCAGTCTTCAAACAACAAAAATGAAAAACTAGGGGCAAGAAAAAGCAACGTGCATGGTAAAAGTAAGGTCAATGCCCATCGATGAGGAAATTAGATTAAAAACTAAAAGTGTGAAAAAGCAATGTGCCTAGTAAAAAACAAGACCGACACCCTTAGACAAAAATGTGATTTTCAGCCATTTGGACTCCCAAGGAAAGCTACTGTCATGGTTCAATTAATGGAGCCTCCATGAAGATAATATTTGATAGTGAGAAGAAAGACCAGTGACAATGTTAGGATAATCACCAACTCCTACCCTTTTACACATGAATCGAGCTTATGTTGCGTCCCTATTGTAAAAGTCTCTTTAGATTATATCATTTCAATTAACGTAAGACTTCATATGTTTATAAGCATCGCTCGAAGATGTACGAGCAAGATTATTTTTATCTCTTTTTGCAGGGTTCTTGACTTGTAAATCTAGAGGTGATCGTGCTACATTTCTTTGATAAGCCTTGATCTTGATGGTCCCCTCTGATAAGCCGTTAACCAAGCCTACATTATGGTCCCGACAAAGATCTCCCAAACTAGTAAAATCATACCACTTGCGAAAATACTCGGACCCTTGTTGACATGATGACAATGAGATTGTGTGGTTCTTATAAATCCTATATTAATGGTCGATAAGACAGCATTTTCCATAAGAGTGAGTGAAAAGTCCTTTCAGACTGAAAGTCCCTCATCTGGCATGTTCAAGACATCCACATTCTAAATGAAGATTGTCTTTCTAAATTTTCCCAGTGGAACTTTGGTGATGCAAAACTGACAAACTTGTCATGCATGAACCCCATTTGAACTCATGAATTTACAGCATGTATGCTTATTGCATGAGACATATTTTCAGAAATCAGAGATACAATCAGGTAAGCATATATTTGCCTTTATTTCCAAAAAAAAACCTTGTGTTTGGCCAAGTGTTTCATTGCCTTTGAGTATCTGCCGCTGTTCGAGTACTCTTTTTATTGACACTTGACCTGTCGAGATGAATTCGGAGTTTGGATACTTGCGACTATCCAGGTATCCCACTTCCTTTGAGTACTTGCCACTGTCCCGGTACTCTCTCTTATTGACGCTCAACTTGTTTGAGTTGCCTTCTGAGTATGGATACTTAATACTATCTAGGTATCCCATTGTCTTCGAGTACTTGTCACTGTCCAAGTACTTTCTCTTATTGACACTCAATCGGTTTGAGTTGTTTTTAGAATATGAATACTTGCGACTGTTCAAGTATCCCATTGTTTTCGAGTAATTGCATCTTGAGATACTTGTAATTGTCGAGTATTTCACTACTTTATGTGCCTACTGCTACCCAGGTATGCTCTCTTATCACCACGACACTCAGGCCCTGTTTGGTTCAGCATTTGGAATGCTCATTTGGGCTCTAAAGTCCCTTGGCCAAATGCAAAGATGTTTGGTTCGTTTTTTTGTGCGACTTTGGCGAGATGCAATTGCATCTCCAAGTGGCTCTAAAGGCCTTTAACCCAATGCAGCTCTTGAGGTCCTTTGGAAAGTTGCATCTTCGGAATGCAACTTCCGATATTGTTCATCTCTCCGGTGGAGAAGCAGATCGGCCGCCCGAATAAAAATAAATATGTTTATATAAAAATAAATATACTTATATTTTTATATAAAAATATATATTTTATATTTTATATAAAAATATAAAACATATCTATTTTTTATATATTTTTTATATTTAATAAATATATATTTATAAAAAATATATATAATATATATTATATATATATATATATTTTATATATTTTATATAGATATAAACATATCTATTTTTTATATGAATATATTTTATGTTTAATAAATAAATATATATTTAAACATATTTTTACTTTTTAATTTAATAAAAGTTAATTACAAATGCAAATTTTACCAAACGGTATTTTGGCCAAAGTTGTTTCTCAATGCAAATTTTACCAAACGACATTTGCATTTCAGAAAACCCCTTTCGCCCAAGGTATTTGCATTTCTGCAAATGCATTCCCCAAAAGCCGAACCAAACGGGCCCTCAGCCTACCTGAGTTGTCAAATTGTATCATTGAATACTTGTAGCTGTTCAAGTATTCCACTACTTTATGTGCCTGCGGCTACCTAGGTTTACTCTCTTATCACCACGACACTCGGCTTGCCCAAGTGTCCCAAAATATATCATTAAATACTTGTAGCTGTCCAAGTATTCCACTATCTTGTGTGCTTGCGGCTACCTAGGTATTCAAAAGTTTTATTGCCCTTGAGAAAAGTCATCCACTGAACGGACAACCGATTCCTCGTTTCATCAGATAAGCCTCGTGCTACATCCAAAATTTATATTACTAAGACATGGGAGACCTTCACTAATTACTAGTAGGTGAGAGACCTTTACTAATATCTAAGATACGTCATCGATATTCTATTTATTAGGAGGTGGGAGACTTTCATCAATTATTAGGAGGTGAGCGACCTTTACGAATATCTGATGAGCATCCTTAATATTCCAGTTACTAGAAGGTGGGAGACCTTCGCCAATTGACATTCACAAATATCTTAGGAACGTCCTTGATATCTCAATTACCAAGAGTTAAGAGACTTTCATGATTATCCGAGGCGCGTCCTTGATATTCCATCTACCAGGAGGTGTGAGACCTTCACCAATTACTAGGAGGTAGGAGACCTTTACGAATATTTAAGATGTGTCCCTGATATTCCATTTATAAGGAGGTGGGAGACCTTCACCAATTACTAGGAGGTGAGAAACTTTCACATATATCTTTAGCTCGGAGTCCCTCTTCATTGACTCGGCATGCTCTTGTAGCCTAGAGTCTCCTTTTCATCAACCAAGCATGCTTATGTAGTCCGGAGTCTCCCCTTTATCGACCCGGCGTGCTTATGTAGTATGGAGTCTCCCCTTCATCGACCCGGTGAAGAACACCCCATGAAATTTGCACCACATAAGTCGGTACAAAATTACCAAGCTTTTGGGTCGGGCTAGATCCGAACCCACCCTCAGCCCAGTCACGAATTTCCTTTAAAGTTTTTGCCGTTTCGGCCTTCGCACGTGCCAAATATCAACTATCTGTGCCTCTATGACCTAACTACAAGTTCCACTATTTCAAACTCGACAACATAGCTAAGTAACGTAGTCGGAATTTCCGACTAAACAAACAACGTAGTCGAAACTTCGATTAAATGAAAATCTCAACAACGTTCTTGGGTTTCTACGAACTATTCTCGTCACACGACAAACGATCAATATAGGATAGAACGGAGGATATCTACTTGCCTCAGGTCCTTGTGATTTGTGGTGGCAGTTTGGCGAAACAAAGACGAGGTCAACAATGGTGACGCAAGTAGTTGCAACGGAGAGAGAGACGGTCTTTGCTGCTTGTGCTTGCTGTCTTCTCTGATTCACGGCTAAAATAGAAGTGGGGAAAGAAGCTAGAGGAGCTAAAGAGGGCGTGTAGATAGGGGACTATTGGTTCCCTCTTTATCTCTCCATGCGTGCCCCCTTTTCTTCCCCTTTTTTTCCCAATCAATGCTACCCCTTCCATTGCCATTGTCTCTTTCTCATGCATCAATTTGTTGACTAAGCTACCTTAATTCATGCCAACTGGATCCTTATCCCTTGGCCAGCTAAAACGTGAAGTACCTTGGAGAAGATTCAAGAGTCTTGGTAATTTTTTTTTTTTAAAGCTATTTCTTTTAAAGGCCAATGCTTTGGAAATTCTTGAGGTTAGGATGTTTGGATTAGCAAAGTTTATTGACAACGAGGTAGCGACGGCCTAAGTAGAACCGACATTGACACGCGACACGACACGACATGACATGCCGACACGTCATTTCTAAAAAATTAGAGAATTCCGATACGTTGGGACACGTTGTATATTAAATATATATTTTTATATACACATAATAACTTATCATTTTTATGATTATTTCAATCAAATTAATTCGAATCAAATTCATAAATAAATAATTAAAAAAAGTCTAGAATGAATATACACAAAAAAAAAAAACATTAATCCTCTATTTATTAATATCATTCATTATTTCAATTTAACAAATTCAAGTTTATTTCAATAATTCATAAAACTTGGAGAAAAAACATGTTAGATATGTTGGAAGAGAAGAAAAAAAAACTTAATGGGTGAATTGCATATCACGGGGAGTGGGAATCAGAAGAGAATAGAAGACTAGGTTTTTCTTCTTTCTCCATTTATTATTTTTATTATTATGTTTTATTTTCACACACACACACACACACACACACACACACACACATATATATATATATATATATATATATATATATTTGACCTCTCATTTATTAAATTTTTAATATTGACATCGATATCGGAATCATATGTTGGAAATTCGTATGTCAGAATTCCGACTCGAGTGTCGGAGAGTGTTGAGAAAGTTGACCGAGTGTCGGATTTTCTGACACATGTTGACCGAGTGTCGGAGAGTGTCGGATATGTGTCGAAGTGTCTGACACAACACGAAGGCTCTTGGAGAGTGTCGGTGCTTCATAGGCGACGGCG
Organism: Eucalyptus marginata; assembly: GCA_014182565.1. Lineage (NCBI taxonomy): Eukaryota > Viridiplantae > Streptophyta > Magnoliopsida > Myrtales > Myrtaceae > Eucalyptus > Eucalyptus marginata. The sequence goes on from CM024592.1 coordinate 7,021,556, forward strand.
AATTGGTGATGTCGCGGTGAGGATGCGAATGGCGTAGTCGAATGGAGAGCTTGTTATTTTGTCGAGCGAAAAATCAAGATGTCATAGTCTGCCACCTCATCGTTGCATCCGCCGATCCCTTGACGCGAGTTGCTGCAAATCTGTTGAAGTGGGGCCATGGTGGCTGACGTCGCTCACCTCAACTTGTCTCCATCGAGTATTCCGGGGAGGAGGGGGGAAGAGAGACGAAAGGGTGATTCAAGTTGGCGACTGAAAATGGGGTTGAGTGTGGAACTCCATTCGGGTAGGGTTCTAGTTGCTAAGTGAGTTTCAAGTTGGGCCTTCATTTTAAGAAGGGAACTAGATTGGGTTGGTATATCAAGCCCAACCTAGCCACGATTCAAGTGAACTGGTTCGGTCTCGACTCGGAGATCCGAACCAAGTCCTTTTAATATAATATAGTATAATCTTTCTAATATTAACAAATATTTTTATAATTAAATGAATAAAAATGGAAAAATAAAAAATATAATTTTTATTTTCTAGAAAAATCCAAAACTAATTTTTATTTAAAAAAAGAAAAAGAAAAATAATATATATTTTTCACCAATACATGGAAAACCTTTAAAAAGAAAAATCGTGTTTAATTTCTTGTAAGAAAATATTGGCTTATTTCCCTCATTCCAGTTGCGCCTTTGTGATGTATAGATTTCTATTTCCTCAGTCTGATTAGGAATTAAATCCTAGAACTCGTGATTGGTATAAAATACTGCATAAATGCTTTACTTGATGTTAAACAATATTAGGTACCATAATGGCGTTAGTGATTAACTAGTGTAATCAAGTCATTGATCCTAGTTTCTTTGGTTGCGTAGGAGTGAAATATTTCTCTTGATATTTCACTTGGATTTTTAATCAACCCATCCCAAATCAATTAGTGGCAACTCCTATTTGAAATTAACTTGCAGATTAAAAACTCGGATCATAAGTTGTGAATTGGTAGGCTTGGAAGAGTTCGGGCTAAGCCTAATACTTAGCAAGTCATTAGCCTCCGCATGTGCCTGCACATAAGGGCGCCCAAAAAAGGAGGTTGCAACAGTCATCCATTTAAGGAAAGTAAAAGGAACATATCATTTATCCTAAAATCTCAATTCACATTCATGTCAACACATCGAACAAGAACAATTCATCGAGAACACCCAGCTGCAGACTGAACTAGCTTGCAGTAACCACCAATTGAGCAACACGAAAGAAAGAGATAGAGAGATATCCCACACAATCGAATCAACCAATTAGAGAGATATCCCACACAATCGAATCAACCAATACCAGAAAAAGTAATTAAATCATCTGAAGAAGCCACCTCTGGTGGATGAGTTGCGATTGATGGACGAGAGAACAGAGACGATGACCATGCAGACCAACCCTAGGGCCAACAATCCGGCAGAGATGATTCCCCAATTCAGGAATTTGATCGACTTCGACTTGTCATCTTCACTAAGCGGGATGCCAAACTCGACGAGGACGTCGAAGAAATCGTGGATGTACCTCTTTAACTCGAAGCTGATGGCAAACCCTGCGCCGACCCCCGTGGCCAAGATCAAGCTTATGAGCTGCATAGACGTCGACAACGAGGAAGATAAAAATGGAGTAGTGATCGAGATAATGGTGTGAATTAGCTCACTGCGCTTTGGAGAATATATAATAAAACGTGGTAACATATCGATTTAATAAGTGGCATTTAAGTGAATCAAGAAGTTACCTTATCACCGTAGAAATCGAATTGGGGCAAGCACCCATTGCGAATCATCCTCTTCTCGGTGCAGGCATAGTATATTGCAAAGGGAAGCTGCACTAATATATAAGCTGCTCCGATCACCGCTGTTGCTAGCACATACCTAAACATTGTTTTCGCTCCATTATTTAGCTCTCGATTGGTCAAAATCAAGCACAACTATAGCATGAGTTAAATGAGGGGAAAATTGTCTAAAAAGTCATAAACCTATCGCACTTTTGTTAATTCAGTCATAAACTTTTTACTTTTTGCCAATTGAGTCTATTGGGCCAATTTTGGCTGGAAAGTATTGAGGCAAATGCCAACGATGTCATGTAAGACTGCCGGCGCTGATATAGATAATTTTAATATATTTTTTTCTTTTCTTTATTTTCTTTTTGGCTTTCTTCTTTTCCACTTCCAATGGTGGGTTGACTGGCCTTGCTTGCCTGCCACGAGCGAGGTTTGTCGAGAGAGGGCAAGCCCTGGTGAGGGGAGCCCTTGCCCAAGCCAAATTTGGTGAGGTTGACCCTCACCCAGGCTAAGGCGGCCTTGCCGAGAGTCGATGGGGCGATGGCGATGCCGGTGAGGCTGCCCTGGCTTGGGCAAGGGATGGCCTCCTTGGGCCTTCCCGCTCCTCTTGCTGGGCCTCCCCCTCGCTCGATCGAGCCTCACATATGGTGGGGGAGGCCAGCTGGGCAGCTATCGGCTATGGTCGATGGCCTGCCACTAGAAAAGGAAAAGAAGAAAGCCAAAAAGAAAAGAAATAAAAAAAGAAAAAAGAAAAAAAATAAGAATTCAAAAATATTAAAATATTATTAAAAATTGTCTACATTAGTGTTGACGGTCTTACATGGTATTGCCGGCATCCATGTTAGTATTTTCTTGCCAAAATTGGCTGGATAAACTCAATTGGAAAGAAATAAAAAAGTTTAGGATTGATTTGACAAAATTAAAAGGTTTATGATTGAATTGACAAAAATACAATAGGCTTAAAGCTTTTTGGACAATTTTCCCATTAAATGAGATCGGCCATTAGAACAAGTTTCACCATATAGAGTAGTGTTGCATGGTTGAAAATTATCTTTTGTTTCATTTGTCTAGTGGAAATTTCATAAGTTATCTGCTCTTAACCATTTCCAACTGAGAAAGAGTCATGCACATCATCGTACATACCATCATGAACATCTCTACGGACAATGCCGGATGCAGGGAGCCGAGATTACGAGATGGTAATCAATAACCATAAAATTACTTACCTGTAAGCGATGACATCCTTGAAGGTCATCTCGACGCCACCGCTGTCTGTGACGTGGTTGGCGGCCATCAAAGCCGCGGAACCGGCCAAGGCGAGCAAGCCGAAGATCCTAAACACGAGCATCGAAGTCACTACTCCTTGGTTGGCCATGATTCCACAACCTCCCTCTGATCTTCTCTCTTTCTCGGTCTTTCTGAGTCTGATGCGATCGCACGGCGTCGCGACTTCTCGTGAGCGTGTCCTTTTTATAATCAGAAGCTGCCCCTTTTAATCTCTCTTCTTGATTATGTCGAAATCATTTTTAGCTGCATTAGCGTTGTTCCTTTGCAGCCCCTGCCGCTGGAGACGGTTGGCTGGACGAGAATGTCCATGTGCCCAAACAAAGTATAAAACCAAAACATCTTTAATTTACGTTCATTATTAACATTCTGCAACTAATTAATCTTATCAGATTCGATTATTTAAGATTCGACACCCAAGGATTATTGCAATTTTTTTAATCCATCTTAAGTATAATCGTAAGTTTTGTCCAATGTTGCTCCATGTATACTAGCAATAAGCCGGAATTAGCATGGTAACACAAAACTGGCCTATCTTGTGTCTGGATAGATTAGTGCAAATATGATCCTCTGGATTGAATCTTGAAAATTTCTTAGCATCAACCCGGACGACAGATTAGTGTAAATATCAATCGTCGGGATGTACTCATTATTGACATGCGCAATTCTGACATGCAAAGGATTTCGGACAGAACATTTTTCTTGAAAGAAATTTCAGGTGAAAAGGCTAATTTTCTGGTAACAAAAGCAAACTTGGTTATCCTATGCATTTCTACAATTGAGCAAGCCTTCTCTAAAAATTAAAGTAAACCCACTTCTTTTTGTCGAGGGGATAATCTAATGCGACTCAAACGTAACAAAAGGACCAAAATTCAAAATATATTGGGGGAATTACCCAAAAAAAAGTCCTCAAATTATTGCATTTATACCAACTCAATCATAAAATTTTCAATTACCAATTGAGTCCTACCACGTTTTGCCGATCTAATCCATCTAGCAAATTTTAACTAGAAATTACTAACGTGAATGTCTGTAATGCCACGTAGAATGGCTGGCGTTGATGTAGATAATTTGTTTTTAATAACTTTTTATTTTATTTTTTATTTTGCTTTCCTACTTTTCCCTTTTTTCCTACCATGTCCACAAGAGTCGTCAGCTGACACTCACCGATCACAGGTGAGGGCCAGGTGTCCATTGCCGATCGCAGGTGAGGGCCGGTGACCCTTGTTAGTCATTGGGCAAGGGCTTTGTGGTCAACAAAGATTGTGAGGGTTGGCTGGCCCTTGCTTATGATTAGTGAGGGTAGGCCAATGACCTTTGCTAGGCTTGGAAGAAAAAAAAAAAAAAAGGAAAAGAAAGAAAGAAATGAAAGAAAAAATAAACAAAAAATCAGTTTTTTTTTAAAAAAAAAAATCATAAAAATTATCCATGTCAACACTCGCAATACTTCGTAGGATGATCAATGTCAATGTCATCGATTTTTAGCTAAAATTGATCGGATTGACTTAATTGCCAAAATGTGAAAATGTTTATGACTCAAATAGAATAATCGAAAAGTTTAGAATTGAATTGACACAAATACAATAAGTTAAAAGTTTTTTTAATAACTTTTCAAGATATATGTTATCAAGGTATTATCTTTTTACGCGGCATCAAATAATTCCGAAAAACCACACGGGGATATCGAGAAAGAGTTTCAAGCGTATCTCCGGACATTGCTCAGAACAATATGAAAGTGAGAGCTGGGAATGAGGTGCGACACTATGCTCGTAGAATCGGTCTACCACGATCTTTTTCATGTCCCTTTGTTTTTTGTATTTGTAGCCAGACAATGCCAGAATCTTACTTTTCTCTCTTTCCAAGTACGAAACATTTGTAAGGGAATGATGAACGTTGTAGTTAGGCTTGATATGAGGTAAATCTGGGAATAATGAACGTTGGAAGAGAAACTGCGGACATCCAAGGTGTGGAAGGAGTAAAAAGTAAGGGTGAGTAAGGGTTTGTTTAGTAATTATTCTCTTCATTGTTTTTTTTTTTTTTTCATTCTATTTTCTCAACGAATTTCTAAGCATTTGAAAACATTTGGTAATTATATAAAATTTCTATTCCCGACATAGAAAAAGAACATAAATGGATTTGGTAAGACACTCAAATTTTTTTGTGTTATAAAATTTCTTTTAATTTTTTAAATAATTTAATTAGATTTTTTTTTTCTTCTCTTCTTCTTCCTCATCTAACCGGTTGCTGACCTCTGCGATGGCCGGCGATTGGCCAAACAAGAGTTTCGACCTAACCGGCCTCAAAGGAGCCTCCTTGGGCCCTAGGGAGATCGAGCTCACCCAACCATGGCGAGGCTTCGATGAGGTTGCCGGACCTTGTTTGGCTAGTTGTTGACTATCGCCGAGGCTAGCAATTAATTAAAGGAGAAAGAACATAAAAGAAAAAAAAAAAAAAAGAAAAGAAATTGGCTTGAATCTAGAATTGTTTTTGAGAATAAAGTAACTTTTTTTGTACTTCTTAATTTTGTTTCAAATCTATTTTGGGATTTAAATATTATCAAATGGATCTTTGAAAGAAATAATTGGCAAACATGCCTTGAAAAGAGATGGGTAACATGGGCGGGTTTTGGTTTTAAGTTTTGGTTTGGTTTCATTAGTTTTGGGCTTACTTTGGTCTATATAAGTTTGAGCTGAATCCGATTTTGGCAGATGGGGTTTAACATAGCTGTAATCTAAATTGGGCTCATTAAAGTCAGAACTGGAGACGGGCTGAGTATAAAATCTTGAATTGTGTCCATGAGCCCAGGTCGTGAGACCTTGTGCGGCCCATCATCAGACTGCGCTCAAGGGCCCAGCCCGAATTTCCATTTTCAGAATTAAAATATTTATTATAATTTAAAAAATTTAAAAGTTGAAAATAATAATAATAAAAAATCAGAAAATGATTTAGAAATAGACGCTATGATTAGGTTGTTAAATCTTAGTTATAGATTTAGTTTAGTTTCAATTGGATAATATAACCTTAAGTTTAGGGGTTTTAGTGAGTACCTTTATTATGGTTTAGTTTTGGTAGATTGATCCTTTAGAAAAGAAAATGGACTCAACTTGAACTTAACTCATGGGGGATCATGTCCCAAGGTTTATAATATGGTCATGTGTATTCTTTGCTAAGCTTGTATTGGATTCTTACTTTTCATACTGTTACCGAGTTGCTTTCAATACTCGGGGTATTCACTTATCCCACTATCTTGTAATAAATTGGATGTAAATTGCTTTCTTAAAATAGGGTAAGGCTAGCTTAGGGAAAGAATAAAAACTACAAAAACATTTGCATGATCACCTAGTAATTTAAATACCTTAGGATCATAATTCGTAATCAAGATCACATGACCACTTAGATTACAACCTTGCAAGTTAGAGTTACCGAAAGGGAGCTAATAGACATTAGCATAATCAAGTTCCTGATCATAAAATCTCTGGTTGCATAAGAATCAAGATGACACTTTCGCATCTTAATTGGTTTCTAGCCGATATCAATAGGTTGGTGGTGACTCTTAGAAATGTTTAGGTTATTAAATAATATAACAAATGTCTAATGTCAAGCGGGATATAAGCTTGGGAGAGCCTACACTTGAAATCGATGGATTATTTTGGATTACAATTAAATAATGTGTTCGAGTTGCTTTTTACATACACCAAGGGTGCGTTTGGTAACACTTCATTTTAAAAATTGTTCTAGGAACGTAAATAGAAAAAGTGTTTCTATTCCTGGGAACAATTTTTGAACAAAAACACGCGTTTGGTAAACTTATTCCAGAATAAAAAATGAACAGAAACAAGTTTGGTAAATTTGTATTCTTTTTTTATTTCTTTGAATTTTTTAATATTTTTATTTTCTTTTTCTTTTTTTTCTTTCTTTTTTCTTTTTTCTTTTTTTCTTCTTTTGGCCGGTCGCCGGCCTCGGCCATGGCCGGCGACCGGCCGACGACCGCCGGCGGCCTCGCCCGCCCACGGCGAGGCTCGCCGGCCCCGAGGCCGAGCCTCGCCGTGGTTGGGCGAGGCTTGGCCTCGCCGGGCGAGCTCGGGCTCGCCGGATCCGGCGAGCTCGAGCTCGCCCGGATCGGGCGAGCCCGAGCTCGCCCAGCCACCGCCCGCCGACGCCGGCTGGAGGTGGCCCGGCGAGGCCGAGCCTCGCCGGTGGCTGGGCGAGCTCGGGCTCGCCGGATGGCGGGCAGCCCGAGCAGCTCGCCCGACCAGGCGAGGCCGAGCCTCGCCGGGGGCGCGACGCCCGGCGAGGTCGCCGCCCTCGACGGCGTCGCCGGCCCTCTTTGGCCGGTCGCCGGCCATGGCCAGGCCGGGGACCGGCCAAAGAAAAAAAGAGAAAGAAGAAAAAAAAAAAAAAGAGAAGAAAAAGAGAGGAGAGAGAGAAATGTGTTTCTAATTTTTGTTCTTAAACAAGAAACAAGTTTTTTGTTTCTTGTTTGCTGTTTACATTCCAAAAGTATTCCCTGAACAAAAAAATAGATTTGGAACAAAAACGCAAACAAACACGTTTTTGTTCTTTTTTTGTTCCTTGGAACAAAAAAACACAAAATCTGTTTAAAAACAAAAAAAAAAGAACATTACCAAACACTACCCAATTCGAATTGTTTTTGGAGCACATAACTCCAAACGTATTCCCCAAGGCGGCCCCTCGGAAAAGTAGGTCGTGACTTTATACACGCAAAAATCCCCAAATGAAATCTAGCTCAAACCGTCCATTCCATGGAGGTTGAAGATGGAAGCTATGTGAAAATTAGAGGGAGGGGAGAAAACCCTGTTTTAATAGCTTGATTAGATGGAAAAGTAAGATATCCACATGATTATTTATTTTGACAATTTTAGGCATCTTTCGATTAGGAAAGTTCCTGCATTGAAATATTTCGTGAAGTGGATATTATCTTGGGTATTAAAGTTAAAAACATAGCGGGGGTCATTCTTTGAGCCAAAGTGATTACATGAAGAATATGTTAAATAAATTTAAATATCTTGGTTTTAAATTAATGTGAGTGCTATAAGGTCTTTAATGTATATGATGCATTGTACTAGACCTAATATTAATTATTTTATGTGCAAGTTGAGTAGATACTAGTAATCCAAATGTAGAACATGAGAAAGTTGTTGCCAAATTTTTTTATTGTCTTATTAATCTATAATAATCTAGCTATATTAGAAGGATGTGTCGATAGTAGTTGGGTTACAAGTTTGAGAGATAAACATGAGTTACATAAGTGCAAATTTGAGGTTGTTAGTGTCATAAAAAAATGGGATAAATATTTTATAGTGAGTATAGTTTTGGAATATTGATGGCTTTTACACTTTAGAATATGCAAGAATTCCTCTCTCTCTCTCTCTAAGTATGAAATAACTCTGAAACCATAATCTAGCTTATTAATGCATTCCGACCCTTTTGGTACAGGTTCAAATCTTATTGTAAGCAATTGCCTTTTAACAGGTATATTATTATCTCTTTAAGTTCCCTCATTTTTCGCTTTTTACGTCAGAGCGCAAAGGAATGAATATTTTAGCGAGCTAGTCGTTGCTCGATTAGCCAACTGAGCCTCGGGCACTCTCATTGAGTTTCGGGCTTGAGTCAGACTTAAACGAGTTTGAGTAGTAATTCAGATTGGACAGTTTCCTGCCTTTTCTTCTGGGAGAGAAGTATTCGAAAGCGTTAGAAATGCCCCCAGACAAAGTTAACCAATGCAGCGAATTTGCCTTTTTCTTTTGCCAGACAAGTCTTAACATTTTTGGGCGACCTTAACATATCCACCTTGATGATCATTTCATGATCACAGGGCAAACAACTCAAGAAAGCTCATCTTGGACGTTCCCTTTTTCATAGCTTATGGCGTCCACACATGATCAGAACATAGTAGAGTATATCTTATCAGTAGAAGAGGCCATCGGAATGTGTTTTGCATATTCAAATCAGCTTTGCGAGTTGTTAAAGAAAACGAGTGCGATGAGAAGCAGGGGAAATATACCAAAAAAGTCCTAAAGCTTTTCCATTTTTATTTTTTATAAAATTTTCTGAATTCTTATAATTTTTTTTTTTTTTCTTTTTCTTTTTTTTTCTTTCTTTTCCCTTTTTTTTTTCTTCTATTAAGTTCGGTGAGGGACGTGACCCTTGCTCGTGACCGGCAAGGGCTTCGCAATACTAGCCCAATGGCTGGTGAGAGTTGTCGTCACTCCCCTATAGTTGGCGAGGGTCGGCCAATGAGCCGATCTTTGTAGGCAAAAAACAGAAAGAAAGGAAGGAAAAAATCAAAAGAAAAGAAATAAAAAGTTTCAAATAATATATAAAAATGAAAAATTATTAATGTCAGTGCTGATCGTGTCATATAGGATGGTCAACGCCTATGCCAGCGATTACTAATCAAAATTGATAATAATGATTATTTTGGTAAATTGTTAAAAAGGTATAGTATTAGTTAAATTGAATGGTTTATGGTTAAATTGATATTCAAACATTATATTTAAGATTTTTTTGTATAGTTTTCCCTGGGTTCATTAGAAATGCAACTCAAACAAAGTCAACTAATGCCGCATTGTTGCCTTTGTCTTTTGCTAGACAAATCTTTAGCCTCTTTGGGGTAAGTACACTATTGGTGCCAAAAGTTGTGTACGGCGCTCACTTTGGTGCCAAAAGTTTCAGTCGGATCACTTAAGTGCCAAATCGGAGAAAAAATTATCACTTTGGTGCCATCGATGAGAGATTCTAGCCGAAATGATTATGTGGCTTTTATATTTAAAAAAAAAAAAAAAAGTCGACATGACTTTTAAACGACGTTGTTTTCCGTCCTCCTTAAGAAAGTGACGTCATTTTGCCATCCTAAGTGGATAGCCTCACAAAAACGATGCCGCACAACTCATTTGGGGATTGAAATTAGAGTTTTTTTGTCCGATCCTCGCCCAACGCCGACCTGGCTCGCTCGGCCGCCGTTGCTTGGCACGTGAGGTTCCTCCACTTGAGCGAAATTAGCACGAGCGCGTCGTTGCCAATGCTCAACGACTTGCAATCGCACTTGAGCACGAGCTTCGTGACCGAGTCGAACCGCGCAAATAGCACCGGTATTGCGTCCAGTAGCTCCGAGTGGGCATGGAGGGCGAGCCTCTGGCGGCTCTGGTCTTCGATCGTGAGCTAGCGATGGCACACGAGGGAGTATCGGCCCCGGTCTCCAGAGCCTAGGTACTGCAAGACGTAGGCCAAACACTCGTCGGGGAGATCGGAGATGGAGAGGGAGAGATCGGGGGCGGCACACTCGTCAATGGCCTCCCCGAGCACCGGCCAGATCACAGCCTTCGACTTGGCCGCCGAGTGGCCATCATCGAGGTCGGGGTCGGGGTTGGAGCCGCGGTAGCCGAGCGCGAGGGCCGTCGAGGACGGCGATTGGCCCATCGCCGGCGGAGGGGAAGATTCATGCGGCTTATCTTCTCTCTCTCTCTCTCTCTCTCTCTCTCTCTCTCTCTCTCTCTCTCAATTTGGGGATTTAGGGTTTTGAATTGGGGGAGAGACACCAAACGGCGTCGTTTTGTTGTTTAAATGCTAACTGTACTCTCCGGCGAGTCATATCAGCTTAAAAAATTAATAAAAAAGTGTCACGTCGAATTTCTGGCCAACCAAATCGGAGTTGGCACTAAAATGATCGTTTTTCAAATTTTTTGGCATTTAAGTGATCTAAAATAAACTTTTGGCACCAAAGTGAGCGCCGTACACAAGTTTTGGCACTAATAGTGTACTTACCCCTTGAGCAGACTTAACAAGTCCACCTTGATGTTGATATCATGATCACAGAGCACTCAATGTGAGCTTTCTCATCTTGGACGTTCCTTTTACTAGCAAAAGTAGCCATCGGAATGTGTTTTGCATATTTAAATCAGCTTGCGAAATGTAGAAGAAAATAATTGCAAGGAGAAGCAGTGACATGCAACTAACAGAAATTTACCAACTTCTCTATAAATTTGCTAGTCTTTATTTGAGCAACTTGCCAACTTTTTCCACTTAATTACCAATTAGTTTGGGTACCTATCCTCGTTTGAGTTACTTACCAATATGTGGCCTTTCTTAATTTACCAACTTTTTATTGTCTACTAAATCTAGCTAGTTTTTCGTTTATCAAGTTTTGTTTAAGTTGTTGTTGACACATAAACTTTAGTTAATCATTTAGAAATACGTTGCATAGAAAATTAGGGACCAACCCCATCTATTGGACCAGCCCAAAAGGTTTAGGAATATTTGCATATCTATTGGACCAGCAGTGAATGGACTCAAGTGAATGGTCTTGAGCTTAATTGAATTAATTGGATTCAGCCCAAAAGATTAAATGTTTGTCCAACGTCATAAGAGAGTATGATGGCCGAAGTACACAATTAATACACACATGGGAGCCAAAGTTAATATCAAGAAAACAATGTGGGAAACGAGTTAAAAAGAAGGTGATAAACGGCTAATTGCGTGCACGGGGTCGATACTCCTTCTGCCATGAACTAATTCGGTCATGCAAACGAGGAAAGAAATACCGTTCTTTCCTTGAGGAACGCCACTGCTTAGATTTTAAAGGAAAGGTGGTACAGATAGAGACAGGGCATCGGCCACAATGAAGGAGCAAGGAAAAGACGAAGGAGGGGGGTGGTTCTTTTTTTGGATCTCTACAATCTCTCTCTCTCTCTTCAAAATGGACACTACTTCCCAAAGAAGAAAAAGGCACACAGGAGTCGAGAGTGAAGAAAGTGGCCTAGTGTTGTGACCTCTTTTTCGGCGCCCGATTAGGGAGTGCCTACAGAAGCTAATGGCTCGACTAGGTCTATTAGGTTTAGCTCGGGCTTTCCCAAGCCTATCAATTCATGACTTATGATTTGAGTTTTTTAACTTATAAGTTAATTTTAAAAATGAGTTACCACTAATCAATTTGAGGTAGGTACATTACGAAACGAAATATTGGGATGAATATTAGCTTCTGCACAATCAGAGAAACTAGGTTCAGGGACTTGATTACATTAGTTAATCACTAATGTTCTTTTGGTACCTAATCTTGTTTAACCCCTAATTTTTTGGATTTTGAGGGATTTTCTACACATTTGTGGAGAAAAAGCACATTTTTTTTTTTTGTCTTTTTCTATTTTTTTAACATTAAAAGCATTTTTGATTTTTTATCCTTTTTTGAAAATATAAATTTTATTTTTTGGCTTTTTCTGATTTTTGGGAAGACAGAATATTTTTGGGTTTTTCTGATTTTCTGAAAAAATAAATTATTTTTTTGATTTTTTAATTAAAAATATATTATTATTTTTAATTATAATAATATTATATTATTGAAACGACCCGGGTCGGATTCCCGGGTTGGGACCGACTCGGTTTGTTAAAATTGACGGACCAGTTGGGCCTGAAATACGAGCCCGGCCCGATATACCCCTTTTTTAAAAAACAATCTCGAACAAAATGAAAACAAGTCGACCCAAGAATCAACCAACCCAGACCAGGCCCGCTATGCCCAAAACCCTACTCGATTACCTACGCCCGACCCGGCTCTAGGCTGGTCGACCCGTGACTGGCTGCTTTGCGACAAGCTAATTGCGACGGAGGCAATGCGGCTACCGGCGTTCCGCTTGCCTCCGTCTGGCCTGGAGGAACGGCGCCCTGGCTTGGTCGAGCATTCGACCTTCGTCCAGCCGGTGACATCCTCCACGATGACTCTCGTGCACGTTGTCGAACCGAGAAGGCTCCCATCCTCCGTGGGTCATCGTGAAGCGGTTGCGGGTCAAGTGTTGTTAGTCGCGCTTGGGACACTGAAGGATCACGGGGGCGCCTCGACTCGGTGGGACGGCGTTTGGATAGCCCGGCTTTTGCTCGAAACAACAGAATGAAACCATATCTCATTTAGGCATTTTATCGAACAAGTGGAGTGTGCGACCAAGACGAGTGATTCTTGGCGTCGTTGAGGCTCAAACCTGGGTCGGGACCTTCACCAGGTGAACAACAAAATGACAGTAGCCAGAGGAGGGAAGAGTCACGGCCGGAGCTCGTGCAACTAGGCGGTTGCAAGTTCCTACCTAGCGTGCCTAGAAAACTCACCAAGGAAGGAGGCGCACGGAAGGTTGCAGGTCGCGATGCGGGCATGGCAATTGGCGGCACCTCACCCTTTCTCACTCACCAACCTTAGATCTGGGCTTTTCTCTCACCTTCGCTCATCGATCTCTCTCACTCAGCCTCTCTCTCTCGGGTTCGCTTGCCACCGGCCTCCCCTTATGTCTCTCAGGGGAGGTCATTTGAGCTCACGACCCCTCTCTCTCTCGCTTACTCTTTGAGCCTCCCTTGAAATCTCTCCGGGGAAGTTCTCCAAGCTCGCTTGCGCCATCAACGGAGATCGCACCCACCTATTTATAGGCGAGGAGGGTCCGATCGACAGAGAGCCTTGGCCACTGGGCCTCGGCTTGCTGACCGGACTCTCTCGGCCGTACCGGTGTCCCATCCCTTCTTCTCCACTGGGACGCGCTTGGCATTGAAGGCGAGCATTGATGGCGCCTAAGAAATGTCTCCTGGCCGACGTTGGCCTACTCCCCCTTGACCATTGGTCCTGTGCGCTGGTTGCGGGGCTGAGGAAGAAGACAAGAAGAAAAGGCCGGGCTAGGAAGAAAGGGAGTGGGCCCTCGGGCCCGTGCGGGGGGAAGGAAAAGGGGGGCTGGGCGCGAAGGCCCAGCCCCAGCGGCTACTGCTTTTATTTATTTATTTATTGTTGTTAAAATAAGTAAAAAAAAAGTGAAAAAATAAAATAAAGATTAATGGATAAAAACTAAGCCCTAATTGATGCAAAAAATATTTTTGTTAGGGTTAAATTGGTCCCTAATTTTTTTGCATCGCTTACTTTGGTGCCAAAAGTTAATTCAAAAATTAAGGTGTCAATTTAAAAAATAAAATCACAAACTCTTTAAACGTTCTTCTTCTTTTGTCTTCTTTTTGGCTTTTGTTCTCATGATCTCCTCCTACTTATTGTACTGCTTGACACTTTATGCAGTTCTCGTAACCACTAAGTCGCCAGATATTTTTAAAGACCACACAAGAATTTCTTTCATGGGAGATAGGATAAACATTAGTTTTCACTTTGGTATATAGTTATCAATTGCATGCATTAGTTTTTTTTTTTCAATTTTTCCTCCATATTATTTTTCCGCTTTTTGTTGGGTTTATTCATGTTGTGTTGATGTTGCTTTTTCTTTTTGTTTGGCACTTGGTGTATGATTGATTATATAGGAAGCTAGGGTTAGAGTATGTGAATCAATATCTAATCCATTGGCCAGTGAGAGTGAAGGAGTGTACCGAAGGGTTAGATTTCAAGGGCAAAATGTTGCCATTTGACATGAAAGGGACATGGGAGGCCATGGAAGAGTGCTCCAAACTAGGGTTGGACAAGTCCATTGGAGTAAGCAACTTTGGCACCAAGAAGCTCTCTCAACTCCTCATGTATGCCACAATCCCTCCTGCTGTTAACCAAGTGAAAGAGAATTCCATTATTCTAGTTCGATCTTTAAGTCGAATAAGATATCAAATCAAGATTTTCTTGAAATTTTCTCTTCTTTTTCCTTTGTGGGTTCATCATCTTTAGGTGGAGATGAATGTGGGATGGCGACAAGAGAAGTTGAGGGAGTATTGTAGAGAGAAGGGAATACATGTGACTGCATCGTCTCCTTTGGGAGCGAATGGAGCATCTTGGGGTTCATTAGCTGTTATGGAGAGTACCCTACTTAAGGAGATTTCTGCTACCAAAGGGAAGACTGGCTCAGGTACTTGATTATTTTCTGTTTGGTTTTCTCCGCTCTCAAGTCACTCATGTGAAGGGGTCGCACGGTAAAGCTAGATGTAGGGAAACCGGGGTCAAAATGAATAACATCATGCTGAGAGCGAATCCAATGAGGCATCCTACGAATAGAACAAAAGTCAAATGTTTTGTCATTTTCATATTGGAAGCAAAGCCCGTAACCTTCCTCCTTGGTCAAATGTATCGATATGTAGGTTGCACTGAGATGGATATATGAGCAAAGGTCAACTTTCATTGCGAAGAGCTTCAACAAGGAAAGAATGAGAGGGAACCTACAAATTTTGGGATGGGAACTTAGCCAGGAGGATTTGGAGAGGTTGAAGCTGCAAATCCCACATAAAAGAGGATTTGCGGGAGAGTTTAACATTTCTAAAGATGAGCCTTACAAGTCATTGGATGAGCTCTGGGATGGAGATGCTTGACAATCCCACCACATCATTTTTCACATTATTTCAAATGTGTTTGCAATTATATGTGAGTTGAACAAGGTGTTTTTAAGAATTCGTTTGAGAATAGACATGAAGATTTCGTTGTAGGATGTGACTCCTCACTACAGTTTGAAATGAAATAAGACAATAAATTATTGAATCATTACGCATCATTCAAATGGAGATGCAACCCACCGAGGAAAAAATGCAGGTAATGCTACCAAGGCAAAGTTACTTGATAGAAAAGTTGATAAATCAAAAAATAATTAAACATTTGTAAGTAGCTCAAAAGACGGTAATTCAAAACTAGTTGGTAATACTTTAATGAGTAATGCTTGGATAACGGACCGTCACTTGTTATGAGTGACGGTGCAATTTGAACCTTTAATTCCATTTTGCTTACAATGGGCAACTGGATCAGTAAAAAATCAATGGTTTTGCATCTGTAATATTTAAAGAAACAAATCGAATGACATCACTCAAGAAAGGAAATTCATGGTGTAATTAAATATAATTAGATGGCGGGGTTTCGGTCCAAAATAAAACAAATGAGATGCAGTCATGAATAAATAATATCATATATCCAATATGCAAGTAATATAAATGGAATGGACTTTCATTTTTTTTCACATTTTTTTTTTTTAAATCTTAAGGTTGGCCATGAACTTGATTTTTTACCGAAGTCACTTCGTTATCTTGGTACGGTTATCTCTCTAGATGAAAAGCTTTTGGTTGGAGAGTCATCATATCCCATTGTCATTTCACAACTTGTTCATATGCCTTAAATTTATCGCCAAAAAGCCTACACTTCTCAATTTTAATTGTTGAGATGATTGTTCCCAAAACCATCATCACTAGATATCATATCGCATCCTCACAATCATTCATGGAAATCAAATTGAATTTTGGTCATTAATATTTCGAGGTCTTATTTCCTTCAAACTTACTTTTAGCATAAAAAAGATCATGCGTGAAGACAGATTTTATAAAGCCACCCTTGTTGTCATGGAAAATTTCTCACTATTTTTGCAAAAAAAAGGCATTGTTACAAAAAAAAACTCTCTCTGTCTCTCTCTCTCTACAACAACATTTTTAGTATATTTATATCAAGCAAAAGAAAAGAAATCAAGCAGAAGAAAATGCAAAGTCTTTTTATATATTATAGTCGACTTCGAGGCAGAGCTTGCTTGGAGAAATCCTAATTATTGTATCAAGAATAAGAAAATGCAAAGTCGTGTTAATGTATTATTGGTAACTTGGACTTGTGATAAAGATCATGCGTGAAGACAGATTTTATAAAGCCACCCTTGTGTCATGGAAAATTTCTCACTATTTTTGCTCACTATTTTTGCAAAATAAAGGCATTGTTACAAAAAAAAAATCAATATGTATAATATAATGTCCATATACTTAAAATCCATGTCAAAATTTGTAAATGTTGAAAAAAATTGACAAATTATAAAAATTAAATAAACATTTGAAAATAAATTAAAGGAGAGTTAGTAGCTCAAAACTATATAGTCATAATGCAATAAAAGTTGGTGAGTCGCTTTCATTTAGGCTAGTGATCTTTCAAAAAGTCGGTAAATGTAATGCTAATCAAGACAAATAAAATATAGTTACCCAATAGAAAAGTTGATGAATTAAAATAACAATTGAACATTGCTAAGTAACTCAAAAGAAAGTTAATTATTCCATAAAGGTTGACCAGTAATCAACAGGTGAAATGATGAAACGAGATTAAAATAATATAAATTTTGCGGAATGAATACCTCTCTCACAAACTGATGCTTGTACGTCATATTAACAGAATAAAAAATATACGAAAAAAGATGATAGACAATAATCAACAAGTGAAATTTAAACTTTCAGGCCGCTTGATGTATGCATATACGTCAAAGGCAGACTCCCATAATACTTTCTTCACCACTTCTTTTGTCTGGGTCTCTATCTCTTCTCGTATATTTATAGTCCCAGTAACATCACTCAATCACACAACACAAACAGACCGACAGCCAGACAGACGCGCGCTCACACACGAGAAACAACAATGGACGTAGCACTGAGTTCAGGACACAGAATGCCGTTGATTGGGTTCGGAACATTCTCGTACCCCCTGCCACCGCTAGACGTGCTGACATCCATATTCGTCGAGGCCATTGAAGTGGGGTGCCGCCACTTCGACACGGCGGCATGCTACGGCTCCGAAGAGGCACTCGGCCGAGCAGTGGCTGAGGCCCTAGACCGAGGGCTCATCGAGAGCCGCAGCCACATCTTCATCACCACCAAGCTCTGGTGCACCGACACTCATCCGGATCTCGTTCTTCCTGCTCTCAAGAAGTCTCTCCAGTAAATATTTGCTAATTCCTCCTACTTATATTACTGCTTGACACTATATGCAGTTCTCCTAACCGCTAAGTGGCCAAATATTTTTAAAGACCACACAAGAATTTCTTTCACGGGAAATAGGATAAACATTAGGTTTCGCCTTGGTATATGATTATCAGTTGCATGCATTAGCTTTTTTCCAATTTTTCCTCCACATTATTTTTCCTTTGTTGGGTTTAGTCATGTTGTGCTGATGTTACTTTTTTCACTTGGTGTATCATTGATTATATAGGAAGCTAGGGTTAAAGTATGTGGATCTGTATCTAATCCACTGGCCAGTGAGGGTGAAGGAGGGAACCAAAGGGTTCGATTTTAAGGGCAAATTGCTTCCATTCGACATGAAAGGGACATGGGAGGCCATGGAAGAGTGCTCCAAACTGGGTTTAGCCAAGTCCATTGGAGTCAGCAATTTTGGCATCAAGAAGCTCTCTGATCTCCTCTTGCACGCCACCATCCCTCCTGCTGTTAATCAGGCAATTAGAAGAACATACTATATCTAATCTCTTCATTATTGGTATAACTAGGAGTATGCAAAAGGACC
Source organism: Eucalyptus marginata (assembly GCA_014182565.1). NCBI lineage: Eukaryota > Viridiplantae > Streptophyta > Magnoliopsida > Myrtales > Myrtaceae > Eucalyptus > Eucalyptus marginata. Next base: position 7,039,837 of record CM024592.1, read on the forward strand.
GAAAATTGCCCGAACTGCCCAAAATCGGACTAGACCGGTTGAAACCAGCGGTTCTTAAGGGAACTAGAGGATATCGGTCCAATTCTTGATTTTAAGTGTGGAACTGCCTACCTACCTACCTAGACCAAATTGGTAATATAGAAATATTATATATATATTTTAATTCTTAAAAAAATTAAGAAAAATTAAAAACCTTAAAATCTCTAATTTGAAGCTCAATACCCATTAATCAAGTGCTCATCTTGTCTCACTCTCACCTCATTTGAGTTGTCTCTATATCTCACATTCATGGCTTCAACTCTCAAGCCCCACGCCGATTGACTCACGACCTCAACTTTCAACTTCTAATATCAGTCCAATCTTTTTACCAATTTTGCAATTAAGAATAGGGAAGTTCTTTGATTTTTGCTTTACTTTCGCTTACCGGAAAACATTGCACTGAGTGTATGAAGTTTGATGGGATTGATTCCATGGACCCACCCACAAACCGGACCAGACCGGCAGTCCGATTCCCGAGTGAATCCATGGAACCAACGGATAGTTCCCGGTTTAAATTTTTCGAAGTCAATCCTTAGTGGGCGGTTTCTGATTCCAGGGTGGGAACCACCCACTTGAACCATACTCACTCCTAGATGTAACCACAGACAAATTTTTTATAGGAAAGACAGATAAAGTAATATTTTCTATTTTATGGGTTAACCATGATTTAGGTGGAGATGAATGTGGCATGGCAACAGGAGAAGCTCCGAGGATATTGTAGGGATAAGGGAATACATGTGAGCGCATGGTCCCCATTGGGAGCGAATGGAGCAGCCTGGGGTACATTAACTGTTGTGGAGAGTCATGTGCTCAAGGAGATTGCTATTGCCAGAGGCAAGACCGTGGCTCAGGTACTACACTCTTTTCTTCTTGTGTGTCTACCTCCTGTTTTGGTGTCATTTGGGGCATAAGAGATCATTAATTGAGTTGATGCAATCGAAAGAAAAATTTAGATTTTTGTCACTTTCGGGAAAGCATAGTTTAGAAGCTCTTCCCTCAGAAATTGCATTTCCTTATCTCCAATTTGCATATTGCACCTTATATACATGCATACATATGAAGGTTGCACTGAAATGGATATATGAGCAAGGGGCAAGTGCGATAGTAAAGAGTTTCAACAAAGAGAGAATGAAAGAGAACCTCCAAATCTTAGATTGGGGACTTAGCCAAGAGGATTTGGGAAAAATCAAGCTTCAGATTCCACAGAGAAGAGGAAATCCCGGTGACATGTTCATTTTTGAGGATGAGCCTTACAAATCATTGGATGAGCTCTGGGATGGCGATGCTTGAATACCTACATTTTCATAGTTTATATGATCAAGTATAAACTCTATGATGATCTCTTGTTGATGATAATCAATCTATATGAATTGAACCTCGAAATTTTCATTATGATTATATCTTCTTCCACACTGTTTTTCTAAATATGCTGTCCTAATAACAAGCTTACTGAGACATCCTGTAAATAGAAAAAAAGTAATATACATTTTCAGTTTCTGATTAAAAGCCTAGGGTACATTTATTTGGGGAAAAATTTTATAATAAAGGAAAATGTTTTTCGGAAAATCGTTTTTCAAGAAAATTGATAGTTTTCCTTTATTTGGTAATATATGATCAAAAATGTTTTTTGGTATTTAGATTTTATTTAGAAAATGGTTTCAATCTTACGACTTTATCTTAAAAAAAATCATTTTTAAAATTTTTTTATTCTTTTCTTTCTTTCCTTTTTCTTTTTCGCTTTACCACTTTACCACCCCCCTCCTTCTCCTCTCCATTGTCGCCGCCGGGATCTAGCGAGGTCAAGTTTCGCCGGACCGTGTGTTGTCAAGCCCCAAGGACTGGTAGAGGGAGAAATAAAAAGAAAAATAAGGAAAAATAAAATAAAAAGAAAAATAAGGAAAAATAAAATAAAAAATAAAAATTTTAAAAATTTGAAAGGAGCAATTCTAGAAAGTTTTTTTTTTCATCTATTTAGTTTAGCTCTATGAATGAATATTTTCTATGAACCAAACGGATAAGAATCCAGAAAATCAACTCTTGGAAAACTTTTTCCAAAACAAAGGCAGTCTTAGGTTGGAATTTTCCTTGGATAGAGCAACCATGGATGCCACCACCGAGCCCATGATTCATCGTCGCCAAGCCATTGAACCACAATCACCACCATGGGCCCCCTCTAGGCTCTAGCATCCCTTCTCCCTTCTTCTCTACAGCTTCGCTACAGCGGTTGCGACCTCGGGCGGAAGAGGACCGCCGATCTAAGTTCGCCATTGACGGATGGAGGCAGCGTGGGCAAGAGCTCTTTGCGGCAATCAGGGCCTGGCGGTGGGAACGGGCACCGGCTGACTGATCCGCCAAATTAAAGGACTGATTGGAGGAAATTGCCAACAATCAAACTTTAGAGGAAAACTTAGCCCTTCAAACCTGATGGAAAGTACAAACCGCAAGCTTAAAAAAAATTGCACTTATATCGTTTTTTTTTCTTAAGCATGTGCCAGTTTGACCCCATTGTTTGTTTTTTTTTATATTCTTTTTGACCCCACTAAAATTATTGGACTCTAATGGATCCCTCAAAACCCCAACTTGCACCAGATTAAATTGTCCAAATTACGAATGAGATGCTTGAAGGGAGATAGAAGGATAAAACATTGAGGTTTTTAAAGCTTCGTCTGTTTCGTGAAAAATAAATAATTTAAAAATTATTCTATAAAAATGATTGCTTATATCGTTTAAAATAATTAGTTGCTGAAAAATATTTTCACTATCGACAATAATTTATATTTAAAATTTTTGTGAATGATAACACAATTTTGTTTATTCTTTCTTGTAAGCGATCGAAGTGGTACTTTTTAAGAAAACATTTTTCAAATGATAAATTTTCTACGTAACAACAGGAGTCTTAGTGATGAAAATATCATATTTGTGTGATTACGGTCTATAGCTCTCGTTATTACCTTGGATTGCCCATGCGGACAATATAGCACTTGAGATCGCTTTACCTCTACAAACCAAAGAATTTTAAAATACTTGCTTATGCTAAATTAAACTAACGTATATTGATTTGTACCTTTTTTTTCTCTTCTAAGGACAACTTTTCATACAATATTGAGTAAACCTTTTTTTTCCCTAACATGCATCTTATGTTCGAGCATTTACTGAAATAAATCGAACATTTAAAAAAATTACCACATATAAAAAAAAAAAACACTGTATGTAAAGCAATGAATAAAATAGTTAAAAAAACAGAAGATATTAGTTAAAAAATAGAAGATAATGACCCAACCTGTCTCGAGGAACATTTAAACAAGTCCTTGGTATAATTCCCTGGGATAGGAGCCCCGTGAAAGGGAATAAGCATATATAATAAACGAAAAGAAAATCCAATCATGATCCTGAAAATCCCTAAACCTCGATGCAAGACTTCATAAATGCAGTCAAACATTATTTTCATCTTTTAATGTTTTATATCATGAAATGCCAACTAAATTAAACGTGCAAAAGTATAATTTTCAGTTTTACGATAGGCACTTATATTTAGAATTTTTTATGGTGTTTTCTTTTGGAACAAATACGATCCATACACAACATTAGAATTACACAAAATGCATTTCTACGTGGGAAATTTAAGCTATATGTGCATGCATGAAGCAATTCCACAGATGACCATCCGACTTGGATGAACATGCTGTGAAAATACATTAACTAGCAAACTAAACACGACTAGAAAGCACGAGACCGTGATGTATCTTGATACTCGTTCAACCTTCATGATCAACGTGCGGACCTTGAACAAGCATGTGTGTATCCCGATATGTGTGATTAAGCTAGAGATTCATCACGAATCACGTGTTCAAGAACCGAAGTTGAAATTTAACAGCAGACATCTATTGGGGTAACGGGGCTGCCGATTTTCAATGTTTCAAATTCATTTATATAAGCACTGGCATATATCATTGGACACGCTCTCAGCCCATCAGTGGCTCGGAGGTTTCTACTCTCAGCGTCACCAACAAAAGCAACAGCCAAACCATCACAGAAAACCCACGTGATATCGCTGTCCGAATGCCTCGATTAGTACTCACACCACGCCATTCTTATGGCAACCCAACCAGAAACTCAAAGTTCACGAAGCACTCTTTGATTTGTAGCTGAGTCGTCTTCAGTCGCCGATTCGGTTAATCCATCGCAATCTGTGCTTCCCACACAGCCAAAGCTGACATGGAATATTTGATACGCTGAAGTTCGACACCCTTAGCACGGCAGCTACGAACTCGGGATCTTTCTCGCTATAATTAGTCACTTTCAATAGTTACCCTCAACCCTTCGGGGCCCCTCGGCTTGGTGGGAGGCGCACGGTCTTCAAGCACAGCCAAGCATACTGTAAGTTAAAAGGACTGTGGTTATAACAATTTCTTGGGGTGGGGGAATATAGTGATGGAAAGTCCATGGGGTTCATCAATGGTTGCGGAGAGTCATGTGCTCAAAGGTAAGGTTTAGTTGAACTGGCAACTTCAGAAAGACGTGGATCCTCCGCATGCGCACCTTCTAGTTAATTAAAATATATATATGGAGATTATTGATTACCAACTTTGGTAATAAAAAAATTCTTTACCCTAAAAAAAAAAACTTTGGTAATAAAAAATCCATTCATCGTTCGTTAGTTATCACCACAAAGTCAAATTATTTGTTGAAGGTACTGTCCCATTACTTCCTATCATATATATGTCCTGTGCTCAAATATAAGGTTTAGTTGAACTGGCAACTTCAGAAAGACGTGGATCCTCCGCATGCGCACCTTCTAGTTAATTAAAAAAAAAATATGGAGATTATTGATTACCAACTTTGGTAATAAAAAAATCCATTCATCGTTCGTTAGTTATCACCACAAAGTCTCAACTTATTATTTGTTGAAGGTACTGTCCCATTACTTCCTATCATATATGTGTGTGTGTGTGTGTGTGTGTGTGTGTGTGTGTGTGTGTGTGTGTTCAATCATTCACAAATTAGGAATTTATTTCTTTTGTAGACTTGGATATGTGCACTTAAAAGAACATACGGCAGCATGTTTCTTGTAAAGAATTCTCTTTATATAATAGTGCCATACAAAAATGTAAGACTGGTATATTTGTGTCCCATTTACTTTAAGTTGATTTTCTTCTGACGAAAAACTACAAAGTGATTTTCTGTGTCACGATTATCCCAAATTAATTTTCATGTCAAAAAAATTCCAAATCGATATACTCTATATCCTTCATTAACTTCGGTCAAATATCTCGTTAAATTGTTGACGTGGAAACACACATGACAAATGACTTTGATGATCAGCGAATGATGTGGATCCGATGTGAAATTTAAAGAAAATTAGTTTGGACTAAATGTAATATAGGTGTCTTGGTTTGGAATTTTTGTGACACGATAATTATTTTGAAGTAAACACGATACGGTGTACAGTTTAGGATTTTTGACAACATTAACCCTAGTTTAAATAGGAGCAGATTATAAGGTTGTAACTCATAATTGTGCAATTATAATAATACGACCCATAGTTGGGGTACCAAACTCCCAAAGAACTACTTTTTGTTCCTTGCGACTTCCAAATACTAAAGGGTCTTTACGTTATTTTCTTTTTTAATTTTTGGTCAGTATTTAGTATTTCTCATCTATGTGCATACATATAAAGGTTGCACTGAAATGGATATATGAGCAAGGCGCAACGGTGATAGTAAAGAGTTTCAACAAAGAGTAAATGAAAGAGAACCTACAAATCTTAGAATGGGAACTTAGAAAAGAGGAATCAGACAAGATCGAGCTTCAGATTCCATAGAGAAGAGGATGTCCTGGTGACTTATTCATTTCTGAGGATGGGCCTTACAAATCATTAGATGAGCTATGGGATGGATATGCTTAAATACCTACATTTTTATAGTTCATATCATTGAGTGTAACTCTGTAATTATCTCTTGCCAATAATGATGATTAATCTATATGAATCAAACTCTTTTTTTCACTATCGCAATTCTTCTTTCACACTATGTTTTTGAAAATAGCATACTGACATTGAGTCGACGAGGCATCTTATAAATAGATAGAAAGTCAAAAATGTGTATATATATATATTTTTTCCAATTATCAAATCGGAAGCTTAGTTTAGAATACTCCTGCAAAGAAACGAATGCACCACTCACTTACATGAGAAAGGCTACATGTTAGCTCCCCCGCTTTTTCCTTCTAGCATGGATAAGTTATTTAGTGAAATTTATATACAAACTAAAAAATTTAGTGATGATTTATTTCGATTATATATGTATTTGTACGTATTTGCATATGAATAGTGTTTTAAATATTAGTGCCTTAACTATACATGCACATATATATATATACAGGAGCAAGGGGCAAGCATTATTGTGTAGAGCTTCAATAAGGAGAGAACGAGAAAGAAGGTGTAAATGTTGAAGAGAGAAATTTGCAGAAGAGATTCTCATTGAAAAATTATTAAAAAAAAAAGATCTTAAACCTATTGTACTTACCAATTCAATTTTAAACCTTTCAATTTGATAAATTAAATCTTTAACCTTTTGACAAACAGCAAATCTTGTTAACTAGATGTCAATTGTCCAACATAGCACAATCAGTGTTGATGTAGACAATTTTTTTAGTTTTTTTATAAATTTGTTCTTTTTTTTTTCCTTTTAGTTTTGTTGTGTCGATGACCCTCACTGACCACAAAGGTCATGCCTAGACAAGGCAAGGGCCACAAAGGCCCTAGGCAAGACCAGACGGCCTCAATAGTCGTGCGAGAGCCTTCGCAACCCTACTGGCCGTGGGTAAGGCAGCCCTTGCCCAGATTTGGCGATAGCCTTCCCACACTCACCCACAACTGGTGAGGCCACAAAAGCCCTTGCCAAATTCAAGCGAGAGGGCTACTTTGCCCATGACTGGGGAGGCTACGAAGCACTCAACTAGGGTCATTGCATCCTTGCTAACCTCAAGTGAAGGCCCTCACCTTGATCTAGCAAGGGCCTTTGCGGCTCCCTCGACTGTAGGAGACACACCCTCAACCAATATAGACATAGCCTTTGTGGTCGACGAGGGTCACAATGGCCCTCACTAGCAAAAGAAGAAAAAAATGCAAAGAGAAAAGGGGAAATAAAAATAATAAACATTGATACCTAAATTTTGACAATTCATTTAATCATTCATTAGTTGCAAATAAAATAAGGGTTTAATTTTATTCCCTAACAAAAAAATGATTTTCATTAAATTGCCTCGCATTTAGGCATTAGGAGCATCTGCATTTCTAGAAAATTTTTATTTTTTTTTAAAAAAAAAATATTTCTTCTTAATTTGTTAATAAAATTATCATATAAAAAAAAGTGAGACTGGGCCGGGGCAGGCTGGCCCGACCTTTTCTTCTTTTCCCACGCGGGCCAATCCATTTCCCCTTGTCCTTGGCCCGACCCGCGGGCCTCTTCCTTCCCCCTTCTCTCTCCCGCCTCGCGCGCGGTTTGCAAAAGGAAAGGAGGACGTAAGAGGACAGGGGACAACCAGCAGGGAGAGGCGTCGAGCGAGACGTCCGGTCAGGGGCAGGCCGGAAAGGGCAGCTGGCACGGCAGGAGGCCATAAAAGCGAGAGAGGGGGCTTGCTTGTTGGGGGAGCGAGGAAGGGAGAGCTTGAGAAACCGAGAGAGGAGATGGTTTTTTGGAGAAGAGGTGATTGAGGGAGAGCGAGGGCTACCGACACCTCAGCCACGCGTGGACTCGTCTGACGACCTCTCCCGGCGACGTCCTCAAGCCGCACAAGTAAGCCTCGGCTCTGCTATTGCCCTGTTTTGGGCACACCGAGTCGGAGCTCGCGGCCTCTCTCTCACGCGAACTCCAGCTCACGTCGTCCTTGTGCCTTGTCTCTGTGTTATTGTATGTCGATTTTCATGAGTCCCGGCACGAGTTTGAGCCTCGGCCGGTTCGTTTTTCTGTCCTTTTAAACAATGCGCCCCAACTGCTCGATGAAATGCTTAAGTTAGATCTGCTTCCATGTTCTTTGTTCGGGGCTGAGTTGACGTTCCTGCGTGTTGCTAATCTTACCATTTTGCTGCGATCTCGAGCTTGATGTTTTTTTAGGGCCGCCCGTGGCTACGCTTGCCTTGGTCCCGCTGATTTTCTTATCATGGCAGTGCTGGCCGAGTGGTGTGGGTCTTGGCCAGCGGCAGGGAAGTCGGCCAACGAGTGGTGGTCGGAGCGGACGATCAACAAACGTAAAACGTTGATGGTACGCGTGTCGGTTGGGGTACGGGTCATTCCACGAATCGCTGAGAAGGGAAGTTCTCAGCGTGGTCTCGGTGAAGACTAGGGAAGAAGACGACGTGAAGAAGAAGGGGTGAAAAACAGAAAGGGAAAATATCACAAATGATCCATGAACTTTCATTTAATGTTCAATTTTATTCCTGAGCTTTCGATTTGCTCAATTTGGTCTTTGAACTTTCATCTATGGCCATCTTTCCAGCTCACACTGACATATGAATTTTTAAATATTTTTTTTTCTTTTTCTTTTTTTTTTTTTTTTTTTTTTTACCGTTTCCTTCTTCCCCTCACTAGCTGTCTAGCTAAAGCCGCCTAGACTAGCCGAGCCACTAGTGGGGCTCGCCCTCACCGGCACTAGCAAGGGCAAGCCTTCTCGTGGCTAGGCGAGCTTGACCTCATCTAGATCTTGTGAGGTCATACATCGCCATAGCTGCAAGGGACGTCTAGCTCATCATTGGGCGAGGTTGAGCTCACCCTTGCCCAGCTATTGCAAGGGCGAGGCTTCAGTAGGCGTGGTTGAGGATCGCTCTCGCTAGTGCCAGAGAGGTTGGCCCTAGCCTTTGGCTGATTTGGCAATCAGCCAAAGGAAAGAGGAATGAAAAAATAAAAAGAAAGAAAAAAGAAGAAGAAAAAAAATCGAACAAATCCAATAAAAAAATTTTAAAATAAAAACGTTAGTTTCAGCCAGGCAGCCAGTGTCAGTTGGCATTCACATTAGCGTCAGTCAATCAAAATTAGACAGATAAATTGAATAAGTGCAAATATAAAAAGTTTAAGATTAAATTGGCTCAATTAAAATAGGTTTGAACTGTTTTGATAATTTTTTCCATTGCTGTGAGTATATAAATTAGTAATTACGTCGTTTTGGCTGGAGGTTTTGATGCATGCACATACGTCAGATTACTTCAACGAGCCACCCGAAGATGTCGAAATCTGTGCAGTTAAAGTTCAAATTACGCAGTCGAGGGGATGCCAAGGAATGTCACATTACAAGATGACTTCCACTTACGTGTCAAAGACGGACTTCCTAAACCCTAACATTTTTGTAAGACCTTTTTTCTACCGGATCTCTATTTCTTTCTCGTTTACTTGTATTCCCACAAACATCACCCGCTCCGGCAATACCGACAGACACACACACACACCCAACCAACGAGAAACAACGATGGACGTAATACTGAGCCCGGGACACCGAATGCCGTTGATCGGCTTCGGAACGTTAACGATGCCTCTGCCACCACATGATGTGTTGACTTCCGCTTACCTGGACGCCTTACCTGGACGCCATCGACGCCAAGTACCGCCACTTCGACACAGCCGCCCAGTACGGCGCAGAAGAGCCGCTTGGCCGGTCCATCGCCGAAGCCATGAAGCGCGGCCTCATCAAGAGCCGTGACAAGATCTTTATCACCACCAAGCTCTGGTGCACCGACGCCCATCCAGACCTCAGTGTTCCTGCCCTTGAGAATTCTCTCAAGTAATTAATTATAGTAAGGTCTGTCTATTCGAAGGAAAACTATTCCCAAGAAATTATTTTCTGACTTTCCAATAAATGAGTGACAAAAAGCTAATTGGTCTATGGAAAATGTTTTTCATTGACCAAAAACAACAAATTTAGATTGAGGAAAACCGACTTTTTCTTATGACAAGAAGGAAATCACTAAAACACACGAAACAAATAAAAACTAAACATTTCCTTGAAAATGATTTTTATGAAAAATATTTTCGTTTATCATGAAATTTTCAGTTAAACAAATGAACTTTTCGGGAATACTTTCCATGGAAATTATTTTCACATTTTCATATTAGGGAATTCATTTTCCTCACTTTAAGCATGTAATTTTTTTTTACGATAAAGGAAATAATGTTGACCGGTAATTTTTAGCAAACCAAACAAATGAAAATAAATAAAACTAATTCATAGAAATTTTTTTTTTCACTCAAATAAACACATCCTGATTTTCTCGAACTTCTCTCTCTTTTTCTTCAGTTTATTGTGTTTGTGTAGCTCTGGGGTACATTTTTTTAATATTCACTGTGGATATAAATATCAGTAGTATGCATTTAGAATTTGGAGGTTGCTTTGAACCTTATACTACAACATTGTCAATTAACTTGCGGATAAATAAAATATATGTATACATTTATATTATTTTCTTAAAGTCATATGAGTTCCTTTTTTTTTTTTTTTCTTTTACTTGGCGTGTATGCTCATTGTTTAGGAGGCTAGGTTTAGAAAATGTGGATCTATATCTGATTCACTAGCTAGTGAGGCTAAAGTAAGGAACTGAAGGGATAAATTTGAGAGGTAAATTGCTTCCATTCAACATCAAGGGCACATGAGAGGCCATGGAAGAGTGCTCCAATCTGGGGTTGGCCAAGTCTATTGGAGTCAGCAACTTTGGCACCAAGAGGCTCTGTCAACTCTTATTGCATGCCACGAAGCCCTCCTATTGTTAACCAGATAAAAGGAAAGAAAGAAAGAATATATATATATTCAACCGTTCTACTTTTTTAGAATCAAATTGTATCTTATCAAGATTTCTTTTCTTTGTGGGTTAATCATGATTAGGTCGAGATGAATGTGGCATAGCAACAAGAGAAGCTGAGGGAATATTGAAGAGAGAAGGGTATACATGTGACTGCATGGTCTCCATTGGCAAAATAATTCTAAAATTTGCTCTCAATCAGATCAAGACTGGTCAAACAATTCTTACACTCTTGGCAAGTGCAGTAAGAGTTTTCAAAGTTGACAAACTCATTTTATCTTCCTTAGTACAGAGGATTTTATCTTTTTCATGCATAAAGATCGTAACTAGGAAAGTTATTGTATTACAGTTATTTTAGCTAATGTGTTTCTATAAACTATTAACTACCTTGTGCTGTAAAGCAACCGAATCTTGTCCGATTCTTCATTTGGAACGGCCACGACGCCTCTACGACCGCACGATGCGCTTTCTTCAGCTTTTCTGGGTGTCGTCGGGGTGGTTGTACTTTGTAGCTCTGATTGTTTGTCCTCTCCATGCATGTCCTTGTCCGTCAACGGTGTGTCTCTATGTGTTTTCTGGATGAACGTGCGCGCGCGAAATAGTCAAAATCGTAAAATAAAGTCAAGTTGGACCGGCAACTTCAGCAGCCATACAATTCAATTTGTTGTGTGCTTCTAGATGTCTTTTAGTCTAGTTTAATGAGCACAACGAAAACGAAAGCTAACCAAAAGAATTCTCAAATAGAGCGCACCTTCTAGGGGCAAAAGAATTACTTAACAATTTTCCTTTCCTTTCTTGCTGTGCAAGTCTAAACCCTACCCAAAAGCGACAAGGGACAAAAAGGAAGATTGGACATGGAGAATTAAAAGTACAAATGAAAGTGTGCATATGAAAATAAGCCAAGATGTCACTTAATAATTTAGATGTCTCCTACCATAAAAAGAAAATACTTGAGGTGGTTGCTGCAGTCTTACGTGTTAAGTTACTTCTTGCAATTGAAGCTCATTTGTTCAATAAATACTCAGGCAATTTAATAGGTTGAAAGAGAAATGGATTTGAAACACAAATCAATGAATTTACTAAGTTGATTTCATAAACTTATTGCGTGTTCGTTGTTTTCAAAATTGAAATAAATCCGCAAGAATTACTCAATCAGTCATAAACCTGCTATATGTAGTCATGAAATTTTCGATTTTGTTAATTTAGTATTAAACCTTTGCATGAAATTCTATTATAGTCATTCTAATCAATTTTCACTTGGAAATCACGAACGTGGCAGTTCAATCATCGCTAGCCATCCTATATGACATATTGCCATGTAAGAGATTTTTGATGAAAATTGGCCGGAATGACTATATTGGAATTTCGCATAAAGGATTATAACTAAATTGGCAAAATTCAAAAATTAAGAACCGAATTGACATTCATATAATAATTTTAGAACCAATTAAGCAATTATAGAATACATGGTAAGCGTCCGGAATGCTAATTACCGGTCTAGACATCCGCCGATCAAGTGGCCTTGGGTGGTGATACTTTGGTGAGGTCCCAACATCCGCCAATGGTCTTGAATCTTGACGCAATAGATGTGGGTTTTAATAGGTATTGAGTCTGTGGGATTAGCATAGACTGTCAAGATAACACCATATAAAGCAACCAACGAGTTCTCCGAATTTAATTTTGCATAAAGAAAAGAAGTTTCTTTAGATTCGGGTAATTGGCAGAAGATTTATTGATCATTTCCAATTGGTCACGTTTCCAGCTAAAATCGAGACAACCAAAAACCATCTACGATCAGCTCCTTGTGGGTTATCTGGACCCAAAATAAAAAAATTATGAGGTAGTTCTGGTCATAAAGAAAATACTGGGGCAGTTTCTTGGAGTAATTTACTTTGATGTTTTCCTTGTATAATTTTTACAATTATGTGTTACTATAGTACTAGATAAGATCATCTTAGAAGTACGATGACTTTTTAATTAGTAATTCTTTTTCAAAAAATGCAGAACAATACAGGGGTGTCTTGAAACTTGTGAATTGACACGTTTTGGCATCCAGATTCCAAAATGGTTCAGAGATCCTATGAAGTACGATTCAAGTTTTGAACATTTAGAATCGATAACAATGATAGGAACTGCCCAGCTGCAACTTCACAAAATTTGCATGAAGCACTTAAAACTATATTTTTTAAGCACGTGTCAATTAAATTGACCACGCCATTTTTGGTTTTTTTTTTTACTGAACAAGTTTCTTTGATTAACCAATTTGACTTTAAGTTAACAAGCGGAGTTTTTATTTTTTTTTTTTTTATAATATAAGTAACAAGTCTAAGTAATAAGAAAAGATTTAGTCTTAGCTATTTAGTGTCACGACCTCCTTTTCGGAGTCTTACCACGGGCACATGCGGAGGCTAATAGCTCGCTAAGTATTAGACTTAGCACGGGCTCTCTCAAGCCCACCAATTCACGATTTATGATTTGAGTTTTTAACATGCAAGTCAATTTCAAATATAAGTTGCTACTAATCGATTCGAGGTGAATCGATTAAAAGTCCTAATAAAATAGTGAGAGAAATATTTTACTTCTACACAACCAAAGAAATTAGGATCAAGATTTGATTACACTAGTTAATCACTAATCACCGATGCCCTTCTAGTACCTAATTTTGTTTAAGCCCTCAGATTTTTTTGGATTTTCAAGAATTTTCTATGCATTTGTGGAGCTTTTACGCTTTTGCTCATTTTTGGAAAATGTCCGACCCGGGTCGGGACCAGCCCGGCGCACGGCCCGGGCTCCAGAGCCTTAGGCCTCCTTTGCTGCGTTGAGTCCGGCTAATGGGCTTAGTTCGCCTGGCCCGAGGGGGGAATACCTGAAAAATACAAATCAATGAAGCCCATATGCTTAACAAAACCAAGTTCGGCCCAAGAAAACAGAATAAGCCCAACGGGCCTAATTCTCGGCGGCCACTCCTCTGTTCCACGTGCATACGCCGTCGTCTGCTCCCCTTCTCTTTGTAGCGCGCGTGAAGCGCAGCAAGGAGGAGGAAGAAGGGAATCGGGGCGGGGCCGAAGGAAAGTCAAAAGGAGAATGGGCCATGGGCCAGCGCAGAGAAGAAAGGAGAAGGGAAGGGGCCTAGGGCGAAGGCCCAGCCCCCGTGGGCTTCTTCTTTTTTTTTTTTTAAAAATAATAATAAATAATTATATATTTTTTATTTATCCGAAATGCAGTAAGATAAGGGAAATTTAAATAGCAAATAAAACTTATTAGATGCAAACGATATTAATACCTAGGTGATGCAAAAATCATTTTTGTTAGGGTCAAATTGTTTCCTCATTTACAATTTAATCCTAAATATTAAGCCGAAATTTAGGTATTAATATTCAAATACTTAAATCAAAATAGAACTAATAAAATATGGAGGCATTAGGTTCAAAAAATCTAATTTTTATGTGATTATGATTGGATAAGTACATCATGATTCAGTTTAGTCAAGTACAAAAATCATGACCTGGATTTGCTTGTGATCTTAATCACGACGTTACTCTGGCCGCACGCGAGAATCGTAAGGAATTTTCGATGAAAACGGGGGCGGCATTTAAAAAGTCTGTCTTGTGAGCACCCATGATATGTATCACAAGTTCAAGTCAACCTTTGCGTCACTGACCAAAAAAAAAAAAAAAAAGTCAACCTTTGTGTCCGCATTTCCAATATATCAAAAAGGACATCGCATCTTCTTCTGCTTGATATAAATATTAGTATTCTTTCGAACAACCTTTGCCTCCGCATTTTCACTAGGGGTAATCGGGTCCAAGATGGATAGAGTCTAGATCCGAATCATGTACCCGACCCAATTATAACCGGTTCCCTTTTTTTGGACCCTGTACTTGACCCTATTTGTATTGGATCCTGTACCTAACCCATTTTGTTGTTTTGGTCCGGTTCTAGGGTCAACCCTGTTTCCACTGGAACATATTTTGCAATCTCTCAATATTCTATACGACTTCGAATTTTATATTAATATGCGAGAAAATAAAGTAATCCTCTTAATTTATATCAAATAATTGCACGCATGCACGGTCACTTCATTATTCATTCTAAGATAAAAAGCTTGTGTAGGTAATAGTCAAAAACATAAGATTAGGTTCAACGAACTGCATATTCGGTAGCCACACACAACTCAATTCATGTAATTTTTTAGGTGACTATCTCAATTCATGTTTGATTAAAGGTTATGTAATCTTACCCAAAGTAGAAGAGGTCGTCCAATGAGAATGCATACATAGAAAGGGCCAAAAAAACCTTTAGTCAGGATTTATTTCCAATACATATATGTATTTGTGGATTTGTATAAGTATGGTGTTTTTATCCCCCTATTAGTACCTTATACATGCAAAATCAACAAGGAATGACACTTTTGGTTGTAGATTAGCAAAGATTCTGTCTTGCATAAGTGAGATGAGGTCCGCGTTGTGGCATTCAAGACAACTATTCCTGCTCCTGGTCAATTACTTGTTATAGAGGCTTTCCATCTTTTTATGCTTGAGTTCATTTTCTTACGCTAGTTATAAATACAAGCATTCCTTCTCATAAAACCGTCAAAGAAACCTCCCAACCTCCACACTTCTGTCTCTCTATCTCACGCGCTCGGAACACGGAGCACTGATGTCGAACGTCATGGTCCCAGAAGTGGTGCTGAACTCGGGCATGAGGATGCCGCTGATCGGGATGGGTGGGGCCACGAGCAACCTGCCGCCGCCCGATGTGCTGACATCCATATTCCTTGACGCCATTGAAGTCGGGTACCGCCACTTCGACACAGCCGCATGCTACGGTTCAGAAGAGGCACTCGGCCGGGCAGTTGCCGAGGCCCTGGACCGAGGGCTTGTCGAGAGCCGCAGCAACATCTTCATCACCACCAAGCTCTGGTGCACGGACGCTCATCCGGGTCTTGTTCTTCCCGCTCTCAAGAAGTCTCTCCAGTAAATTTTCGATGATTTGCCTTCTGATCTCTTTCTGTTTATTTTTAGTGCTTGGCACTATATACAGTTCTAATAAGAGCTAAGTCAGCTATTAACTTTAAAGACCATATAAGAAGTTCTTCCATATGAAAATTTACACGATAAACATTAATTTTCACTTCTATGTGTTATTACCAGTTGCATGCATTAGTTTTTTTCAAATCTTTCCTTTACGTTTTTCTCTTCTTTTTGGGTTTATTTATGTTGTATTCATGTTTGTTTGTTTTTTTGTTGTTTTGGATGGGCACTTGGTGTGTATTGATTTATATAGGAGGCTAGGGTTAGAGTACGTGGATCTGTATCTAATTCACTGACCAGTGAGAGTGAAGGAAGGAACCGAAGGGTTCGATTTGAAAGGCAGAATGTTGCCATTTGACACGAAAGGAACATGGGAGGCCATGGAGGAGTGCGCCAAGCTGGGGTTGGCCAAGTCCATTGGAGTCAGCAACTTCAGCACCAAGAAGCTCTCTCAACTCCTCATGCATGCCACGATCCCTCCTGCTGCTAACCAGGTAAAAGGAAAAATCAACCATTCTAGTTCCATCATTGAGTCAAATGAGATATCAAAATCCAGATGTTCTTCAAGGTTTAATTCTTTTTCTTTGTGGGTTAATCATGACTTAGGTGGAGATGAATGTGGGATGGCAACAAGAGAAGCTGAGGGCGTATTGCAGAGAGAAGGGAATACATGTAAGTGCGTGGTCCCCATTGAGCGCGAATGGAGCTTCTTGGGGTTCATCAGTAGTTGTGGAGAGTCCGGTGCTCAAGGAGATTGCTATCGCTAAAGGAAAGACAGTGGCTCAGGTAATTTCGAATCTTTGTTCACCTGTGTTTGGGAAGACTCTACTCATAGAGAAGTAGACATGGCTTCCATGGTTGCTCCGAGTAGGAGACATTTCTTAGCACGAATCTAAACCAAGTGCTAGCACAGTCAAATCGAACCGTTGCGAGTTTTCATAATCTCAAAAGAATTATTCTCGCAAAAAATTAATAGGATCAAATCATAAATGAATTGATTTCAACTGTTTATTTGCAAATTATCCCAAATTACAGGTAAACGCATTTAGGTACGTAACGTGACAGGTGGAGAAATAAAGAGATGTTTTGTCGTTTAAAAGCAAGCTTCTAGTTTAGAAATTCCCTCATTGGTTGTATAGGCAGCATTTGCTTATTACATGAGAAGGCAATGTGTAACATCTTCCTCCATACAAGTCCCTGTCGATATAAAAATGCTTCTCTAAACAAAGGATTTTTTTGTTTTCTCAGAAGCTTGTGTGCGTGAATAGTCAAAACCAAAACCATAAAGAGATAAGAGGTTTTGTGCACGGCTTCTTCAGCAACCACACAATGCAATTCGTCTTGCGATTCTAGATTAGTGTGGTCTTGCTCTTATGCATTTTCTGGACCTATATATATGATTGTGATCGAAAAACAATTAAAGAATTAGTTTTTTCCCCTTTTCAACTTTCAAATACTAAAAGGCTCTTCAACTTTAATTTTTTCTTTCTTTCTTTGTTAAATGTCATCGTAATTATTTATTTTTTGGCGGCATGACAAAACCAAATTCGAATGTGTAAGACCCATAAGCATCTACCAACTCTCTCTCTCTCTCTCTCTCTCTCTCTCTCTCTCTCTCTCGTAACAACAACTTGAGTCGTCATATATTTTTTTATGAGAAAGTGGACCTAAATATATAGATTCCAATCCATGAAAAGTACTTAAGCTAATCTCCTAAATCACGTGTGTGTATATATATGTGTGTGTGTATGTAACTCTAGATATAAATATTATAGGTTGCACTGAGGTGGATATATGAGCAAGGGGTAAGCGTGATAGTGAAGAGCTTCAACAAAGAGAGAATGAAAGAGAACCTACTAATCTTGGATTGGGGACTTAGCCATGAGGACTTGGATAAGATCAAGCTTCAGATCCCACAAAAAAGAGGATTTCCTGGCCATATGTTTGTTTTTGAAGATGGGCCTTACAAGTCATTGGATGAACTCTGGGATGGAGATTATTGAATTAAATCACACATACGATGAGTTGCATATGATGATCACATATCGCACTCTCTAGTGATTTCTCGTGGATTATGAATTAATAATTGCAACTATTATTTTGTATTTCCACGTTGCAAATCTATATGAAATCGACGCTGTGTTTTCACTATAGCAATCTCTTCTCTAAAGCTATGTTTTGGATAATAGTAATTTAGGAGGGACAAGGGACAAAAAGGAAGATTGGACAAGGAGAATTAAAAGTACAAATGAAAATGTGCATATGAAGATAAACCAAGGTGTCACTTAATAATTTAGATGTCTCCTACCATAAAAATAAAATACTCGAGGTGGTTGCTGCAGTCTTACGTGTTAAGTTACTTCTTACAGTTGAAGCTCATTTGTTCAGTAAATACTCAGGCAATTTAATAGGTTGAAAGAGAAATGGATTTGAAACACGAAGCAATGAATTTATTAAGTTGATTTCATGAACTTATTACATGTTCGTTGTTTTGAAAATTGAAATAAATCCTCAAGAATTACTCAATCGGTCATAAACCTGCTATATGTAGTCATGAAATTTTCGATTTTGTTAATTTAGTATTAAACCTTTGCATGAAATTTTATTATAGTCATTCTAATCAATTTTCACATGGAAATCACGGACGTGGTAGTTCAATCATCGCCAGCCATCCTATATGACATATTGCCATGTAAGAGATTTTTGATGAAAATTGGTCAGAATGACTATATTGGAATTTCGTGTGAAGGATTAGGACTAAATTGGCAAAATTCAAAAATTGAGAAATGAATTGACATTCATACAATAATTTTAGAACCAATTAAGCAATTTCCCCGAATAAATCCCTATTATAGAATACATGGTAAGCGTTTGGAATGCTAATTACCGGTCTAGACATCCGCCGATCAAGGCAGCGCATGGTAACATTTCTGTTTCTTTGAATTTCTGTTCTTTTGTTCCCCGGAACAAAAAAAGAACAGAAACCCATTTGATAACGCCAAGTTGTTTTTCTGTTCCCTGGAATAAAAACTTAGCCCGGGAATGGTTTTGGAATAGAAATGAGAAAAAAAAAAAAAAAAAAAATTTGCTTCTGTTCCCAGAAACAACTTCTAGAAATAAGCTAATTTTCTTTTTTATTTTTCTTTTATTCCTCTCTCTTGTCGCGGTCACCTCTAACCGCTGATCGCTGGCCGCTGCCGCTGCAAATCGCTGGCCGCCGCCGCCGCCGATGGCGGTCGGCAGTGACGATCGACGGCCGGCGGACGTGCGGCGAGGGGGGGGGCAGGGGGCGGCGGTTGGCGGTCGACGATCCGTGAGCAAGAATAAAAAAATGAATAAATACAAAAAAGAATCATTGCGTTGCCAAACGCATTTCTATTCTTTTTCTATTCCAAGAGTAAAAATTTTGTGTAGTTACCAAACGGGTTCTTTTATTCAGAAATTATTCCCCGGAATAGAAATAGAAAAGAACTATTTCTGAAAAAAAAAACTCTTCCCCAGCCAAGAAGCGTTGTCATGCACAGTCCAAGTGGCCTTAGGCGGTGATACTTTGGTGAGGTCCCAACATCCGCCAATGGTCTTGAATCTTGACGCAATAGATGTGGGTTTTAATAGGTATTGAGTCTGTGGGATTAGCATAGACTATCAAGATAACACCATATAAAGCAACCAACGAGCTCTCCGAATTTAATTTTGCATCAAAACAGAAGTTTCTTTAGATCGCTGGTGACGCATTAATCGATTTGGTAATTGGCGGAAGATTAATTGCCCATTTCCAATTGGTCACGTTTCCAGCTAAAATCATGACCTGGATTTGCTTGTGATCTTAATCACGACGTTACTCTGGCCGCACGCGAGAATCGTAAGGAATTTTCGAAGAAAACGGGGGCGGCATTTAAAAAGTCTGTCTTGGCGAGCACCCATGATATGTATCACAAGTTCAAGTCAACCTTTGCGTCCGCATTTCCAATATATCAAAAAGGACTTCGCATCTTCTTCTGCTTGATCTAAATATTAGTATTCCTTCGAACAACCTTTGCCTCCGCATTTCCACTAGGGGTGATCGGGTAAGGTCTAGATATGAACCATGTACCAAACCTGGTTATAACCGATTCCCTTTTTTTGGACCCTGTACCTGACCCTATTTGTATTGGATCCTGTACCCGACCCACGCTGTTTTTCCAGTCCGGTTCCAGGGTCAATCCTATTTTCACTGGAACCTATTTTGCAATCTCTCGATATCCTATACGACTTCGAATTTTATATTAATATGCGAGAAAATAACGTAATCATCATAATTTATATCGAAACATTAAGCACTTGTAATAAATAAATACATTAAAATTAAGGATCCACAGAGCTAATTCTAATAAATAAAATCATAAGACAAAGAATTAGCAACAAATATGGGTCTAATATTAGTCTTATTTCTACAACTACTACATGAAGTTACTCATTTATGTAAGCATAACTCCTCCTACAAAAGAGAAATTAGGTGAGCCAATTCACGTGGTACACAAGAATTTGGCGACGACAAACACCGTCCGTCTGTCGGACGGTGTGAGAGGAAGCCGATGAGGAAGGGAAGCAAGTGAGAAAGAGGAACGACAAAGGAGGAGTGCCGTGTGTGTTTGAGAGAGCCAACAGGAAAAACGCCATGTGATTATGGGAGTAAGAATAGAAATAAGGAGGAAAAATAGGGTTTTGGACCTACACTTACAAAACTGGTTCTCAAACCGGTTCCAATCGGTCTGAGAACCAGTTCCTAGGTGGGTAATCAATCGGACCCAGTTCCCGAATAGGTTTAAACTAGTTCCGAATTTTGGGAACCGGTTCCCGGACTAGTTTCAACAGGAACCTGTTAACGACCCTATTTTCCGGGTGGGCCGGTCCGGTTGCACACCCCTAATTTCCACCATCTCTCTCTCTCTCTCTCTCTCTCTCTCTCTCACCCCAACACAGAACAGAGCACAATGCACGACGTCGTAGTCCCAGAAGTGGTGCTGAGCTTCGGCGAAAGAATGCCACTGATCAACATGGGCTGCGCAGCGACCTCCCTACCACCGCCGGATGTGTTGACTTCCATTTTCCTGGAGGCCATCGAAGTCGGGTACCGCCACTTTGACACTGCGAAGTTGTACCACACCGAGGAGGCACTCGGCTGAGCCGTCGCCAAGGCCCTGGACAAGGGGCTCATTGAGAGCCACAGCCAAATCTTCATCACCACCAAGCTCTGGTGCACCGACGCCCATCCCGATCTCATTCTTCCTGCCCTAAAGAACTCTCTCCAGTAAATACATCAATCCGCCTTCTCTCCTCCATTTTTTATACGATGACAATATAGTTCTGATCATTGAGAATTTTTTAAGACCGTATAAGAATTTCATTATGGGAAAACATATATGATAAACATTAACCTAGTTCCTTTGCTAGATTGACTACTTTCGGTTTGTTATATACTAAGTATGGCAAAATAGAGATATGTTGCATGCACTTGGATATTGGAGATCGGAGATAGCTTTCAACTTTTATCATGCTAAGAAGTTTGTCAATTTTTTTTTTGTCATTACCTTGACATATTATAGAACAGAAACCACATAACATGTTCCATCTCGCTGCTTACTCTTTTCCCTTTTTTATTCATGGCTTTTGATTAAAAAAAAGAAAAAGAAAATTGGCATTTGGTGTGTATGGTACTAAAGGGTGGTCTGATCTCAAGGGCAAGATATTGCCACTTGACGTCAAGGGCACATTGGGAAGCCACGGAGGAGTGCTCCAAGCTGGGCTTAGCCAAGTCCATAGGAGTCAGCAATTTTGGCACCAAGAAACTCTCTGATCTCCTCTTGCACGCCACTATCCCTCTTGCTGTTAATCAGGCAATTAGAACAATATACTATATCTAATCTCTTCATTATTGATCACAAATAGATTTTTTTAGGAAAGACAAATGAAGTAATATTTTTCATTTATGGGTTAACCACAATTTATGTGGAAATGAATGTGGCATGGCAACAAGAGAAGCTCAGAGGATATTGCAGGGAGAAAGGCATACAGGTGAGCGCATGGTCTTCATTGGGAGCCAATGGAGCTACTTGGGGTACATTAGCTGTTGTGGAGAGTCTTGTGCTCAAGGAGCTTGCTATTGCCAAAGGCAAGACCGTGGCTCAGGTACTACACTCCCTCCTCTTCTTGTGTTTATTCCTCCTGTTTTGGTGTCATTCTTGAGGCGAAAGAGATCATTAATTGAGTTGATGGTATCGAAAGAAATTTTAGATTTTTGTCACATTCGGGAAAGCATAGTTTGGAAGCTCTTCCCTCGGAAATTGCATTCTTTATCTCCAATTTGCGTACCATACCTTATATACATGCATACATATGAAGGTTGCACTAAGATGGATATATGAGCAAGGGGCACGCGTGATAGTGAAGAGCTTCAACAAAGAGAGAATGAAATAGAACCTGCAAATCTTAGAATGGGGACTTAGCCAGGAGGATTCAGAGAAAATCAAGCTTTAGATTCCACAAAGAAGAGGATGTCCTGGTGACGTGTACATTACTGAGGATGGGCCTTACAAATCACTGGACGAGCTCTAGGATGGTGATGCCTGAATACCTACATTTTCACAGTTTATATGATGGAGTATAAACTCTATGATGATCTGTTGTCGATGATAATCAATCTATATGAATTGAACCTTGAGTTTATTGTTTGGGAAAAAAACTCTATGATAAAAGAAAATGCTTTCTAGATAATCATTGTCCAAGAAAATTAATAATTTTCCATTATTTGATAATATATGACCAATAATATTTTCGGTGTTTGGATCTCATTTGGAAAATAATTCCAATCTTATCAGTTCATTTTAAGAAAACAAACCTTTTTGAAATCATTTTTTTTATTTTTTATTCTTTTATTTTTTTTTTCTTTCTCTCTCTCACCCGCCTCTACATCTCTCCCACTACTCCTTCCTCACCACCACTGCCGCCGCCTTCTCCAACGACCTTGCCTCCCTCTGACCGATAATTTTTAGCGAACCAAACAAATGAAAAATATATCAAACCAATTCACATATTTTTTTTTTCCACACAGACAAACACATCCTTGATTCTTCTTGAACTTCTCTCTCTTTTTCTTCAGTTTATTGAGTTTGTGTAGCTTTGGGGTACATTTTTTTTAGTTTTCACTGTGGATATAAATATCAGTATCATGCATGTAGAATTTGGAGGTTGCTTTGAACCTTATACTACAACATTGTCAATTAACTTGCGGATTAATAATATACACACACATATACCCATTTATATTATTTTCTTAAAGTCATATGAGTTTGTTTTTCTTTTTCTTTTTTTTGGCATTTGGCATGTATGCTATTGTTTAGGAGGCTAGGTTTAGAATATGTGGATCTATATCTAGTTCACTGGCTAGTGAGGCCGAAGGAAGGAACCGAAGGGACAAACTTGAAAGGTAAATTGCTTCCATTCGACATCAAGGGCACATGAGAGGCCATGGAAGAGTGCTCCAAGCCGGGGTTGGCCAAGTCCATTGGAGTCAACAATTTTGGCACCAAGAAGCTCTCTCAACTCTTCTTGCATGCCACAATCCCTCCTGTTGTTAACCAGGTAAAAGGAAAGAAAAAATATATATATTCAATCGTTCTACTTTTTAGAGTCAAATCGTATCAAATCAAGATTTCTTTTCTTTGTGGGTTAATCATGATTAGGTGGAGATGAATGTGGCATGGCAACAAGAGAAGCTGAGGGAGTATTGTAGAGAGAAGGGTATACATGTGACTGCATGGTCTCCATTGGCAGCGAATGGAGCTCCTTGGGGTTCATTAGCCATCATGGAGAGTCCTCTGCTTAAGGAGATTTCTATTGTCAAGGGAAAGACTGGCTCAGGTATTATAATTTATTTTTTGGTCTTTGTGTTCCGTTGTCGGGATAAAAAGAGATTTTTCTAAGGTCTCGCGTCGTCCATAGAGGGGGTTTGCCACGTTGCTTAATAAGTCTCATCCAACCTCATATTAGCACGATAAATATTAAAGCTTGGCATAGGTAAACCATGGCCCAAATCAATAACATCATGCTGACAGCAAATCTAAGGCGGCATCCAACGAATACAAATACAACAAAAGTCAAATTTTTTTTCTTTTTGTCATTTTCAGATCTAAAGCCTAGGTTATAATGTTCCTTCTACTGTAATATAATGTGGAAACGATTGAATCTTACAATTAAATCAACATGAAATCGCTAGAATAATCAAACAAGAAACGATAAAGAATATCAAAGACTGATGTGATTCCGTTCGAGTGACGGTATCTACTTCATGGTGAGAGAAAACCACAAATAATCAACTAATCTAATTGGAAATTTTCAACGTTACAATCACTCACACGTTGAAGTATTTCCCAGCCCTGATTTACATCCAGATTCCCCATGTTTGCAAAGAAAACAAATTAATTGGACGTAGAACTTATAGCACAAATCCACCCGTTATCAGAGATCTTCGAATAGCTGATAAGAGAAGCGGTTCTTGGAGAACTCCGATTTGCGTCCTTGCAGAAGTCAACCGCACATACCCTCAGTGCGGTTAATAAATTTGAAACGTTGGTAAGTTATGTAAATAAAAGTTGGTAAGTTGGCACCAAAATTGCTAATTTTGCTAGGTATAAAACAAAGTCGGTAATTTCATAACTATTGGTCAATTCCAATAAGAGAATTGATGAAATAAGACTGACAAAATTTAATTTTTGGCGGAAGGAATAGCTCCACCACATCTATTGATGCATGCACGTACGTCAAATTAACAGAAAAACCAACAAAAGATGATAAGCGGCTTTGACTTTTATCCGCAAAACTCAGTGCACGAGAAAAGTAACTTCAACAGAGCGACCTAAAGATAACGACATCGGCGCAGTCAAGATTCAAATTATGCAATCGATGGGATGACTTTTATCCAAAAATCGCATGAAATTTAAGACCCCTTCTTGCATGAATATTGAAAGATCACTTGCAATTACGTGTCAAAGACAGACTTCCTCAAAGTCAATCCTAATATTTCTCCACCCCTTTTTTTGCCCAGGATCTCTATTTCTTCTCGTTGATCGACGCTGCCCACAAAGACACAACAGGACACGGAATTTCATTGATCGGGTTTGGTATTGGAGAATATATCTCTCAATGGCAAAATAATTCAAAATTTGCTCTCAATCATGTCAAGACTAGTCAAGCAATTCTTGCACTCTTGACTAGTGCAGCAAGAGTTTTCAAAGTTGACAAACTCATTTTATCTTTCTTTGTACAGACGATTTTACCTTTTTCATTCATAAAGATCGTAACTGGGAATATTATTGTATTACAGTTATTTTAGCTAATGTGTTTCTATAAACTATTAACTACCTTGTGCTGTAAAGCAACCGTATCTTGTTCAATTCTTCATTTGGAACGGCCAAGATGCCTCTACGACCGCACGATGTGCTGACTTCAGCTTTTCTGGGTGTCGTCGAGGTGGTTGTACTTTGTAGCTCTAGTTGTTTGTCCTCTCCATGCACGTCCTTGTCCGTCAACAGTGTGTCTCTACGTGTTTTCTGGATGAACTTGTGTGTGCAAGGTCTAGTTGAACCGGCAACTTCAGCAGCCATACAATTCAATTTGTTGTGTGCTTCTAGATGTCTTTTAGTCTTGTTCAATGTGCACAACGAAAACGAAAGCTAACCAAAAGAATTCTCAAATAGAGCGCACCTTCTAGGGGGCAAAAGAATTACTTACCAACTTTCCTTTCCTTTCTTGCTCTGTGATTTTCATTTCTATTATTGGTCGGCAAGTCTAACCCTATCCAAAAGCGACATTGATATTCCTTATAAAATATCTTCCAATCCGTCTCTTTCTATCCGCCTGTAATAAAGGGTGGACAAAAATTTTAGCCACCATTTAATTTTATTTTTTTTTTCTTTTGGACGGGGAAGCATATCTAGTAAGTAAAAGGAAAATCATGATCAGTGAATTACTTAATTAATCTCAAGGATCACATCATTCTTTTTTGTATGTCCAAATCATTCAATGCTCCTTACGTACATGTATACATAAAAAGGTTGCACTAAGATGGATATATGAGCAAGGGGTAATTGTGATAGTAAAGAGCTTCAACAAAGAGAGAATGAAAGAGAACTGGCAAAACTTAGAATGGGAACTTAGTCAAGAGGGTTCGGACAAGATCAAGTTTCAAATGTGATAGAGAAGAGGGTATCCTGGTGACATGTTCAGTTTCGAGGATGGGCCTTACAAATCATTGGATGAGCTCTGGAATGGAGATGCTTGAATATCTACATTTGTATAGCTTATACGATCGAGTGTAATTATGTGATGAATCTCTTGCCAATAATGATGATCAATCTATATGAATTAAACCTTGTGTTTCCATTGTCACAGTCTCTTCTTTCACATTATGTTTCTGAAGATATTGTAGTCAAATGTTTTTTCCCCGCGATGAGGTCATTGCATTGCTTGCATACATGAGAAAGGCACTTGTTAGCTCTACCATGTTTTTCCTCCACGCATGAATAAGTTCTTCAGTGAACCTGATAAACGAACGAAAACGAATTTGGACAGTCAAATTTTGATAGGATTTCGCGTGAGATTCATCACATGAGATCCACCAAGTTTTAAAGACCGACTTTTCTTAATACATATAAGAGATTTATCAAATAATTACACGCCTGCATGGTCAATTCATTATTCATTCTAAGGATAAAAAGCTTGTGTAGGCAATAGTCAAAATCATAAGATTAGGTTCAACGAACGGCATTTTCGGTAGCCACACACAACTCAATTCATGTTATTTTTTAGGAGAATATCTCAATTCGTGTTTGATTAAAGGTTATATAATCTTACCCAAAGTAGAAGAGGTCGTCCAATGAGAATGCATACATAGAAAGGGCCAAAAAAAAAAAAAAAAAAAAACTCTAGTCAATATGTATTTGTGGATTTGTATAAGTATGGTCCCCCCCCCCAGTAGTACCTTATACGTGCAAAATCAACAAGGAATGACACTTTTGGTTATACATTATGCAAAGATTCTGTCTTGCTAAAGTGAGATGAGGTCCGCGTTGTAGCATTCAAGACAACTATTCCTTGCTCCTATTCAATTACCTTCTTCTTTTTTTTTTGATATCCAGGATCCAGCCTAGCACAACCTTACGGGTGCTCACGGCCGCCGTAGGGCCCGACAGGCCCCAACATCGACCACCGACTATACCTGGAGGGGGGCTAGCCCAGGACCTCACCACTAGGGCTCCCCACTTAAGATGCTAGTAATCGGAGATTTGAACTCGTTCCCTCGGCGATAAGGTAGTAAGGCGCAAACCATTACAGCTACCCACCCGTGGGTTGCTCCTGGTCAATTACTTGTTATTGAGGCTTTCCAACTTTTTATGCTTGAGTTCATTTTCTTACGCTCGTTATAAATACAAGCATTTCTTCTCACAAAACCGTCAAAGAAACCTCCCAACCTCTCACACTTCTGTCTCTCTATCTCACGCACGCGAAACACAGAGCACTGATGTCCAACGTCATGGTCCCAGAAGTGGTGCTGAACTCGGGCATGAGGATGCCGCTGATCGGGATGGGTGGGGCCACGAGCAATCTGCCTCCGCCCGATGTGCTAACATCCATATTCCTCGATGCCATTGAAGTCGGGTACCGCCACTTCGACACGGCCGCATGCTACGGCTCAGAAGAGGCGCTCGGCCGGGCTGTTGCCAAGGCCCTGGACCGAGGGCTTGTCGAGAGCCGCAGCAACATCTTCATCACCACCAAGCTCTGGTGCACCGACGCTCATCCGGGTCTTGTTCTTCCCGCTCTCAAGAAGTCTCTCCAGTAAGTTTTCGATGATTTGCCTTCTGATCTCTTTCTGTTTATTTTTAGTGCTTGGCACTATATACAGTTCTAATAAGGGCTAAGTCAGCAATTAACTTTAAAGACCATATAAGAAGTTCTTCCATATGAAAATTTACACGATAAACATTAATTTTCACTTCTATACGTTATTACCAGTTGCATGCATTAGTTTTTTTCTAATCTTTCCTCTATATCATGCTCTTCTTTTTGGGTTTATTTATGTTGTATTCATGTTTTTTTTTCCTTTTTTTTTTTTGGACACTTGGTGTGTATTGATTTATATAGGAGGCTGGGGTTAGAGTACGTGGATCTATATCTAATTCACTGGCCAATAAGAGTGAAGGAAGGAACCGAGGGGTTCGATTTCAAAGGCAAAATGTTGCCATTTGACATGAAAGGGACATGGGAGGCCATGGAGGAGTGCGCCAAGCTGGGGTTGGCCAAGTCCATTGGAGTCAGCAACTTCGGCACCAAAAAGCTCTCTCAACTCCTCACGGATGCCACAATCCCTCCTGCTGTTAACCAGGTAAAAGGAAAAAGCGACCATTCTAGTTCGATCTTTGAGTCAAATGAGATATCAAAATCGAGATTTTCTTCAAGGTTTAATTATTTTTCTTTGTGGGTTAATCATGACTTAGGTGGAGATGAATGTGGGATGGCAACAAGAGAAGCTGAGGGCGTATTGCAGAGAGAAGGGAATACATGTAAGTGCGTGGTCCCCATTGAGCGCGAATGGAGCTTCTTGGGGTTCATCAGTAGTTGTGGAGAGTCCTGTGCTCAAGGAGATTGCTATCACTAAAGGAAAGACTGTGGCTCAGGTAATTTCGAATCTTTGTTCACCTGTGTTTGGTAAGACTCTACTCATAGAGAAGTAGACATCACTTCCATGGTTTCTCCGAGTAGGAGACATTTCTTAGCACGAATCTAAACCAAGTGCTAGCCCAGTCAAATCGAACCCTTGCGAGTTTTCGTAATTTCAAAAGAATTATTCTCGCAAAAAATTAATAGGATCAAATCATAAATGAATTGATTTCAACTGTTTATTTGCAAATTACCCCAAATTACAGGTAAACGCATTTAGGTACCTAATTTGATAGGTGGAGAAATAAAGAGATGTTTTGTCGTTTAAAAAGGAAGCTTTTAGTTTAGAAATTCCTTCATTGGTTATATAGGCAGCATTTGCTTATAACATGAGAAGGCAATGTGTAACATCTTCCTCCATGCAAGTCCCTGTCGATATATTTTTTCTAAGGATTAAAAGCTTGTGTGCGAGAATAGTCAAAACCATAAAGAGATAAGAGGTTTTGTGCACGGCTTCTTCAGCAACCACACAATGCAATTCGTCTTGTGATTCTAGATTAGTGTGGTCTTGCTCTTATGCATTTTTTTGGACCTATATATATGATTGTGATCGAAAAACAATTAAAGAATTAGTTTTTTTCCCCTTTTCAACTTTCAAATACTAAAAGGCTCTTCAACTTTAATTTTTTCTTTCTTTCTTTGTTAAATGTCATCGTAATTTTTTATTTTTTGGCGGCATGACAAAACCAAATTCGAATGTGTAAGACCCATAAGCATCTACCAACTCTCTCTCTCTCTCTCTCTCTCTCTCTCTCTCTCTCTCTCTCTCTCTCTCTCTCGGAACAACAACTTTAGTCGTCATATATTTTTTATGAGAAAGTGGACCTAAATATATAGATCCCAATCCATGAAAAGTACTTAAGCTAATCTCATAAATCACATGTATGTATATGTGTGTGTGTGTGTTTGTGTGTGTATGTAACTCTAGATATAAATATTATAGGTCGCACTGAGGTGGATACATGAGCAAGGGGTAAGCGTGATAGTGAAGAGCTTCAACAAAGAGAGAATGAAAGAGAACCTACTAATCTTGGATTGGGGACTTAGCCATGAGGACTTGGAAAAGATCAAGCTTCAGATCCCACAGAAAAGAGGATTTCCTGGCCATACGTTTGTTTTTGAAGATGGGCCTTACAAGTCATTGGATGAACTCTGGGATGGAGATTATTGAATTAAATCACACATATGATGAGTTACATATGATGATCACATATCACACTCTCTAGTGATTTCTTGTGGATTAATAATTGCAACTATTATTTTGTATTTCCACATTGCAAAGCTATATGAAATCGACGTTGTATTTTCACTATAGCAATCTCTTCTCTAAAGCTATGTTTTGGATAATAGTAATTAAGGAGGGACAAGGGACAAAAAGGAAGATTGGACATGGAGAATTAAAAGTACAAATGAAAATGTGCATATGAAGATAAGCCAAGGTGTCACTTAATAATTTAGATGTCTCCTACCATAAAAAGAAAATACTCGAGGTGGTTGCTACAGTCTTACGTGTTAAGTTACTTCTCACAGTTGAAGCTCATTTGTTCAGTAAATACTCAAGCAATTTAATAGGTTGAAAGAGAAATGGATTTGAAACACAAAGCAATGAATTTATTAAGTTGATTTCATGAACTTATTACGTGTTCCTTGTTTTGAAAATTGAAATAAATCCTCGAGAATTACTCAATCGGTCATAAACCTGCTATACGTAGTCATGAAATTTTCTATTTTGTTAATTTAGTATTAAACCTTTGCATGAAATTCTATTATAGTCATTCTAATCAATTTTCACTTTAAAATCACGGACGTGGTAGTTCAATCATCGCCAGCCATCCTATATGACATATTGCCATGTAAGAGATTTTTTATAAAAATTGGCCGGAATGACTATATTGGAATTTCGCATAAAGGATTAGGACTAAATTGGCAAAATTCAAAAATTGAGAAATGAATTGACATTCATACAATAATTTTAGAACCAATTAAGCAATTTCCCCAAATAAATCCCTATTATAGAATACATGCTAAGCGTCTGGAATGCTAATTACCGGTCTAGACATCCGCCGATCAAGTGGCCTTGGGTGGTGATACTTTGGTGAGGTCCCAACATCCTTGACGCAATAGATGTGGGTTTTAATAGGTATTGAGTCTGTGGGATTAGCATAGACTGTCAAGATAACACCATATAAAGCAACCAACGAGCTCTCCGAATTTAATTTTGCATCAAAACAGAAGTTTCTTTAGATCGCTGGTGACGCATTAATCGATTTGGTAATTGGCAGAAGATTAATTGCTCATTTCCAATTGGTCACGTTTCCAGCTAAAATCATGACCTGGATTTGCTTGTGATCTTAATCACGACGTTACTCTGGCCGCACGCGAGAATCGTAAGGAATTTTCGATGAAAACGGGGGCGGCATTTAAAAAGTCTGTCTTGGTGAGCACCCATGATATGTATCACAAGCTCAAGTCAACCTTTGCGTCCGCATTTCCAATATATCAAAAAGGACTTCGCATCTTCTTCTGCTTGATGTAAATATTAGTATTCCTTCGAACAACCTTTGCCTCCGCATTTCCACTAAGGGTCATCGAGTCCAGAATGGGTAGGGTCTAGATCTAAACTATGTACCCGACCCGGTTATAATCGATTCCCTTTTTTTGAACCTTGTACCTTACCCACGCTGTTTTTCCGGTCCGGTTCCAGGGTCAATCATGTTTCCACTAGAACCTATTTTGCAATATCTCAATATCCTATACGACTTCAAATTTTATATTAATATGCGAGAAAATAACGTAATCCTCATAATCTATATCGAAACATTAAGCACTTGTAATAAATAAATACATTAACTTTTTGACTAAACGAAAAATTAAGGATCCACAGAGCTAATTATAATAAATAAAATCATAAGGCAAAGAATTAGCAACAAACATGGGTCTAATATTAGTCTTATTCCTACAACTACTATATGAAGCTACTCATTTATGCAAGCATAACTCCTCCTGTAAAAGAGAAATTAGGTGAGCCAATCCACGTGGTACACAAGAATTTGGCGGCAACGAACACCGTCCGTCTGTCGGACAGTGTGAGAGGGAGCCGATGAGGAAGGGAAGCAAGTGAGGAAGAGGAACGACGAAGGAGGAGTGCCATGCGTGTTTGAGAGAGCCAAGAGGAAAAACGCCGTGTGATTATGGGAGTAAGAATAAAAATAAGGGAAAAAAATAGAGTTTTGGACCTATGCTTACAAAACCGGTTCCCAAACCGGTCCGGGAACCGGTTCCTGGGTGGGTAATCAATCGGACCCAGTTCCTGGACCGGTTTAAACTAGTTTCGAATTTTGGGAACCGGTTCCTAGTCTAGTTTTAACGGGAACTAGTTCCCAACCCTGTTTTCCGAGTGGGCCGGTCCGGTTGCACACCCCTAATTTCCACCATCTCTCTCTCTCACCCCAACACAGAACAGAGCACAATGTACGACGTCGTAGTCCCAGAAGTGGTGATGAGCTCCGACGAAAGAATGCCGCTGATCAGCATGGGCTGCGCAGCGACCTCCCTGCCACCACCGGATGTGTTGACTTGCATTTTCCTGGAGGCCATCGAAGTCGGGTACCGTCACTTCGACACTGCGAAGTTGTACCGCACCGAGGAGGCACTCGGCTGAGCCGTCGCCAAGGCCCTGGACAAGGGGCTCATCGAGAGCCACAGCCAAATCTTCATCACCACCAAGCTCTGGTGCATTGACGCCCATCCCGATCTCGTTCTTCCTGCCCTAAAGAACTCTCTCCAGTAAATACATCAATTCGCCTTCTCTCCTCCATTTTTAATACGATGACAATATAGTTCTGATCATTGAGAATTTTTTAAGACCGTATAAGAATTTCGTTATGGGAAAACATATATGATAAACATTAACCTAGTTCCTTTGCTAGATTGACTACTTTCGGTTTGTTATATACTAAGTATGGCAAAATAGAGATATGTTGCATGCACTTGGATATTGGAGATCGGAGATAACTTTCAACTTTTATCATGCTAAGAAGTTTGTCTATTTTTTTGTCATTACCTTGACATATTATAGAACAGAAACCACATAACATGTTCCATCTCGATGCTTACTCTTTTCCCGTTTTTATTCATGGCTTTTGATTAAAAAGAAAAAGAAAATTGGCATTTGGTGTGTATGGTACTAAAGGGTGGTCTGATCTCAAGGGCAAGATATTGCCATTTGACATCAAGGGCACATTGGGAAGCCATGGAGGAGTGCTCCAAGCTGGGCTTAGCCAAGTCCATAGGAGTCAGCAATTTTGACACCAAGAAACTCTCTGATCTCCTCTTGCACGCCACTATCCCTCTTGCTGTTAATCAGGCAATTAGAACAATATACTATATCTAATCTCTTCATTATTGATCACAAATAGATTTTTTTAGGAAAGACAAATGAAGTAATATTTTTCATTTTATGGGTTAACCACAATTTATGTGGAAATGAATGTGGCATGGCAACAAGAGAAGCTCAGGGGATATTGCAGGGAGAAAGGCATACAGGTGAGCGCATGGTCTTCATTGGGAGCTAATGGAGCTACTTGGGGTACATTAGCTGTTGTGGAGAGTCTTGTGCTCAAGGAGCTTGCTATTGCCAAAGGCAAGACCGTGGCTCAGGTACTACACTCCCTCCTCTTCTTGTGTTTATTCCTCCTGTTTTGGTGTCATTCTTGAGGCGAAAGAGATCATTAATTGAGTTGATGGTATCGAAAGAAGTTTTAGATTTTTGTCACATTCGGGAAAGCATAGTTTGGAAGCTCTTCCCTCGGAAATTGCATTCTTTATCTCCAATTTGCGTACCATACCTTATATACATGCATACATATGAAGGTTGCACTAAGATGGATATATGAGCAAGGGGCACGCACGATAGTGAAGAGCTTCAACAAAGAGAGAATGAAACAGAACCTGCAAATCTTAGAATGGGGACTTAGCCAGGAGGATTCAAAGAAAATCAAGCTTCAGATTCCACAAAGAAGAGGATGTCCTAGTGATGGGTACATTATTGAGGATGGGCCTTATAAATCACTGGATGAGCTCTAGGATGGTAATGCCTAAATACCTACGTTTTCATAGTTTATATGATCGAGTATAAACTCTATGATGTCGATGATAATCAATCTATATGAATTGAACCTTGAGTTTTAATTTTATACAATCTCTTCTTTCACAGTACTTTTATAAATATACCATGTTAACAATGGGCCTGACGAAGCATCCTATAGATAGAAAGAACATCATGTACGTTTTCATTTTTAGATTGAAAGCTTAGGGTGTTTTTGTTTGGGAAAAAAACTCTATGATAAAGGAAAATGCTTTCTAGAAAATCATTGTCCAAAAAAATTAATAGTTTTCCATTATTTGATAATATATGACCAATAACATTTTCGGTGTTTGGATCTCATTTGGAAAATTATTCCAATCTTATCAGTTTATTTTAAGAAAACAAACCTTTTTGAAATCATTTTTTTTTATTTTTTTTCTTTCTCTCTCTCACCCGCCTCTACATCTCTCCCACTACTCCTTCCTCACCACCACTGCCGCCGCCATCTCCAACGACCTTGCCTCCCTCTGACCGATAATTTTTAGCGAACCAAACAAATGAAAAATATATCAAACTAATTCACATAATTATTTTTTTTTCACACAAACAAACACATCCTTGATTCTTCTTGAACTTCTCTCTCTTTTTCTTCAGTTTATTGAGTTTGTGTAGCTTTGGGGTACATTTTTTTTAGTTTTCACTGTGGATATAAATATCAGTATCATGCATGTAGAATTTGGAGGTTGCTTTGAA
This sequence comes from Eucalyptus marginata, assembly GCA_014182565.1. Classification (NCBI taxonomy): domain Eukaryota; kingdom Viridiplantae; phylum Streptophyta; class Magnoliopsida; order Myrtales; family Myrtaceae; genus Eucalyptus; species Eucalyptus marginata. The sequence continues at coordinate 7,074,287 of CM024592.1, forward strand.
CCTTATACTACAACATTGTCAATTAACTTGCGGATAAATAATATACACACACATATATACCCATTTATATTATTTTCTTAAAGTCATATGAGTTTGTTTGTTTTTTTTTTTTTTTTTTTTTTTTTTTTTTTTTTTGGCACTTGGCATGTATGCTATTGTTTAGGAGGCTAGGTTTAGAATATGTGGATCTATATCTAGTTCACTGGCTAGTGAGGCCGAAGGAAGGAACCGAAGGGACAAACTTGAAAGGTAAATTGCTTCCATTCGACATCAAGGGCACATGAGAGGCCATGGAAGAGTGCTCCAAGCCGGGGTTGGCCAAGTCCATTGGAGTCAACAATTTTGGCACCAAGAAGCTCTCTCAACTCTTCTTGCATGCCACAATCCCTCCTGTTGTTAACCAGGTAAAAGGAAAGAAAAAATATATATATTCAATCGTTCTACTTTTTTAGAGTCAAATCGTATCAAATCAAGATTTCTTTTCTTTGTGGGTTAATCATGATTAGGTGGAGATGAATGTGGCATGGCAACAAGAGAAGCTGAGGGAGTATTGTAGAGAGAAGGGTATACATGTGACTGCATGGTCTCCATTGGCAGCGAATGGAGCTCCTTGGGGTTCATTAGCCATCATGGAGAGTCCTCTGCTTAAGGAGATTTCTATTGTCAAGGGAAAGACTGGCTCAGGTATTATAATTTATTTTTGGTCTTTGTGTTCCGTTGTCGGGATAAAAGAGATTTTTCTAAGGTCTCGCGTCGTCCATAGAGGGGGGTTTGCCACGTTGCTTAATAAGTCTCATCCAACCTCATATTAGCACGATAAATATTAAAGCTTGGCATAGGTAAACCATGGCCCAAATCAATAACATCATGCTGACAGCAAATCTAAGGCGGCATCCAACGAATACAAATAGAACAAAAGTCAAATTTTTTCTTTTTGTCATTTTCAGATCTAAAGCCTAGGTTATAATGTTCCTTCTACTGTAATATAATGCGGAAACGATTGAATCTTACAATTAAATCAACATGAAATCGCTAGAATAATCAAACAAGAAACGATAAAGAATATCAAAGACTTATGTGATTCGGTTCGAGTGACGGTATCTACTTCATGGTGAGAGAAAACCACAAATAATCAACTAACCTAATTGGAAATTTTCAAAGTTACAATCACTCACACGTTGAAGTGTTTCCCAGCCCTGATTTACATCCAGATTCCCTATGTTTGCAAAGAAAACAAATTAATTGGACGTAGAACTTATAGCACAAATCCACCCGTTATCAGAGATCTTCGAATAGCTGATAAGAGAAGCGGTTCTTGGAGAACTCCGATTTGCGTCCTTGCAGAAGTCAACCGCACATACCCTCAGTGCGGTTAATAAATTTGAAACGTTGGTAAGTTATGTAAATAAAAGTTGGTAAGTTGGCACCAAAATTGCTAATTTTGCTAGGTATAAAACAAAGTCGGTAATTTCATAACTATTGGTCAATTCCAATAAGAGAATTGATGAAATAAGACTGACAAAATTTAATTTTTGGCGGAAGGAATAGCTCCACCACATCTATTGATGCATGCACGTACGTCAAATTAACAGAAAAACCAACAAAAGATGAGAAGCGGCTTTGACTTTTATCCGCAAAACTCAGTGCACGAGAAAAGTAACTTCAACAGAGCGACCTAAAGATAACGACATCGGCGCAGTCAAGATTCAAATTATGCAATCGATGGGATGACTTTTATCCAAAAATCGCATGAAATTTAAGACCCCTTCTTGCATGAATATTGAAAGATCACTTGCAATTACGTGTCAAAGACAGACTTCCTCAAAGTCAATCCTAATATTTCTCCACCCCTTTTTTCGCCCAGGATCTCTATTTCTTCTCGTTTATCGGCGCTGCCCACAAAGACACAAGAGGACACGGAATTTCATTGATCGGGTTTGGTATTGGAGAATATATCTCTCAATGGCAAAATAATTCAAAATTTTGCTCTCAATCATGTCAAGACTAGTCAAGCAATTCTTGCACTCTTGACTAGTGCAGCAAGAGTTTTCAAAGTTGACAAACTCATTTTATCTTTCTTTGTACAGACGATTTTATCTTTTTCATTCATAAAGATCGTAACTGGGAATATTATTGTATTACAGTTATTTTAGCTAATGGGTTTCTATAAACTATTAACTACCTTGTGCTGTAAAGCAACCGTATCTTGTTCAATTCTTCATTTGGAACGGCCAAGATGCCTCTACGACCGCACGATGTGCTGACTTCAGCTTTTCTGGGTGTCGTCGAGGTGGTTGTACTTTGTAGCTCTAGTTGTTTGTCCTCTCCATGCATGTCCTTGTCCGTCAACAGTGTGTCTCTACGTGTTTTCTGGATGAACTTGTGTGTGCAAGGTCTAGTTGAACCGGCAACTTCAGCAGCCATACAATTCAATTTGTTGTGTGCTTCTAGATGTCTTTTAGTCTTGTTCAATGTGCACAACGAAAACGAAAGCTAACCAAAAGAATTCTCAAATAGAGCGCACCTTCTAGGGGGCAAAAGAATTACTTACCAACTTTCCTTTCCTTTCTTGCTCTGTGATTTTCATTTCTATTATTGGTCGGCAAGTCTAACCCTATCCAAAAGCGACATTGATATTCCTTATAAAATATCTTCCAATCCGTCTCTTTCTATCCGCCTGTAATAAAGGGTGGACAAAAATTTTAGCCACCATTTAATTTTATTTTTTTTTCTTTTGGACGGGGAAGCATATCTAGTAAGTAAAAGGAAAATCATGATCAGTGAATTACTTAATTAATCTCAAGGATCACATCATTCTTTTTTGTATGTCCAAATCATTCAATGCTCCTTACGTACATGTATACATAAAAGGTTGCACTAAGATGGATATATGAGCAAGGGGTAATTGTGATAGTAAAGAGCTTCAACAAAGAGAGAATGAAAGAGAACTGGCAAAACTTAGAATGGGAACTTAGTCAAGAGGGTTCGGACAAGATCAAGTTTCAAATGTGATAGAGAAGAGGGTATCCTGGTGACATGTTCGGTTTCGAGGATGGGCCTTACAAATCATTGGATGAGCTCTGGAATGGAGATGCTTGAATATCTACATTTGTATAGCTTATATGATCGAGTGTAATTATGTGATGAATCTCTTGCCAATAATGATGATCAATCTATATGAATTTAACCTTGTGTTTCCATTGTCACAGTCTTTTCTTTCACATTATGTTTCTGAAGATATTGTAGTCAAATGTTTTTTCCCCGCGATGAGGTCATTGCATTGCTTGCATACATGAGAAAGGCACTTGTTAGCTCTACCATGTTTTTCCTCCACGCATGAATAAGTTCTTCAGTGAACCTGATAAACGAACGGAAACGAATTTGGACAGTCAAATTTTGATAGGATTTCGCGTGAGATTCATCACATGAGATCCACCAAGTTTTAAAGACCAACTTTTCTTAATACATATAAGAGATTTATCAAATAATTACACGCCTGCATGGTCAATTCATTATTCATTCTAAGGATAAAAAGCTTGTGTAGGCAATAGTCAAAATCATAAGATTAGGTTCAACGAACGGCATTTTCGGTAGCCACACACAACTCAATTCATGTTATTTTTTAGGAGAATATCTCAATTCGTGTTTGATTAAAGGTTATATAATCTTACCCAAAGTAGAAGAGGTCGTCCAATGAGAATGCATACATAGAAAGGGCCAAAAAAAAAAAACTCTAGTCAAGATTTATTTCCAATACATATATGTATTTGTGGATTTGTATAAGTATGGTCCCCCCCCATTAGTACCTTATACATGCAAAATCAACAAGGAATGACACTTTTGGTTATACATTATGCAAAGATTCTGTCTTGCATAAGTGAGATGAGGTCCGCGTTGTAGCATTCAAGACAACTATTCCTTGCTCCTATTCAATTACCTTCTTTTTTTTTTTATATCCAAGATCCAGCCTAGCACAACCTTACTGGTGCTCACGGCCGCCGCAGGGCCCGGCAGGCCCCAACATCGACCACCGACTATAACTGGAGGGGAGCTAGCCCACCCCACCACCAAGGCTCCCCACTTAAAATGCTAGTAATCGGAGATTCGAACTCGTTCCCTTGGCGATCAGGTAGTAAGGTGCAAACCATTACAGCTACCCACCCGTGGGTTGCTCCTGGTCAATTACTTGTTATTGAGGCTTTCCAACTTTTTATGCTTGAGTTCATTTTCTTACGCTCGTTATAAATACAAGCATTTCTTCTCATAAAACCGTCAAAGAAACCTCCCAACCTCTCACACTTCTGTCTCTCTATCTCACGCACGCGAAACACAGAGCACTGATGTCCAACGTCATGGTCCCAGAAGTGGTGCTGAACTCGGGCATGAGGATGCCGCTGATCGGGATGGGTGGGGCCACGAGCAATCTGCCTCCGCCCGATGTGCTAACATCCATATTCCTCGATGCCATTGAAGTCGGGTACCGCCACTTCGACACGGCCGCATGCTACGGCTCAGAAGAGGCGCTCGGCCGGGCTGTTGCCAAGGCCCTGGACCGAGGGCTTGTCAGAGCCGCAGCAACATCTTCATCACCACCAAGCTCTGGTGCACCGACGCTCATCCGGGTCTTGTTCTTCCCGCTCTCAAGAAGTCTCTCCAGTAAGTTTTCGATGATTTGCCTTCTGATCTCTTTCTGTTTATTTTTAGTGCTTGGCACTATATACAGTTCTAATAGGGCTAAGTCAGCAATTAACTTTAAAGACCATATAAGAAGTTCTTCCATATGAAAATTTACACGATAAACATTAATTTTCACTTCTATACGTTATTACCAGTTGCATGCATTAGTTTTTTTCTAATCTTTCCTCTATATCATGCTCTTCTTTTTGGGTTTATTTATGTTGTATTCATGTTTTTTTTTTCCTTTTTTTTTTTCGACACTTGGTGTGTATTGATTTATATAGGAGGCTAGGGTTAGAGTACGTGGATCTGTATCTAATTCACTGGCCAGTAAGAGTGAAGGAAGGAACCGAGGGGTTCGATTTGAAAGGCAAAATGTTACCATTTGACATGAAAGGGACATGGGAGGCCATGGAGGAGTGCGCCAAGCTGGGGTTGGCCAAGTCCATTGGAGTCAGCAACTTCGGCACCAAAAAGCTCTCTCAACTCCTCACGCATGCCACGATCCCTCCTGCTGTTAACCAGGTAAAAGGAAAAATCGACCATTCTAGTTCGATCTTTGAGTCAAATGAGATATCAAAATCGAGTTTTCATCGAGGTTTAATTCTTTTTCTTTGTGGGTTAATCATGACTTAGGTGGAGATGAATGTGGGATGGCAACAAGAGAAGCTGAGGGCGTATTGCAGAGAGAAGGGAATACATGTAAGTGCGTGGTCCCCATTGAGCGCGAATGGAGCTTCTTGGGGTTCCTCAGTAGTTGTGGAGAGTCCGGTGCTCAAGGAGATTGCTATCGCTAAAGGAAAGACCGTGGCTCAGGTAATTTCGAATCTTTGTTCACCTGTGTTTGGGAAGACTCTACTCATAGAGAAGTAGACATGGCTTCCATGGTTGCTCCGAGTAGGAGACATTTCTTAGCACGAATCTAAACCAAGTGCTAGCCCAGTCAAATCGAACCCTTGCGAGTTTTCGTAATTTCAAAAGAATTATTCTCGCAAAAAATTAATAGGATCAAATCATAAATGAATTGATTTCAACTGTTTATTTGCAAATTATCCCAAATTACAGGTAAACGCATTTAGGTACGTAACGTGACAGGTGGAGAAATAAAGAGATGTTTTGTCGTTTAAAAAGCAAGCTTCTAGTTTAGGAATTCCCTCATTGGTTGTATAGGCAGCACTTGCTTATTACATGAGAAGGCAATGTGTAACATCTTCCTCCATACAAGTCCCTGTCGATATAGCTTCTCTAAGGATTAGAAGCTTGTGTGCGTGAATAGTCAAACCATAAAGAGATAAGAGGTTTTGTGCACGGCTTCTTCAGCAACCACACAATGCAATTCGTCTTGTGATTCTAGATTAGTGTGGTCTTGCTCTTATGCATTTTTTGGACCTATATATATGATTGTGATCGAAAAACAATTATAGAATTAGTTTTTTTCCCCTTTTCAACTTTCAAATACTAAAAGGCTCTTCAACTTTAATTTTTCTTTCTTTCTTTGTTAAATGTCATCGTAATTATTTATTTTTGGCGGCATGACAAAACCAAATTCGAATGTGTAAGACCCATAAGCATGTACCAACTCTCTCTCTCTCTCTCGGAACAACAACTTTAGTCGTCATATAGTTTTTTATGAGAAAGTGGACCTAAATATATAGATCCCAATCCATGAAAAGTACTTAAGCTAATCTCATAAATCACGTGTGTGTGTGTGTGTGTATATGTGTGTGTGTGTGTGTGTTTGTGTGTGTATGTAACTCTAGATATAAATATTATAGGTCGCACTGAGGTGGATATATGAGCAAGGGGTAAGCGTGATAGTGAAGAGCTTCAACAAAGAGAGAATGAAAGAGAACCTACTAATCTTGGATTGGGGACTTAGCCATGAGGACTTGGAAAAGATCAAGCTTCAGATCCCACAAAAAGAGGATTTCCTGGCCATATGTTTGTTTTTGAAGATGGGCCTTACAAGTCATTGGATGAACTCTGGGATGGAGATTATTGAATTAAATCACACATATGATGAGTTGCATATGATGATCACATATCACACTCTCTAGTGATTTCTCGTGGATTATGAATTAATAATTGCAACTATTATTTTGTATTTCCACGTTGCAAATCTATATGAAATCGACGTTGTGTTTTCACTATAGCAATCTCTTCTCTAAAGCTATGTTTTGGATAATAGTAATTTAGGAGGGACAAGGGACAAAAAGGAAGATTGGACAAGGAGAATTAAAAGTACAAATGAAAATGTGCATATGAAGATAAGCCAAGGTGTCACTTAATAATTTAGATGTCTCCTACCGTAAAAATAAAATACTCGAGGTGGTTGTTGCAGTCTTACGTGTTAAGTTACTTCTTACAGTTGAAGCTCATTTGTTCAGTAAATACTCAGGCAATTTAATAGGTTGAAAGAGAAATGGATTTGAAACACAAAGCAATGAATTTATTAAGTTGATTTCATGAACTTATTACGTGTTCGTTGTTTTGAAAATTGAAATAAATCCTCGAGAATTACTCAATCGGTCATAAACCTGCTATATGTAGTCATGAAATTTTCGATTTTGTTAATTTAGTATTAAACCTTTGCATGAAATTCTATTATAGTCATTCTAATCAATTTTCACTTGGAAATCACGGACGTGGTAGTTCAATCATCGCCAGCCATCCTATATGACATATTGCCATGTAAGAGATTTTTATGAAAATTGGCTGGAATGATTATATTGGAATTTCGCGTAAAGGATTAGGACTAAATTGGCAAAATTCAAAAATTGAGAAATGAATTGACATTCATACAATAATTTTAGAACCAATTGAGCAATTTCCCCGAATAAATTCCTATTATAGAATACATGGTAAGCGTTTGGAATGCTAATTACCGGTCTAGACATCCGCCAATCAAGGCAGCGCATGGTAACATTTCTGTTTCTTTGAATTTCTGTTATTTTGTTCCTCAGAACAAAAAAAGAACAGAAACCCGTTTGATAACGCTAAGTTGTTTTTCTGTTCCCCGGAATAAAAACTTAGCCCGGGAATGGTTTTGGAATAGAAATGAGAAACAAAAAAAAGTTGTTACATTTCTAACAACTTCTAGAAATAAGCTAATTTTTTTTTTCTTTTATTCCTCTCTCTTGTTGCAGCCACCTCTAACCACCGGTCGCCGCCGCCGCCGCCGAGGGGCGGTCGGCAATCCGTGAGCAAAAATAAAAAATGAATAAATACAAAAAAGAATCGTTGTGTTATCAAACGCATTTCTATTCTTTTTCTATTCCAAGAGTAAAAATTTTGTGTAGTTACCAAACGGGTTCTTTTACTCAGAAATTATTCCCCAGAATAGAAATAGAAAAGAATTATTTCTGAAAAGAAAAAAAAAAAAAACTCTTCCCCAGACAAGAAGCATTGTCATGCACAGCCCAAGTGGCCTTGGGCGGTGATACTTTGGTGAGGCCCCAACATCCGCCAATGGTCTTGAATCTTGACGCAATAGATGTGGGTTTTAATAGGTATTGAGTCTGTGGGATTAACATAGACTGGCAAGATAACACCATATAAAGCAACCAACGAGCTCTCCGAATTTAATTTTGCATCAAAACAGAAGTTTCTTTAGATCGCTGGTGACGCATTAATCGATTTGGTAATTGGCGGAAGATTAATTGCCCATTTCCAATTGGTCACGTTTCCAGCTAAAATCATGACCTGGATTTGCTTGTGATCTTAATCACGACGTTACTCTGGCCGCACGCAAGAATCGTAAGGAATTTTCGATGAAAACGGGGGCGGCATTTAAAAAGTCTGTCTTGGGGAGCACCCATGATATGTATCGCAAGCTCAAGTCAACCTTTGCGTCCGCATTTCCAATATATCAAAAGGACTTCGCATCTTCTTCTGCTTGATATAAATATTAGTATTCCTTTGAACAACCTTTGCCTCCGCATTTCCACTAGGGGAGTGATGGGTAGGGTCTAGATTTAAACCATGTACCCGACACTTATAATCGATTCCCTTTTTGGACCCCGTAATCCCTATTTGTATTGGATCCTACCGACTCACGCTGTTTTTCCGGTCCGGTTCCAGAGTCAATCCTATTTCCACTGGAACCTATTTTGCAATCTCTCGATATTCTATACGACTTCGAATTTTATATTAATATGCGAGAAAATAACATAATCCTCATAATTTATATCAAAACATTAAGCACTTGTAATAAATAAATACATTAACTTTTTGACTAAATGAAAAATTAAGGATCCACAGAGCTAATTATAATAAATAAAATCATAAGGCAAAGAATTAGCAACAAACATAGGTCTAATATTAGTCTTATTTTTACAACTACTACATGAAGTTACTCATTTATGCAAACATAACTCCTCCTACAAAAGAGAAATTAAGTGAGCCAATCCACGAGGTACACAAGAATTTGGCGGCGATGAACACCATCCGTCCGTCGGACAGTGCGAGAGGGAGCCAATGAGGAAGGGAAGCAAGTGAGGAAGAGGAACAACAAAGGAGGAGTGCCATGCGTGTTTGAGAGAGCCAAGAGGAAAAACGCCGTGTGATTGTGGGAGTAAAAATAGAAATAAGGGGAAAAAATAGGGTTTTGGACCTATACTTACAAAACCGGTTCCCAAACCGATTCCAAAACCGGTTTGAAAACCGGTTCCTAGGTGGGTAATCAATCGGACCTAGTTCTCGGACAGGTTTAAACTAGTTATGAATTTTGGGAACCGGTTCCCGGACTAGTTTCAACGGGAACCCGGTTCCCAACCCTATTTTCCACCACATATATATCCGGTTGCACACCCTCTCTCTTCCACCATCTCTCTCTCTCTCACCCCAACATAAAACAGAGCACAATGCACGACGTTGTAGTCCCAGAAGTGGTGCTGAGCTTCGACGAAAGAATGCCACCGATCAGCATGGGCTGCGCAGCGACCTCCCTGCCACCGCCGGATGTGTTGACTTCCATTTTCCTGGAGGCCATCAAAGTCGGGTACCGCCACTTCGACATTGTGAAGTTGTACCGCACCGAGGAGGCACTTGGCTGAGCCGTCACCAAGGCCCTGGACAAGGGGCTCATTGAGAGCCACAGCCAAATCTTCATCACCACCAAGCTTTGGTGCACTGACACCCATCCCAATCTCGTTCTTCCTGCCCTAAAGAACTCTCTCCAGTAAATACATCAATTCGCCTTCTCTCCTCCATTTTTTATACGATGACAATATAGTTCTGATCATTGAGAATTTTTTAAGACCGTATAAGAATTTCATTATGGGAAAACATATATGATAAACATTAACCTAGTTCCTTTGCTAGATTGACTACTTTCGGTTTGTTATATACTAAGTATGGCAAAATACAGATATGTTGCATGCACTTGGATATTGGAGATCGGAGATAGCTTTCAACTTTTATCATGCTAAGAAGTTTGTCAATTTTTTTTGTCATTACCTTGACATATTATAGAACAGAAACCACATAACATGTTCCATCTCGCTGCTTACTCTTTTCCCTTTTTTATTCATGGCTTTTGATTAAAAAGAAAAAGAAAATTGGCATTTGGTGTGTATGGTACTAAAGGGTGGTCTGATCTCAAGGGCAAGATATTGCCATTTGACATCAAGGGCACATTGGGAAGCCATGGAGGATTGCTCCAAGCTGGGCTTAGCCAAGTCCATAGGAGTCGGCAATTTTGGCACCAAGAAACTCTCTGATCTCCTCTTGCACGCCACTATCCCTCTTGCTGTTAATCAGGCAATTAGAACAATATACTATATCTAATCTCTTCATTATTGATCACAAATAGATTTTTTTTGGAAAGACAGATGAAGCAATATTTTTCATTTTATGGGTTAACCACAATTTATGTGGAAATGAATGTGGCATGGCAACAAGAGAAGCTCAGAGAATAATGCAGGGAGAAAGGCATACAGGTGAGCGCATGGTCTTCATTGGGAGCTAATGGAGCTACTTGGGGTACATTAGCTGTTGTGGAGAGTCTTGTGCTCAAGGAGCTTGCTATTGCCAAAGGCAAGACCGTGGCTCAGGTACTACACTCCCTCCTCTTCTTGTGTTTATTCCTCCTGTTTTGGTGTCATTCTTGAGGCGAAAGAGATCATTAACTGAGTTAATGGTATCGAAAGAAATTTTAGATTTTTGTCACATTCGGGAAAGCATAGTTTGGAAGCTCTTCCCTCGGAAATTGCATTCTTTATCTCCAATTTGCGTACCATACCTTATATACATGCATACATATGAAGGTTGCACTAAGATGGATATATGAGCAAGGGGCACGCCCGATAGTGAAGAGCTTCAACAAAGAGAGAATGAAACAGAACCTGCAAATCTTAGAATGGGGACTTAGCCAGGAGGATTCAGAGAAAATCAAGCTTTAGATTCCACAAAGAAGAGGATGTCCTGGTGACGTGTACATTACTGAGGATGGGCCTTACAAATCACTGGATGAGCTCTAGGATGGTGATGCCTGAATACCTACATTTTCACAGTTTATATGATGGAGTATAAACTCTATGATGATCGATGATAATCAATCTATATGAATTGAACCTTGAGTTTTAATTTTATACAATCTCTTCTTTCACAGTACTTTTATAAGTATACCATGTTAACAATGGGCCTGACGAAGCATCTTATAGATAGAAAGAACATCATGTACGTTTTCATTTTTAGATTGAAAGCTTAGGGTGTTTTTGTTTGGGAAAAAAACTCTATGATAAAGGAAAATGCTTTCTAGAAAATCATTGTCCAAGAAAATTAATAATTTTCCATTATTTGATAATATATGACCAATAACATTTTCGGTGTTTGGATCTCATTTGGAAAATTATTCCAATCTTATCAGTTTATTTTAAGAAAACAAACCTTTTTTAAATCATTTTTTTATTCTTTTCTTTTTTCCTTTCTCTCTCTCACCCGCCTCTACATCTCTCCCACTGGTCCTTCCTCACCACCACTGCCGCCGCCATCTCCAACGACCTTGCCCTCCTCTACGCCAATCTCATCCACCAAAGCTCGGCCAATCTCGAAGCTCGGCCAATCTCAAGCTTGAAGCACAGGCATAGGCCAGCAAGGCTTGTCAAATCCCAGCATGCCTCAACCTCCCACTAGTGAGCTATTTTCGACTAGTTATTTTCTACAAACCAAACAGGTAAAAATCCAGAGATCTACCCTCAGTTTGGAATTTTCCGTTGGCAGAGTAACTATGGAGCCCACCTCCACGGCAACCATTTGCCCCCGTTGCCCCTTCTCTACAGCTTCGCATCGGCGGGTTGCGACCTCGCCCGAGGACTAACCGAGGGAGAAATTAAAAGGAAAAGGAAGGAAAAAGAAAAGAAAAAAAAAATTAAAATTAAAAATTGGAGGAAAACATAGCCCTCCGAACCTGATAGAAAATACAAACCGCAGCTTCAAAAATTTTGCACTTATGACTGTAGTTTTTTAAGCATGTGCCAATTCGACCCCACTGTTTTTTTCTTTTCTTTTCTTTTTGAGCCCTCTAAAATTCTTTGAACAACCCTAATTTGACTCTAATGGACCCTGCGAACTCCAACTTGCACCAGATAAAATCGTCCAAATTACGAATGAGATGCCTAAACAAGGATAGAAGGATAAAACTTTCGGGTTTTGAAAGTTCATTTATTTCATACAAAATAAAATTTATAGAAAATATTTTCATAAAAACAATTACTTATATCGCTTGAAATAATTAGTTAATGAAAAATAATTTTCATTATCGATGATAATTTAAATCTAAATATTTTTGTGAACAATAAAAAAAAAATTACATTCATTCATTTTTATAAGCGATATAAACGATCATTTTTAAGAAAATATTTTTCGAATCATAAACTTTCCACATAACAATAGGAGCCTTGGTCCTGAAAATCTCATTTTTGTGTGATTATGGTCTATAGCTGTCGTTGTTGCCTTGGATTGCCGATGTGGACAATAAATATGATTTTGTTCTATAAAGCACAAAAAACCTGCATTTTTGTGTGATTGTATTTTCCTCACACTTCTCAGTACTTAAATTAGGTCACTGTACTAGCTTGTGGCCAAAATTTGAAGGATACATACTTGAGTATGGAACATATCTTAGAAAATAATCAAGGGATTTATTTTGTTAACTACACGATCCTCCAGAGGGAGCTAATGGATTGCTAGGCAGGCTCAAATTATACTCTTGCAAGGTGACGCCCATGCTTCGCACCAACTCTCTCAAGTCCTACTAATTCTAACTTGATTTATCTCGTTCATTCATGATTATTTTAGAGTTGTCGCTAACCAATTTACTAAGCCGACTAGATTATGGGAATAACCAATTTACTAAGCCAACTAGATTATGGTAAAGCACCTAAGATCGCTTTACCTCTACAAATCAAAGAATATTTATAAATTTGGTTACGCTAAATTAAGCTAACGTATATTAATTTGTACCTTTCTCTTCTAAGGACAACTTTTCATACAATCTTGAGTACTTTTTTTCCTAACACGCATCTACATGTTCGAGCAATTACGGTATTAAATCAAACATTTAAATGTTACCAAATATAAACACTGTATGTAAAGCAATGAATAAATTAAATAGTAAAAAAGTAGAAGATAATGACCCAACCTGTCTCGAGGAACAATTAAACGAGTCCTTGTTATAATCCCTTGGGATTGAAGCACCCCAAAAGGGAATAAGTATATATATTAAACGAAAAAAAAATCCAATCATGATCATGAAAATCCCTAAACCTCGATGCAAGACTTAATCAAAAGGCAGTCAAACATTATTTTTATCTTTTAATGTTTTAATCATGAAGTGCCAACTAATTAGACGTGCGAAAAATATAATTTTCAGTTTTACGATATGCACTTATATTTAGAATTTTTTGTGGTGTTTTCTTTCGGAACAAATTTGATCAATATGCAAACATTAGAATTACACTAAATGCATTTCGACGTGAGAAATTTATGCTACATGTGCATGTATGAAGCAATTCCACCCATGAGAATCCGACATAGATGAACATGCTGTGAAAATACATTAACTAGCAAACTAAACACAATCAGAAAGCACGAGACCATGATACATGCCGATACTCATTCAATGTTCAAGATCAACGTGCGGACCTTGAACAAGTATACATGTATCCCATCACCTAATGACATGATTACACGTGATTAAGCTAGAAATTCTGTTGACATCAAAAATTGATCATGTCGTTATGTGCTAGTCACGAGAGAAAATATGACAAAGGCGGAATAAGTACATATATTAAACAAAAAGAAAATATAATCATGATCATGATCATGAAAATCCCCAAAGATGCAAGACTTAATCTAAATGCAGTCAAACATTATTTTTATCTTTTAATGTTTTAATCATGAAATGCCAACTAAATTAAACGTGCCAAAAATAGAATTTTCAGTTTTACGATGTGCACTTATATTTAGAATTTTTTTTAGTGTTTTCTTTTGGAACAAATTTGATCTATATGCAAACATTAGAATTACACTAAATACATTTCTACGTGAGAAATTTAAGCTACATGTAGGAAGCAATTCCACCCATAAGCATCCGATAGATGAACATGCTGTGAAAATACATTAATTAGCAAACTAAACACGACCAGAAAGCACGAGACCATTATGTATCCCGATACTCATTCAATCTTCAAGATCGACGTGTGGACCTTGAACAAGTATACGTGTATCCCATTACCTAATGACATGATTAAGTGTGATTAAGCTAGAAATTTTGTTGATACCCAAAATTAACCCTGTTGTCATGTGCTAGTCACAAGAGAAAATATGATAAAAGCAGACCACGATCACATGCGTATCATGCTGGTAGTATTTGATACATACTTGACTATCGATGAGCACAAGGATTACTATCCAATGATCGATGGCAAGCAAAAAAAAAATTGTCACATGCCCAGTTGTTGAAATTGCGATGACGGATAGTTGGTGACCACTTGAGTGGACTCTAGTGGCAAAATTTTCAATAAAAACCCTTTGAGTATTCCGATTGCTATTTGAAGACCCATCCATGGAACGGTCATTGATGGATGCATAACCATCGGACGATGGTCAAGATAGTTGAATGAAAAGTGGGTAAAGTCATTTGCGAGGAAAAAGGAACGTGGACAAAACTAGGAGCAGTTAGTAGAGGATACACAATGGCCAAATGGTTACTGAGTTTCATTATAAATACCACCAGTCATCTAGCAAAGAAGCCCCGACAAATCAATCAAAATGTTATCTTTTTATCTTTACTTTTCCTGCACTGTTCTTGAATTTTCCTAGCTGTAGCTTTCGAATTCCGATCATCAATTAGATTTTGACGTATTATCCTAGTACACCGTCATTGATTAAATTTTAGTGTTGTATCTCACTATCCTGGTGCAGTGTTGTCAATTAAATTTTAGCATTGTATTTCACTATTCTCGATTTGTGCTGTTGATTGAATTTCGACATAGTTTGAGTCCGGTCTTGTAACTTCCGGGGTTTGTTGTTGATTAAATTCCAACTTAACCCAAGGTTGTACATTGTTGTTTGGATCAAAGAAGTTAAATTTGATATTGTATGAGATATCCTCTATTTAGAATTGGCACAAAATCCTTGTCACCTTTAGTAAAAATCAAAGAACGACTTTCGGTTAAAGATATTGCCTTGTGGGAAAATTCCGGCGAAAAAAATTCATCAAGAATCATGCGTTCAAGAACCGAAGTTGAAATTTGACAGCAGATACCTGTTGGGATCCCGGCAACGGGGCTCCCTATTTTCAATGGCTCAAATTCATTTGGTACACGTGCTGGCGAATGTCATTTGGCACGCTCTGAGCCCATCAATGGCTCCGAGGCTTCTACTCAGCGTCAACCACAAATGCAACAGCCAAAACATCACAGAAAACCCAAGTGATATCGCTGTCCGAATGCCTCGATCAATACTCTCGCCGAACCGTCGTATGGCAACCCAACCCGAAGCTCAAAGTTCAGAAAGCACTCCTTGCTTTGTAGTTGGGTCGTCTTCGGTCGGCAGTTCGGGTAATCCACCGCGATCCGTTCTCCCCACGCAGCCAACGTTGACACGGTATATTTGGATACGCTGAAGTTCAACACTTTAGCGCGGCAGTCACGAACTCGGGATCTTTTCTCTCTCTCTCTCTCACATGTACATAGAACATAAAGCACCAATGTGCGAAGTCGTGGTCCCAGAAGGGGTGCTGAGCTCGGGCAAGAGGATGCCGCTGATTGGGCTCGGAATGTGCCGCGGCCTGACATGGCAATGCCACTTCGACACAGCGGCATCCTACTGTACCGAAGAAGCGCTAGGCCGGGTCATGGCCGAGGCCCTGGACCGAGGGCTTGTCGAGAGCTGCAGCGACATCTTCATCACCACGAAGCTCTGGTGCACTGGCGCTCCTCCGGATCTTGTTCTTCCCGCTCTCAAGAAGTCTCTCCAGTAAATAGTTGCTAATTTCCCTTCTGATGTCCACCTATTTATTTTGCTCCTTGACACTATATAAAGTTCTAATAACTGCTAAGTCGGCAATTAGTTATAACAATTTCTTCCACAGGAAAATAGACTCGATAAACATTATTTTTCACATTAGAATTTATAATTATCAATTGTGTGCATTAGTTTTTTTTTTCCCCAATCTTTCCTCTAGTAATATTTTTCCACTTTTTTATGGGTTCAGTCATGTTGTATTTGAAGAAAATAAGAGGATTCAAGAAAATAACGATTCAAAGATAAATTTCTCGGGAGAAGAATGTTCTTCACTGAAAGCCATAATACACTCTATTATTCTATGATACATAATGCTATTTATATTAAGAAGACAACTAGATTTCCTATTCTATATTCCGAATATCTACTCTAACATATTGACTGGATCAATTTATCTGCAATTGGAATAATCGGAATCAAATCATATCTATCACTCTAATCTAATCTTCCGATAGCAGAATTAAATCATACTCTAATTTAATCTTCCGATGGCAGAATCAAATCATACTCTAATTTAATCTTCCGATAGCAGAATCAAATCATACTCTAATTTAATCTTCCGATGGCAGAATCAAATCATAATCAAATTATACTCTAATCTAATCTTCCGATGGTTTACCAATAATATTATCAATCTTATCAGCCTCCCTCAAACTGGGATTAGGTGGAAAACCTAATCCCAGTTTGTATCGTAGCCTGCAATGATCAAAGCGTGGTAAAGTTTTTGTAAATATGTTAGCAAGTTGATGAGTAGAAGAAACATAGCGAACTTCAAGTAACTTGAGAGCAACTCTCTCTCGAACGAAATGAAAATCAATCTCCACGTGCTTTGTTCTTGCACGAAGGATTGGATTTGCTGTCAATTATGACCTAAATTTGCTTGTGATCTTAATCACGATTTAGTTTGACCGCACGCAAGAAGCGTAAGAATTTTCGAAGAAAACGACGGCGGCATTTAAAAGTCTGTCTTGTTGAGCACGGATGATATGTATCACAAGTCCAAGTCAACTTTAATATATTAAGGAAACTTGGCATTTTCTTCTGCTTGATATAAATATTAGCATATTCCTTCGAACAACCTTTGCCTCCACATTTTCTAATCGCTATTTTTCCACCATCTCTCTCTCTCTCTCTCTCTCTCTCTCTCTCTCTCTCTCTCTCTCTCTCTCTCACACACACACACAACATAGAACAGAAGAACAATGCACGGTGTCGTAGTCCCAGAAGTGGTGCTGAGCTCCGGCGAGAGAATGCCACTGATCGGCATGGGCTGTGCAGCGAGCCCTCGGCCGCCGCCAGAGGTGTTGACTTCCATATTACTGGAGGCCATCGAAGTTGGGCACCGCCACTTTGACACTGCGGCGTTGTACGGCACTGAGGAGGCGCTCGGCCGAGCCGTGGCCGAGGCCCTCGACCGGGGGCTCATCAAGAGCCGCAACCAAATATTCATCACCACCAAGCTCTGGTGCACCGATGCCCATCCCGATCTTGTTCTTCCTGCCCTAAAGAACTCTCTCCAGTAAATACATCGATTCGCCTTCTCTCCCACTTTTGTATACGATGAAACTATAGTCCCGATCGCTAAGAATCTTGTAAGACCGTATAAGAATTTCGTTATGGGAAAACATATATGATAAATACTTAAACATTAATCTTCTTCCTTTGCCAGATTGACTACCATTCACTTAAACATATATCTTGCATGCATTTTGATTTTGGAGATTGGAGATTGCTTTCAGCTTTTATTATGCTAAGAAGTTCGTTAAATTTTTATCATTACCTCAACATATTTTATAGAACAGCAACAACATAACATGTTACATCTTGCTGCTTTATTTTTCCCTTCTTCTTTTTTTCTGGTGCGTTCATGGATCTTGATGGTTTTTTTTCTTTTTCTATTTGTCCTTGGTGTGTATCGATTTAAACAGGAGGTTAGGGTTAGAGTACGTGGATCTGTATCTAATCCACTGGCCGGTGAGACTGAAGGAAGGAACCGAAGGGTTCGATTTTAAGGGCAAGGTCTTGCCATTTGACATCAAGGGCACATGGGAAGCCATGGAAGAGTGCTCCAAGCTGGGCTTAGCTAAGTCCATTGGAGTCAGCAATTTTGGCACCAAGAAGCTCTCCGATCTCCTCTTGCACGCCACTATCCCTCCTGCTGTTAATCAGGCAATTAGAAGAATATACTATATCTAATCTCTTCATTATTCATGTAGCCACAGATAGAATTTTTTAGGAAATACAGATGAAGTAATATTTTTATTTGATGGGTGTGCGGTGATTTAGGTGGAGATGAATGTGGCATGGCAACAGGAGAAACTGAGAGGATATTGCAGAGAGAAGGGAATACAGGTGAGCGCATGGTCCCCGTTGGGAGCGAATGGAGCCGTTTGGGGTACATTAGCTGTTATGGAGAGTCCTGTGCTCAAGGAGATTGCCATTGCCAAAGGCAAGACTGTGGCCCAGGTACCATATTCTCTTCTCCTTTTGTGTTTTTTTCTCCTGTTTTGGTGTCATTCTTGGGGCAGAGGAGATCATTAATTGAGTTGGAGGAATCGAAGTAAAATTTAGATTTTCGTCGCTCTCAGGAAAGCATAATTTAGAAGCTCGTCCCTCTGAAATTGCATTGGAAAGTCCGCCCATGGCTGTAAAAGAATTCTTAAAAGGTTTACCTTCTAACCATGGGTTGGTTTTGGATCCTTATACCTGATTAAAGGTTAACCTCACCAAAGTCAAGGGAGTTTAATCCATACGAAGATCTCTTACACATGTTCGTTGGCATTGCAGTGACAGCAGGTTGTCAAGATGCTCTTCTTATTTTAATGTGCCTATACTGACATGTCTCGCACTCCTAACTCACTTCACTGCTTTTTATTCTCTAGAAAGAGGAAGTACCCTCTAATTTATTTTACATTCCTGAGATCCCGAGGATATGAAACTTTTTAGGGACTTACTTGGTTCAAGGTTTCTTTTAGTCTTGTCGTTTTGTATTTTTCTGATGACTTTTCTAAAGTATCGAGTCATACCAAAAGCAAAAGTTAACCAAATGAATTCTTAAATAGAGTGCACCTTCCCGTGATTGACGGCAATCCCTAGTGGCCAACTTTAGTGGTTAAAAATTAGTTTGTTGACTTATTCACCCATTGCTGCCATATTCTTCCTTATGTCGCTCATTTCTCCCATTGCTATTCACAAATTAGCAATTTTTTCCTTCTGTAGACCGGTTTGTGTGCGCTTACAAGAACTTGCGGCAACATGTTCTCTTGTCAAGAATTTTCCGTATGAAATTCGTACTATAAGGTTTTAATCATTGTGTGGTGTAATTATAGAAACAAAATTCTTAGTTGGTCTTGTAACATTGCTAACCCCTACCTTAAGACAAGATCGAAATTATCATCACAAAAGTATTTTCCAATCTTTCTGCCCCCGTGTAATTAAGGGAAGATAAGAAACTTTAGCTACCTTTCATATTTTCTTTTCTAACGAGGGGGCCCATTTTAATAAGTAGTAGCATGACCACGATTTATGAAATACTCAACTAATTTCATGGATTGCATGATTTGCATTTTCTTATCTCCAATTTGCATACTATACCCTATATACATGCATACATATGAAGGTTGCACTGAGATGGATATACGAGCAAGGAGCATGCGTGATAGTGAAGAGCTTCAACAAAGAGAGAATGAAAGAGAACCTGCAAATCTTAGAATGGGAACTTAGCCAGGAGGATTCGGACAAAATCAAGTTTCAGATTCCACAGAGAAGAGGATGTCCTGGTGACACGTACATTTCTGAAGAGGGGCCTTACAAATCACTGGATGAGCTCTGGGATGGCGATGCTTGAATACCTATGTTTTCATAGTTTCTATGATCATGTGTACCTCTAAGAAGATCTCTAGTTGACTGTAATAAATTAATATGGATCGAACTTTGCAATTTTGTCATCACAATATCTTCTTTCATGCTATTTTTCTAAATATATCGTGCTAATAGCAAGCCTAACAAGGCATCCTGTAAATAGAAAGAAAGTCATATACGTTTTCATTTTCAGATCAGGAAGCTTAATTTGGAATTTTCCATCAATATGGTAACTATGAATGTCGACACGAAGGCCACGAGTCGCCGTCACCGAGCCATTAAGCCGCAATTGTCACCGTGAAGCCCCCTTGGCCTCCTCCTCTATAGCTTTGCAACAGCGGTTGCTAACTCGGGCGACCCCAATTACAAAATGAGATTTGCCCAAGGTTGAGGACCGCTGATCTGAGTTTGCAATGACAGGCTCTAAGCCCTCTACAGTCCCCCAGAGAGAGAGAGAGAGAGTTGGAGGCCGCAAGGGCAAGAGCTCTTTGTGGCGATGAGGGGCTGGCGGTGGGGACGCACAGGCTGCTTGATCGACCAAATTGAAGGACTGATTGGAGGAAATTGCTGACAATCAAGATTGGAGGAAATTGCTGACAATCAAGATTGGAGGAAAACATAGCCCTCCAAACCTGATAGAAAGTACAAACCGCAGCTTCACAAAAATTGCACCTATAACTGAAGTATTTAAGGCATGTGTCAATTTGACCCCACTTTTTTTTTTTTTCTTTTTGATCCCACTAAAATTCTTTAAACAACCCCAATTTGATTCTAATGGATCCTCGTAACCCCAACTTGCCCGTCCAAAGACGATCTCTAGCCCTCGTTATTACTTTGGATTGCCAATGTAAAATATAAGTTACGTTTTTTTATTATTATTATTATTATTATTATTATTATTATTATTATTATTATTATTATTATTATTATTATTATTTATTTATATCCGAGGATTCGACGACACAACCTTGCGGGTGCTCACGGCCTCCAAGGGCCCGACAAGCCCAACGGCAACCACCGACTATACTTGGAGGGGAGCTAGCCCAAAACCCACCACCGGACCCCCACTTAAGACGCTAGCAACGAGAAGATTCGAACTCCCAACCTGCGGTGAGAAGAGGGAGAACTTACTAACCGCACCGCCTTGCCGATGAGTAAGTTATGTCGTTATTTAGTTCAGCAAAGCACAAAAACTGGATTTTCGTGTGATTATTATTTCCCTTACCCTTTTTAGTACTTAACATGGGTCATTGACTTGCTTGTGGCCAAAATTTGAAGAATATAGATTTTTTTTTTTTTGTCAGTCCTACTCTATTCCTATTCTAACTCTTACTCTCAGACTTTTGCCCTGCCTCCTTGCAGAACGTAGGAATCGAAACCCACTTCTGAAATTATATCGTCCCCACCCCAACCCCCCGAGAATATGGTGATTCGAACCCCCACTTCCCCCTTTCATGTTGGAAGGGTGGCCACCGGGGCAAACCCCAGTGGTTGAAGAATATAGACTTGAGTGTTGAACATATGTTATGTGATAATTATGACATTTATTTTGATTACTATCATGTTCATCCCAAGATGAATCTTGAGGGAGCTAATGGATTGCTATGTAGGCACAAATAATCCTCTCGTGGAGGCGGCTATGCTTCACACCGATTCTCCTAAACTCCATAAATCGTAATTTTGTTTTTCTTATTCATTCATGATTCTTTTAGAGTTACCGCTAAGCTATTTACTAGGCTGGTTAGGAGTCCGATAAAGCTTGAGAGATCACTTTCACCTCTGCGAGTTAGAGAATTGGATTCAGAGATTGATTACACTAGATTAAACTAATGCCAAAGGATTAGTATCTTTTTCTCCTTTAAGGAAAACATTTCACATGATCTTAGGTAAATTTTATTTTCTAGAGGCATCCACATGTTCACGCATTTACAAAAGGAATCAAACATTTAAGTTACCAAATACAAACAACTTATGTAAGGCAATGAACAAATTAAGTAGTAAAAGGGACAGAAGATATTAACCCGAGCCGTCTCAGACAACAATTGAACATGGTCTTGTTATGATGTCCCAGGATTGGATCCCGTGAATGGGAATAAGCGTATATAATAAAAGAAAAGAAAATGCTATCACGATTATGAAAATCTCTAAACCTCAAATGCAAGACTTAATCTAAATGTAGTCAAACATTAGTTATGTCATTTTATAGAGTCCGCGACATTTGGAGAGCCAAAATTTGGCACGGGGGACAATTAAGTGTCAAAAATTAGAAAACTAATATTTAAATACCAAAATCAGAGCAAAATGGATTGGTTAAGTGTCAACGGCGAGAAAATCCGACCAAATTGCATACGTGGCATTTTCCGACGACATAAATTTAAAAAAAAAAAAAAAACACACACACACACACACACATGGATGGCAAAACGACATTGCCCATCCACGTTGGCTTGGCCAACCTAAACGATATCGTTTTTCTTTGATGCTAAACAACGTTGTTTAGGTTATCTTTTGGCTTACCTAGACCTGGCTGTCGCCGTTCACACTAGATCTGACGTCCTTCTCTCCATCGTCATTCACATCCAGAGGTGGTCATCGCCTAGGTTTGTCCTCTTCTCCCCCTCACCTATGATGAAATTAGGGCTCAAACTCATTTATTAGGATTTCGATGGGAAATTTTGGGTTTGGCTAGGAAATGTGAAGGTCAGCCGAGAGATGTAGGGCTCGGATGATACTTTGATGTGCGATTTAGGGCTCAAAAGTGTAGAATCCTAATAGGGGTTTGGATTGACAATTTAGAGCTCGGTCTCGAAATGTAGGGCTCGACGAGGGAAAAATTAAGACTCGACCTCAAAGATGTGGTGCTATTGTGAAGTGTGACTTAGAGCAGTGCTACTGTGATATGTGATTTAGAGTTTTGATGTAATATTGTGATGTGCGAGGGCGATTTTTAGGGGTCGGATGTAAAATGTGATGTGCGACAGCAATTTTGATAGCTCGGAATGGTTGTTATGAGGACATCTGGTCATTTTTTAAAATCAAAATGTTGAAATGGGTGACATGGGGACATGTGCTTGTCATTTGGCACGCTCTGAGCCCATCAATGGCTCCGAGGCTTCTACTCAGCGTCAACCACAAATGCAACAGCCAAAACATCACAGAAAACCCAAGTGATATCGCTGTCCGAATGCCTCGATCAATACTATCACCGAAACGTCGTATGGCAACCCAACCCGAAACTCAAACTTCACAAAGCACTCCTTCCTTTGTAGTCGGGTCGTCTTCGGTCGGCAGTTCAGGTAATCTACCGCGATCCGTGCTCCCCACGCAGCCAACGTTGACACGGTATATTTGGATACGCTGAAGTTCAACACCTTTAGCGCGGCAGTCACGAACTCGGGATCTTTCTCGCTATGATTACGATCACTTTCAATAGTTACCCTCAACCGTTCGGGACCCCTCGCCTTGGTGCGAGGCGCATGGTCTCCAAGCACAGCCCGCATGCTGTGAGTGAAAAGGACTCTCTCTCTCTCTCTCTCTCTCTCTCTCTCTCTCTCTCTCTCTCTCTCTCTCTCATGTACATAGAACATAAAGCACCAATGTACGAAGTCGTGGTCCCAGAAATGGTGCTGAGCTCGGGCAAGAGGATGCCGCTGATTGGGCTTGGAACGTACACAATCCCTCTGCCGACACCTGACATGGCAATGCCACTTCGACACAGCGGCATCCTACGGTACCGAAGAAGCGCTAGGCCAGGCCATGGCTGAGGCCCTGGACCGAGGGCTTGTCGAGAGCCGCAGCGACATCTTCATCACCACGAAGCTCTGGTGCACTGGCGCTTATCCGGGTCCTGTTCTTCCCGCTCTCGAGAAGTCTCTCCAGTAAATAGTTGCTAATTTGCCTTCTGATGTCCACCTATTTATTTTGCTACTTGACACTATATAAAGTTCTAATAACTGCTAAGTCGGCAATTAGTTATAACAATTTCTTCCATAGAAAAATAGACACGATAAACATTATTTTTCACTTTGGTATTTATAATTATCAATTGTGTGCATTTGTTTTTTTTTCCCAATCTTTCCTCTATAATATTTTTCCGCTTTTTTATGGGTTTAGTCATGTTGTGTTCATGTTTTTATTTTCTTTTTTTTATTTGGGCACTTGGCATATTATTTGATTTAAATAGAAGGTTAGGGTTAGAGTATGTGGATTTGTATGTAATCCACTTCCCCAAAGGAAGGAACCGAAGGGTCCGATTTCAAGGGCAAAATTTTGCCATTTGACATGAAAGGGACATGGAAGGCCATGGAATAGTGCTCCTCACGCATTCCACCATCCCTCCTACTGTTAACCAGGTACAGGAAAAATCGATCATCCTATTTCGATCTTTGAGTCAAATGAAATATCAAATCAAGATTTTTCTTCAAGGTTTGTTTCTTTTTCCTTGTGGGTTAATCATGAATTAGGTGGAGATAAAAGCGGTCCCCATTAAGCGCAAATGGAGCTCCTTGGGGTTCATCAGTGGCTGTGGAGAATTCTCTACTCAAGGAGATTGCTATCACCAAAGGAAAGACCGTGGCTCAGGCAATTTTTCTTTCTCTGTTCACTTGTGTTTTGCAAGACTCCACTTATGAAGAAGTAGACATGGCTTCCATGGTTACTCGGAGTAGGAGATACTGTAATTTGATCATCAAAACCAAGTGCTAGCCCAGTCAAATCGGACCTTTGTGAGATGGTTTTCATAATCTTAAAAGAATTATTCTCTCCAAAAATTAATAGGAACAAAATCATAAATGAATTGATTTCAACCATTTATTTGCTAACTACCCCAAATTATAGGCAAACGCATTCAGGTAGGGAACGTGACATTTGGAAAAAGAAAGTGATGTTTTTTCATTTATAAAGGAAACTTTTAGTTTAGAAATTTTCTCATTGGTTATATAGGTAGCCGCCAGAAGAAATTGCATTTGCTTATTACATGAGAAGGCAATGTGTAACATCTTCCTCCATGCAGGTCCCTATCGATATAGTTTCAAGGATTAAAAGCTTGGTGCACAAATAGTCAATACCACATTGCATTTGCTTATTACATGAGAAGGCAATGTGTAACATCTTCCTCCATGCAGGTCCCTATCGATATAGTTTCTAGGATTAAAAGCTTGGTGCATAAATAGTCAATACCACAAAGATATAACAGGTTTTGTGCACGGGTTCTTCGGCAACCACACAATGCAATTTGTCTTGTGATTCTAGATTAGTGTGGTCTTGCTCTTACGCATTTTTTTTACCTATATAGTGATTGTGATCTAAAAATAATTAAAGAATTAGTTATTTCCCCCTTTTCAACTTCCAAATACTAAAAGGCTCTTCAACGAATTATTTATTTCCCCCTTTTCAACTTCCAAATACTAAGGCCTTGTTTAGTAACGTTTATGTTTCTCTCAATTTTTGTTCTTTTGTTCCCTAAAACAAAAAAAAGAACGGAATTCCGTTTGATAACAATAATTAATTTTTCTAATCCTCGGAATAGAAAAATGGCTAGAAAATAGTTTGGAACAGAAACAAAAAGTTAAAAAAAAAAAAAAAAAAGTAGCTTCTTATTCCCGAGAACAATTTCTAAAAACAACTTATTTTCTTTTTTTCTGTTCTTCTTTTCTTCTTATTTGCGGACCGCCACCCCCTCTCGCCGCCCGCCCCTCGGCGGCGCGCACCGTCAACGCCGCCCCCCGCCTGCTAGCCGACCTCCCCACCGCCAACCGCCACCGCCGCCGACCATTGCCGCACGTCGCCAATCAATCGCCCCCGCCACCAATGACCACCGACGACGCCGATCGCCACCCGCCACCAACAACCGCCACAGCCGAGACCAACGAAATGGTCGACAACGGTAAGGAAGAATAAGAAAAAAATTAAAAGAAATTCTACATTACAAAAAATTTTGTGAATCTTACCAAACACATTTCTATTCTTTTTTTCATTTCGAGAATAAAAATTTTGTATAGTTACCAAACACTTTTTTTTATTCAAAAATTGTTTCATGGAATAGAAATAGAAAAAGACTATTTCTGATGAAAAAAAAAACTATTCCACGAAACAAAAGCGTTACCAAGTGTTATATTTGGTTATTTACTAAAATCTCCTTTCGGAGGAGAAGGATGGATTGTTAGTGTGGATGACTTTAAAAGGCTCTTCAACTTTACTTTTTTTCTTTCTTTCTTTATGTCATCGTAATTATTTATTTTTTGGCGGCATGACAAAACCAAATCTGAATATGAAACACCTATATTATCATTACAAAGCAGCAACCCCCCCCTCTCTCTCTCTCTCTCTCTCTCTCTCTCTCTCTCTCTCTCTCTCTCTCTCTCTCTCTCTCTCTCTCTCTCCCTCTCTGTAATCGTCATTTATTTTTTATGAGAAAGTGGACCTAAATATATAGATCCTAATCCATGAAAAGTATTTAGCTAATCTCATATATCACAAGTATATATGTGTGTAACTCTAAATATAAATACTAGAGATTGCATTGAGCTTGATGTATGAGTAAGGGGGCAAGCGTGATAGTGAAGAGCTTCAACAAAGGGAGAATGAAAGCGAATCTACAAATCTTGAATTGGGGGCTTAGCCAAGAAGGCTTGGACAAGATCAAGCTTCAAATCCCACAGAGAAGGGGATCTCCTAGCGATATGTTCATTTTCAAAAATGGATCTTACAAGTCATTGGATGAAATCTAAGATGGAGATCATTGAATTAGACAACACATCTGATGATTTATATATGATGATCACATATCGCTCTTTCTAGTGATCTCTCGTGGATGATGAATTAATAATTGCAAATATTAAATCTATATGAAATCAACCTCGTGCTTTCACTGTAGCAATCTCTTCTCTAAAACTTGGATAATAATAATTAAGGAGGGACAGGAGATAAAAAGTACAAATGAAAATGTGCATATGAAGATAAGTCAAGGTGTCACCTACTTAATTTAGATATATCCTATGTAAAAAGAAAATACTCAATGCGGTTGCAACAATCTTGTGAGACAAGTTACTTCTTACACTTGAAGCTCGTTTGTTCAATAAATATTCCCAGTAATTTAGTACTCGGGTAAACCACCCTTCCAACATGGAAGGGAGAGGTGAGGAGTTCGAATCCCCACCTTCTCAGAAGAGTTGAGGTGGGGACGATTTAGTTTCAAGTGTGGATTTCAACTCCCATACCCTACAAGGAGGTAGGGCAAAAGTCTGAGAGTGAGAGTTAGAGTAGGAATAGAGTAGGACCGACCAAAAAACAAATATATATAGTACTCGGATAATTTCATAGGTTGAAAGAGAAATGGATTTCAAACACGAAGTAATGAACTTATTTAAGTTGATTTCATGAACTTATTATGCATCCATTGTTAATTCGCAAGAATTACTCAATCAATCATAAACCTATTGTATGCAGTTGTGAAATTTTCGATTTTGTTAATTTAGTCATAAATCTTTGCACGAAATTCTAAATTAGTCTTTTTGGTCAATTTCCGCCTAGAAGTTGCCAACGTGGCGATCTAATCATCATCGGCCGTCCTACATGGCACACCACTATGTAAGTAACACTTGGCAAAAATCGGCAAAAATGACTACATTGGGATTTTGTACGAAGATTCAAGACTAGATTGGCGAAATTCAAAAGTTGAGAACTATATTAACATTCATACAATAATTTTAGAACCGATTAAGCAATCTTCCCAAGTAAACCCCTATTATAGAATCCGTAGTAAGCGTCCGAATACTAATTATAGGTCCAGACATCCGCCGGTTAAGTGGCCTTGGGTGGTGAAACTTTGGTCTGGTCACAACATCCGCCAATGAAGTGGTCTTGAATCTTGACACAATAAATATGGGTTTTAATAGGTATAGAGCCTGTAGGATTGGCATCGACTATCAAGATGACACCATATAAAGCAACCAAAGAGCTCTCTGAATTTAATATTTTTGCATCAAAAGAGTTCCTTCAGATCGCTGGTGATGCATTATTCGCTTTGGTAACTTGGCAGAAGATTAATTGCTCATTTCCAATTGGTCACGTTTCCAGCTAAAATCGAGACAACTAAAGACCATATAGAATCAGCTCCTTGTGGGGTCTCTGTTATTATAGTACTGGATAAGATCATCTTAATAGCAAGAAGTGCGATAACTTTTTAATTAATAATTTTTTTCAAAAAATGCAGAATAATACGGGGTATCTTGAAACTTGTGAAGTGGTCCAGAATGGTTTCAGGGGCCTATAAAATAGGATTCAAGTTTTCAACATTTGAAATCGAAAACAATGAGACACATTCCTGCGTGTTGTAAGGTAACTATATTGATGTATTCCAAACACCATAGAAAGTGCCTAGCTGCAACTTCATAAAATTTGCATGTACGTAAAACTATATTATTTATGCATGTGTCAATTTAATTGACCACTGCATTTTTGTTTTTTTATAACCAAACAAGTTTCTTTGAACAATCAATTTGACTCCAATTGATCTCAACAAGCCAAAAAATATATATAAATAACAAGCCCAAGTTACACAAAAAAAGAACTCTTTCAAATCATTAACAGACCCAATTATTCGGATACTTAAATCGAGACAAGAATAATTAAATAATTAGGTACTCGATTCATAAAATCATATTTTTGTGTGATCGCACAGTAATTAAATTTCAATTTGATTGATTACCTTTGAATTACTTCTTTGGACGTGACATAAAGTACATCATGATTTAATTCAGTCAGGTACAAAAATCATGACCTAAATTTGCTTGTGATCTTAATGACGATTTAAGAATCGTAAGGAATTTTCGATGAAAACGAGGACAGCATTTAAAAAGTCTGTCTTGTTGAGCGCGGATCATTTGTATCATAAGTCCAAGTCAACTTTAATATATTAAAGAAACTCCGCATTTTCTTCTGCTTGATATAAATATTAGTATTCCTTCGAACAACCTTTGCCTCCACATTTTCTAATCGCTATTTTTTCCACCATCTCTCTCTCTCTCTCTCTCTCTCTCTCTCTCTCTCTCTCTCTCTCTCACACACCAACATAGAACAGAAGAACAATGCACGACGTCGTAGTCCCAGAAGTGGTGCTGAGCTCCGGCGAGAGAATGCCACTGATCGGCATGGGCTGCGCAGCAAGCCCTCGGCCGCCGCCAGAGGTGTTGACTTCCATATTACTGGAGGCAATCGAAGTCGGGTACCGCCACTTTGACACCGCGGCGTTGTACGGCACTGAGGAGGCACTCGGCCGAGCCGTGGCCGAGGCCCTCGACCGGGGACTCATCAAGAGCCGCGACCAAATCTTCATTACCACCAAGCTCTGGTGCACTGATGCCCATCCCGATCTTGTTCTTCCCGCCCTAAAGAACTCTCTCCAGTAAATACATCGATTCACCTTCTCTCCTCCACTTTTGTATACGATGAAACTATAGTCCTGATCGCTAAGAATCTTGTAAGATCGTATAAGAATTTCGTTACGGGAAAACATATATGATAAATACTTAAAAAGTAATCTTATTCCTTTGCCAGATTGACTACCTTTCACTTTGTTATATATTAAGTATGGCAAAATAGACATACGTTGCATGCATTTGGGTTTTGGAGATTGGAGATTGCTTTCAGCTTTTATTATGCTAAGAAGTTTGTCAAATTTTTGTCATTACCTCAACATATTTTATAGAACAGCAACAACATAACATGTTCCATCTTGCTGCGTTATCTTTCCCTGTTTTTCCGGGTGCGTTCATTGATCTTGATGGTTTTTTTTTTCTATTTTTATCTGTCCTTGGTGTGTATCGATTTAATCAGGAGGTTAGGGGTAGAGTACGTGGATCTGTATCTAATCCACTGGCCGGTGAGACTGAAGGAAGGAACCGAAGGGTTCGATTTCAAGGGCAAGGTCTTGCCATTTGACATCAAGGGCACATGGGAAGCCATGGAAGAGTGCTCCAAGCTGGGCTTAGCCAAATCCATTGGAGTCAGCAATTTTGGCACCAAGAAACTCTCTGATCTCCTCTTGCACGCCACTATCCCTCCTGCTGTTAATCAGGCAATTAGAACAATATACTATATCTAATCTCTTCATTATTCATATTGCCACGGATAGATTATTTTAGGAAATTCAGATGAAGTAATATTTTTTATTTGATGAGTGTGCCGTGATTTAGGTGGAGATGAATGTGGCATGGCAACAAGAGAAACTGAGAGGATATTGCAGGGAGAAGGGAATACAGGTAAGCGCATGGTCCCCGTTGGGAGCGAATGGAGCCGCTTGGGGTACATTAGCTGTTATGGAGAGTCCTGTGCTCAAGGAGATTGCCATTGCCAAAGGCAAGACTGTGGCCCAGGTGCCATATTCTCTTCTCCTTTCGTGTTTTTTTCCTCCTTGTTTTGGTGTCATTCTTGGGGCGGAGGAGATCATTAATTGAGTTGGTGGAATCGAAGTAAAGTTTAGATTTTTGTCGCTCTCAGGAAAGCATAGTTTAGAAGCTCGTTCCTCTGAAATTGCATTGGAAAGTCCGCCCGTGGCTGTACTTTGTAGCTCTAGCCTTTTGTTCCCTCCGTGCACGGGGTCTCTCTATGAATCAATTACAGCAAAAACCATAAGACAAAATTTAGGGAACCCGGCAACTTCGGCAGCCATACAATACAATTTCCCGTGACAGAATTTAGGGAACCCGGCAACTTTAGCAGCCATACTATACAATTTCTCGTGTGCTTCTAGGTTTCTTTTAGTCTCGTTGTTTTGTTTTTTTTCCGGATGATTTTTCTCAAGTACTAGGTTATATCGAAAAAGAAAGCTAAGTAAAAGAATTCTTGATAGGTTACCTTCTAACCATGGGTTGGTTTTGGATCCTTGATGCATGGTTAAAGGTTAACCTCATCAAATCCAAGGGAGTTTAATCCCTATGAGAATCTCTTACATGTGTGCATTTGCATTACAGTGACAGCAGACAGTCAAGATACTCTTCTTATTTTAACTTGCATGTACCGACATGCCTCGCATTCCTAATTCCCTTCATATCTTTTTATTCCCTAGGAAATACCCTCTAATTTGTTTTACATTCCCGAGATCCCGAGGATATGAAACCTTTTAGGGACTTGCTTAGCCTCAAGGTTTCTTTTAGTCTTGTTGTTTTGTATTTTCCTGATGACTTTTCTAAAGTATCGAGTCATATCAAAAGCGAAAGCTAGCCAAAAGAATTCTTAAATAGAGTGCACCTTCTCGTGATTGACTGCAATCCCTAGTGGCCAACTTTAGTGGTTAAAAATTAGTTTGTTGACTTATTCACCCATTGCTTCCATATTCTTCCATATGTCGCTCATTTCTCCCATTGCTATTCACAAATTAGCAATTTTTTCTTCTGTATACCGGTATGTGTGCGGTTACAAGAGCTTGCGGCAACCTGTTCTCTTGTGAAGAATTTTCCGTATGAAACAGTGCTATAAATCAAGTACCAACATACTATAAGGTTTTAATCATTTTATTGTGTAATTATAGAAAAACATTCGTAGTTGATCATGTGACATTGCTAACCCCTACCTTAAGACAAGATCAAAATGATCATTACAAAAGTATCTTCCAATCTTTTTATCCGCGTGTAATTAAGGAAGATAAGAAACATTAGCTACCTTTCATATTTTCTTTTCTGATGAGGAGGCCCATATAAATAAGTAGTGGCATGACCACGATTTATGAAATACTCAACTAATTTCATGGATTGCGTGATTTGCATTTTCTTATCTCCAATTTGCATACTATACACTATACACATGCATACATTTGAAGGTTGCACTGAGATGGATATACGAGCAAGGAGCATGCTTGATAGTGAAGAGCTTCAACAAAGAGAGAATGAAAGAGAACCTACAAATCTTAGAATGGGAACTTAGCCAGGAGGATTCGGACAAAATCAAGTTTCAGATTCCACAGAGAAGAGGATGTCCTGGTGACATGTACATTTCTGAAGAGGGGCCTTACAAATCACTGGATGAGCTCTGGGATGGTGATGCTTGAATACCTATGTTTTCATAATTTCTATGATCGTGTGTACCTCTAAGAAGATCTCTAAGAAGATCTCTAGTTAACTATAATAAATTAATATGAATCGAACTTTGCATTTTCATCATCACAATATCTTCTTTCGCGCTATATTTCTAAATATATTGTGCTTCTAGCAAGCCCGACAAGGCATCCTGTAAATAGAAAGAAAGTCGTATAGGTTTTCATTTTCAGATCGGGAAACTTAGTTTGGAATTTTCCATCGATATAATAACTATGAATGTCGACACCAAGCCCAAGAGTCACCGTCACCGAGCCATTAAGCCGCAAACGTCACCGTGAAGCCCCCTTGGTATCCTCCTCTATAGCTTTGCAACAGCGGTTGCTACCACGGGCGACCCCAATTACAAATTGAGATCTGCCCGAGGTCGAGGACCGCTGACCTGAGTTTGCAATGACAGGTTCTAAGCCCTCTACAGTCCGCCAGAGAGAGAGAGAGAGAGTTGGAGGCCGCAAAGGCAAGAGCTCTTTGTGGCGATGAGGCTGGCGGTGGGGACGCACAGGCTGCTTGATCGACCAAATTGAAGGACTGATTGGAGGAAATTGCTGACAATCAGGTTTGGAGGGCTTTGGAGGAAAACATAGCCCTCCAAACCTGATAAAAAGTACACACCGTAGCTTCACAAAAATTGCACCTATAACTGAAGTATTTAAGGCATGTGTCAATTTGACTCCACTGTTTTTTTCTTTTTGACCCCACTAAAATTCTCTGAACAACCCCAATTTGACTCTAATGGATCCTCATAACCCCAACTTGCACGTCCAAATACGATCTCTAGCCCTCGTTATTACTTTGGATTGCCAATGTAAAAATATAAGTTACATCGTTATTTAGTTCAGCAAAGCACAAAAACTGGATTTTCGTGTGATTATTATTTCATTTACCTCCTTAGTACTTAACATGGGTCATTGACTTGCTTGTGGCCAAAATTTGAAGGATATAGATTTGAGTATTGAACATATGTTATGTGATAATCACGACATTTATTTTGATTACTATTTTGTTCATCAGGGTGAATCTTGAGGGAGCTAACGGATTGCTATGTAGGCACAAATAATCCTCTCGTCAAAGCGGCTACGCTTCGCACCGATTCTCCTAAACCCCATAAATCACGACTTTGTTTTTCTTATTCATTCATGATTCTTTTGGAGTTACTGCTAAGCTATTTACTAGGCTGGTTAGGAGTCCAATAAAGCTTGAGAGATCACTTTCACCTCTGCGAATTAGAGAATTGGATTTAGAGATTGATTACACTAGATTAAACTAATGCCGGAGGATTATTGTCTTTTTCTCCTTTACGGAAAAATTTTCACATGATCTTAGGTAAATTTTATTTTCTGAGAGGCATCCACATGTTCACGCATTTACGAAAGGAATCAAACATTTAAGTTACCAAATACAAACAACTTATGTAAGGCAATCAACAAATTAAGTAGCAAAAAGACAGAAAATATTAACCCGAGCCGTCTTAGACAACAATTGAACATGGTCTTGTTATGAGGATTGGATCCCGTGAATGGGAATAAGCATATATAATAAAAGAAAAGAAAATGCTATCACGATTATGAAAATCTCTAAACCTCAAATGCAAGACTTAATCTAAATGCAGTCAAACATTAGTTATGTCGTTTTTTATTTCATATCATGCAATGCCATCTAAATTAAACATGCCAAAAGGGAATTTCACCTACACGATATGTATTTTTATTTAGAACTTTCATAAGTATTTTCTTTAGAACAAATGTGATCTATATGCAAACGTTAAATTTACAATAATGATAGTAGGGCTCCGTTAAATTTTTGGAAAATGTGACTTTTCTTAAAAATATTTTTCAGAAAGCTATTTTCTAGGAAAACAACAACATTTTCTTATGTTCAGCCGAAACTTGAAAATTAACTTTAAAATATTTTCTGTCATTCAATAAGAAAAATATTTTTCTCCATGCACTCCTTTTCAATATTTTTTATTATTTTAATTTTTAAATTGATTGTTAATTATTTTTCTTTTCCTTTTCTTTTTCTTTTTCTTTTTCCTTTTCTTTCTTTTTCTTTCTTTTTCTTTTTTTCTTCTTCTTCCTTGGCCAGCATAGGCCTCGCCAGATTCCAATGAGGTCAAGCCTCGCTAGATCCAGCAAAACCGAGCTTGCCAATTTTTGGAAATGAAAAAATATTCAAAGCATTTGATATTTGGGGGGGGTAAGGTTGTTATAAAAAATATAAAATTTAAGTATGCGGGAGTTATAGTGAAATAATTAATTTGTGTATATTACCGTTGATAGAATATTTATGAAACAACTAAATGAGGATATTTTGTATGGGAAAAAGGATCGTGATCCCTTAGATTAACTTCCTTCTATGAATCGACAATTCAAATATTTTGTTATAAATCATGATACAATTTGGCAAAGTTGTGTTGATGTTGCTTTCTTTCACTTGGTGTATCATTGATTTTATAGGAAGCTAGGGTTAGAGCATGTGGATCTGTATCTAATCCACTAGCTAGCGAGAGTGAAGGAAGGAACTAAAGGGTTCGATTTCAAGGGCACAATGCTTCCATTCGACATGAAAGGGACATGGGAGGCCATGGAAGAGTGCTTCAAGCTAGTGTTGGTCAAGTCCACTGGAGTCAGCAACTTTGGCACCAAGAAGCTCTCTCAACTCCGCATGCATGCCACGATCCCTCCTGCTGTTAACCAGGTAAAAGAAAGCATATGCATGTATGTACGTATGGATAATCATCAATTATTCTGGTTTCATTTTTTAGACGAATTAATAGCAAATCAAGATTTTCTTCAAGATTTGTTTTTGTGCTTGTGGGTTAATCATGATTTAGGCGGAGATGAATTTGGTGTGGCAACAGGAGTAGCTGAGGGAGTATTGTGGAGAGAAGGGAATACATGTGACCGCATGGTCTCCTTTGGGAGCGAATGGACCATCTTGGGTTCATTAGCCATTATGGAGAGTCCCCTGCTTAAGGAGATCACTGCTACAAAAAGAAAGACCGTGGCTCAGGTACTTCATTATTTTCTGTTTGGTTTTCTCTACTCTCAAGTCACCCATGTAAAGGGGTCACACGGTAATTAATCCCGCCCAACATCAAATTGGCACGATGCACTTTGAAGCTAGACATAGGGAAACCGTGGTCAAAATGAAAAACATCATGCTGAGAGCAAATCCCATGAGGCATCCTACGAATAGAACAAAAGTCAAATGTTTTGTCATTTTCATATCGGAAGCGAAGCCTATAACCTACTTCCTTGGTTAAATGTATCTATATGCAGGTTGCACTGAGATGGATATCTGAGCAAGGGTCAACCTTCACTGTTTAGAGATTCAACAAGGACAGAATGAGAGGGAACTTGCAAATTTTGGGATGGGAACTTAGCCAAGAGGACTTGGAGAGGTTGAAGCTGCATATCCCAAAGAAAGCGAATTTGCAAGAGAGAATTATGTTTCTAAAGATGAGCCTTACAAGTTGTTTCATCAGTTTTGATATCATTGAAAATCTTTCACCAAACGTTGCATTTAGGTTTTATTATAGGAGACTAGGCCCCATTTGGTTTGATATTTGCAATGGGCTTTGGGACTCTAAAATGCAAATGCATTTGGTTCATCTTTTTGCTCAACTATGGGAAAATATAATTGCATCTCCAAAGGGCTATAAGAGCCTTTAGTCCAAAGCAGGTCCCAAGATACCTTGAGAAGTTGCATTTTCGGAACGCAAGTCTTGGCCTCAGTTATTGTTCATCTTCTCCGAAGACCACCGCACGAAAAAGCCGATCAGAGGCCGACAACCGCCAGCCAAGGGGTCGCAAGCGACAACGATCGCCGCCCGAGGGTCACCGGACCCCAGCGACTATCACCGAACCTCAGGCGATGCCTGAATCACGCGACCCCAGGCGATGGCCGCCTAAGGTTGCATTACCCAAGGAGGTCGTGTGAACCCAGGCGGCCAACGCCTGGGGTCACGCGACCTCAAGAGAGGCCATCCGAGGGCTAGATCAGGCCGTCCAGTAATCCGAGGGCCAAATCGGGCCGTCCGACAGTCCGATGGCCAGATTTGGTGTGACATCCCGAAATTCGACCCCGTTTCGACAAAGTGAAATGGGCCTTTCGTCGACGTGCCTACGATCCTTTTTCTCTGAGCTGATCACTCACGAGTTAACCAACCCATTGAGTGAAGCCGTTAAGGGATGTATCCGAGGTGAAAATCCCTAAAAGCTACTTAATTGGTTGGATTGGACTAAAATCACGTCTGATTGATTTTAACCACGGAATTGAACTCGATTTCGGGAATCGAATTTTAAGCGTGTCATAATTTTTTTTTTAAGACTTCGTCTCATCGTCTGTCAATTTATTGACAAGTCCGAAATTTCAAGAAAGAAATTATCGGAAGGAAAATTGAAGACCGAAAGAAATTTAAAAAGGGAAAAAGAAATGAAAAGAAATAGTAAATTTTGAATAAGGTAAATTTTTACTTATTTTTTGTACTATTTCTTCTTTTTCTTTTCCTCCTTTCTTTTTTTCTCTCTCTCTTTCCTCTCTCTCTCCTCTCCTCTTTCCTCCCCCATCCGTGCGACACACCCCACCGAATGCCCCCCAAGCCAATTCCATTTTGGCTTCTCTTCTTCTCTCCCTCCTTTTTACTTTTGCTTTTTGACTAGTCAAACTCTCCTCACTTATCTCTTCTCTCTCTCCTCTCTCTTCCTTTCCCCCACCCACGTGACCGAAGCCTCCCCTTCTTCTTCTTTCTTCTTGGTTCGGAACCAGCAAACCAGAAGAAAAGGAAGCTCGCCGGAAGCAGCTCGCCGCTCGCCCCGCTCGTTGCCGTCACCCGCAACCACGCCGCCCGCGCCCGCACCGCTCGCCGCCGTTCACCCGCGCCCGTGCGCCCGGCCGTCCGCCCGTCCCCGTGCGCGACCAGCTGCTGCCCAGCCTCTGTCCACCCCTCGTTCGGCCACCTCCGGCCACCGTTCGAAGCCGCCGGACCTCCACCGACCCTTCCCCGTGCCGTGCCATCCTTGTGGTAGTGTTTTATGGTTGTTTTGTGACTTTTTACAGCCATCACAGCCCCCTCACGGAGTGGGTTCCAGCCACTTCCGAGCCCGCTTTGGGCCGTTTCCGAGCCTCAGAGTCGTGCCGTGCTTTGAGAGGAATCGACCCCCGCGCCGAGCCCGTCGATTTGATACCGGTTGCGCACGATTCCGGTGGGTAACCACACTAATCCTTGCTTAGTGGGTTAATTATACTTAATTGGTCGTTTAGTTTATTTAATTAAGCTTAGGTGATTTGATTAGGGTTTATTAGTTGATTATGTTGTAAATTAGTCAAATTGAATGTGTAATTAGCAAGTAGACATGGTCTACTATTTATTGAAGGTAGCCCGGGAATTTTCCGACCCTTTATCGGGCTTCACGATTTGATATTTCGGGCTAAGTGGAATTTTTGGCGTTTAAATATTATTTTTCGAAATTAAATTAAATAATTATTTATTTCCGAAAATTCAACTGTGATGGCCAACGACCGGAATATTATGCTGATGACAGTGGTGAAGCCCGTTTATTTAATCGAGCTTTATTTTGAGCTAAATTGAATTTTTAATATTTATTATTTAATTTTCGAAATTAATTATTTATTTATTTATTTTTCGGAAATTAAGGCGAAGATGGCCAACGACCGAAAAATCTCGTGCTTTGATTGTCGTGGCGCAGTCCGTTTATTTATTTGAGCCTTACGTTGCATGGAATTAAATAAATTGTGTTATTTTAGGGATTTACCCTAAATTGATTGGAATTGATTGAGGTTGAATTATTGATTGGTAGATGGCCAAGTTTATTTATTTAGCATTTTAATGCTTCGTTAAGTCGTAAAGGGTGTGAAATGGTGAGAATGAATCAGAAGTACTTTGGGTTTGGATCGATCAGGCATGGTGTATGGACTTACGTGGTTCGGTGACTAAGGACGTCACTGGCGAAAACGGCGCCTTAAAGAACGCATGTATCGGTCTAGTACTCATATTGTTATAGGCATGCATGGTTCGGTGATTAAGGACATCACTGGCGAAAACGGCGCCTTAAAGAACGCATGCACTTGTCTATTGAACACATTGTTATAAGCATGTGTGGTTCGGTGATTAAAGATATCACTGGCGAAAACGGCGCCTTAAAGAACGCACACAATTGTCTATTGAGTACGAAGTATAGACAGGCGTGGTTCGGTGATGGGGAAGATCACTGTGCGAAAACGGCGCCTTAAAGAACGCACGTAGATCGTCCATGACTTATGGCGGGCGTGGTTCGGTGATTGAGGAATATCACCGTGCGAAAACGGCGCCTTAAAGAACGCACGTAGACTGCCTATGAATCGTGACGAGCGTGGTTCGGTGATGGGGAAGATCACTGTGCGAAAATGGCGCCTTAAAGAACGCACGTAGACCGTCAGTTATTGATGTCACCTTGGCAAACTTGACGCCCAAGAGCATTGATATGGCTCTATGACCGAGTGCACTATGGGAAGTTATGTGGTGTGGAATCAATGACCTAGAAGGATCCGTCTGACATGTAATCGACTAGTTCGATTGACCATTGATTTGATTGATTGTCCGTTGTGTTTTATGAAACGTTGTATGTAACCTTGAATTGCAGGTTGGATCTGAGGCCAAGGTAAGTCCTCGACTCGTCTTTGTGCTTAGGCAACCGAGTAGTGTATTGGCTCCCTAATTGAGTCTTAGTGGGGTAGAACTCGCTGAGATGTAGTCTCATCCCGGTTGTGGGATAATATTTCAGGCCCTTAGAATGGCAACACCTCCACCTCCTCGTCCTCGTATGCATTATGGCATTCCAGAGCAGATCTCGGAGCTAGAGACCCATTTTCACATCCACCCCCACCCGGAAGGGTTAGAGTACGTGTTGTTCCAATCAACCATCTGAGTTGACGTAGGGGTAGAAGCCCTGAGGCCCCACAAATATAGATCATGGTATCGGGAATATTTTGATGGACGTAGAGAGGGTCCCATACCAGAAAGTGAGGTGCCTTTCAACATATTGGAGGATGCGCTTGGAGAAGGAACCGCCGATCACCTGGATGGATCGGTAGTGGATCTGAGAGCCCTGAATCAGGAGGCCGAAGCCTTTACTCCTGTACCTTCGATCGAGGCGAATAATGAGCCTGAAGATATTGGTGGAATCGCACAGCAGGAGGTGGATGGACCAGAGGAGGGCGAAGCTTGGGGAGCAGCTGATGAGATGCCTGAAGATGAACCGACATCTGAAGCCAAAGAAGAGGATGAAGAGGAGGAAGAAGGAGAAGAGGAGGAGGATCCGAATGATCCGGAGTATGACCCGGATGAGGATTGAATCTCATCCTCTTTTGGGAATCCAGTTTTGGTGTGAATAGAGTGAATCAGGAGGTTATGAAGGGTTGTGTATTATACTGTTTTTGTGTTGTATATAAAAGTTTGGTTATAAGCTTCAATGTGAAAATTATGGCCTACTTTTCTATCCCATTGTTTTATTGTCTGGGATTTTCTTTATATTTCTGCTTGCGCATATTAATTGAACAGGGTCGGCGATGCGTCATGGGACGTCACTATTAATCGACCAGGTGAGGGATGGGCATGCGTTCGAGGATCGGGGCGTGACATTTGGCCAGTCAATGGCTGGACTTCAAAAAGAAATTACCAAAAAAATAATTAATTTAGTAAAAGTCATTTACAAATGTAATTTTTTCCAAAATATATTTTAGCCAAAGTTGTTTCTCAATACACTTTAAAATTACAATTCACTAAACGCTCTTTACATTTCAAAAAACTCCCTTAAACCAAAGGTATTTGCATTTTCCCAAAACATTCTCCCAAAGCCGAACCAAACAGGGCCTTAGACAATATCAAGCTTTAGGTCCTACAAAAAAGAGGATTTCCTAGTAGTGAATTGTTCAAGATGGACCTTATAATTTGTTGGATGAGCTCTGGGATGGTGATCCTTGAATTAAGATCATACATTTATGATTTCCATATGACAGTCAAGTGTAACTCTATTGTGATCTCTCTTGCCAATGATGATAAACAGGCACTTTTTTTTGTTCAATGTTGCAATCTGTATGAACTTAACATTGTATTTTCATTGTCCTAATCTCGTCTCTTACCCTCTATTTGGGAAACGGTAATTAGGTAGGGAAAGGGGGAAAACGAAAGGAAAATTGAACATGGACATGAGATTCTAGGATGAGAACGGAAGTGGCTATTAGGATTTATGCCACGAGGTGCCCGAGAGTCTCCACCATTGTTGTCTGACTCTTATAAAAACCCCAAATTCTCAAGAAAATACAGGTACAACTCTAATATCAACTTAGCAAAAAATTAGTCCATTCATCTTGCGATACGTGTCGTATGTGGGCCCACTTCTCAATCACGATCTCCCGTCTCTCTCCCCCTCCCTCACTATCTCACCCCTCTCTTCCTATCCTTCTCTCTCCCTCTGCTACACTTGCTTTTCTTGTTTCTTTCTCACTTCCCACGGCCGTGAAGCTTGAGCCCAAGGCTTGCAGCCGCCATGGCCACAAAGCTCGACCTCGAGTAACCGACTTCGGGAGCTCGAGATACAGCAAGCATGGTTGTGACGCAACCATGGCTACTTTGACCTGAAGCTCTAGCCTTAAGCCCCGATCCGTGTCCTCAGTGTCTCAATCTAGTGGCCATGGATGGGAGTTCAAAGCTTGGGCCACCATGGCCACAGCTG
Source organism: Eucalyptus marginata (assembly GCA_014182565.1). Classification (NCBI taxonomy): domain Eukaryota; kingdom Viridiplantae; phylum Streptophyta; class Magnoliopsida; order Myrtales; family Myrtaceae; genus Eucalyptus; species Eucalyptus marginata. The sequence goes on from CM024592.1 coordinate 7,115,178, forward strand.
GAAGCTCAAGTGGCCGTTGCCACAAGCTTGAGGCCGAACTCGAAACTCGAGCGACCAAGGCTACCCCAAGCTCTAGGTTCATGGTCGAGCTCCATGGCCAAAGCAGCCATTAGCCATAAGCTCAGGCTGAGCTCTAGCCGTGGCAGACATGAGGAAAGAAGAAAAGCAAGTGCTAAACAGAGAAGATTGAGGGAGAGAGAAGATGAGGTTAAAGCAAGTGCTAGAGAGAGAGGAGAGGAAGGAAAAAGTAAAGGAGAGAGGAGAGAGAAGAGAGAAAGATTTATGTAAGGTGGGCCCGACGCGACAATTGTTAACATTATGAATGGACCAGTATTTTGTTAAGTTGGCGCCTGTTGGAAGATATGCCTGAAGATCTGCCGGATTTGGATTTGATCTAAATTGATCATCCGCTAGATTTGATCTAAATTGATCATCCGCTGGATTTGATCTAAATTGATCTAATTGGATCAATTAATATTAGACAGAAATATAGATTTGATTTGTAGAATATTTGAAGTATATTTCATTTCCTTTCTTCATGTACACTCTGTATTATAATTACAGAACATTGTATATTGAATTCATACAATTGAAGTAATAGAAAAACTTCTCTCAATTCCTTCGCCTCTTGATCTTGCTTCCTCTACGCATTCTGTCATGGTATCAGAGCATTAAGCTCCTGAACCCGCTTCCGCACCAGTTGTTCTTCGAACTCTCTGATCTGCAAAAAGAGATTTACGAAGAAATCATTTTTCGCTAAAAGGAAGAAGACACAGGCACAGAAGATTATCATGGCTCACCTAGCAAATTCATCCTCAGCTCTTGAAGTCTCATCTACAGAAGAAACCACACCACAAATCTCAGAGACACAAAGCCATCTCGTGCCGATTCCCACAACCCAACAGCAATCTCAGACTCAAGGCGTGCAATGGCCACTCTTCCCCGCTCAGTCAAATATGGGGTTGCCCATTGCGAGCCATCCTTACCAATGGGTACCATATCCATGGTATGTTGGGCCAAATGCATCATCGCCGGGGATTACAGGCTACCAAAGTAGCGTTCAGTCCGACGAAGGCCCACCAGCCACGAATGGGGCAAGCCGGACATCACGGAGCGGGAACAAGTTGGTGGGTCGGACGAAGCAGGTCTGGGATCGAATCCCTACCCGAATTTCTCGCATGCGGGTCATGGAATCGGATCTGGCGGGTCAGGCTTAGGGACGAATCCCTACCCGAGTTTCTCGCCCAATTTTCTACCTTTTCCAATCGCGGCTGTCACCGGCCGACCGGAATCTGGAGATCCCCTTTACGTATCAACAGTCGACGGTCCAGAACTACGATTAATCACCTTGCAGCTGACCGGACCAGAAACTTATTCCAGATGGTCACAGGATTTCCGGCGAGCCCTCGTGACAAAGGACAAGGACGGATTCCTCGACGGAACCGTGCATGTTCCTTTGGACGAGCGACTGGCTCGACAATGGAGAAAATGCAACCACCTAATCCGAACGTGGATTGGCAATTGCGTCTCTCCAGATGTCGCGGCCAGCCTCCCACTGACAGAAGACTCAAAGAAAATGTGGGACAATATCAAAGAAATGTATGGAAAATTAGATCGAGCAAAGATTTTTTCACTCATGCAGGAACTCGGCGAATTCAAGAAGGAAATCTGACGGTCACGGCTTGTTACAACAAGCTATCGTCGCTTTGGAACGAGCTCGAGGCCACGAAGAAAAACTCAAGGGACCGGCGAAACCCTAGAGCGATAGATCTATAAAGGAGAGGGAGAAAACCACTCGTTTCCTTTTGATCTTAAACGAAAATTACCTGACATTCCGATCACAGATCCTGGCGATGGATCCCGTTCCTCCTCTCGAAAGGATTTTTCAACTCGCGGTCCAGGAAGAGAACCAACGACTCGCGGCGCCGGAGCACAAGGGAGGAAGCGACAGTGTCGCTCTTGCGCTTCGCGGCGAGCGATTGGGTTTCAAAACCCTAACGCGAGAGAAAGGGAATCGAGAAACCCTAGGGTTTCACGGGAACAGCGAGAAGAGCTTTAAAAGGGGAGGGACCAACGGTCCAGATTTCTCTTGCCAATCCAACGACATCCAGGAGGCCGATCCTTCCGCAGAATCCAACGGCGCATATAATCCCGCGAAGAGAGGATCGGACGGTCAGTTTTTTTCAGCATCGGACGGCCAGATCATTTCTGCATCTTCAAGGAATTTTAGCCAAAATTCGAAAGGGAGAGGTAAATTATATTGCGAATACTACAAATGCCCGCATCATACTATAGATAATTGCTGGAAATTGCATGGAAAGCCAGGAGAAAAAGAAAAAAAAGAAAGAATATTCTGCGGCTTACCAAGTTACTGGACTCAGTAATGACCAACCAATTACCTATGGACAATATGAGCAATTAATGCAGGCTCTACAGAAGGCAGACATCGCAAATAAATGAGGCAGTTTTTCAGGTATATCTCATTGCCTGATAAATTCTATTTCAAGGAAAGTCTGGATAGTGGACTCAGGAGCAAGTGATCACATTATTTGTGATAAAAGTTTTTTTTCTGATATGCATAAGGAGCTGAATATTCCTATTTCTGTGCAATTGCCAAATGGCAACATCACTAATGTCACCTTGACAGGCACTGTTCGTCTGAGTCCTCAAATTACCCTTCAAAATGTCCTTTATGTTCCTGAATTTCAATTCAATCTTATCTCAGTGTCCAAAGTCTGCAAGGAAAATTCCTGTCGAGTTTTCTTTGATTATGATGCTTGTTTTTTCCGAGGCCCTTTCGGCGGCAACCGATGGGCTTGAGTAATCTCTCGAAGGATTGTTTTTTTGGAATGACCTTCCAAATCATTTTGATTTTTCATCAATTGTCTTGAATAAAATATCATTGTGTAATGCTACTACCGATGATAAGAGCTTTCTTTTACATTCAAGAATGGGTCATAGTGCTTTTTTTCCTTACTCTAAATGTCATATATGTCCTATGGCAAAACAATCTCGCACACCCTTTCCCACTAGTAAGAGTCATTCCACTACTGTCTTTTCACTACTCCACGTGGATGTTTGGGGACCTTATCACACGGCACATTGTGATGGTTCGCGTTTTTTTCTTACTATTGTGGATAATCACTCTCGTGCCACCTGGATATTTCTAATGCGCCTAAAGCTCAAGTGTCTTCTAATCTGAAATCCTTTATCATTCTGACCAAAAATCAGTTTGGGAAAACAATCAGAAGGATTCGCACTGATAATGGGAAAGAATTTTTTAACCATGAATGCAGCTCGTTTTTCCTATCTCATGGGATTCTCCATGAAAGCTCCTGTGTCTACACTCCACAACAAAATGGAGTAGTGGAACGTAAGCACCGTCATCTATTGGAGGTCGTCAGAGCACTGAAGTTTCAGGGATCCATTCCAGATATTTATTGGGGAGATTATATTCTCACTGCAGCATACCTCATCAACCGGATGCCAACTCGAATACTAGTTGGTAAATCACCTTTTGAAATACTATATGCAAAAAAACCAGCACTTGATCATTTACGAGTTTTCGGTTGCTTATGCTATACTACAACTGTGGGACCTCAGGACAAAATGAGTCCTCGAGCCAGACGATGCATCTTTATGGGTTACCCTAATCTACAGAAAGGATATCGTGTTCTTGATCCAGGCACAGGGGATTTTTTCGTAAGCAGAGACGTCATTTTTCCTGAAAATATTTTCCCATTCCAGGAAATCAAGGAAAATTTGACTATTTCAGATACTCCTCGTAGTTCTCCCCAACAGGAAGATATCTCTCCTGAATATTTTCTCACAGGATCTCCAGCTCAAGCAATTCCTTCACAACCATCATCTAATTCACCTCATCAGTCAAATCATGAGGAAGAGATGGAAGGTATACCTACAACTCCGTCTAATGTGGACAATCTTTTTGATCTTTCGGCAGAAACAGCCATAGGAGAACCATCTCCTTCACCTCCGAGCATCCTCCACGTCGTGCGGGACGAGCCACCGACCACCAACATGGACCAAGGATTATATATGTGCCTCTCTTAATTCGCCAGGTATTCACTATCCAATATCCTCATATGTCTCCTTTGATAGACTCTCGTCTGAACATCGATGTTGCATTAGTCGGATTTCCGATGGGAGGGAACCATGTAGTTATAATGAGGCTTCTAGTGATCCCCGATGGCAACAGGCCATGGCAGCAAAATTACAGGCATTGAATGATAATCAAACTTGGGAACTGGTTCACCTTCCCTCCAACAAAAAGTCTATAGGATGCAAATGGGCTTATAAGATCAAGTATAGAGCTGATGGATCCATTGAGCGTTACAAGGCTCGATTAGTAGCCAAGGGTTATACTCAGAAAGAAGGTTTTGATTATCATGAAACCTTCTCCCCTGTTGCTAAAGATTTCACCGTTCGATCTTTCTTATCAGTTGCAGCAATCCATGATTGGTCCTTACATCAAATGGATGTACACAATGCTTTTCTCCATGGCGACTTGGATGAAGAAATTTATATGGATATTCCTCGGGGCTTACGGAGACGGGGGGGAGAATAAGGTATGTCGTCTCCGCAAATCCCTTTATGGACTGAAGCAAGCTTCCGTGCAATGGTATGCAAAATTTGCTAAGGCTCTCACCACCGCGGACTTCAAACAATCCAAATATGATTATGCCTTGTTCACATGGACTAAAGGTACGTCATCTATTTACTTGATGATATATGTAGATGACATTCTCATTATGGGAAATGATGAAGTCTGCAATAGAGAATCTTAAGAAATATTTGCATACTACATTCCATATAAAAGATCCGGGAGCACCAAAATATTTTCTTGGAATTGAGATTGCCAATCTCACCAGGGAATTTCTCTCGGTCAAAGGAAGTTTGTATTAGAAATTATATCGAAGCGAGTTTATCGGGGTGCAAACCAAAGAGTTATTCCAATCGAGCAGAATACTAGATTAACCGCAGCGGATCATGCCAAAGAAACATCTCAGGATGATCCTCTTCTTAAAGATCCAACGAGTTATCATAAGCTAATTGGAAAACTCATATATCTGACTATGACCAGGCCTGATATATCATATGCAGTGCAAAATCTTAGCCAATTTATGCATAAACCGAAGGAATCCCACATGAATGCTTTGCTCCGAAGGTTGTAAAGTATTTGAAGAAATGTCCAAGGCTGGGAATACTTTTGGCCAGAAAATGCAACATGGAAATGACAGCATATTGTGATGCAGATTATGCGACTTGCCCTATGAGTCGAAGATCCGTCACTGGTTTTTGCATTAAACTGGGAGAATCATTACTTTCATGGAAAACCAAGAAACAGTAACGGTTTCCTTATCTTCAGCGAGCAGAATATCGAGCCATGGCAAAAACCACATGTGAGATTGTATGGATACAAGGTCTACTTGGAGATCTTGGAATACAAGTTAAAGGGCCAACAAAACTGTTACGTGACAATGAGTCAAGACTGAAACTTGCAGCCAATCCAATAATGCATGAAAGAACCAAGCATATAGAAGTGGATTGTCACTTCACTCGAGAGAAAATCCAAGAAGGGATAATCGAAACAAGAGGGATTGGAACAATTGAACAGACGGCGAGACATTTTCACCAAACCTCTATGTTCAAGACAGCATGCATATCTACTAAGCAAGCTAGGCGTCTTAGATATCTACAGACCACCAGCTTGAGGGGGAGTGTTGGAAGATATGCCTGAAGATCTGCCGGATTTGGATTTGATCTAAATTGATCTAATTGGATCAATTAATATTAGACAAAAATATAGATTTGATTTGTAGAATATTTGAAGTATATTTTATTTCCTTTCTTCATGTACACTATGTATTATAATTACAGAACATTGTATATTGAATTCATACAATTGAAGTAATAGAAAAACTTCTCTCAATTCCTTCGCCTCTTGATCTTGCTTCCTCTACGCATTCTGTCAGCGCCATTTAGGTATACGATATTTTCTCTGAATTCTTGCTCCCAACGAAGGTGGAGGTTCGTGCTCAACGTGACTAGACAAGAACGAGCAGAAGGAGGCATTCGTTCTGGTCTCGAGCCGGGTTTCCAAGAGCGAAGTCATCGGCGGGCCGAGTCGGGTGTATAGTGATGCATGCACATACGTCAAATGAATAGAAAAAACCAACAAAAGTTGATCGAACGCTTTGACTTTCATTAGAAAAGTACCGTGGATAAAGAGAAATCACTTCAGCGAACGACCTGAAGATACCAAGACCCCATCTTGTAGAACAAGAAAAGGTCATACATGAATATTATAATATTCATTAGATACTGTTGGATAATTATTTCTTTATTTTTAGATGTTACTATCTTTTTATGGTTCTATGTCACTATACTATTCGATTTGCTACAAAAATTGGTAAATCACTTTAATTTAAATGGGAATGTTTATATAAGAATTAGTAAATTCGAAATTTTATTAAGTTGTTAAGTTAGTAAGAAACTCACATATTCTGGTAAGTATATAAAAATTAGTAATTGCATAAGTATTTGAAAAGTTGCGAACACACGAAACGATGAAATGTGCATGAGGGAACGTAGTTTTGGCGAAAGTTTGTTCCATTGCAGATAATGATGCATGCACATACGTCAGATTACTTCCCGAAGAAGTCGACATTTCCGCAGTCAAAGTTCAAATTAGGCGGTCGATGGGATGGCTAGGAATGTCACTTTACAAGAGGACTTCCAATTACGTGTCGAAGACGGACTTCCTAAACCCTAATACTTTTCTATTACCTTAATGGATCTCTGTTTCTTTCTCGTTTACTTGTATTCTCACAAACATCACACGCTCATGCAACACAAAGCATTCCTTCAGAGACATTCCATCTTTTTATGTTTGAATTCATTTTCTTCCGCTCGTTATAAATACAAGCATCCCTTCTCATAAAACCGCAAAAGAAACCTTCCAACATCTCTCTCTCTCTCTCTCTCTCTCTCTCTCTCTGCTCGCTCGCTCGCACGCGGAACACAGAGCACCAATGTCCAATGTCGTGGTCCCAGAAGTGGTACTGAACTCGGGCATAAGGATGCCACTGATCGGAATGGGTGGAGGTGCAGAAAGTCTGCCCCCGCCCGACGTGCTGACATCCATATTCCTCGATGCCATTGAAGTTGGGTACCGCCACTTTGACACGGCAGCAAACTACGGCTCTGAAGAGGTGCTCGGCCGGGCCGTTGCCGAGGCCCTGGACCGAGGGCTCATCAAGAACCGTGGCGACATCTTCATCACCACCAAGCTCTGGTGCACTGACGCTCATCCGGGTCTTGTTCTTCCTGCTCTCAAGAAGTCTCTCCGGTAAATTTTTTATTTGCCTTCTGATCTCTTCCTGTTTATTTTTACTGCTTGGCACTATATACAATTCTAATAACCGCTGAGTCAGCAATTAAGTTTGAAGACCATGCAAGACGTTCTACCATACAAAAATTTACACGATAAACATTAATTTTCACTTCTATACATTATTATCAGTTGCACGCATTAGGTTATTCCAATCTTTCCTTTATATTATTTTTCCGCTTTTTTTGTTTAATCATGTTGTATTCATGTTAATTTTTTGGGCACTTGGTGTGTATCGATTTATATAGGAAGCTAGGGTTAGAGTATGTGGATCTGTATCTCATCCACTGGCCAGTGAGAGTGAAGGAAGGAATTGAAGGGTACAATTTCAAAGGCCAAATGTTGCCGTTTGACATCAAAGGGACATGGGAGGCCATGGAAGAGTGCTCCAAGCTAGGCTTGGCCAAGTCCATTGGAGTTAGCAATTTTGGAACCGAGAAGCTTTCTCAACTCCTCATGCATGCCACTATACCTCCTGCTGTTAACCAGGTAAAAGAAAGAACACATGTTTGTAACTATTAAATATTCATCAATTTGTTTAAATTTTATTTAACGTCGAATCCCGTCGAATCAAGATTTTCTTCAAGTTTGTCCCCTTTGGTTTGTTGGTTAATCATGTTTAGGTGGAGATGAATGTGGGATGGCAACAAGAGAAGCTGAGGGCGTATTGCAGAGAGAAGGGAATACATGTAATTGCATGGTCCCCATTGGGCGCGAATGGAGCTTATTGGGGTTCATTAGCGGTCATGGAGAGTCCTGTGCTTAAGGAGATTTCTATCGCCAAAGGGAAGACCGTGGCACAGGTAATTTTCCTTTCTCTGTTCACTTCCATTGAGTTATACTCTACTTATAGAGAAGTAGACATGGCTTCCATGGCTTCCATGGTTACTCCGAATAGGAGAAATTGTAATTTGAGCACTTATTGCATCTAAACCAAGTGCTAGCTTAGTCAAATCGAACCCTTACAAGTTGATTTTCGTAATCTCAAAAGAATTAATCTCTCAAAAATATTAATAGGAATCAAATCATAAATGAATTGATTTCAACTGTTTGTTTGCAAACTACCCCAAATTACAGATAAACGCATTTAGGTAAAAGAATTAGTTATTTTCCCTTTTCAATTTCCAAATACTAAGGGTCCGTTCGTTTCACGGAAAATGAGTCATTTCCGAAAAATATTTTCCTAGAAATCATTTTCCAGGAAAATGACAATATTTTCTGGTGTTCGGCTAAAATCTAAAAATGTTTCGGAAAATATTTTCCGGTGTTCGGTAAGGAAAATATTTTCCGCTCCCCAGATTAGTGGGCGTGAGTATCAAGCTCGAGGCTCGCCAGATCAATGAGCGCGAGTTTGAGATTGACGAGCTTGAGGTTCACCTGGTTCGACGACTAGCCAAGAAAGAAGAAGATGAGAAACAAAGAAAAGAAAAAAAAAAATAAAAAAGAAAAAAAGAAAAAGAAAAGAAACATGAAATTAAAAATAATTCGAATTGAAAAAGAAAAAGAAAATTAAAAAAACAATTCGAATAAAAAAAAAAAAAGAAGAAGAAGAAGAAAAAAAGGGAGGAGAAAGTGATGATTTGTAGAGGTGTGAGATAAGAGAGATGAAGTGAGGAAAATGTTTTCCACTTTTCAAAAGTGGAAAATATTTTCCCCTACTTTAGAAGACCTTTTTCCTTTGATGGAAAATATTTTCCTCAAGGAATTTATTTTCCGTGAAACAAACGCCGGAAAATCCGGACAAAATTTTCCCGGAAATTATTTTCCGCGAAACGAACGGAGCCTAAAAAGGCTCTTCAACTATACTTTTTTCTTTCTTACTTTGTTAAATGTCATCGTAATTATTTATTCTTTGGCGGCATGAACAAAACCAAATCTAAATGTGTAAGACCCATATTATCATTGCAAAGCGTCACTCTCTCTCTCTCTCTCTCTCTCTCTCTCTGTATTAACGGAACAAAAAATTTAGTCATCATTTATTTTTTATGAGAAAGCCCACCTAGATATAGAGATCCCTAGCAATGAAAAATACTAAGCTAATTTCATAATTCACATGGTCCAATTTTCTATATCTCATGTATGTATATATGTGTGTAACTCTAAGATATAAATATTATAGATTGCACTGAGGTGGATACATGAGCAAGGGGCAATCGTGATAGTGAAGAGCTTCAACAAAGAGAGAATGAAAGAGAACTTGCAAATCTTGGATTGGGGACTTTGCCAAGAGGATTTGGACAAGATCAAGCTTCAGATCCCACAGAAAAGAGGATTTCCTGGTGATTTGTTCATTTTCGAAGATGGGCCTTACAAGTCAATGGATGAGCTCTGGGATGGAGATTATTGAATTAGATCATGCATCAATGACCCTCTTTGCCTCTTTGGTGATCTCCCGCAAATGATGATTATGATTAATAATTGCAATTTTTATATTATACTTCCACATTGCAAATCTATATGAAATCAACTTTGAATTTTCGTTGTAGCAATCTTCTCTCTGACTGCTATGTTTGGGATAATAGTAATTGAGGAGGAATATGGGGATAGGAAAATTGACGTGGAGAATTAAAGGTGCAAATGAATATGCGCATATGGAGATAAGTCAAGATGATTACCGGTCACCAACTAATTCAGATATCTTCTATTGTAAAAATAAAATACTCGAGGTGTTTGCAGCGATCTTGTGAGGCAAGTCACTCCTTACAGTTGAAGCTCGTTTGTCCAGCAAATAGTCCTAATAATATAATAATCAGGTAATTCAATAGGTTAAAAGAAAAATGCATTTGAAACCCGAAGCAATCAACTAAAAGTTCATTTCATTAACTTGTTACATATTCATTGTTTTGAAAATCGAAATAAATCATAACCGAAATTATCCAATCAGTCCTAAACTTATTGTGCAGATGTCAATCCAATCCTAAACTTTTCAAATTTGTTAACTCAATTCTAAAACTTTGCTCAAAATTCCAAGCTAGTGTTTCCAATAAATTTTCTCTTGGAAATCCCCGACATGGCGGTACAGCCATCGCAAGCCATCCTACTTAGCGCACCATCATGTAAGTGAATCTTGGCACAATAAATGTGGGTTTTAATAGGTGTAGAGTCTCTGGAAATTGCTTTGACTGTCAAGATGGCACCATATGAAGCAACCAACGACCTCTCCGAATTTAAATTTTTAGCATCAAAAAGAAATTTCTTGAGATTGCTGATGATGCATTAATCGGTTTGGAAAATTGGCAGAAGATTAATTGCTCATTTCCAATTGGTCACGTTTCAGCTAAAATCGTGAAAGCCAAAAACCATCTAAAATCAGCTCCTTGTGGGGGTATCTAACCCACTATAAAGAATCGACACTCTTCAAGAGCCTTCGTGTCATGTCGGACACTTCAACACGTGTCCGACACTCTCCGACACTCTTGAACACTCTCCGACACTCGGTCAACACGTATCGGAAAATCTGACACCTGATCAATTTTTTCGACACTCTCCGACACTCGAGTCGGAATTCCAACATACGAGTTTCTGACATGTGATTCCAATATCGAGATCAATTTTAAAAAATTTCAATAAATGAAATATCAAAAATGTATATACGTGAAAAAATAAAACACAATAATAAAAATAATAAATGGAGAAAGAAGAAAAACCTAATTTTATCTTCTCTTCTAACTCCCACTTTCCGTGATACACAATTTACTTCTTAAGTTTTTTTTTCCTCTTCCGACATATCTAACATGCGAGTCCGAAATGTCGATTATTTATTTTTTCTCCAAGTTTTATGAATTATTGGAATAGGGTTAAATTTGTCAAATTGAAACAATATATAAATAGTGGATTAATGTTTTTAGTGTAAATTCACTCTAGGCTTTTTAATTATTTATTTATTTGTGAATTCGAATAAAATTAAATTGATTGAAATAATCATAAAAATGATAATTTATTATGTATATACAACGTGTCCCAACGTGTCGAAATTCTCTATTTTTTGAGAAACAACGTGTCGGCGTGTCGTGTCGTGTCATGTCGCGTGTCGCATGTCAGTATCAGTACTACTTAGCTGACCCATACATTAGCTGTTATGGAGAGTCCCGTACTCAAGGAGATTGCCATTGTCAAAGGCAAGACTGTAGCCCAGTACCATATTCTCCCTCTCCTCGTGTTTTTATCCTCCTGTTTTGGCGTCATTCTTGGGGCGGAGGAAATCATTAATTGAGTTGGTGGAATCGAAGTAATTTAGGTTTTTGTCCTCCGAGGAATGCATAGTTCTGAAGCTCGTCCCTCGGAAATTGCATAAGAAAGTCCGCCCGTGGCTGTATTTTGTAACTCTTAACCTTTGGTCCCCTCCGTGCATGTCCCTCTCTCTGTCGACGGTGTCTCCCGATGAATTAATGATAGCCAAAACCATAAGACAAAATTTAGGGGAACCCGGCAACTTCAGCAGCCATTTCCTAAAACCATCAAAACTTTTTCATCTTCCATCACTTAAAGTCTGTTGCACACTTTCAAGTTATTTTAGAAGTCTGTTTCATTGCATAACAGATTTTGATCTCTATTCAAACTTTGATCTTAACTTATTCAATTCCGCATTTACTTGTCAATATTTTATTTTAACCCCTATTCAACCCTTATAGGTGTTTGTGCTAGCTTTATCACAATGTTATCTATGAGCTTTCGTCTAATATACAGTGTGATCCTTAAAATTTTAAATTATTCAATCCGATCCTTGAACTTTTGGTATATATTCAATTCATTATTTAAATTACATGATAATATTCAATATCATTCCTATATTGAATTAATGGAAGAATAGCGGTTTACATTTTCATATAATTCAGGAATTAAATTGAATAAGTACAAAAATTCATGATCATATCGAACAAATTAAAAATTCGAAGATTATATTGCACATTAGAATAAATTTTATAAATTATATTGTATATTGAGTCTAAGTTTAGAAATCATTTATGTCATTATCTCCTATGAACAAATAATCGAATTATACCCACCCCACCGTGGGCGTGTTGGTTCGGGCGTTTTCTCCCATCCCGATTGGGAGGAGGTTTAAGTCACCACATGCATAATTGCGTGACTTAAGTGTGGCGCCGTGGAAGGTGGGTCCCTGTGCTAGCGTCCTCAGGTTTACGTCGCCGGCTGCAGGCTGTACGGCAGCTTTCGGATCATAAAAAAAATATTAATAATAATAATCGAATTATGATTTTTTGTAGGATGCGCAATGGAAAAAGCTAATCGTTTCACTGTTTCGTATTCTAGGGGCAAGCATGGTGTGATGAAGATGGTGATCTTGAAGGTCATTGAAGACACAAGAGGACAAGGATTCGAAGCTCGACGACTTCAAGGTTCATGAAAAGACGAGCAACCCAGGTGATACAACACCCGTCTTGGCCCTAGCCAGCCCAAGCAAGGGCGACCCTCGCCGGATGCCAGCTTCCCTCCGCCGACTCCGCCATGGTTTCGTTTGTGATATTATCCGTTCCATGCGCCTAGTAGGTGAATCCAGTGCTGAGAAGATCTCTTTACATCATGTCTACAGAACCTGAAATTCTCGAAGCACCCGTTACTCTTGCCCCTTCTACATCATCTTCAACCTCTCCAGAGTTTCGTGTTTCTAATGCTTCTAAGATAGATTATCTTTATGAAGTCTCTCTTAGTGATGAAACCAAGATCTCTGAAACCCAGCTCCCTCTCATGAACCCTTACTCCGCTTTTGCTAAACCTAACTCGTCATTCTCACCCATCCGCTCCATCCGCCACTTATCCATCAAACTCCAAAGCAAGTAAAAGAGTACGTTCGGTCCTCTAAGTTCGACCAACATCCCATTCCTCAAGAAAAAGGAGTACTTTGTTACTCTTCAAATCCCTCCAGAATTCCCCAGACAATGGGCTCAACAGGGATACACTCATGTTCATTATGGCGCTGTTCGTCTTGCTCTCACCTTTCATGGCCGTAAAGGTTTACCCATTGTAGCCAGAATTGCGTTGTTAGATACCAGATTCTTACAATACCAGCATGCTTGTATTGGTACTATTCAGACTACTCTGAATGCTGGAACAGTTTTTGTGACTTTGTATCCCAACTTCAACATCGCTTTGTCAGATCCCCAGCTACTTTCTTTCCTAAAGGTTCAAGTCCAGCTCACTGGAGCTCCTCAAACTGCTGACTCTATAGCTGCAACCCTTCATTACCAGATGGTTTATCGTGTACAGAACCATGCACTTGATCTAAACTTCAACAATGGTCATGAAGATGCTTTGTTTATCTCCATGCAGAATGATCAGGCATCATGTATTCATGTCCCTCGGCAGATCCCGAAAGACACGTTGGCCAAGCTCCTTCCAGAGACTTGGATCACCAACTACGAAAAGCTACATCAACATAACAAGCCATTCCAGTCTACGGACTCTGAGTTCGTCCGGAAAAAAGATGGAACTGTTTCCATCAAATTTGGCAAAGAAAAGGAAGAGAGTCCTTCTATCTTCCAGACGCTCTTCATGATTGAACCTTGTGTTCCTGAATCCATTTCCGAACCAGACCCAAAAAAGCTTGTTCGACACTTTAATGGTGATGGACATCCTGTCCATTACTATAAAGACAGATATGGTCACTGTTTCTGGGATCCTTTTTGCCAATGCTCTTATTGTATGAATTCCCCTGATGAGGTAAATCCATATGATAGGCCTCCACCTCGACGCAAAAGGCCAAAGGATAAGGCATACCAAAGATATTTAAACGGAGACCCCTCCGTTGATACCCTTGGTGAGTGTGATAAATACCAGGTTCATGGTTTCCTATGCACCACCTCCGCCACCGAAGTCGTACTACACCCCAAGCTTCACCCGGATCCACCAAAATCACCTCCACCATCACCTCCTCAGAAAAAACAAGCTCTCTCTCCGTTCTATAAGCCAATCTTAAAGTGGGCCAAGAAGCACTCCTACCCACTTGAAGCTCCAGCAGAAACACCACCTATTTCCTCCATTGCCATGTTTCAAGACTCTGACTTTCCCCCTCTTGTCAGAGAAGGTTCTAAACTCTCGTTTCCTACCCCAGAGGAATTCATTGACCCACAAGGCAGATACCGCCATGTTCCTAAAATACCTACCCCCACTGATGTGGATGAACATGGGAGACAGAGAAAGACTTCTGCTGCTGAAGCTGTTTTGAATTGGCAATCAGAGACCCTGCTAGCTCAAAACAATGCTTTTAAAGCAATTGATTCCAAGATTGGAATTGTGCAACAAGACCTCAGAAAATATGATGAGACTACCAAGAAAATGGTTTATGAATTCCAGAAGAGGCTAAATGCCTTGGAATCAGGGCAACGACTAGGCTACCATTACCTAGAAAGCCCAGAACCGGAGATAGAAAAGCTCAAAAGACAAATCCAACTCCTTGAAGAAGGAAGATTTAGACCTTTTGATCCATTTGCAACTCCAGTAAGAACTGGATACTTACCTCCGCCACCCCAGACATCTATCTTTACTGCAATTCCACAAGATCCCTCCAGAAAGGAACCAGATATAAGAGATCGGATCAAAGAGTTGAATCGAATCCAAAAAGGAAGAGGGAAAGAGAAAGTTCCTGTAGAATCATGTTCGATGGTCATAAGAGAAAAGCCAGATCAGATGATGCTAGCAAATCCATTGGAATCTTTTCTAAAGGATTTGAGTGTCCAACATCCCGATCCCGTCCACAAGATTGATCCACCTCCCCCAAATTATCAAACTTTATTAGAGCAAACTGGTTCTACCACTTCTGATACTGAATCTGATTTAGCATCATCCTCTTCATCCTTTTCAGTTCCTGAACCTGATCCCCTTCCTATTATGCCAGTAACCTCTTCTATATTCATGGCTGATCCTCCAGATCAAGAAATGGAATCAAACTACTCTGATCCGAGATTGTTCGGGACAATCCAAGAAATCATGTGTCCATGGCATCTAAACAGTTTTTTTCCATCGATGATATTCCCTACCAAAAATGGCCAGAAAGACTTGAGGAATTTCATACTTGGTTAAATACCCAGTCCATCACCAACCATGACATGAATGATGTCCTTTACAATTTTGTTACTAGGTTCACAGGAAGCCTTAAGCTTTGGTGGAAATCAGCGTCAGAACAAGACCAGATTCATTTTCTGATGTCACCAAATTTTAGCCAAGCCATTACTATCCTATACCACTTTTTCGTGGGAAAACCCACCGATCTCATAGAAATAAAAAGAAGAGAGTTTTTCGAAAGAAAATGTTGTTCCTTCCAGAAGAAACATCTTGATAAGCATTATCGAATAATGCTTCGGCTCTTTTACCAAATCGGAGCTGATTCAAATCTGAAGCATGTTTTCCTGACTTCTGTCCCTAAAGAACTGTCCCAAATGGTCGAAAGATCCTTTGTTGGAAGACAAAAGAGAGTACAGGATATTCCCCTGGGAGAAATACAACAAGAGATCCATCTATGTCTTGAAGAAATATGTCTAAAGCGCCGAATGGTCCAATCCTACATCAACGATGATAAAAGCCTCGAGACAGCCTGCTCTCGCCAGAAGCTGAAGATCAAATGTTCCAAACAAAACTGTGATGGTACTTGTGGAAAGTATTCTCGAAAGAAGAAACACTTCAAGAAGTTCTCGATGAAGAAGCCCAAATATGGCCACAAGAACTTCCGAAAGAAGAAATGGCGATACCTACGAAAAAGAAAGGATCGCACGGGCCATAAAAAATCGAATCGTTGCTACGTTTACAACAAGAAAGGACATTTTGCCAAAAACTATCCCCAAGCCAAAAAAGGTCAGCATCATTTGATACATCAAATTGAGAATGAAACAGGTATCTCTCTTGAAAATGATGATGTTGAATCATTGTTCTCTGCTGATGAAGAACAATCTGAACAAACCCTTTGTATCATTCCTTGTTATCACACTTCCAAAGAAGATTCAGACTCAGAATCTGAAGATATTTTTCACATATCACCCACATCTGCAGAACAAAGCCTTGACATATTCTCAAGTCAAACTCACTGTCCTCATTTTCCGGTCAAAATCCTCACCTCAAAGTTTGCTAAGCCTATCACTGTTATTGCCCTCATTGATACCGGAGCGAGCTGTTCAATTTTGGATACCAAAGTGCTTCCTGAAGAATATTGGACTCCTTATGTTCGATATTTCAACTTTGCCTCAGGAGATACTTTCTCCACAAATGTAAGAACTACTCCTGTGACCATTCAGTTCTTTCCCCAATGCTCAATAACCACAAAAATCTTTGGATCCAATCTTCCCAATAAAGATCTAATCATTGGTTGGGACGTTATGACTCAGATCTCACAGCTTCGTATCATTCTTGGAAAAGGTCTGAGGTACAAGGACCAATTCTCTGAATTTGTCAATATTCAGAGACTCTTTTCCATTCATATGAGCTTACTAGATCCAATTATGCAAAAGCTGTTAGAATCTTGTTCAGAATCCTATTCGGAATTCGCTCAAAAGTGTTCCCATCCTTTATGGGAAAATCCAGAATTCTTTATTCGCCTTCCTTTCAAGAAGAATGAAGACATAAATCCAACCAAGGCGAGCCACATGGGAATGAAGCCAAACACTTGGCTTTAGCTCAAAGGGAATGCTCGAACTATTGCAACAAGGCCTTATTGAAATCTCCAACTCTCAATGGGCCCGTGAAGCCTTTTACGTCAATAAGCGTGCCGAGCAAAACGAGAGGGAAAATGAGACCGGTAATCAACTATCAACCCCTCAATCTTTTCCTCCAGATGACAAATTCCCTTTACCATCCAGAATTTCTCTCTTTACTGGATTAACAAAGGCCCATATCTATTCCAAATTCGACCTCAAAGCCGGATTTTGGCAATTTGGCATTCATCCTGAAGACAGATCCAAAACAGGATTCTGTATTCCGAACCAGCACTTCCAATGGAAAGTTCTTCCTTTTGGTCTAAAGGTAGCACCATCCCTTTTCCAAAAGGCCATGTGTCGTATCTTCCAACCAATTCTCTCAAGTGCTGCAAAGTATATATTGATGATATCCCGCTCTACGGTCCCCGATGAGCATCACATTGCCAACTCCTTGAACAGTTTGCAGAAATTGTCATGCTTTCTCAGCGAAAGATGAATATTGCCCAAACAGAAATCGAATTTCTTGGTATGCACCTCAACAATGGTACATACTATCCAGGGCAGCACATTGCCCAGGAACTGCTAAAGTTTCCTGAGGCAAATCTCACAAAGAAAGAAGTTCAGCAATTTCTTGGGATAATTAACTATCTCAGGGATTTTGTCCCAAATATTGCAAAGCTCCTGATTCCTTTGCAATCCATGCTAAAGAAGAATTCCCCACCTTGGGGAAAAATTCAAACAAAAGCAGTTGCTGAGCTAAAGGAGATTATGCAGAATCTCCCACCATTGAAAATACCATCAACAGGTAAAAGAATTCTTCAAACTGACGCCAGTGATGAATACTGGGCAGCCATTCTACTTGAAGAAATTGATGGTAAGAGACACCTTTGTGCTCACAAAAGTGGAAAGTTTTCTCAATCCGAAATGCATTACCATTCCACTTTTAAAGAAATCTTAGCAAAAAAATGGAATCAAGAAGTTTGAATTCCATCTCATCGGCCATCACTTCTGGTAGAATTAGACATGGCATCCTTTCCTCGATGACCAAGTTTAAGCGAAGCGAGATCCCGAATTCTCAACTACTTCGATGGGCTGAATGGTTTTCCAAATATTCTTTTGAAACCAAACACATTCCAGAAAAAGAATGTTCTTGCTGATTTCTTGTCAAGACCAAAGGCAAAGCAGCCGAAATCAACATGTATATCAAAAGACATGCTTTTCATATGCTTAATCATGGCGTCAAATACAAGATTGAGAAGATTAAAGATTTGCCAAGCTGGAAATATCCCCGTGAGATTATTGAACAAATCCCGAATGACAATCTCACCGAAAATGGGAAACCTCATGTGGCAATGCCACACAGATCTGTTCAGACTTAATGCAGGTTCGATTCTTTATCCTTGTGGATTAAATCCAGATTATCCATTCATACATCCTCTTATCTGGAAAGAAGATGATTTCCCTTATCAGCTCAAAACACTATTATGGTACTTAACCAATAAGTACTTAATAGCGTTTGAAATTCCAACCAGAAGATTCATCGCCAACCTCACCAGGATATTTTTACTCGGAAGGAATATTGAAAGGGAAAGTGATCAGAATCTTTTAGATTTTCTCAATTGGTTCTACCCTCCTACTCACTTTGAAACATCTTTTGGAAAAGGAACTAAGAACCACAACACCAAATCCTGAAGTCCATACCATCCTGTTTTTCAAACGTCCATGGCATTTTTGCCGAAATAATGGTAGCATCATTAGTGTTCCCTTGGAGATAGGAACCACATCCTACAAACCCCATTTGGATAGCAAAGAAGCTCGAATTCACAAATCCTATCCAATGTCTGTTCGATCTTGTCAACTCCAGTACCGAGAACTCCAGAGAATTTTGTGCCAAGAGAACAAAACAATTCCTGAAGATGTATGGAACTATAGTAATCCCACTGCATGGGATCATTATGACGTAGCCCCAGAAGCTAAGGAAGCACTCGAGCAATTCGGACAAGCCGGATCATCCCAAGATGATGAAATGACAAGTGCACATGACATTGTCCAATCTACCCAGACCCCTATGCACGTTGGGGAGATCCTCTTTCCCAAGATCCCTACGACCAAGGACCCTTGTCCTTATCTCAAATAGACACTTCCCATTATGCACAGCCATCCCATTGGCCTCAACCAAGCATTCCTGCCGACACTACAGAAGATGACAATACAAACTGGGCTCAAGAAGAAGCATCCCACCAAGCTCACGAAGAAGCATCCTCATCACACCAGCTAAAGCAGATCCTCTCACCAGAAGACCTTGAAGCTCTTGAACAAAAATATGAGGCGCATCTTCTAGCAACAACACACAGCTCAGATGACTCGGACTATGACTACAATGCTCATGATGGACGAGACCGCTGAAAACCCGCTGTCCGTACAATTTCACTGTAGCAAAGCACTGTTCACTTTTACTGTAGCACTAGGCTAGGGATAAGTACCGTTCACGATGCGGTTACATTCATAGTGTGCGAATAATTCCCTCCCGGAAGTTTCTGGTGCCTCTGTTTGTTCCCGGACCCATGAGCTTGGTCCTTGTTCGCTTGTGACCTCCTATTGTCTATAAAAGGCAAGGAGGGTGTATTGTGTTGGGCAGAGTCCCCTGAAGTAAAGTGAGTGTTTTGTAAAAACCTCAATGGCTTTCTAAACTCCTCTTCTTCTCCAACCTGGTAGAATCCTCTAGGAAATGCAACTCGGGTAGATCAGAAGCGTTTCCATCCTGGTTCTTATGGTGTCCCTAGGCTCTGAACTAAAGGGCAGAGTAGTTTTCTGCTAAAAGGCAATCCCTGAAGGGCTTGAACGGGTTGTTCGCCCACTGTGGGAAGGCATACCTGCAGAAAATTGTCTCTTCCTTCCCTGGTTCTAAGTCTAGTTCCATTATGGTACCGGGGAAGGAAGAGACAATTTTCTGCGGTATGCCTTCCCACGGTGGGCGAACAACCCGTTCAAGCCCTTCGGGGATTGCCTTTTAGCGAAAAACTACTCGCCCTTTAGTTCGAGCCTAGGGACACCACAAGAACCAGGGATGGAAACGCTTCGATCTACCCGAGCTGCATTTCCTAGAGGATTCTACCAGCTGGAGAAGAAGAGGAGTTTAGAAAGCCATGGAGGTTTTTACAAAACACTAAGAGAGAAGAAGAAAAAAAAAAAAGATTAAAAAGATTAAATATATATATATTAAAAGTAAAAATACCAAAATGCCCAATTCCGTTAACTTTAACTAACGAAAGGATGAAATTGGTCAATTTTCAAATAGTCAGAAACTAAATCAGACATTTATCGATAATTCATGGACCAAATTGAACAAATTAAAAATCTATGGACGAGATTGCACATTAAGTAGAAGTTTAGGGACTGTTTGTAACATTTTTCCTGAAAAATTTCCTCCTCCAATTATATGAGTAAATAGGGGAAGAAATTGCATTTGCTTATCACATGACAAGGCAATGTGTACAATTTTCCTCCGTACACGTCCTTGTCAATTGAGTCTCGCTAAGGATTACAAGTTCGCGTGCGTGGCTAGTCAAAACCATGAAGAGATGAAACGTTTTGTGCGTGGCTTCTTCAGCAGCCACACGATGCAATTCGTCTTGTGATTCTAGATAAGTGTGGCGTTGCTCTTACGTATTTTTGGACCTAACTATTTGAGTGCGATCCGAAAGCAGTCAATAAGTAGAGCAAATCTTGTGTTAATTAAGAGCATTGGCCGTGGTTGTTGTTCTTTCGACTTTGGTTGGTGATTAAAGTACATCGATTTTGTTGGCGTGACAATTCCCTATCTGGATATATGTCCGATACTGTCGATATGAAGCATCTCTCTCTATATTACTGCATTAAAGGAATAAAAACTTTAATCATCATTTTGTTTTGACGAAGTGGCCCACCTAAATATAGAAATCTCAATCCGTGACTAATAATCAAGTAAACTCGTACGTCACATGATTCAATCTTCTGTGTCTCTAATATTATGTATATATCATAGATTGCACTAAGGTGGATATATGAGCAAGGGGCAAGCGTGATAGTCAAGAGTTTCAATAAAGAGAGAATGAAAGAGAACATGCAAATCTTGGATTGGGGACTTAGTCAAGAGGACTTGGACAAGATCAAGCTTCATATCCCACAGAAAAGAGGATTTGCTGGCGATGGATTCGTTTCTGAAGATGGGCCTTACAAGTCGTTAGATGAGTTATGGGATGGTGATTATTGAACTTGGATCACGTGTTTATAATTTATGTACGACTATCCAGTGTAATTCTATAATGATCTCTCTTGAGAATGATGATCAACTGCTACTTTCATTCATTCCATGTTGCAGTATGTCTGAATCGTACATTGTATTTACGCTATCATAATCTCTTCTCCTACCCTTTGTTTGCGAAAATGGTTATTACGAAGGGGAGGGGAAAATCGAATTTGGAGAATTGAAAGTCCGTATGTAGGCAAGGGGAAAAAGCATCACAAAAGTTTTAAATATATTGCATTTATGCCAATTTAGTTCTAAACTTTTTAATTATGCAAATTTGGCCCTAAACCTTTTGATCCAGTGTCAATTTAGTCCTCTCGGCTAATTTGGGCAGATGATGCCAGCCTACTTACATGGCACCACCGGCACTAACGTGGACAATTTTTTAATAATTCAGTCTTCCCAACTAATTTTTTTTATTTTTTCTTTCTTTTTTTCTCTCCTTTATTCCTTTTGCCAATGGTCAGTGACTGAGCAAGCTGGCCTCGCTTGGCCATGGTGAGGCTGAGTTGCAACAAGGGCTAGCCTGCCCAAGACAAATCTAGTGAGGCCACCTTGGCCTTAGCGAGGGCTGGCTCGCCATGGCCAATGGTAGGTTATCAACAAAAGGAAGAAGAAATGAAAGAAAAAATAATACAAAATCGAAAATTATTAAGATATTATTAAAAATTATCCACATCAACACCAACGATATCATATAAGTCAACTAGCATCTACATCAGTAATATCCTACCAAAATTAGCCGGAATAACTTAATTAACACCAAATCAAAAGATTTAAGATTAAATTAGGACCCTTAAAAGATTTATGATTAAATTAACATCAATGTAATAAGTTTAGGACTTTTCTAACACTATTATGTAGATGAAGCAATTTGCAGATAGACAAATCAAGCGATGCCACCAGCAATGTCACTCACCGATGGTGCAATCTCCAAAATATTTTTCCCATTGAGACTTAAGCATAATGCTTCTTCTTTTCTTCATTTTATTTTCCTATCTACAGTACCTTTTGCTCTTTTTGTAGCCATCTGGCCAACCCGTTTGCGACCTCTAATCAGAGCGCTTCGTCTGATGGCAATTATTATTCAATTTCGGAAAATTGAAGTTCTACTTATTTTCAAATACTTCAAAATACTAGAAGGGCTCTTTCAACTTTGCTTTTTCCTTTCTTTCCTCGTTGTTTCTTATCTTCATGTTTCATTTTTTGCCGGCATGACTAAACCCTCCAAATAAGACTAAACTTTTCATTATGGAGCATCTTCCAATCTCTATGTTACCGTCTTCTCACATACATAAAAAAGACAAAATTTGGTCATTTGAAAGCCCATGAAAATAGAGATATTCTAATTCACTAATATACTCAACTCAACTCATCTCATTAACCACGTGATTTATTTTTCTGTATCTCTAGATTTTATATAAATAATACGTACATTGATATGTGTATAAGGGAAGTGCGATAGTGAAGGGTTTAACAAAGGGAAAATGTAAGCAAATCTCGAAATTGGGACAGAGCCAGGAGGTTTCAGACAAGATCAAACTTCAAATCCCATATAGAAGAGGATATCCAGCTGATATTTCATTTCCAAGGATGGCCCTTACTGGTCACTAGATGAGCTCTAGGATGGAACTTTCATTTGTTATTTCCAGGTTGGAACTCGACCTTATGTTTTCATCGTCACAATCTCTTCTCTTATCTTAGGTTTGGGAAATAGTAAATTAAGGATGGATAGCGAAACAAAAAGAAGAAGATAATTCAATATGGAGAATTGAAAGTACAAGTGAATACGTGCCGAAGGCTACTGTACTACAAAAGGAAAATTCTCAAGGTAAGTACTATAGTCCTGTGAGGCAAGTTATCCCTTGGAGTCAAAGCTCCCACCAATGTGATACTTAAAGCATCTGAAAAGGTTGAAAAATAAATTGTTTCAAAACACGAAGCAATCACTTATCGAGACACAAAAAGGCTCACCGGAGAAAATCCTATACACATGAACATTGTTCATGGAACATTAGGAGTCCAAGAGTCCGCCTGTTTAGTGGTCTTGAATCTTTGACACCATAAATGTGAGTTTACTGACCAAAAAAAATGTGAGTTTGAATAGGTAAGACATCCATGGAATTGGCATCGACTGTCGAGATGATAACCATGCAAAGCAGCCAAACGAGCTCTCCCCTCCTCTTCAGATTTTTGAAGATGCACTCATCGAAATTGAAAAGGAGAAATTGGCAGAAAGATTAATATGTTATTTCCAGTTGCTTACGTTTCAGCTAAAATCGCAGAGAACCAAGGACCATTCCGTCTAGCATTAGCTCCTTGTTGCTTACATGGAAAAGCACAAAGTATGGCTTTGGCCATACAGAAAACCCTGGGTAACTTAGGCACTGTTTGGTAACGTGCCTGATTCTGATTTTTTGTTCCCATAATCAATTTGGAAACATAATCGCGTTTGGTAAAAATTTTGTTTCCAGGAACAGTTTTGGACAAGAATTGAGAATAAAAAAAAATGTGATTCTTGTTCCGAGAACAAAACTGAGAATCAAATTTCTTCTTCTCCTATTTTCTTCTTCTTCATCGACCGCCATCCGCCCGCTTTGCTGTCCGCCGCCGCCCGCCGTCCACCGCCGCCCGGTCGCCGAAACCGGTCCGGCGAGCTCGCCGGAGGCTCGCCAAGCCAAGGCGAGGTCTAGCGAGCTCGCCGGTGGCTGGGCGAGCCTCGCAACACTCGCCCAACCCCGCTAGTGGCCAGGCAAGCCTCGCCCAGCCCCAACGAGGCCGGCTTGGCCACCACGGTGAGGCTCGGCCTCACCAGATCTGGCGAGGCCGAGCCTCGGTGGGGCTGGGCGAGCCTCGCCCAGCTACCGGCAAGGCTCGGCCGACGAGGGCCGGCGGCGCTTCGATGAGGTTGCCGGCCCTCGTCGGCCGATTGCCGGTCCGCAACCGGCCGAAGAAGAAGAAGAATATAGGAGAAAAAGAAAAAAAAAATTATAAAAATTATTTAAAAATTAAAAGAAATTGATTTGGAACGTAATTAATGAGCACGGTACCAAACGCAATTCTATTCCGAGAATCAAAAATTTTGTACAAGATTACCAAACATGTTCTTTTACTCGAGAATCGGTTCAGGAACATAATCAAAAAAATCATTTCGATCAAAATTTGTTCCCGAGGACGAATCGTTACCAAACACACCTTTAGCTTCTACTTCTTATTTTTCGCCAAAGGGAAATGCTTAACTAACAGTCACCATTATTATTGCAAGTAACGGTGACACAGAAGCCACTAGATATAATCGATAAGAAAAGCTATTGGTGTTATGCTAGCATTATGATTAAAAAATTTCCTTCCCTCCATAACAGCTGGTGTTATGCCAGCATTAACCGGTGGCTCACGTACTACTGTTACTTCCAACAGTAACAATGATTGTTATGCTATCATCATCCTTTGTCAAAACTCGAGTATTTAACTTTGATTTCTTACCCGTATATAAAAAAGAGGAAATCAGTAAATAATGAATTTGGTCGAAAACATATGGAGCAATTGTCAAGCAACTACATAAGTATAGGTTATGTATGAGTTAGAACCACCTAATTTCCTTGCGGTTCTGCATTTAGATACCCCCATCAGAGAGACTTCACTTTATTTTGGAGGTTGTCTCTTTTAGGGGTGAGCACAGGCGGGGAGGGCTCGGCTTCGAGGTACTTTTGGTCTGGCCGGGCCGAATTAAATCCGGACAATTCGGGTCTAGGCCTGAATTTTATTTTATTTTTGTTTAAATAATGACGAATAGTAATTATATCTATAAACTAAATATCTAATCATATGTAAGTAACGCATAGCTACTTTCAAATCTACAAATGGAATACAATCTAATTCAATTCTGCTCCCATCAATGTTTCGAGTAGAGATATGGAACCCATAACTAAATCTCATTCAAAGCCCGATGCGTCAAGACCAAATGCTGAGGCCATTTTCGGCCCTCAAAAATCACTTTTTTAAGGTGTTTTCAACCGATTTTCATAATTGAACCCTTTCGCCACATCTTCTTTCATTCATTTAGTTTGTAATTATTTAAATTAAATTTTTCATGACTTTATTACAGTGTGTAGAGAATAGCTAATTTTTCATAATTTTCCATTTTACAAAGATATGTATCTTTTAAATGAGCATCTCACACACTAGGGCCTGGACTAGCCCATATATATATATATATATATATATATATATATATATATATATATATAACACGGGCCTGAAATCCCAGCCCGAACCAAATTGGACTGAAAAACCGGTCCGGGCTTCCGGACTCCGGGTCATTTTTTCTCTTCTAAAGGGAAGAAGATGCTCCTAGAGCGGTCTCAAATCTGAAATTCGAGAATGCCACACCAGAATGAGGTCTACAGTTGCTGCACAAAGCCGCCCAAGTTGCTTCTCAGTTACAAAGAATGTGGAGGCGCGCATCTCTGTCCTCTTAATCATTGAAAGGATATTGAAAACCTTGTTCCTACAAGACAAGACTGCAAAAATGCACTCCCCACACTGAGGAATAACTCGGTGGTTCCGACGAATTGAACTCTTCAGTATCCTTTAAAGCGTGCTATTATGCTTACACATTAAAATTCTTAAGTCAGAAACACACCGTTGGTGAACTCAGAACAAATTTTTTCCTTGATCTTGAGTTCTTCGCTTAGCATCAGATCAATCCTGATATCGAAGCATGGAATGATTCGACCGGGAAGCTGCTTGATTTGTACACTCCCTGTTCAAGTCCATAACCACAAAGGAAACCCGCCTAAGAGCACCGCAGCGGCTACAAGGTCCTCAGGACACACTTGTCAGGAAAAATCTGGTCCCAACATTCTCAGCAGCTAGAAGATGGAAATCCCTGACATGACCGGTTAACTGACATAAAAACATCGGGGGAAAAAAAGAACCAGAGAAGAAACTTCTTCAAGCGCTCTCGCTGAAATACATATAACCATCAAGCTGGGGGTGTTTGGTTGAGCATTCCAAAGGAGCTTTGGGCCCCAAAGTTCTTTAAGAAAATTTTTGGTGTTTGGCAATATTTTCGAAAGCCCTTTGCTCAATATGAGCATTCCAAATGCTCAATGCTCAATCTTTGGGAGGGCGGATTGAGCATTCGGCATTTTGAAATGCCCCGCTACTGTTCACCGCTACTGTTCACCTTCTTCTTCTTCTTCCCCATCTGTCTTCTTCTTTTTCTTCCGGCCACCGGGCTTCTCCTGGCACCACCATCGCCGCAAATGGTTGAGGGTCGCGCGTCGCCGTGACCACCGTGCAGGGGTGGCGCGACGCGGACCCAGTGGGCGTCGCCGAGGTCGCGCGGACCCAGGGCGGCGTCGCCGGGTTCGGAGCGAACCAGCGACGCCGCCGGGTCCGCGCGACCTCGGGCGGCGCCGCGGTTCCGAGCGAACCAGGCGACGCCGCTTGGGTCCGCGCGACCTCGGCGACGCCGCCGAGGTCCGCGCGACCCGGGCGGCTGGCAGGTCGCGCGAACCTCAGGCGGCGTCGCCCGAGGTCGCGCGGACCAGGCGACGTCGCCCGAGGTCCGCGCGACCTCGAGCCGCCCAGATCCGCCGGACGGCCAGATCGCGTCTACGACCGGGCGCTTGAGGTCGCGCCCCCGGCGGCGACGGCGTCTCCCGAGGTCGCGCCGCCCGGGTCCGCGCGACCTCGAGCCGCCGATCTCGGCTGGCCGGCGCGACCTCGAGCCGCCGAATCTGGCCGGCCGGCGCGACCTCGGCCGCCGAGAGATATGGCGGTCGGAGGCCGATCCGGCCGCCGGACGGCGGATCCGCCTCTGCGCCTCCAGGCGCCGAGGTCACGGCGACGGCGTCGCTGATCCGGCCGCCGGACGGCCCAGATCTCGGCCGTCCGTCACTGCCATCACACGGATTTGATTTTCCTATTTTTTTAAAAATTAAAAGCAAAAGCCCATTTGGAATAAATTTTGCCAAACGGTATTTTCACACAAGCCACTTTCCAATGCATAATTTGCCAAACACCCGAGCATTCCCGAAAACCTCTTTAATTTAAAGATATTTGCGTTTAGTAGAAAGGCATTCCCAAAAGTGAACCAAACGGGCCCGCCGAACTATCCAAAGGCAGAAACCATATGTACAGTTTGCTAAATTACCCCAAACGGCAACCTATTCTTCCATCATACAAACCAGGACATATAATTCTTGCCAAGGCAGCAGACTCTTTCTCAGTAGAAGAAAGCGAGCAACATTCAGGGGAGAATTTGTCATGGACACCAACAATCAAGCTAAGCCAGTTCCGCTAGCAGATACCATGCTTGGGCCCATGAACCAGCGATGAATGTCTGACACAACTATCCTGAAATGCTCTAGCTGCCTCACTCGGTATCAGCAGGTACTCTATACGTTCGCATTATACGGATCTGCAGGGATGCAAAATTAAGCAAATGTGGGGTAGCCATTGAAGTAACTTTAATCCAGATGCAACTCAGAATTCATAATTACTAGAGAGATGAGCTCCACTAATGCATAACGCCAACTTAATTTAGTACAGGAAAACTTCTACATTATCATTCAATAAAGAGGGAAAGCAAACAATTTATTTCCACTTGGCCAACATGAAAATGCAACTAGAGCTTAACAAACAGGTTTTTGCACAGGATAAGTATCCTGATCTCCACAGCAAGTACACAAGTAATTCATACAGAAAACAAGAATTCCATGAAGCCCTTGACATAACAATTACAGGGTCACTTCAAAGAACTCTAAATAAAAAACCTGCAGAACAAAGCAAATCTCAAGCCCTGTTCATCAGTACCTTTCTCAAACAATATGCCCACTGTTCTTAGTGCCACAGCCATCATCAGTACCACACAGTAACCCATTGGAAAAGGAGGAACATATTCTCCATTTATTTATATCTAACTTTCTTTCAACCTTGTCAATTCTATATTTTCAGCAGATAGATGCATCCAATAGGCACCCCTAAAAGTGCTACTTTGCTCCAATTTTGGTAATAAATATCATTTATAAAAACTTTAAGAACAACAGACCAATCTCCACAATCTCTAACCGCATTGAAATTTTCTTGCGAAACTTATCAGCATCTAGCAAGAGCAGTATTAACAAGGACTCAAGTATTTATCTTCTATTACCTGTGCAAAGGCAAAAATTGCTTGCAAAATTCTAGCATAATCAGTCCCGAGCATTTGAATGACCATATCAGCAAGAAAAGTTCCCCACAGCCTGCATAAATCACAGGTAAAAACGGAGTTGCAATAAATACCAGAATGCTCAAAGTCAAAAAATATTTCCAGAGGCTTGTTGCAGCTCCTTCAATCAATGCAAACATCAGCCATATCTCAATTGAGGATGATTTCCTAACTATGTTGACTTGCCAATAGTATGAGTATTTTAAGCAAATAACCTGCACCACAATTTTGTTGTCTTCTCAATAGTAAGGAACCTTTAAATTGTTGTTTATGAGTAGACAAAAATTTTATCTAAGCTCAAAAAGTTCATGCCCGAGTTCCCTGGATGCTAAAACTGCTCTTAAACAGCACACCACCACTTCTTAATTAAGAAATTCATAGATATCTGTGCAAGATACGTTTCCAAGAGCGCATTTATTGCTCAACAGTGATGCATTTTTCTCATATTTTTACCTACATTTGTCAGTGACATTGTTATGTAAATGATCCTGATGAAAATGCCCTAAGCCACATATAATTTATTGATTTACCATTATGCACTGGAACATCAGTTGCTAGCAGATTATATATGCATACTTAGAAACTGACTGACTGATTATATGGATGACATCTATGATCAAACCACCAATTCCACCATTCAATATGCAAATAGAAAATATTAAAACTCACTTAAAAGGATGCAAGAAATAATTGATTAATCAAAGCCGCTCATAAATTCAAAGTGGTGTCTAAAAAAGGGGAATACATTGGACCAAGCAAAGACATCGTGCTCCTCAAACCCAGATATCTTAATGCAGCGCCAGCAAAACCCTGTAGAACCAGCGCAATCAGCAAGATGAATAGAATCGAAAAAAAAAAAAAAAAATTAAAAGCAGAAGCCTCATGACGAATTTAGATTACTGACAGGTCACTTTTAGTCCTCTTTTAGCATTACCATACTCAGATAATATTTAACCATGTCAACCTTAAGAACATCTCGAGCAACTCAAGTACAAAGGTTGCTTAGCAGAATCCTCTATTAATCCTTTATTTTTAGAGTTCATTGAATGTTAAAGAGATAAAGGTATGGAGCCTTCAGAGCAAGATCAGCATTTTTGTATAGCCGCAGATCAGTATGGGTAGGATGTCAAGACAGGAATAACCTAGTATTTAAGTTGTTGATAAATTAAGATCTCTGAAAAAAAAAAAAAGGTAGAATCTTACATCTTCAATTTAATATTGTGCAGCAAAGTCGGTGTAGCGTCTGTTTGGAAACAAGGCAGCGGGCTCATAATCTATTGGTTTATGGAGTGTCCCTAGCAATAAGAAAAGTGGTTCTGGTTCTTGATTAAAAATAGCCTGGTTAAGCAGCTGTAGTTAGGGTACGTAATGGCCAACAAAAGCAAGCTCTCTTTCGGACCACAATGTGAACTCTATCAAGTAATACCTCCTTGGTAAAGCTACTGTTTACATACATACTATCATAAGGGGAAGAAACCAACTCTTCCCAAATATTCAATACAGTACTACAAGCACCAATAATACACTAAACATAAATTGTCTTTTACCAGCCGAAAGAAAATGTCTTTCACCATATGCCTTGCTAGTAATTTCAATAACCAATCACACAAAAACATAATGATGAGATCACATTTGATAAAATATCAATGGAGTAAATGATCATGCTTTGTTGCACTACGATGACTCTTCAGTGTTTCTGCAAATTCAAATGTCATCACCTTCTTTGCAACAAGCAAGGCTGCACGAGATTCAAGATTTATAGCAGCCAACTGTCCGCCCTGTATCCCAACAACCATCAATAAATAAATCAGATTTTCTGTCTCCATGTAATCATTTGTTCAAGGGGCACACCGTCAGCCCAAACAACATATAAAATTTTCATTAACTGCAGCGCAAAACCATAATTTGCTAGGTCATTTATGAGCTAGTACTGAGGCTTCAACAAAATCATTTAATTATGAAGGAGACCCCTGCATACTCGCCGCATGCTTAGTCTTCTCATTTACATTTTCTGATCCACAATTGCTTATCCCATTGAAAGAAGGATAACCCTTCAGCACTTTCACTTGTTTCACGTATTCTCCACAAGCATTAGATCATCCATTAACCAGATGAACAGGATGTGTAGTCTATTTCCATCTCATGAGGACTTGATTAAGTTACTGACAATATAAAACACATCAAGCACTTACTTTCTTGATAATTTCCTTTCGTATCTGATAGTTGGCAGCTTCTGAGAGGACTTTTCCAGATAATCTTCTTGCGATCTACCTTAAAGAGGAAATGAGGTTAAAAACATATTAAAGTGAAGTAAAGGTTCTCACGTGAATGGTGCTCTTACCATCTGATAAATCTTTGCCAAAGTAATCAAACTTCCCCCCTAAAATATTGAGAGAGAGAAAAAAAATTGAATTGGTAGAACTATGGAAGGACTTAAAGGATAAGATTAAAGATCATGAAAAAAACGTAGGCATAAAATGGGCAAAGAAAAGAGTACCTTAAAAATCAGCGAACGGAGTTCTCTTGCCCCGAATTTTGAAGCCGCAAAAGCTTGGACCTTTTGTTCATCAAATCCAAGTTCTAGGCTATCTTGCACATCAGAAGATCCAGATTCTTCACTACATTAAAATCACCTTACTCTCATTAGAAGATGTCATCAACCAGGAGATGTCAAACACAATGCAGAAAACCACACAAAATACACGGAAGAGAGAAATAAATTGCATCTCCGGTACTTTAATGACGCACAATACTCCCACACTTTCCTGTCCCAGTCCTAATAGAGAGAAGAGAGATAAGTCATCAAAGTTTCCCATACTATGAGCCTGCAGTTTTAATCTAAACCAAGTACTGCTCCTGGATTACTTTTAGTGCTGGAAAGAATTAGTTGTCTTTCATAAGTCAGTGGGTGCAGTTTCAATCTCTGAAGGCACAAAGCACAAAAACCACCTATCAGCTAACTATGTTGTTCTTCAATAAAACAGAATCAGTGCTGAGACATCTTTTTTCTGTTGCACTATTTAAAACCGGAGCTACTCAAATAAACAGTTGCAACACAGGAGAATATCTTACAATCCATGTAACAAACATACCATCAATGTCCCTTACCTCATAAATGATTTACCTACCAAAAGGAGAACAATCTTCTTAATATACTATTTTGCAAGAAACTTATACCATAGATTAGATAGATAGAAAGAATACATCAAGTAATCTTGCAACAGATGTAGAAAGATTTCAGCTTCTAGGTCCTCAGTTGAAAGTTTAGTTGAGCATGGAATGGTCAACTCTTTCCTCACAGAAAGCAAGACGCTCCTGTATGAAGGCCTCCAACCTCTGGGAAGGGCATAAAGATAATCGAGGATCAGCAACAATGTTAAACCAATTTCTTTCTTCAGACGGTTTTAATAAGAAAATTAATGAAAACTTCAAGAAAATGAATTGACTGGAGACTTAAAGCTTCCTCCAACCTGCCATTAGCGCACCGGATAAGCTAAACTTAACTTTTAATTTAAAATGTTAAAACTAAAAATCCAAGTTTTGCATAATACAATCTCTCTTGATGCATGAAATTACTTCATTTTACTCATTTTCAATGTCTTCAATATATAGTTTATCATACAAAGCACCCAAGGGCACTCATAACCAACAGGCGAGGTAGTTCTTCAATTACACTCTCCTATCTAGCAGTATAAATTTCCTGTCTATATATTGGGAACAAAATTAAATGTGACGCCATAGATTACCTTAACACAGAACGAGCATCAGCTGCAAGATACAGGAACCGCGACTCGAGAGCCGCCAGAAAATCCTCCCTCTCTTCAAGATCCTCTCCGATCATCGCATAGTCCACATCCGTTTTATTCGTTATCGATTTCAAGAGTGGACTGAAGTAGCTGAAATCCGATCAACGCACACATCAAACATCTCGTAGAGAGAAAAGACGGAACATCTACTACAGCTACTCCCACGCACTTGTGCTTGCTCCCATAATAATACCACAAAGCTTAATCCCGCAGAATCGATATATAAAGCAACACACGACTTCAAAAGCTCTCTCCCTTAATTTTTTACAGGGAATGAAACAATGCCTCGTTCGCGCGGGACTACGACTACATCCCCCTTCCCGCCCACCCTCGACCTCATCTTTTTCAAGTATATGTTCGGAAAACCAAGGCGGAGTTACCTTGGGCCAAAAAGGATTCTCTCAAGCTCGTACAGCTCGGAGTCCGTGGCCAGTTCAAGCACCGATCGCAGCTCCGGATCGTACCCTCCTGCAGCCAACAAACCATCCAAATCCTCAATTTCACCGTCGAAACCAGAAAATTCACAACCGAAACGCGAACTTGAAAATGGAACGGAACCCGCACTTTGCCCTTGCCCGTCGCTCGAAATGGCCACGCGAGCGGCGCGCGAAACCCCTAGGCCGCCACCAACCCTGCGAGCGGGCAGCACCCAAACCTGCCAAAATCCCCGGTCAGTTCTACTCAGCTCGCGGCCCGCATTCCGGATTACGGGGTGGAAGCGAGAAGGCTTACGGAGAGTGCGGGCTTCGTGGTCGTGGCGGCGACCGTGGAAGGGAAGCGGACGGCCGGAAAGAGAGCGGAAGCGGAAGCGGAGGCGACGGCGGCGGCGGCGGCAGCGGCCATGGATGATGCCGAGTAGAGCTCGAGTTCGAGCGTTTCGACCGCTCGGATCTTGAGCTACTCGTAGCTCCGGCGACGAAGGTTACACCAGGAATGGTGGCGTCTTGTGGATGACGTCAGCAGTCGCGAGCATACTGGAAGGAGGGGAATGGGTCCCACAGAGAGGTTTGAGCGTTCCGCGCCACGTGGCACGCGAGGTGAAAGATGATGATGGGTGCACCCAAAGCCCAAAATCGATGGGCATTATGGAAATTTCACATTTCTATAATGTTGTGCATAGCCATAACATTCGCAGAATTATGTCCCTTTGCAAGATCTTCTCTTTGAGTTTTTTTTTCCTTCCACTTCCTTCAAAACCAACCTAAGTTAGGACATTATTTCATGATATTCAGCCCGTCTCCTTTCTACAGTTTTTTCTCCAATTATAGGTGCAAGACAGGATATCATCAATTTTGTCCATTATCATTTTGATCCATCCGATCCAATTGGGTAATCAAAATTCAAACAGTATATGATACGTTCCATCCTAAGTTTTCTCTAGGACTATAGAAGCAGTGTATATGTTGCCCGTGACCTTTCAATTTGTTCAAATAAGTAAGCTATCGACATGACACAAGGCCCACTAGGCAAAGGCAATCGTACACCAAATGTCGAGATCGAGATGGAGAGGCGCCATGAAAAAAATGTGTGTATCGCATAGTTTTGCTAGTGAAAGAAATTATACAAACTCATTTTGTGAGCAGTAAAGTATGCGCACAATATTCTAGGGACAGTCTCTGGTCTCTCTTTGATGCAAAATTTAGAAAAGGGAAGGAAAAGACTGCTTGTTGCTTTTGACTTTTGAGACATACAGGCGCTACAAAATTAGGGTAAGGAAATTCTCTCTACGTTGCACCTACACATGGAAAAGGAATCGCGTCCTCAACGATCTGGTGATGAAGCGGCTGCCTCTACTCGCACTTGATGGAGCGGTATATGTGGCGCACGAAGAGCAAAGCCGCCCGGAAACCTACCATTCCCAGCATGAGGAAGAATCCATAGCAGATGCACGCCATGTAGCCGAAGAAGAACGAAGTTTGCATGAAGCCAGACATGTCGGATCTGGCATAATAGTAGTAGAGGCAATAGGCATAGATAAATAAGCCAGTCGATCCACCGCAGAGAAAAGATCTGCCAACAAAAACCAATGGAGTCGATAAGTAGATGGCAAACAGGAATCGCATCTTTTGCAGTAGCAAGTATACAATCCGAAAAGGGTTGCCCCGAAAATGGAAGTTGACTCAAAGCCATTCCTTCAACCCAGAAAAAACACTCTTTCAAGTTTTCGGCGTGCGTCTTTCACCTGAGTGAAGTGGTAACTCGGACAAATTCTGCAAGAAAGTGACAACTGCCCCCAACTCTACTAAGTTGATAACAGCCAATTTAATATGATTAATACTCCTAACATGCATCCTCCTATCTTGACAACAAGTGAGCAATTGATGGAACACATGCTCCTGGAAATCCTTCCCCAAATGCAGTTTCATTTTGTTACACTTGAAATAGAAAAGGTGGATCTTTTTATCTAGTAAGAAAGAAGTGCAAAAATCTTTTGCAAAAAGTTTACCCTATAGTGAAAGAGAGAAGGAATGGAAAAGAAGAAGAACCATGAAGGAGTAACTGGCAAACAAAAAATCTACAAGTAAAAGTTTCGCATACCTCCACCACCATTCATGGTCTTCAGCAGCAAGTTGGAAGTACGTCAATGCCACAGTGATGAAAGCAGTGACTATCAGGAGAATAATAAAGACGATGAACAAGATGCTGTATATAGTGTAGATCCTATGACCCCAAACACTGGCAAAGATATAATAAAGTTCAATGTATATGGCACTGAATGGTAAGAATCCTGCCATTGCCATCTGAGGGATCGTCCCCCTATACCATGGCAATGGTGGAATCTCTCTGGGATATTTGGTGGTGCGACAAGGAGCCTGGAACTCAGCTTTGCTGTTCTTCCCAGCGATCCCACCTAATACCAGCAAAGGCGACGTGACAAGTGTCCATATGAGGACTATCACCACAATTGTGCCAAATGGAAGAGCAGCTGTTGCTGTGTAAGCAATTGCAACAGTGTTTAAGAAGCAGAATGTGAGGAAAAGAGGCCCACAGAAAAGGCATCCAGTCAACAATAGGTTCCTGACCTGTTACACGAGAAGGTCGAAGTCATTAGTAGAAAAATGAGACCTTGGGCAATGACTCTAGAGGGAATTCACTATGACATACCCAGTTAGTTCCTTCCAGCTGACAATAAAATGAGGTAGAAGTGTAGCCAGCAATTCCAGACGTCAGTGCATAAATGACAACCAGTGCAGTAAACAGAGCCCCTCGGTTGTAAGGATAAAATACACCAACTAATGCCAGTATAAAGATGAACACCGTGCTGCCAAATGCAAGTAAATATCAATAAAGAGAAGCACTAGTTGAAACATACATAACTTCCTAATGTAAATAGGCATCTATGAAGCATAAATTGCATCTGGAGAATCAAGTAACTTACAGAGTAAACAGCTGGGTACCAGAACCAAGTGAAGCTGCAAACAGAGACTTGAATCTCGGGTACCTGAATACATCCCCGTGAATGTATTTCCATCCAGTCTCCTCAGCATCTTCAGCTGTTTCTTCATCGTGGGCATATCTATTTTATATGACACAAAAACAAATAACAACTGCTAAATTTTTTATAGACTCCATATGACTATGCAAATAGAAGGCAAAAAACAAAAAGAGAGAGAGCAACCAAGCAATGGAGAAACACGTGAAAAGTGATTCTTACTTGACGAAATCATTCTTGAGAACTCGCATGAGTATTGTGGCAAGAAATCCAGTCAACAGAAGCACAGTCACGCATGAATTTATAATCGAAAACCAGTGTATCTCTAGATGATGAGGTAAAGAGGATGAGTGCGAGTACTTATCCATCCTCTTCTCAAAAGGAGTATTGGTCTCTTTCCACTTGACCGTATACATGAATTCAACCTGAGTTTGTTTATCTTCTGTAAGATCTACAAGGGCATTAGGGTCCATACGGACATTGATCTCGATAACACGGTCCTTGTTGTAAAAGATGTCAAAATGAATATGCTTGTGCAAGAAGTACTTGTACTCGCTGGGATCTTTGCTTTCCTTGTCAACTTTCCCTATGAAACCCCAGATAGGCAAGTCATCATAATACATCTGAAAGTAATAGTCCTTAATGACCGCAGATCTGAATTGTGCCACTTCTTCTTTCGAGAGTTTTTTCTTGCAAATGACCTCAGACTCCTTATCCTTCATGAAGTCTAGCTTGTAGGGTGCACTGACAAGACGATCCCCATTTAGTACTTCACCAAGGGCCTCCTTTTTCTCTTTCAAATGAGCTGCAATACAAGTCAGCCTCACAAATCAAATTACAAATCACATCATAAAACCTTTCAAGAGGAGTAGAATATACCCAAGAGAACAATCACAAACCTGGAATGCAGAATGGAAGATCGAAATAGCGGTAAGTTTCACTGCACGAAAAGGATCAACAGGCATTAGCGCATACGACATGAAGAAAATTCTTCAAACTCAATTACACTGCCTTCAAACAAGAACTAGAAATAAGAAATGCGTATACAGCTGGATGTGGAAATTCACTGACCCGAAGAAAGGTAATTTGAATCTCAACAAAAACTCGATGCACGACAAAGAACGAGAATTAACAAGATTCTCGTAGCTGATCTAGCTGTTACTTAATGTCAGTGATGGCTTGAAAAAACATACCCATGCTACTAGATCCAGCTCTAGAATTGGATAAACAACTGAAAGCAACTTTAACTAAAACATTCCCAGAAATCAACCCGTTTCACTGATCTAACGATGCAAACAAGACACCGCCACTACATCAAAAAGAGCCGGTAACTACAGTAAAGCGGCCGACCACTTCGCTGCTACTACGGCACGCAGAAGTATCAATTGCAATCGAACTGCGCAAAACCTCCAAAGGAAACCAAAATTCAAACTTCCAAACTAAAACAGCATCTACATTACCATTTTCCTGAATCATCAGAAAGCCCACCGAATTTCCAAAATCTTACCACTCCCGGCACGCACCGACGCTCTCAATTCCGTCACCGTACCACACTCCGAGCCAAACCCACTCACCCGGATCCAACTCCGGCCCGAACCCAAAAACCCAAATCGAGAAAACACCCCGCCCAGATCCAAACACACGCCGCTTCAACACACGCGTCTCGACCGAGCCACACAGAACCGACCGGAGATCCGGGGCGAGGAGCGAGCCCCGAGATCGGGTTCTTTTGTTTACCTGGGATTGTGAAACGGCCCGACCTTGTTGGCGTAGAGAGGGACCGGTTCTCCCTCCTTGTACCGGTGATCGGAACCGTCCGATCTCGCCGGAGAGAACAGCGACGCCATCATGACGGCGACGGCCAGCACCGCCATTGTCTTCCCCATTGCCTCTCCCCTTCTCGCCGACAACTTACCAGAGACACCCAGTGATAGAGAGAGAGAGAGAGGGAGAGAGGGAGAGGGAGATCTCGGGCTGGTTCTCTGGTTCGGTGCTGTTTTTATCTGGGGGGAAATATGGCAATGTACGTACGTCGGATTTGGAAGAGAGCTCGGGCTGTTTGGTGAGTTATACTATAAATACAAAAAATAAATAAAAATAATATCGATTTTATTAATTAAAGGTTTCGAGGAGGAAATAATGGCGTAATAATGAGGGGGTTTTCGTTGAATGAATGGTCAGATTCGAGGGAGAGAGATGGGGCGCCCGTCGGGAGGAGCGATGCTTCAACCGCAGGCTTCCCTTCCCCCCGCCAGCAGAGGCGTTTTCTTTTCTTTTAAAATCTTTTCTTTCCTTTTCTTTTTTTTTCCGGGCTCCTGACGTGCCACCGACGTTTTCCACGCCACCTCCTCCTGGGCGGAAGCGCGCATGTCATGTCATGCGGGGTCGCGTCGCGCATTACAAGACATGTGGCGGAATTTTTAAGTGCTTCTTTCTTAAAAGCCTAAGTGAGATCCACGAGAGGGAATCCCTTTAGTGAAATTGGCGATATCGTGTGATTATAATTAGTGGAGCAAATGACTTAATTGAACGAGATAATTAGCTGGTTAGCTTAATGGTCTGGTGGGGGTTTTTGGTCCTTAGAATTGGAGGTACTTAGGGCGCACGCGAACCGAGTTGCAAGCAAAACCCGTCCTGAGAATTCCCTCAACTTACTCCTCGAAGCCCCATTAATTTACCGGATTAAGTCCGAGATCAGAGGGGTCAACGCCTTGGGAATTTCGTCAGTGGATCTGACTGATTGAATCCCGCGGCCTAATCGTCCCCCTCAAGTCCCGGGTGGCGACGCATCCGGGGTCAATAATCATCGAAGTCGTTCCCACGACTCGCCTAATGCAAGGCGACAAGTCGCCTCAACCTAAAAGCGCCAACCCAACCGACTGACTTAGTACGAAGAATTGAATCAGCGAAAGCGAAAGTGTCACCGTTTTTTGTCAGGATTTACAAGAGACCCGATAACAAAAGAATTTCGTAAGACTAGAGAGAGAGAGAGTTTCCATCGGCTACCATCATGGGCCGTGGCCATCTTCGATCTGGGTGGGCCCGAGCCCACACCCGCCGGCCTCTTCCGAGGACTCCGACGCGTCCCCGGCCGTCCGATCCTCCCTCCCGCCATCGTCGACCGGAGCTCCGGCCGCGGGGCTGGGGCGGGGGGAGAGGGGCCCAACCTGGAGGTGCGAGAACGGCAGGAACAGGCTGTGCACGACGACCCGCGCGTTCCTGATCACCTCCGGGATCTTGACGCGGGCGCGGTTGATCTGGACCGTCCCCCCCGCGGGCCCACCAGCGCTCGTCACCACCAGATCCTGCCCTTCCGCCATCGTCCCCAGCGTGGACCCCACCGGGAGGCTCCGCAGGTCGTCCTCCGCGAGGTAGCGGTCCGGCACGATGTGGAAGCTCACGTCGCCCGCGTAGTTGTGCGGGTCGGAGAAGATGAAGTCGTCCTCTATCGCGAAGATCGTCGCGTTCTCCAGGGCGACCAGCTCTGCGAACTTCGCCTTCATCGCGAGCGCCACGACGCCGAACCCGCCGCTCCGCAGCCGGAGCATGGCGTCCCGGAGCATCAGGCTCATGATCAGCGGAGGCGGACCCGTGAAGGAAGGAGGGGCCGCCTCGAACGACTGCCGCGGGGAGGCGTCGGTGCAGGAGGACGGCGAGAGTGGGGAGACGGGGCCGTCGAGGCCGTGGACGATCATGATGCCGTTGTCGAACAGGTCGGGCCGCGTGACCTCGGCGCCGTCGACGAAGATCCTCGTGGCATTGGCGAACCGATCGGAGGCGGCGGTCACGGTAACGCAGTGGCGGGGGTTGATGGTCTCGATCTTGGTGCCGAAGGCGAGGCCCTGGAGGGTGGAGGAGGAGTAGAAGCCGGGGACGACGTGCTCGGCGAGGAGGCGGGTGAGGGGGCAGGCGGCGCATGACTCGACGGAGGTGTCGGAGGGGGCGAAGATGGTGACGGGGCCGTTCCAGCGGGAGAGGGCGGGGTACTGGGAGAGGCCGGCGCCGACGGAGATGGAGAGCTCCTGGAAGCCGAGGTGGGCGAGGATCTGCTGGAGAAGGGGGGCGGAGGAGAGGGGGACGTCGCGGAACCGGGGGTAGCCGAAGTCCGAGAGCGACTGCGGCGGCGGCGGCTGAGGGTAGGCGGAGCGGAAGGCGCCGCCGCCGGTGGAGGCGGCGGCGGAGAAGATGACGGAGAGCGCGAGGAACGCGAGCTGCAGAGAGCGAAGGGCCATGTTGCGATGCGCGGGAGTTGACGGACGGGGAGTCGGAGAAGAAATGCGCGAATCTGGTAAAAGCGTTTGAGAGAGAGTCTACGAGATATAACGGAACTCTTTCGGCGGCCCCGGCGGCGGTTATTGTTCACGCGCCAGAAAGATTCAGCGAATGGGAAGCAATTTGCATTGAGGTCCTCTTACGGCGTCGTTTGCTAAGCGAGCGCAAACGCGCCGAGAAAGAGTTTTCAGTTTTCCCGCCAATTGAAGAGCCTCCTGTAGCAGCAGTACCAGACGGCTCGACCGTACGGATCGCCCACGCGCGCTCTCTCGAGCTCGCAGGCAGTTCACTCGCGCTAACAAACTCGCCGAGTCGCTAACCGCCTCTTCACCTCCTCCACCATAACTCCTCCTGCTCATACTCAAAAATCAGTCACTTCTCCTCTCTCTCTCTCTCTCTCTCTCTCTCTCTCTCTCTAGACCCTCACTCGGTTCCTTCCAGCCATGGCGATCACGTCTCTGCACCTCTCGATCGTCATCGCAGCCATCTTCTTCTCCGCAACCACGACCTCCATGGACGAAGATCTCTTCGCCTCGCCGCCGCCGCCGCAGTCTCAAGCGTGGCGGCCGGAGCTGATCCGCGACGACTCGCTCTCGCCGACCTCGCTCCTCGAGCCCATCCTCTCCCACCTCGGCTTCCACGACCTCGCCATGGCGGTCCCCTCCCTCACCGACTCGCCGTCGTTCACGACGTGGAACGGTCCCTCCACCCTCTTCGCCCCCTCCGACTCCTCCCTCAAGTCCTGCGCCTCCTGCTCCGTCCCCCGCATCCTCAGCGAGCACATCGTCCCCGGCCTCTTCAGCTTCGGCTACCTCCAGAAGCTCGCCTTCGGCACCAAGGTCGAGACGATGAGCCCCGGCCACTGCCTCACCGTCACCTCGGGCACTCACCGCGCCACCAACACCACCAGGATCTTCATCGACGGCGTCGAGATCTCTCGCCCCGACATGTTCAACAACGGGATCGTCGTCGTCCACGGCCTCGAAGGCTTCATCGCGCCGCTGTCCCCTTTCTCCTG
Organism: Eucalyptus marginata; assembly: GCA_014182565.1. Taxonomy (NCBI): domain Eukaryota; kingdom Viridiplantae; phylum Streptophyta; class Magnoliopsida; order Myrtales; family Myrtaceae; genus Eucalyptus; species Eucalyptus marginata. The sequence continues at coordinate 7,156,263 of CM024592.1, forward strand.
CAACATCGAGAAGATGACGTCCCTGGCGTTCCCGTTCCCGCTCCCGCCGCCGGTGTCCTCCTACTCCTCTCCTTCGCCGCTCATGCGCCTGATGCTGCGCGACGCGGTGCTGCGCCTCCGGACCAGCGGGTTCGGCATCCTGGCGCTCGCGATCAAGATCAAGTACCCCGAGCTGGTGAATCTCCAGAACGCGACCATCTTCACCGTCGACGACTTCTCGATCTTCACCGGCGCGGTCAGCTACGTCAGCAACGTGCGGTTCCACATCGTGCCCAACCGGTACCTCGCGACGGCCGACCTGGAGAGACTGCCGGCGGGGACGATGCTGCCGTCCCTGGAGGCGGGCCAGTATCTGGCCGTGACGACGGCAGGCGGGCCGGCGAAGATGAGGATCAACTACGTGAGGATGAAGAGCCCCGACGTGATGAGGAATCAGAAGGTCGTGGTGCACTCCTTGTTCCTGCCGTTCCCTCATCTTCACCCGGCGTCCCTCGATGGACTGATCAACGGTCAAGATCACATCGAGGAGAAGGTCGCCGCCGCTAACCAGAGCATGAAGGACTCGTGCGCTGCTCTTGAGGAGAATGGAGGTTGCGAGGTGATTCCTCCATGAAAATTTCCACGGTTTGTGACGCTTTCTTTTGCCGCCTTCAGGTCATTTCTACTTTCCCGCTCCCCTCGGTGCAGAGTCGTTCAGGGTGCTTTCGGTTTTTTCGGTCTCCTTTCTTTTTTTTTTTCCTTTGAATTGTGGGACTTGCTTCAATAAGAATTGAACTGCATGCAGAGGAATGAATGGGTAACATCAAATTCCGCTGTTTACGGCTTGTCGATTTGCTAATAGAGGAAATCTTCAAGACGATGGACAACTTTCAGAATTCTATGAAATTCGATGCCTTCTATTGTCTATCTGTTTTATCCGCTGGCAGTTTAATACCTTATAGACCTTTGGAAAAACGCCATACAGGGAACACACAGTAGTCCAAACCACAAATAAGAGTCAGATCACCAGAAAGATTCAAGTACGTATGTTGCCGTGCTTTGGCCTTGAAAATCAAAGCTCTCGACCAAAGACATCACCACATGGAAAAGAGCAGAAATTGAATGCGAGTTACTATCACCTTACCTTGAAAGTTATATACACGCATAACCGAAGGAGCTAGCTGTTAGCCGGGCTCCTGAATTGGACAGTGGTTACCACCAAATAAACCATTAAACCAACCAAAATTGACTAACAAATATTTCACAAGCTATTACTACATAAATTGAAAAGAATTATCACACATCATGTACAACAGATTCACGGTTCCTCTTCCCACCAGTCGAAAAAAAAAAGAAAAAGAAAGAAAGTGGCCAAAAAAAAGAACCTAGTAATACATTTCGTGCGGAAATACACTGTCGCTTCAAAAAATCTTCAATATAGCTTTGATTGGGAAGAGAACATGAACAAAATCAGGCACGGCTGATGCACGGCATTTGAAAAGGGCTTCAACCTCTTTGGAGACCGCCACAGAATAAACGCAGATCCCCAATCTTGCCACTTCATTCCTATCACGAGAAACTTGGAAAAAGCTCCATGGAAGTTCTGGTTAATCTCGACATCAGAGAATTCAAATTTCTCAAGAGGATATCGGTTCGTATGGATATGACAGCCACGGGTGCTTCAAAGCGTCAGCAGCAGTGGGGCGTTTCTTTGGATTTACCTCAAGTAGATGGGCGACAAAGTCAATAAATCCTTGGTCCCCCATAGGCAATCGGTGCCTTAAAGACGTCTTCTTTGGTATCAGATATTCCAGTCTGTTGGTATCCTGAGAATCAAAGAGCAGAATGCATCGAATTAATCTTAGATGATACCCATGCTTACAAGATTACGACACAGACATGAATCGATGTGCTTGCCACCACAAGCACCATCCTATTTTCAACAAGTACACAACAGGAAATCCCAGAATGGAGAACTGATATTCCTACAAACCTTATCACACAAGATAAACGTTACAGGATGCAAACCAATTACAGCTTTACAAGCAAGAAACCAGACCAACAGTGGAAGGCGAATGCTGTGATGAAGCTCTTTCAAGAGAAAATGGACTGTGACTCGAGACAGCGAGAAATAGTAATTGAGTGACGAGGGAAAATGTATCTGGAATCCTAGAAATAAGTAACCTTGCGAGCAGCAAAGCAACGTACACAGATGCTACCCCAGACAAAATCGAAGCACAAATCTATTGTTTCATCCATGCAAGATGTAACCGCCCTTGTAAAAAAGAGGGGTAATTGGCAAACACCACAGGTAGATATTGACGATGAGCTGATAACACCGCTGCCAAATATGAATGCCACGTATAGTTTCCTTCCACTCTCCATGGTAAATGATGAATGACCAAGAGAACCTTATGCAGGATGCTAGAAGCATTGAGCCTTCAACATAACAAAATGTGTTACCTGATTCCGCTCATACAGCATATGATTTTTCGTAAAGTATTTGTACGTGTCTCTGCCTTTTGCTAGCATGTCTTGATTGATGGGGCCAATAATCCCAATGACACGTGCAAGTAGTGTTGCAGGTGAATCATTTTGGAAGAGAACCTAATCAAAATGCCATATTAATTCAATCAATCTGCACCAGAGTCATAATAATGGTGCATGCACCTATACCAGTGATAATTCACAATAAATTATGAGAAAGAATTGCATTGAAATCAACCAGAAAGATGCGTTCTAATTAGTGTCACAAGCCAAAAGACTCAGACAATTACGAAGTTTAAACTTTACAATTTCAATCCCACACCATCATTGAAAAATACAAAAAGAGAAATGCAACATCAAAAATGTTTCCAAGCTACCAATAAGTTTTTTCCATAGAAATAACCACCAAACGGCAAGTTTCAATGAGAGATATAACAATTCCAGCAATCCCACCAGTCAATGCACACAAAAAAGAACAAAATCACAAATAATATGGAGCTAGCATTTACCATGCAAACCATAAAATTATGCAGCAATATTAAGAACCCATATTTTACAGAGAAGCCACTAGAGAGAGTTAATGAGCAAGCACTAAACTGATTTAACTGAGTTGACATCACACCAGAAGACATTCTTCGATGCACTTTCATAAAAAGAAAGTGTTTGATCACACGCCATGGCAATTTAGTGTCAAGTAGGCTAGAAACGTCTAAAGCTCTCAGCAAACATCAAGTATTGCCCTAAAAAATGCTGGTTTTCTTCTAGGCTCTCAAGTCACCACCGAAAACAGTCCATCGCTACATTCCCCAATAGACATCTATTTCTCTAGAATTTGCCAGTTTTATAGATGGTTAATCAAAATGCTGTGGAAGGATCAATTTCCCAAATTGCACCTTCTTTATATAAATCTCGCAGTCTTGCACACTACTAGCAAATCACACGTAGTGAAACCTTTTACTGACACCTGTCTCCTTGAGTAGTCGATGAAGCAACACAGCAGAGCTAGAGCTGTGGACAGCTGGCCTGCTTTCAGGCTTGAAAGAGATACACTCTCTGTTTGTGCAATTTGCATATGTAGAAAAGGATGTTAACTCTCTAAGTCAATTATTCACAACCTTAGGAAGATATTTCAACTCAATGTACCCAATATTCACAGAGATGTTTTGACGAAACGGCAGTAAGGTCACCATTGATGGCACATTTTCACACTCGTCATGCTTGGAAGTTCTTGAAAGAAGGTATACACAATCGCTTTTTACATCACATTTGATATCATGAATTCAACAGACAGCAGTTTAAAAAAGACCTCTAAAATTCTCAAATAGTTCCACGCATCAATGGGCTGGAGGAGGGGTAGGAAAGCAAATATTGATTGAGAATAGCACTTACATTTCCAGTGCAAAGTTCTGCCAATATGCAGCCAAGTGACCATACGTCAATCTTCTTATCATATGGCAATCCCAGAATAACTTCTGGAGCCCGATAAGATCGTGACTGAACATAGGAGCATAAATGATCTGTTTCAAAACAACTACTCCCGAGATCAATGACCTTTACTTCACATCTGCTGTAGCTTTTTACCAATATATTCTCAGGCTTGAGATCACAGTGGATGAGGCCAAGGCCATGCAAGAATTGAAGTGCTTCCAAACACTGAATAGTTATTGACTGGACAAATCATTACAACACAACATTAGGTATCCACATTTGAAACAAAATGTGCTTCAGGAAGATATAGCAAACTGCCAAACCTGCAATCTAGGCATAGTGAAGTAAACTTCCCCTCCAGACTCTCTATTGAATTTGTGAAACTCATATAAGTTTGCTTTAAGTAGTTCGCATACTATCAACAAATGCTCCTGCAAAGCAAGCAAGCTCATTACATTGAGAAGCCTTCAGATTAATAGAAAGCGGATCAAACATGACCAAGGCAATGCAGCAAATCCTTGCTATGATCTAACATAACCACCAAAATCTTGCACAGCAAAATATTCATAGTTACCCTCAGGTAAGAACACCATCGAGGAATAGGCTGCTTAGTGATTAAATAGCATTGAAGTGCCTGCAGTGAAATGTTATAATGAGCATGCATGATGCAAGTACGACCAACAGCAGCTGGACTGTGTGACCTTCAAGCAGTAAGCAAGCTGGTAACTAGCTTGAGGAACTAATTACAAGCAAAGGAATAGCTCTAGGAAACATGGATCTTGTGCAGAAACTTATAAATTACACAGAAAAATAGGAAGCTTAAAATTTCAGTAACTGCTCCAATCAATAATTGACTCCCTTGTTTTTTTGCCGCTAATGATTGCCTATTTGGATTACCATAAAGAGGAAATAATATTCAGCCACTTGCATATTGTTCCCAAATACCCTCAAATGCATCATGAGAAATACAGTTATAGTGGAAACACATCCTCAAATTGACGTTCATTGAGAAACAAATATCTTCATCCTAGCACTAGAATATTGCTACCAAACTTGTCTTACTTCTACAAGACAGATATCATATCAGGCAGCTACAGCCTCAAGTTACCATGCAAAAATAGCAACTCAACAGACAAGTCATGAATGACAAAAAACATCAAGGTTGATAGTTCCCAGGGAACATCAACCCCACTCTCATTCATCTACGCCAAACTTGGTTCAATATCTAACAGGTGACAGCTTAAAACAAGAATCTCACGTGTCTTTGACCAAGATCAGAGCCATATTAGTTCCAAAGCATGAACACTAGAAAGCACCCCCCTCCCAGGGCCCCACCGGGGGGCCCCCTCTCTCTCTCTCTCTGCGCCCAACCTCCATAACCTAATAACCTTTCCTCTTAAATGCAATTACGAATGTGTCACACTGTCACTCTCCAAGAATGTTTCCTCTAGCACCAACGAAGTAATCAAGCACAATCTCTGAAAAGAAAAAATCTCTTTTTCCACAAGGACGTAACATAAAGCTAAGCAGAAAAATCCACTTACTCGGTAGTAAAAATAATCATACAAACGGAGGAGGTGGTACTTGTCACCAGGATCATGCTTGTTGACATACTTGAGAAGCTTTATTTCATCCAGGCTCTGATCAAAGAAGTCTTTGTTGTTTTTTATAATTTTAACACATACATCCATGCCTGTATGCAGATCATGAGCTTGTATGGCCTTACTAAATGCAGCAGAGCCAAGATATTCGGTGACATGATACCGCCCAGCAATGACTGAATTCAAAACAACATGAAAGTTCTTGTCCTCCTCAAAGCCGGTTCTGAACATCAGAGAGGACATCCATTCAGAAGTCAATTGACAGCAAGCTTGCCAGTAATGTACGAGATAACTATAGAACTGACAAAACTTTAGGCTTCAAAATCTAACATCGACTTAAAGTCATACAAATACTTTTAATGAAGAAAGGGAAAAGAAATAGCAGGTAAAAGTAACACATGCCTATTTTTCCTGTGGACAATCTTGAGATTAAAAGTCTCAAATTCCTCTTCCTGAGCCTTGATTTGCCTTACTTGCTCCTGCACCGCAGCAGCTTCCTCATCCTCCAGGGATGCCACTGCGTCATCCTCTCTCACAGCTGGCTTTTCATCCTCTTCTTTCTTGATGCGGTCTCTTTCAGCATAACCATAATTTGATAGCGAAGATGGAGAAGAATTTGCCGATCTTACAGCATTCGCATTATCTTCATCTCTTGAACTTTTAACAGTGGAAGAGTCGCTGCTTTTCCTTTTCCATGTGGCTAGCATGTCATCAGCTCCCATGGAAGCATTCAGTCTCTGCTCAGCTACATCATTCACAACAGCATTGGAGTTCTCTGACCATAAGGATTTGCTAGAGCTTGCATGAAGCAACTGCTCATCCCTCAATGGAGGAGGGAACGAAAAACCCCCATCTATTTGACCCTTCACTCCTGTTTGTATGCTTTTGTCATTCCCAATGATATATTGGTTGGGATCAAGCTTATACTTTCTCCTTTGTTCCCTGCTCAACCTATTACTGTAATTTTTATCTGCTTCATTTTTATAGTGTTTAAATGCAGGTCCAGCATCATGATCAGGGATGTACTCTAAATCTCCCTCGCTGCTGCCCCCAACTAAACTTTCCCGGACTTCGCTACCGAAATCAGCAGCATCACTGTTGATGCCCACACCAATTGATCTAACAGAACCGTGTTGATCATCATCAAGACATATATCATCCAGTTGCGGCCTTCCACAATCATTTAGAACTTTCTCATCCCCTAACATGATGAGTTCATCTGTTTGTGCAACAAAACCTTTCCATACAGGTTCCGCACGCATGAAATTCAGTTCTTCCTCATCCATCAGTTGTCCATCATATTGTCCGATCAAATCATTCTCCTCCACCCTGCCGTAAACTTCTCTAGCTGACAGCCCCATCGGATCATCTGAAGCTGTAACTGGTTCCACGTTTTTTGATTGAAGAAATCGCTCCCCAGAGAAGTAAGAATCCTCCTCGGCAAAGGATTGGTCGTCGTCCTCATCTTTAATTTGACCTCCTTCCTGCGGGTCAGGAACACTCCCGTGGCCAGTTCCCTTCTCATTATCACTAGGATAGTCTATCTCATGGGCCAGAAACCAGGCCTCATCCTCAATAGGCTGCCTCATATATCCAACATCGTCGTCGTCGTCATACTCATCAGAATCCCAATACTCGTTAGGGTAGTCAATAGACTCACTCAACCCATCTCCAATAGTTGCAAAACCCGAAACCAGATCAGATGTATCCTCTGCGATGCCATGACTTACAGATAGCCAATTGCCACCACCAAGCCTTTTCCCACCTAAATCATCAGTTACAAAGTATTAACAATTTTTACAGTTGTAACTGAAATGCAGTCTCTAGAACAGAAGACAAAATCGTAGTGGGAAAATACGAGGAGAACAGTAAAGAGAGGCCATTTACAGGTGCAAGCACATCCTATACTACTACCTACAACAGCCAGGCTTATAATTGGATGCAAGAAAATACAAAATCGGCAACCAATGGCAAAATCAAAAGCCCTAAGAAAAACACCCCATCTTGATTTTGTAAAATAAGCATTCTATGCCAAAAGGTTGACGACATGGCAAATTGTCAGTGAAGGATACCTGAAGAATTAATTTCTTGTCCTACAGGAACATCCAGAAATGAACCGATAAGGAACGTACTGTCAATGCTCGCAAGCTTTGCGCCCATTCCATCGCGATCATACTTCTCTTCCCAATTGTTGGAAATGGACTTTTCCTCTGACTTGAGTTTGACCGGGGGCAACCTAGGCAGTTCTTCCTTTGGGTTCTCATATGGAAATGGAAAACCTAAGCTGCTAATATTCTTTTGATCAAAACCTCCTTGTGTCTTTCCAAAGTACAATGCTCTGCCAACCTCATCTACCTGTTCCTTAATAGCCACCCGAACATCATTGATCGTCTCTGCCTTTTTCTTTCCTTCCTTTTTGTCATGAGGAATGATAATGTCGTAATTGTTTGAAGTCTCCCCTTTCGTGAATGGAAAAACTGTTTTAATTGAACAATCTTTCCATGGGTCTGCTGATATAGATGCAAGCTCCTCATTTGTGGACCATGGATTATCATCGGAACCATCCTTAGAGTAGGCATTGCCAACTTTTGCTTGTTTGCTGACTTCCTTGGGTTCACCAAAGGGTTCAGAATGGTTTTTGCTAGAACTGACAACCCATGCATCCTTTTCACCAGCAAATTTAACATCTTCTCTAGTAAAAACATTAGCTTTGCCAGAATAAGAAGCCCCGGAGATCTTCAGATCAGACATGGTATGAGAACTCCTGCAAACATCATTTTCATAAAGATCTGAAGGCCCATTGCTAGAATTAAATTTCCATGGCTGCAGATCACCCGAATTCTTTTCTGAACCTTTAGGGAAGGTAAAGCCCTTGCTGGTGTTACTCGACATCTCCACATGTTTGCTTTGTTCAACCACAGTACCCTTGGATCTGCTGTCTGGACCACTTCTGGTGGTGCCACACTCTATTTCTTTCACGATGAGTTCCTCAGAAGCTTCACCACCATCTCGAGAATTAGGGCCCTGATTCACAACAGCTGGTTTCTCGCCATTTTGTCCTTGTGGAAACTTGCCTGTGTCCTTCTCCTCGAGTGTGAGGTTCTGAAGGAACCCATTCAAATCAGAGCGATTTGTGATCTCACTGCGCAGAGCCTCCTCTGCTCGGGTGAATTTATTTCTTCGGAGAAAATCTAGAATCACGTCCACAGAGCTGCCATCAGCCATCGTGATGCACTTTAGCCCCACCGGCAGATCCTCCTAAAGGAAATATCGACCAAAAGTCAGGAACATATCTAAGTCACATTATAAACACATAACAAACATACTGACTCTACTTGTCAATATAACCAAGAAGACAAGGACAGTTTCCACATTCTGGAGTAAAAAGAGCAGATCAAACACCACCAAAACACGTTAAGTTGAGCTTGAGCACTTACCTCGACTAAGTCAGGAAGTTCTTCTCTGGCTAAAAAGATGCTGACTTGCTCCCCTCATAAGTCCTGAAAAATTAACAGAACACAGCTGACTCCATATTCTCATCTTTCTTGTTCTCGACAAGAGACACACACACGAAAAACTCGTTTCCGGTTTCATTTGCACAGAAGAACCAACAGGGCAACAAAAAAAATCGTCGCTAGCCCCACCACGAAACAAGAAACAAGAACGAGAATCGCGCCGCCGCAACCACCCAAATTCAAAGTCACACACCACGGGCTAACAGTCCACATTCCATCGCCTAAAACTACAAATAGCCGCCGAAACCCAGTTCAAGCCTCTCGAAAATCAAAACACAAGCACCAACACTCGCTTCCCAAATTCCCCCTTTCCGGACCGCCTCGACGCGCCACTCCTTCCACTTTCCCATACACCTTCATCGATCCCACTTCCACTCCACTCAAGACTTCCTCCGCCCCGCATTTCCCAAAACCATTCGAAAACCGCACTCTCCAGACTCGAATCCCATCTCCCACCCGAGATCCCACCCACCCCCACCTCCTCCTCCACCAAAACCAAACCCTAGAAAATCCCAACCCCTCCACAAACCAAGCCCGCTGCAAAAACCCCCCAGAACATCTCCCCACGACCCCCGAAAATCCCGACCGGCGAAACCTCAAAAGCTCGAACTCGAACACTTCCCCCGACCCGAAAAAAAGGAAACGGATTCAGCAGAAGCTCGAGCTCGAAACCATCGGACTTTACGAAGATGAAGAGCGGCTGAGGGAACAGAGGACTCACGGATCGGCGAGCGCACGAAGAAGCAGTCGTCCTCCTCGCTCCTCGGATGCGGAATCCGCCACCGTCGCCGCCGTCGTCGCCGCCGTCGCCACCGTCGGAAATCGCGACAGAGATCGGCACCCGACTACTACACCCCAAAAATAAAAAATAAACACCGCCAACACTTGCCAATGTGCTAAAAAAATGATGCGAACGGGATTTTTAGCACCTGATTTTCTCCCTTTGTTTATTTATTTCCCCATTTTCAATTTTCCCTCTCTATCCCTAATCGGATATTTAAAATTAAAAAAGAGAAAAAACCTTTGTAAAGAAATGCTTTTCCGAGGCCTGCTTTGCTTTCGGCCTGCAGAGGCCTGTGGAGTTTAAATGCGAATTTCTTAGGCGACGGATGAATAGAAAATTGGATTGGGATCGCGTGCGGTCGCACGGCTCGTGCGTCTGGTTCTCGGGGGGGTGGGGAGGCGACATGTGACTGCATGATTCCGCCTCGTGATCCGCGGCCGGCCGGATCGAGCTTTTGATCCGACGGCTGGCGTGGGATTTCCCGTCCCTCCCGAGGAGCTTCGGCCCTTTTTTTTTTTATATTTTCTTCTTTTGTTCTGTCTTTACGGCCGATTTGGCTTTGTGGTTTAATTTTATAAATTTTTGATCGTTGGGTTTGGTATTATCATATCCGTATATTCCCCCGCTCTGATTCGCTGGCCAATCGACATGGATATGGTCAGCTGATTTCGGTCCAAAAACATTGCAACAATTTGACCCAGAGAATGGGTTTCACCATGACGCCCTCGAAAACACTCGTTAGACATTAAAATCAAGAAAATTCGTCATTTTCAAAGTATTATATTTCTCGGCTATTACGTAATGTGAACATCAAGATAAAATTTTGTTCTTTTTATCGAACCTGGTCAATTGGTGTCCCGATACATGTCAATAGTTATATGAGTTGGCGTATTTAAGTGTATATCACCGCATTTGATACTTTATTATTGATACACGGATAAGAAATGATAAAAGTGAACTAATTAATTATAGAACAGTGTTTCTCAAACCGTGGGTAGTCGGTTAAAAAACACTATACAAAACACGGGTCGACTTGACAGTGGGTGTTTCACTCACTCTTCCACCTTTACCGACGGCCACTATATCAACCTATTAGTTCCTCAAACGCCCCTTACAAGGTGCGGTGAAGTCTACTCTCCCCATTTAAAGAGCCCGATAATTCTTGAGTGTAATTTTTTATTCCCCACTCAAGAGGGAATACCCCAAATGTTTTACGTCCTATAATTCAAATGTAGTAGTTTTAATTTGGAGTCCATATAATTTCACAATACATATGTATTTTTAACATGGGCAATAGCGATGAGAAAATCGACATGAATTGCTCATGTTTTGATGGGTTATTGTAACACTGCTCCATTCAAGACCGATCTTGTTAAATCTAGAGTTCTAACACTATTACAATTGATAATTATATATATATATATATATATATATATATATATGTGTGTGTGGTCAGCTCATTTCGATCCAAAACATTGCAACAATTTGAACCAAATAATGGGTTTAACCATGACACACTCGAAAACGCTCATTAGACATTAAAATCAAGAAAATTCGTCATTTTCAAAGTATTATATTTCTCATATATTACGTAATCTAAACATCAAGATAGAAACTAATTTTTTATCGAATTTGGTCAATTGGTGTCCCGATACATGTCAACGGTTATATGAGTTGGTGTATTTAACTGTATATCACCACATTTTATATTTTATTATTGATATGCGGATAAGAAAGGATAAGAGTGAACTCATTAATTACGTAATAGTGTCTCTTAAATCAAGGGTATAAGGTTAGCAAGTCGGTTGAAAAACATTGTGCGAAATACATGTTGACTTTACAATGGGTGTTTCACCCACTCTTCTGCTTTCACCGGTGCAAATGGTTACCACACCGACTTATTAGTTCCTCAAACACCTATTGCAAGATGCAGTGAAGTCTACCCTCCTTATTTGAAGGGTCCCCTAATTCTCGAGTGTAATTTTTTATTCTCCACTCATGAGGGAATACCCCCAGTGTTTTTATGTTTAGAGTTTAAATGAAGCAAATTTGGAGTTCATATAATTTCGTGGTACGAATGTATTTTTAACATGGGCAATAGCGATAAGAAAATGGACATGTATTGCTTATCTTTTGATGGGTTATCGTAACACTATTCCATTCAAGACCAATCCCGTTAAATCTAGAGTTCTATCACTATTACAATTAATAATTTTATATATATTTTACCGTGGTGCAAAATCCATTTAAATCTTTATGAAGGTATATTTTGCAAAAGGTATCTTGCTATCAAATTATTTGCTCGAGGCCTAAAATGAGATTCGGGCCTTAATGCCCCATTTGGGAGAATAAAACATAACGGTAGCGAATTTAATTTTGATCGGAGGAATTATTTCAGATCTTTGAATTTATTTAAATTTTTACATGATTTTTGCATTCTAGCTATTTTATGATTAAATGTGTCAACATATGTTATTGTGCTTTTTTATACTATGGATAATCATTTTTCACCAATTTGTCGTGCTTTAAATCATTTTACTTTGCTTGCGAGGCTTATTTGGAATTTGGTACTAAAGAATGAAGACGTTTCGAGTGATCAAAACGAAGGCTAAATTATGAAATTACTTATTAGAGATTAATTCAGTAAAATTTAGGAAACATTGGATTACATATGCACACACGTCGTCTGCAAATAGTGATGTGACATATGAGTGTACTATTTCGACCAAAAGAAAAAACACAAGTGTACCACGAGCTATTCAGGTACGATGCAGGAGTCCGACCCGAATCCAATTACCACTCGCGGCCCCCCATTCTGGCCCATTGGGCCAGGCCTATTCAAAAGCCCAAAAACTAGATCCACGGTCCAAACCCGCTCCAAAAAAGGGATACGGCCCGGTTTATAAAAACGGACCCACTCGCCATATCCAGCCCAACTATTACCGCGATCGGCCAGGACTCCATCGTCATCGTCGCCATCGTCACGAAAGCGCTCGAGCTTCGACACTCCGATGGAGAGCGAAGCGGACGAAGCACCGGCAACCGCCATGCCCGGCGAGGCGGACGCACCGGAATCGCCGCACCGACGGGAAGAGCCCGGAACCACCGCGCCCTCTCTCTTCCCCCTGTCCGGCGCCCCCGCTGCCGTCGCCCCGCGCGCCCCGCAGTGGCTCTCCAACTCCAGCTTCGCCGCCGACTTCGCCGCCATAAACGAAGCCGCCGCCTCCTCTGTCCCCGACCGGCACGCTTCTCCGCAGTCGGAATCCGAATCGGAGGACGGAGGAGGGAGGGAACGGGAGGGCGGCTTGCCCGCTGCCGGGACTTCCTACGACCTATTGGAGTCGTCGGAGTCCGGCGGAGATTCGAAGGGCGAGAGCAGGAGGAGGAAGAAGAAGAGCAAGCGCAGGAGGAGGAGATCGAGAGAGAGAGGAGACGACGGGGCAGGTGACTTCGGCTCGAGGAAGTCGGATGTGAGGGCATGGGCTGGTTCGGCTGTCAAGCCTGCCAAAGATTATTACTTCGATTCTCGCGGGGACCGCGATAATTTGGCTTTCGGATCCATCTACAGGTACGCACTCGGTTTCTTTCCGTCCACGCGATATCCGTGTTCTTTGAAATGCGGATGAATATGTTTGTAGAAGTCGATTTTCTGCAGTAGCTCAGCTCCTTTGAGTACAGTCATTTGTTGGAATCAGAATTTTATGCTTGAATTTAGGAAACTAGAATTTCCGCTGTCTAATAGAGTCCTGGTGGGTACTACGTATGAAAATGAGTAGTAATCCGATGTTTGCTTGATACAAGAGTTCATTTCCTAGATATGCAGCCACGTCTATTTTTTGTACTCCCATTGGAGCATGCGATTTCCTCTTGTTCCCCTTGATAATTTTTGTGCATAGATTTTATACTGATTCAGAAATAGGTGCGTTAGGTTTCCGCCAAATGCTTTCAGCTGATCTTTGCTTCTGAAGAAATGGTAAAAAGTATCATAAATAGTGCAAAGCATTGCAATTCAATGCGCTGAGTCTAAGCTTACTTTTGTGTAATAATTCAAACAGAATAATTCCTTCAGTTACTTGCATAAAGCCATCTTGAACAGTCGCGCTATTTGCAGAATGGACGTGGCTCGCCACAGACTTTTAAATCCTGAGAAGGCTATCGGCATTGAGTTTAGAAGGTTGTATCAACAGAAGGGTTCAATTCTGGATGCAGATGGTGATGTAGATGCCCTGGATAATAAACTAAAGTCTGCTGGAAGATATTGGTCTCCAAAGTATTCAGCCTTGGAACGCCATAAAAATTTTAAGCGCTCGCGTATTTTGGCACCAAGGAAATCCACTTCTGACCCCCCAGGAGATTTCATTTCTTTGTTGGAGCCCAAAACGTCGGGGGACGGTAAGGATGGTGGTTCAGGCGTTGAAACTTGTATGGTTGAGGAATCTTGGGAAGATGAGGTGCTTCGCAAGACGCGGGAGTTTAATAGGAGGACTCGAGAGAATCCCTACAATGACAAAGCTTGGCTAGAGTTTGCTGAATTTCAAGACAAGGTAGCAAGTAGGCAGCCACAGAAAGGTGCTCGCTTGCAAACTCTAGAAAAGAAGATTGGTATACTGGAGAAAGCAGCCGAGCTTAACCCAGATAATGAAGAACTGTTGCTTTGTCTCCTCAAAGCTTATCAGAGCAGAGATAGCAGCGATGTGCTCCTTGGAAGATGGGAGAAGATACTTGTACAGCATTCAAGTAGTGCCAATTTGTGGAGAGAGTTTTTACGTATACTTAAGGGAGAATTTTCCAGGTTCAAGGTTTCTGACGTGAGGAAGATGTATTCACATGCAATTCAAGCGCTATCTTCAGCATGCAGCAAGCAGCTTAGGCAGGTTCTCTTTTTGTTACACATAACATTTCTCCGGCCCTGTAACTGGCTTTAGTATACTGTGGATTAATATAGTGCTGAAAAACTTGGGTTTTCACTGAATCAAATAGGCTAATGTTATGGAACTAATATTGATGCTCCTTATTTCCCTTCTGAAGTCTTGTGATCTGATACTTTGTTCACAAGCACATACACTTCGAAGCTTGTGCGTGAACCTTTTAACTATCAGCCTCCAATGAAGGAAGCCTTTAGCCAAAATGAAAAAAATGACACCATAGTTCCAAACATCTTGGTTATAAATTTTTCTGTTTTGTGAAATAGATTCATGAATCTGTGATTTTGGATATCTAGATTCAAAGGTACTGAAAAACCATTAAGAGGTACGCCAACAGGGTTTTCTTCAAAGAAATACAAGCCAATGAATTAGATTGAAAGAAATAAAAACCAAGAAAAGATATGTTATTTGGGTACTTTTAATGTTTTTGTTGTTTGGGAGATTCTAAGTATACATATTCCAACAATTAAAAGAATGGACGTTGAGTATCAAGGTTTGTACTCAGTAAGCAAAAACTATTATCTAAGGGAATGATGTTATTACATATGATGATAGTTTGGCAAGCCTTGATTAGTTAGCAATTTCCTGTTTTCTTTTATTAGGTAGATCTAACAAATTCCTGTGATGGGAAAGACACAAGGAAAACTAGAATTTGACTTCACGCAGAGAAAATTTCGCTTTTGCATGGCCTTGGTTATGTAGACTGGTCATTAAAAAAGTCATCACTGGTGCTCTCATTAACTGTAACAACATAGATAGACCTGTTTATCTTGTTTGATTTGATTTGCTGACGTACTTGTTTGCAAGACAGTAACATACTTTGTAATGAATGTGGCTTTTGATTGGCTCTCACTTGATAGAAAGAAAACTAAAAAATGAAGGAGGAGAGAATAAAGAGTGCTTGATAATCTTGCACCATCAAAAGATCACCTGATAATGCTACACCAACATTATTAAATCAAACTTTTAGCTCTATACGAAACAGATCCACCCTACCACGCATTGTAGTCAAAGGTCAAAATCTGTAAGACTTATGGTCGTCTCTTTGGGCAACAGATGTGTCGGCTATTATTTGATGCTAGGGTCTCTGAAAACTCCCGCTAAACTTGTTTGGTACTTTGTCTATTTCTTGCAGGTTTCCCAGATATCTGATGCTTCTCTTGATCCCACTGTTGTACATCTGGAGCTTGGACTTGTTGAGGTTTTTATCAGCCTTTGCAGGTTTGAGTGGCAGGCTGGTTACCGCGAACTAGCTACTGCTTTGTTCCAGGCTCAAATTGAGTTTAGTTTGTTCTGTCCTTCTTTACGCCTGACTGAAAACAGTAAGCAAAGGCTCTTTGAGCATTTTTGGAGCAGTGGTGCTGCAAGAGTTGGAGAAGAAGGGGCAGTTGGTTGGTCCACATGGCTGGAAAAGGAGGAGGAAGATAGGCAGAGGATAATCAAGGAGGAGACCTCGCAAGACGAGGAAAAGGGAGGTTGGACAGGATGGTTTGAACCACTGTCCAAGCACGGGGAAACTGATAAACCATCAGAAGGGGTTCCTGATGCTGCTGTTGAGGATGTCGAGGAGGATGGCGAGCCTGAGGACACAAACCAGGAAGATGACACTGAAACTTTGTTAAAGATGCTAGGAATTGATGTCGACACCGGTCCCAGTGACAATGTCAAAGATGTTTCCACTTGGACTAGATGGTCGGTAGAAGAGTCCTCAAGAGATTGCATTCACTGGATGCCTGTACATGCAAAATCAGGTCTCTCTCTCTCTCTCTGTCAGTTTTAGCTTCTTCTTTTTTCCAGTTTAGATGCTAGGTTCTGCTCTAGCAGGAGCAAGATTTCATGCTTTAGTTTTTTTTTCCCCCATGTGGTACTAAAAGTAGTTTTACTTTGATACAGCAGGGAAGTCTAGTACTAATGAGGACAGTGACAAAGAAGAGGATGAAAATCTTTTTGGGGTCATTCTGTATGAGGATGTTTGTGAATACTTGTTCTCACTATGCTCAGAGGAGAGCCGATTGTTCTTAGTGACACAGTTTGTTGAATTTTTTGGTGGAAAGATATCTGAGAGGTAGGTTGCACTAAATTACTGATGCATGAAAGTTTTGTCCTCCTCTTTGCATTAAAGTGCATCATATTTCATATCTCGTAATGACAATGATATTGAGTGATACATAGTTTACTGTCAACTTTAGTCATTATGAATATGCGTTGAACTAGATGATTGCTTGTGGTTGGTCATTTGGATCATATTTGGAAATGTCATGTTAACTTCAGCACAACCCTAGGCATTTTTTAACCAGTTCAGTACTTCACATTCAGAGGATGCTTAAGAACTTTTAGGAGCTCCCATGTGATTAGAGATCGGGCAGTAGTCTATCAATCCATGTGCAGGAAGCTTGGATGATCTTCATGGCATCCATTGAAATTCTTGGGAGTCGTTTGATGTGTAACTGGTTTGGCTGCATTAGATATTGAAACAGAGACATTGTATGTTTAGGCAGCAAGTGCTCCAGATATTAACTGATTACAGTGACAGAAGTAACTCTGTTCACAGATAAGAAAAGCGGGGATCATGGTGAAATTTATTTAACTGTATCTGATTATAACATAGTTGAAGTCTGGTTTTCTGAGGATGCTAGATTTTGTATTTCTCAGATGCCTTAATACATCTTTAATTGGATTCATAAGCAATTGAATGGAAGATGATTCTTTAGTTGAACCGGCTTTTTTATCAGTGGAAACATCCTTCTAATACATAAGCTCATACCAACCGGTTGATTACAATATAGAATCATGGGCTTTTTTGTTAAAACATGATTACCTTTTTGTACTTCACTAGGAATTTGATATATGTGGCATCTTGAACATGTGCTGATCTCTAGTTCTTTTAACTCAAATTCAAGTTCTCCTCCTAATTTTGGGTGGTATACTGATACTGGGTCGATCATCTTGTCTTTGCCCTACATTTGGATGAGAGATAGCACCTTTGCATGTATTCATTATGTGGTCACTTCATAATGATACTGGCTTTGTCTTAGGATTTGCACGAACAACTCAAGCTGGTTGGAGAAAATCCTGAGCCTTGAAGAATTGCCTGATGCTTTATTACATTGGTTTAGAAGAGTCCATGATACATTAAAGAAAGTGGATGATACTTCAAACAGTTGCAGTATAGAATTCCTTTTGAGCTGCAAGAATGACATTTCTGAAAAGGGCCCCATGATGACTTTTTTGCGCAATGCTATCCTACTTTGTCTTACTGCTTTTCCAAGAAACTATTTCCTGGAAGAAGCAGCACTCATTGCTGAAGAGCTTTCAGTTACAAAAATGAATTCTCTTAGCTATTCTGGAGCACCATGTCGTGTACTTGCAAAGCGCCTCTTAAAAAGGGATCGACAGGTATTAATTCTGGTGTACATTGAGATGCTTTTGATAATGCACTAATCAAGAGTAGATATTGAACTGAATAGAGAAGAGAGGATAGACTCATTACATGTTTTTTCCTAAGCGATTTATGAGTATCATCTCTCAGCAGTTGCTGTGTCTGTGGCGTCTCCCTTATTTGGAATGGGATAATTAAGTGTTTTGAACCTCAAACCTTGGGATGGGGATGGAAAAAAGCGATTTTTATGTAGAGATGAGCAACCTTGCTTTATTTGGAATGTTTGGAAAACTTGACTTGTTGAGAAGAAAAATAAATCTAAAGGAGATCTTGATGGTGCAAGATTAGTGGTCTTAGGACTTTTGAAATCCCTTTATACAGGCATTTTATTGTAATAAGAAATTGTGCATAAATATCTTTTTCAAGTACTTGCTTTTCAGAAAAGAGGAAGGTTTTTGAATATGAAAATTAATATTGGCTTTACATGTCTAATGGCTTGTGAACCTGATATCTTTGTGCACGCTGTTCTTATGAAGACACTCATCTACAGTAAAAGTTGGAATAGAAAATTCTCCACACTATGTATGTCTATTTATATTTTCATGGTTTGACCTAAGACTGCATTTACAGTGTTACTGTTTTGGCTTTGCTGGTCTCGTAGGATATATTACTCTGCGGAGTTTATGCACAGAGAGAAGCTGTTGCTGGGAATGTTGATCTTGCAAGAAAAGTGTTCGACATGGCATTGTCATCTGCTGAAGTGCTTCCTCCGGTAAGGTTTCGATTTCCTTAGACATCCTTCCAGTGGTTTTTGAAGTTTTCCATAGTATCAGATCTAGTTCCCAAATAAACAGCTTGACTCATGTTTTCACATCAGAAAGTCGTTCTATTGGTCTTCTGAACATTGTGTCTAATTAAAATTGAGAGCATAACTTGTCTTACACCTTGGTTGTGCGAGTGAAAAGCTTTGGAATTTTATTAAGATTCTGAAGTGCATTGTCCAGGGCTGATTGGCCATCCTGTCTGCAAAACGAGTCTTGCAATTTTGCCTCTTTTCTTTTACTTTTTTTTTTAGGGTGGGTAATCTAATGCCTGACTTTCTGGTAGAAGCATGTCTCTAATTCTGTTGTTGGAATTGCTAGAAGCTCCATGAAAGGATTTTCATTCTCTTTGTGCGTGAATTATTTATCTGAAGAAAATGGTACATGAATTACTATTTGCCATAAATTTTCACCTGCTTTTGATCAGGAACGACAGTCTGTTGCTCCACTGTTATATTTATGGTATGCTGAAGTAGAGCTTTCCGGCAATCATGACCAAGAGTCACCACTCCGCGCAATGCATATTTTGTGTTGCCTAGGGAGTGGTGTAGTGTACAGCTCATTCAAATGCCAACCATCACAGATGCAACTGCTCAGAGCGCGCCAGGGATTCAGAGAGAGATTGAGAACGGTACATTCAGCATGGTCACGTGGTTCTGTTAACGATGAGTCTGTTGCTCTTGTGTGTTCAGCTGCTTTGTTTGAGGAGTTGACTAGTGGATGGGCAACAGGTATAGAGGTTTTAGATCAAGCTCTTTCAATGGTGCTTCCAGGTAACTCAGTCTCTCTCTCTCTCTCTCTCTCTCTCTCGCGCGTTTTCTGGGCTTATTTAAAGGAAAATATATACATGAAAGCTACACAAGGGGGTGCCACGCGTATACAAAAGTTACATAGAGCCCACGTGGTTCGACAAACTATCTGCATTGAAAAGTGGTTTTTCAGTAGCCCAAAAGGTCGGTCTCATTTAATTAGTAGAGCTTTTTCCAAATATTCAATGCTGCTGAGCTTATAATTTCTTGGGATCATGAGCATCTGTGTAATTGTATATGAAGGACATTCACAATGATGATTGAATTTCATGAGTAAGTTCTGTTCCAGTGTGGAGAATGATATTTAAGCATTCACATGTTTACACTCATTGATGTTATTGAACAATGGACAGAAGCAGTTGACTCTCTGTATTGAATCAGCCAACTTTTAAAAGCCTTTGGTTAAGATGAAGCTAGAATTCTGTGATATGGGCTTTGGGTGCGGGCATCTTTATGTATATCTCTATCTGCATGCAAAGCATTGAAAGCAACCTTTCTTGGTGTTAATTGTGTAAGACTTAGTTATCATACTGCAAACGACTGTGATAGAGGTTGGAGGCACAAATATCTACCTTTTTTTGGCTCGAAATTAGGCATGACACAACTGTGTTTATCATGTACTATCCTTGGATTTGACTTTTTATGGTGTTTTAGTTTTTCATTTTAGTTTATATGTTAATAGGATATTCGTTTTCCTTCTGTCCAGAGAGAAGAAGTAATAGTTATCAGCTTGAATGTCTGTTTAACTATTATCTGAAGATGCTGCAGAGACATCATGGGCAGTTGGGTCTATCTAAAATTTGGGATTCCATTTTGCATGGATTACAGACATATCCATACAGTCCAGAACTTTTCAGTGCCCTAGTAGAGATCAGCCATCTCTATACATCACCAAATAAGCTGCGCTGGACGTTTGATGAATTATATCACAAGTAATTGTATTTCCTTTACTTGGTCATCTTCCATCTCTCTCTCTCTCACACACACCCGCACGCACACACACAAACACAGATGCACGTGCGCGCACCCCCACACCCACACTCACACACACAAACATCCCTGTTATGTAATTGTATTGCCTTTCCCTTGGCAGAAGATTAAGTCTAGATAAGAAAAAGTAATGGGTTAATTGTTTGGATCCTCGCCAAACACTGAACTTTAACTTTATATTGGCTAACTGAATCTTATTATCATCTCCTCAGCTTACCGGGGGAATTTTTTTTTTGGGGGAGGGGGGGGGGGGAGGGGCTGGGTTGGGGTTGGCACTTGGCAGTGGGGTGCCTGTGGTGCCTGGTCAAATATTTCATGCCAAAGCTTTTGCTGTTACTGGCTTATATATTCTCATATGTTCTTTTAACCACCAAAGACAGTCACTGTCACCATCCATGTAGGGTATCTGTCGTTGCTGTCACTTCTTATTGACTACTAAGGAGAGATAACAAATTGAATCCAATCAACAGTTCTCTTTTTGAAGCATCTTCACCTAGTGAGTTGACTGATATTGAAGGAATCACTCAACCTAGAACCACTGTAATTTTATCAACCATCTATATGTTTATTAGAAAAATCTTATTGTTTCTTTGCATTACTCTGTTGGACAACAGCTTGCTCCTGTGATAGATTTAAATAGAGTGATCCTATTGAAACTCTTGGTCTTTACCCCTTATCATTATGTAAACAATTCTCTTTAAAGGTGACATAGGGTCTCTTCCTTCTTGTATCCTGTCAACCTCCAAAAGAAGAAGTCTCTTTTCTGCCACGAGTGATATCATATCTTTCAATATTCAACAAAGTATGTTTTGCAGCTTCTTTGTTAAGCATTCTGATGCACATGCCTTTTTTTCTCCTTCCACAGTTTGATTGATTGCCTAAGCTTTTTTGGGAG
Source organism: Eucalyptus marginata (assembly GCA_014182565.1). NCBI lineage: Eukaryota > Viridiplantae > Streptophyta > Magnoliopsida > Myrtales > Myrtaceae > Eucalyptus > Eucalyptus marginata. The sequence goes on from CM024592.1 coordinate 7,177,876, forward strand.
GATAACTCTTTGAATATTTCCAGGCGACCTTCGGTAGTGGTTTGGCTTTTTGCTCTGGCATTTGAGATGGGTAGAGATGGCTCCAGGCACAGAATACATGGTTTGTTTGAGAGGGCATTGGCAAATGACAGTTTGCGGACGTCTGTATTATTGTGGCGCTCCTACATTGCATATGAGATTGATATAGCACAAAACCCTTCTGCAGCTAGGCGTATTTTCTTTCGAGCCATTCACGCCTGTCCATGGTGAGTGTTTTCACCTTAAGTCAAAGAACAAGTAATGCTTAGTTTTGGAAAGTTTGCACATTGATTAGATGGAGCATATGAGACACTCCCTATTTGCTGGTTCTGTGCTTCCCAATTTATTTTGGTGGAAATGTGCCAACTAACTATATAGGCAATGCCATTGCCAAAATAAAAATAAAAAGGGAAACTATGGCAATGCAAAAGAAGTTGCAATGAGGTTCAAAACTATATGGGTACAATAGGGCGAGGTTTCGAGCAGCTCCATGTCGAGAGTAATTGTTTCGTTTCTGGCCTAAAATTTGGTCAAAGAATCTTATGGTGAAAGAAAGTCTTCAAGTAAAAAATTGCCTGGTTGATATTAAATTAAAGGAAGTGATTTTAAAGATAGTGATTTTTCATTTAATGAAAAGGAGTTTGCTCGGGAATCTCTACAGCAACCATTGCATGCTAATTTTACTTCTTCATTGCTTGCATTTCTATTAGATGTAAATGAGTAAACCTATGTACCTCGATCAATATGCAGTTTTTACCTCTTACTGTGTTGTGAACCTTACGGCACTAAAGCCACTGCTGTGATTCTGTTATGGTTAAATATTGGTAATTATTCCTAATATATTTGTTGTTTGCTTCATCTACTCCTTCATAGGTCCAAAAAGTTGTGGTTGGATGGTTTTCTCAAACTAAATTCTGCCCTAAGTGCCAAAGAGCTATCTGATCTGCAAGAAGTGATGAGGGATAAAGAATTAAATCTGCGGACTGATATTTATGAGATCCTTTTGCAAGATGATATTGTATCATGATGTCATACGTGCTTCATAATCTGGAATCATGTGGCATCTCTCGTGTTCTTTCTTGTGAATTGGGTGGATGAATGATGACGTGACGTGAGGAAGAAAATGAAGACAAGGCGGACAAAAGAAGGGGTGGGTGAAGAACTGAAGGTTGGAGGCATGCTCTCTGTTGTAGAGGATATTCCGGTTACGCCAGCTGTTGTTCAAAAGAGTATACGCACTTAATGAAGGTTACTCTTCCATTTTCAGGACAAATGCTTGTAGTTACTGCTGAATGTTGTCAACACATGCAACCACACTGTAACGGAAACTGTTTCCTGTTGACATCATAACAGATTAACGATCTGTTTTTGGTCCAGGAGACTGAGCATCTGGTTGCGGACCAAGTGCGGCTAAGTTCTGCAGAGCATTTTGATTGATACTGAATCATGCAGGTGGCGCATGAAGGCGGCGAACCATGAAAGACCATGTTACAGAGGGCCTAGCAGCACAGGGAAGAGACATTGAGAATTTTGCATATTTGGAATATAACCTCAAGGTGGCCATATTCGTTGGCTGACTTTATTTTCTGGGTGGCTACATTTGGGTTCAGAACTTCAAATGCATAACTGAACTGTGAGACCCAACACGAGGGCAAAAGGCAAATAGAGTACCGTCTGAGCAAAGTTCCTATACCCTAACCCTTAATTTCAGAAGCCATTAATTTCAGAAGCATTTAGTGAAAAGGAGCGGGTAATATTCACTCGTATGCCTGTCATGATATGGAGGATGGTACAAATGAACCAAAGAAAAGTTAAACTTATTCTTCGGCTAGAATATGATGAATACGTCTTTGAATCTCTGCATGGCCAGTAGCCAAAAAACTCTCTGCATAGCCTAACAATCCTGTACATAAGTGACTTGGTTATTTTCCACAAATGATACACCACGAACAACTTAGCTTTTCCGGTGGTCGGCTGATAAGTAACGTTTTGTTAGGATCTCTTATGCTGGTAAGGCTGATAAATCAACTTCTCGAGTGCAAGGGTGAAAAGCAACAGCGGTGCCGTCATATGAGAAAGAACCAGGATTGAAGCAGGTGATGCCCGTGCCACTGAGCACCTTCTGCTCGCTCTTGTCGCCTAAAACTATCTGAATTAGAAACAACAAATAAAACACCGGTGAGGTTACAAGGAACATTTATCCTTGTCTTGTTCTAATGGTATCAAGTCCTTCACATAATCTTGAACTTCAACAAGCATCTGCGCTTCAATGTGCCGTTTCAACAAATAAACCTTAAATTTGTTTCTGGCTTGTGCATATGCAGAAATTTTTTGACTATTATATAAAGCAAAGAATAAATTCAATAGAAAATTGGGGAAGTTGAAGTTATTAATACCGCGTGTGGAGTTGGATACGGATGGAGACTATGATCGTAATTCCAAATGACTGGTTGCACGACAAGAGGGAGAGGGCATAGATGACTTTGACGCGTTATTGTATCAACTAACTGCAGCAAACGGCGGCATGATTTAGCTTCATAGCAGTAGCAGCGAAGTGTAACATGTGCAAGACTATCAGGAACATTGCATGCTCAAAGGATCACTTGCTTCTTTGGTGAAGGGAGGCATCAGACACAAGTGACGCATGCTGTATACCAAATCCTGGCAGAAAAATACGATTTCCTGAGTATAGAACTTGATTCTGTCAGGGAACGCAAGACAGAAATAATGAAGATAAAACAAAAGGTGTTAGTACAAGTAGACAAAACCCAGCACATATTCATAATGTCATCATGGTGTTCTATGTTTTCATAATTGGATTTATGCTAAGAACAACCTGCAAGGATTGCTTGAAAATATGGCATTTGGAATGCGGTTCTGAAACTCCTGTGATATATTTTGACAAAGCACATTGAGGTAAAAGAAAAACCGACTATGCTCCTTCAGACATCGGTGGGATTCAATCATCTAATACAGAAACTGCGCTCTACATGTAAACAATTACTTGTTACCATCTAATACACACCACCTGTGCAGAGGAAAATAGAAGAAACTTGTGTTCGGTATATTACAAGAATTGAATGCATTGCTCACCAGATGCTACTGTAGGAATGTAAAGAAAAGTTGCAGGGTCGATAGCAGAAGTTTCCCATTAACACAAACAATGAAGGAACAACCTCCCCATTCTCAAAACCATCGAGGACTGTATCTAGTTTTCCCGTAGCCTTCTCTAAGGACAAAGATGATATTCAAATCAAACCACACTGAAAGGCAGTAACTTACAAAAATAAATCAAAGCAGGTCTTCATAAACAACCTCTTCATTGTCTAGCCAAACATCAGACATGATGATGAACATGTCATCAACTGCTCTCTTTCTTCTAACTCTGTAAGTCTGAGCTGCAAAACACGTAAAGCAAAATGATAATACAGCAGAAGTTTCATAAAATAAATGGACATTTTCATCATCTATTTAATCCGTGAAGTCTTCAGGATACAGTCTCCTCTTTGGTTAAGGTACTGCCTCCGAAAAAATCAAGCCCGGCAAGTGCTTTCAGAGACTTATCTCGGTCTTCTAAAGGAGGAAATCCACACGTGAAGATCTTCATGACAAGCCAAAAAACTCTTAGAAACTTGAATTGATAACTATCATAAAACACAAGAGAACCAGCGAAATTAACTCCGGTAGCAGCTCATGCAAGTTATGTCAAAACTGTATGCTGCTGGTGATTGATAGATACTAATCGGTAAAAGATTTTACTCGTAAACTAGGAATTCGGTTTTAGAGAACGATTTGCTTGTTTCATACTCGATGAAAGTTCGTGGCATAATGATTTCTCATATTACAGCAAACTAGAAGACGTGGTGCACCGGTTGAAAAGACAGATAAGAGATGGAGAAACAGAAATCTGAGTGTAGCATGTCGCCATCTCACACGCGTCGACAAGCACGCGAAGTAAAAGCAGAGAGCAATGGCCAGCACTGAGCTAATATGAACTCACCATGTCTACGTAACAAGATGAGATCAGGATATGATGAATATGATCAGCACTGAAAGCAAAGCAAAAGCGTAATTGACAATCAACCGGAACTCGGCAAAAACACGCAAAAAATCGCACTGTCTCTCTTTACTTCTCACATGCATGTCCGAGAGAGAAGACGTGTGAGAAGGAATCGGAGCGAGGTGAGAAACCCTTCTTCTCCAAAGAAGGGCTTCCTCATTATTTGAAAAAGAAAAAGAAAATTGCATTCAAAAGCGACACGCAACGTTCGGCTTCAGGGCTGCTCGGCCACCGCTGCATCTCCATCTCCGTCACCGGCTTTGGGGTCGGCAGGAGCTCTTCCGTCGCCTCGGCATTTGCTGTCGCGAAACGATGGCCGATGATCACGGAGCACCAGCTTATTATTGCTTGCAGTCGTTCGCTTAGGTTGTGACAAACGCTGCAAAGCGAGGGACTGCAAGCCAATAATAAGTGGGTGCACCCCTGAGAGATTTTGAGAGTGGACGCTGGAGACTGTAGTACTGAACTAGTGAAGTGAAATGAAGAGGCTTCATTTATAGAAGAGGGGAATTGGCATTCCTGTTTTGTTTTTGTTTTGTTTTATTTTTTAAAAATCATAAACGAGTGAAAATTGAAAAAAAAAAAAAGAAAAGAAAATGTACCGAAAATAGCTTTTGAGGGAGAGAAGGCGGCCCAGGCGGGTCGCGCCTTCACCGGATGGAGTAAATGATTTGGGTCTTTTTCTAAGGGAAAATTCCAATAAAAGCACTGTGAATCTATTTTTTTTCAGAAGGGCCCAAAATGAACTTTCATGTCGTATAAGGGAAGTGAATCTATTGTTTCAAATAAGGATCCGAAGTGAATTTTGTGTCAAATAAGAACCCGAAGTGATCAAGTTAATATCTATTGAGGACCTTAGCTCGTCGGCAAACATTTTCCGACAATTAAAAAAGGGGCAATTTTGTCAGAAATTTGTGATTGAAAAAAAAAGGAAAATTTTATATTAATTAAGTTTAGGTTATTCATTTAAATGTTTACATTTTCTTCTTTCTTCTTCCCCGCTGCTCCTCACCTTGCTTGACCGACAGAGAATTTGGGTCTCCGCAAACAAAGAAAGGAGCGTTTGGTTTTCTTCTTGTTTTTGAATTCGTGCCTCAACAGGCGGAGAATTTGGGTCTTCGACTTTGCGGAGGATGGGTACAAGGAACGGGGAGACCGTAGAAAATCTAGGGTTTTTTTTGTTTTAAGATTTGTTAATTTTTCCTATATTTTTTTTGGACAAAATTGCCCAAACGGGGAGACCGTAGAAAATCCAAAATGCAACCTTTTTTTATATATCTTCATGCCAAACGTACAATGACTCGATCAAAAAGGAAATGAATTTGTCTCCTTAAGTCGGGGGTCACGCATGCAATAATTTGTCAATGTATGGCTAAGATCACAAAATCATTACATCAAATTCGCATGACAAATTTAGTCACTGATGTATTGGGGTCACGGTACATCTCCCGCATGCATCTTCAAATAGATAAGCGTTGTCTCGCCGCCTAACTAGCAGTCTCATGACAATGCTACATCGGCCATCTCGTGATCTTATCTTTTTGCCTCTTGCCAAACTGATTATGGATTTTATCAGAATTGAAATTTAATTACTTTGAAATCACCTATCAATTAAACACGGGAAATGAGCCAAAATAAATCACGCATTTCTACATGAAAAACGACATTTTAATTGTCCGAAAGCTTATGTTAGAAAAAAAAAAATCAATATATTCGCGATAAATTTATTTTAAATAATTCAAAACTTGTAGTTTCTATTAATTCTTGTTATCAAAATGATGATTTGCATGACATACATGAAAATTGATCATTATACTGTTTGCTTTTTGGCTTTTGGTTATGTAGCTTTCCTCACGTCGCTTTTGCTTTTTTTCCCATTAATCTAAACGCCCCGAATTTTCATTTTTTCTTTCCTTTTCTCTCTCCTCTCGTCAGCAGAAGGGGTTGGAAAAAAGGTCCACAAAAGGCCAAACGTACCCACCTCTCTCTCTCTCTGATATGTGGTCATGGTATCGATGGCCATGGAGTCAGTCATCGGCCTCCTATTGGGTACAGAGCTTGGCGGTGGGAAACGGGAGAAAACAGGAGCGACGAAAAGCAAGAGTCAAGCGCAAGTTGCTTACGGTCTTTAGCCCCCGCGATACGGCAACTCCGTCGAAAGGCCGACGACAAATCGATCAGTCCATTTCCCTCTCGTTCAAACATGCAGCCTCTTTGAAAGAGTCAGATTTGGTGTCCAACTTGCTTCTGGCGTTCCCCTGTTTCTAGGGAGTTGAGAATTGGCTTCCCGAATGCACATGGACTCCCGAAGCCGGAAGAAAACAAGACGAGGAAAGGAAAGGTTAGCGTTAGCGCTAGTGTTGGTGTTGCCCTCCTTTCCTCCCTCCGTGAATTGGCGTGATCTCGCGCCCCCCCCCCACGCGCTACATGACGACATCATGCGGCCCCACTCCGTCCCCGCGTGTCCCGATCCACCACCCGGTTCCCATTTTTGTCCTATTCACCTAGATTGCCCCATGTACGGCCCCTATCCACCTTGATTCACGGCGGGCCACCCCCGGTTCCCATTTTTGCCCCCTCGATTTTGTCAAAATTTTCTTTTCACACTTCTTTGAGATGAACAAGTTATTCATTCGGCATCTTTACCTTTACCCAAAAAAAAAACAAGTTATTCATTCGACCACCGGTCGTGGTGGCTCCGTTGGATAGGCTCCAGTGATCCTTCGAAAGAGAGGGGAGACGTGCCAGGACACGTGCCGAGATTTCGGAAATGGGATCAAGCCGTTTGAAGTGGGTCTGTTCGCGAATCGATGAAGATGCAGAGGAGAAGAAAAAGAAGCGGAAGAAGAAGAAAGCACGTCACGTTTTTCACCAAACGCGAGATTACAGTTGGCACATTGCATGGATGGGACGCTGTTTTTCCTTTTTTTTCTGAAAACACTGTTGCTCGCTGTGAATTGAACGAGAAAGCGAGCAGGAGAAGAAAGAAAAGGACAGGCGAGAGCTTTTTCGGAGTGAATCTTTTGGGGGGGGGGCCGGCCTACCATGAAAAGGAAAAGGCGGAGGAGAAAGAGGTTCAGACGACCAGTTCCGAACAGTGTTGTTTTATGTTGAGATTCTGGAACGAACGTGTAGTCCCTTCACCAGATGGTGTTCTGCTGTCAAAGGACTCCAACTCTCTCCTCCATCTCTGTCGTTTTCTCCCCAAAAGTAAAGAAAAAGAAACAGTAAAGAAATTCAGTGATAAAGACAGCCACGTCCACGAAACGGTTCTCGCCGAAAGCAATCCCAAAAGTTTGGGTGACTCTACGCGTCCGACCATACCGTGCCTTTGAAAAATTTTCACCGCTCGATTGGAATTCAACGATCTCAACCGCTTACAAATTGTCTCTAACTTATAGCATAAGGTGAGCAAATTTTCAATAAATACTTGATAAGTGGAGGATATTCAAATTTTTCGATTTTGTCAAAATGTTATTCCCGAGATAAAGTTCGACCCGTCAAGAAAAACAGACGAAACTCGACCTGCTGCGGTCCCCATGCACCATCGAGGAACGAGTCGTGCTTTCGCACGACCCTTTGTTGGAGTGGGAGGAAGATAATGCCTTGGAGAAAAAGTTTACATCGCGATGAATTGATAGACGACCAACCAGATTGAAAGGTGCTAACATCGGCGTGGTCGATGAGAAGTCTTCTAGAAGCTCTTCCGCTCCGCCAAACGCGGATGCACATGACCACCCGCGTAGCTGTGCGTAACCTCGTCTCACTTACTCGATCGAGCGGCAGCGAACTTCATTTTTGCTGACCAGACGACCGGGACCAGGGCCTTCTAGAACTCCTCCCACGTGCCCCGACCAATCAGAGCCACTCAAAACCCTCGGGATGAATGGACTGAGAGTTTAGTAAATTCAAATCAAGGACGGGGAAACGAAGGACGTGCCGGTCTAGGGAGGAGTAAAATGCGACTTGCTCTCGTGTTCTAGAAGAAAATGACAACTGCGTCTTCACAATTTGCGAAGATTAATAATTGGAGCTATTTGAAAACTAAACACGAAAGGGAAATAATTTGATCCGGTCTTCGGTTGGCAGTTTGGAAGCGAGATATGAATTTCCACGAAAAGAACGCTGACAAAATCCAAAATAATGACCCGAAGTGAATCTATTTTCTCAAATAAGGATTAAAGTGAATTTTTTGTCATA